>JAHHUM010001450.1:0-600000 GCA_036173005.1 Crenichthys baileyi | reverse complement strand
TATACTGCTGTCACAGTGTTTCCTATCTTTCCAGGTATGTTGGCCTAGCTGAAAAAGTCTTATGTCTATAAAGTAAGTTTGTTGCTTTTCATGCATTACATTTTAGTACAATGCACGTTTTTCTGAGATGAAGAATGTAAAAACCAAAGTGTTTTTCTGTGTCAGGACATTGTGGGCAAATTTCTTTTGCTGTGGTATCAATGTGAAATCTTATTCATTTATTTTTATTCATACATAATGTAAAGATTGAAGTTTACTTTTCTATACACAGTCTGCTATCCCAAAATGTCAAATAACTTTTTAGCTAATTTAATCAGCAAGTATGTCAGTGTACATCAGATGAAGGCGGTCTAACTAAGTGAGTGAATCTTCATCAGTGCACACTGAGCGTTTGCATAGCATAACATTTGCTGAAGTGTTTTAAATTATTGGGTCATCACTGCAACAAGTGAATCACATATGGCTTCTAAGGGTTATTATGCTCACGTCACAGAATCTTTCAACATGCTGAGCTTCTGATCCATTTCTGGCTAATGAACCACAAGGTAGATATGCAATAGCATGATGGGACATAAGTGCAAATGTATGTACTTCAAGCTTAATTTGATAATCAATAACATAGGCATGCACCCTTTCTTCATGTGATAGCTAAAAAACAACACCAAATTAAATTAAATTAAATAGATTAAGTATTGTTCAAACTGCTTTATTGAATTAGAAGTTAAACTGTGTAAACAACAAACTCATTGCTGAGAGATTTGTTTTTTGAGTAAATGAACTGGGCTAATAGATGTTTTCTGCACATGTGCACACCAGCGTTTTCTATCATGAATTATGAATGCATGTTTTTGAACTAAATATATAGATAAATAAATCCTTTACATATGTTCATATTTCAGTTATTTCATGCAGCTCCTGTGAATTATGCTCAACCATTTTTTTAAGGAACATATCTTCTAAACTGAGTATGCCAGAGGGTAAAGCACATGCTAAGGATCTTATCTCATGTTTGTGTCTTTCCTTTTACTTGAACTCTCTTTACTCAGCAGGATTACAGTCCCTAAATCCAAAAAAGGAGACAATTCTCATTAGATGCTGCTGCAAACAGTCTCACTGTCAGACCTGTCCAGCAGAAGCATGTGGGAGGGTGGGGGTTGGCCATAGGAGGAGGGGTCTGTCCCATGTGTCGACTGGCTGATGAAGAGAAGAGGAACGCGGCACAGTGAGTATGAAAAGACACAGAGTGCAGCGCAGACCGAGACTGCAGACATGAAGCAGCACAGAACGATTTATGTGCTTGAAAAGGCTGCAGCAGAACTGACCACTGATGAGGTAAGAAAGCCAAAATATGAATGATTCCAAGAAAAACAGCAGTGCATTTAAAATATACTTATGTTTAAAGATTTGTACTTTGTAATCTTACAGTGTTTATAACCCACATGCTGCAGTTTATTGTATTTTAATGCAAATACCTTATGATTCACAGTATGTGAAGAGTGCAGTCATTGTCCTCATTTGTCTTCCAATTCTATTCCAGGTTTGTCACAAATTGAATCCTTGGAATTCTGATATTTATGGCCCAAACATGCAAACAGACAAAGATCAGTGAAGCTTGCAGACCCTCAGCATGGGATCTGTGTGGAATATTTATTTTCTTTTCCCCCTTTCATTCCCTCTCTCACTTCACGCTGCTGCTTTTACTGAAGAAAACGCCAAAGATAGACAAGAGACAGACAACGACAGAGCGATGCGGTTTCTTACACAGCCTGTAGAGAAACCTCACCAATCAAGTTTAGGACAAGAGAGTTTTATGTTTAGACCTGAGAATGTTGAGTTCCCAAGTCACCCTTTGAGTTGGCCCTTATCATCATCTGAGGACTTGGACAGGCAAGGTGTTATTGGTGAATACAGTGACATTCAGGAGGGCACAGAGACATCTCTTGTATATCATTATGATGGAGGACTCACATCAAGACCTTTAGACATTCTGACAGAGGATACCACCCTCATGGAGAGTGCGCAAACATCTAGATCTTCATCAGTAAAAGCGCCATATAATCCTACAAAGAAACAAACATTTAATTTTCTGTCAACTGATGAAAGCAGAGCGTCCACAGAGCATCCTGCACAAATCAGAGAGAATGAGCCAACATTGCAAAATGAAATGTCTGATATCCATTTTGCTTCGCCTTTTTCTGATTCCCTTTCATCACCCATACTTAATTGGAACTCAACCTCATCGCCATTTATTGGACCAAATAATAACCCCGAGCACCAAACTCCATCACCAACTATAAACAATGAGGGATGGACTAAAGGCATTCCTATTTCTACACAGGGGAAACAAAATTGGACAAATCCTATTTCAGATACTATTTTAATCAGAGAAACAGTCAGCACAGATGGAACCAGAGGTAAGAGTCATGTCTTAAGTTTAAAGTTGAGCACATTGCATCTGACAACAGAATCTGTGTCAATGCAGCATTTTCGCCACAGATGTTTAGCATCTTTTTGCAGTCATTTCAAACCATTGGTCTTTTACTCTCTTTAGAGATGTCTAACCAATGTCACTTTTTGCTGCCTTTTTTTCTCAGTCTTTTCATCGCATATTCATTCCCTAATCTTTCATTGTCCCAAAATAACTGCATTCATAAAATGTGCCGTGTTAAACACCGCATGATCAGATGCCACATACCAGTATTAACTGTACTCACTCACAGTGGCATTGTCAAGGGAGTTTTTGCTTCCACAAGCAGAACTGAATAAGAATATAGGATGTATTTCATTTTCTGAGCAGCCGGTTGGGTCACCTGGTTCACACAGGTTTGTATTATAACCATTATTTCAGTAAACACTAAGACAGATATTTATCACCTCATCCAAAAAAATAATCAGCTATAGTTAATTAAGGACCCAACCAGATTCTCATAGCAGAGCACATCTTCACCGTTCATAACTTCATCCCAAAAAGAAAACAGTAATCAGGTCAATCCTGGCTAATCAACAAATCACTCTCCCTCAGTCCCGTTCACATGAACACCAATGCACACAACTTGCTCTTGCTCCCATTTCTCTCTGTGTGACCCACTTAGAGCTTCCCAGTTACAAGCCTGCTCTGTTTTATTATGGATTAACTTCACACATACACTGACTGTTCAGTCCTGGTCTCATTTTTTAAATCCAAAGCATTTGGATTTAAAGACTGCTGGCCTGAGTTGCCAGTTTTACAAATTTTATTGATATAATCGTTTTGTTGTTATTCACAGAGGTAATCAATAAGAATAAACCAAAAAAATACACCAAGATCAGACAACCAATAAAATGAGGTTGTGTTTTTACGTACAGCAATGTTTCAGCACACTATCCTACTCGCAACAGCAACGTTCTTCAAATAACATTCCTGGAATTTTTTAGGCTCTCACCTGTCGAAACCATTATTACATTTTAGTTTTCTTACCTCTTACTTTTTGCTTGCAAAATATGTAGGGATGTATGAGGGTGCCAACAACAAGCTTTTTGTGGTCAAGAAGCATTCATTGTGGCTTAATTAAATAAATTTAGCAAATAAGAGTTGGCCAGCATTCTTTCACAGCAATGCAAAACATGTATTACCTGTGATCACAAATGCTTGGTGACGATTGTTACCACTAAGGGTGGCATAAGCAGTTATTAGATTTAGGGAACAGTTACCTTTTCACATAGCGTCAGGCTGGTGTAGATAGCTTTTAATCATTTTACAAATTAAATTATCATTTGAAAACTGCTTTACTCAGGTTATCTTTATCCAATATTAAAATCTGACTGATGATGTAAAACATTTTAAGTGTGACAAAAACACAGAAACAGAAGAAACCTGTGAGAGGGCAAATACTTTTTCACAACACTGCAAGTATTGACTATTGTTATGAGCCCTAGATGTTAAAGTGGACTCCTTGCTCAGTGTATGTTGTCGATTCTTATTTTGAAGGAAAAAAGTAAGAAGTACTTCTTGAGCTGTGTTGACAGAGTTGCCTAAAAAGGATGACTCCTTGAGCAGGCTAGCAAAACCTGGTTGCAAAATCAATAAGTATCCTTCACCCCTCCTCAATCATTTGGCATCAAAGAAACACTTACAGAGCGACAAGATATCAACTGTTGGTGAGCTCTGCTCCAAAACTAAACTAGAGGACTGTATTTGCTCAGCTCTAACTGAAAATCTAAAATACTAAAAACTGATCAAACCTGGAAAATTCTACACTGGGCAGTGATTTTTAAAAACATAGTTTACGATTTATGAAACCTTTATTTAGTTAGTACAAGCAAAGGTAGCATTTTCAATTTATTTTGGCGCTGAGACCACTTTTATTTTATTTTACAGGGATTAAAAATTATTTTTAACAAACAATTTCAAAAATGTTAAAATCTTTTCTCATTCTCATGACCCAAATATAGTGTATGGTCTAATCTTGTGAGCTCCATATGTAGTTAGATCTCTAAGAAAGTAATAAGTGCACAATTTTTCTCTGTTTCACAATTTCTTCTCTTTACAGATGAATCCAAGAAAGACAGCCTGAATGTCCTAAAGGCCACTGGCTCACTGTTGCGTGAGGGTAACATGGATTTATCCACCACACCCTGTAAAACATCAGATCAGTCCTGGACTCCCACCTACCCAGAGGATTTTACACCAAGCGAGCCCTTGCTCCCGTCTCTGGCTCTCAGCCCTGCCCTTTTGGTGCCTCTGTATTCAGACTGGAACTCTGCCTTTGCAACATGGGGATTTGCATGGGAAGCACACATTTATGGTCTGGGATCTGTCTTCGCTTTAATTTGTCTAATCTCTGTGGTTTGCCTGTTAGGCTTGCCTCTACGGTGCCCTCCTGGAATTGGCTTTTTTATAATGCTACACTTCTTCATTCTGGCATTTGCAGGGATCCAAGGCTTCAGTTTGCTGTATGATGCTTACAGTTCTCAAGACCGCCTTCCCCTTCTGGTCACTCAGCTGCTCTCAGAATTACCAATGCCCTGTTTGATATCAGCCTTCTCCTTGGCCTTCTTCCTTCTGTCTTTGCATTCACGAAGCTATCTCTCACTCCCACTTGCTATTTCTACCTCCTTCTCAGCCTTACCTAAGCCTTGGTTTTTACTATGTGTGTGCCTGTTGCATTTCATGATCTCACTAGGATGTGTTGGACTCCTCCAGTTCTTCCATAGTCTCCCAACTGTGATCATATTATTCCCTCAGGGTTTGTTTGTCTTCCTAACTATCTTTCTTTCATTCTCCTATCTCATCTTTTACTGCTTGAAACAAGTAAACACAAAACACATTTACAGGCTGAGTGACAATGGAGAGACTGGGGGATCACCAGAAGTGGTACGACCTGTTATTTGCCCTTTTTCCAAGGTAGAAGATTGGAATAGAGCAGCAGGAGCCGGTATAGGAAGTTCATTGTGCTTGTTAGGATGTGGTGGTCTTCAGCTATATGGAATCCTGCATGCTCTTGGCTTTGATGGGGTTGCTGGTTTTGGGTTTCAGCCATGGCCTTGGTGGGGCTACCAGATTGGCTGCAGGTTCTGTGAGATTGGAGCGTGTCTCGGTTTGTGCATTATTGGCACGCATCCTCTGTTCTGTAACAGCAACTCTGCTCTGAAAACTTTAAGTAAGCCCAGGCCAGGATCCTGGTCCCGTCTATCCTGTAGCTCCCCTTTGAGAGGACACAGTGTCCCCTCACAGGAAGAGGCAAACTCTCCTGCCCTTTCCACTCATGACTCCTGGTCCCAAATTAAGCAGGAAAAGCTGGTGGTCTGTGATGTTGACTCCAAGAAGCAGTCAGAAGCTCTTCCTCTTTGCTCAGTGGTTGACAATCCTGCAATAAACGTAGACTTGGCAAACAAGTACAGCCTAAGCCAGAGTACTCTACCTTTACATAAACCTCAAAACCCACCAAACAAATCTAAAAATGTAGATGAGTTCCAGCTATCATCACTGGATAGTGTAGGTACAGATAGTGACTCAACTGCGGACCTCCGACCCCCATCTCCTATAGACCTGTCCCGCAGTATTGACCAAGCTCTATTTAGTGAGTCCTTATTTTCTCACAGCATTTTTAGTCCGCAAAGACTGTTCCATACTTCCTCAAGTGTTTCATTGAGCTCTCCTGGCCAAGGGACTTTAAACCAAGGGCCCATATGTGTTGGAGAAACTCTATACCGGGCTTCATCTTGTGGAGATGTGGATCAAGAGAATGCCAAGTCCAGTTCCAGAGCTTCTCAACCACAAGGGAGTTTGATGTCTCACAGGAAAGCACCAATGTTAACAGATCAAATGGACTTTAAAAGGAGCGTTATGGGTTCAACTCAAGGTTTGTGCAACTATCCAAAACAATCTGGAAAGTTGCGTTCAAATTCCTGGACAAACAGGGGGCAAAACATTGCTCAGAGCAGCTTTCCAAGAGGAATACCCTCTCTGTCTTATCACAGGAGATACAGAACCCTGAGCTTGGCCTCCCAAAGCAGTCAGGGCTCTGATCGGATAGCAGCGACTAAGCATCTAAGTGAAAGCAAACAACTTGAATGGGATATTGCTGTACAAGCTGAGTTTGTTAATGTGTGCAAACAAATTGATGCCCTGAGTATGTGCAGTGACACCATTGAATTGTAAAAGATTTACAATAACACATAATGTTAATAGGGTCCATTTTACTATTCCTCTCACATGCAGTATTTCCATTACCATAGGTCAGAAAGCAGATTCACACTAGAGATTCTAAGAGATATTGCAGTAAATATAGGAAGAAACATTTCAGTACTACTTTCTTTGAAATATATTTGTATTTAACATAATGTAGTGTATATTCCCAGCCTTGATCATCAAACAGTCATTTGTCTGCAAACACACAGATTAGAGGTACATTATGGTATTCTACTGACTATCTGTAAACAACAAAACAACTTTTCACTGAAGCAGAAATAAATGTTTTCTTATTTATATCCCAAAATACATAAAACTTTACAATAAAGCCTGAATATTCACTTAAAAAACTTTTATTTTGCTATTTACAATCTATGTTAAAAAATTCTGTTTTATTTAGATGAAAATTAAAACAATGTTGCCAAAATGTGGGAACAGCAGATAAACAAAGTGCACTGGATTTAGAGTTGCACACATCTCATTTATAGATTAGTAATGGATACTTGGTATTATATATGGTAGCAAAAATATTAACTACCAGATTGAAAAAAAAACTTAAAGTTGTCAACTAATGCATAAACTTTAAAATAGTTTATTGGTCAAAATAAATAAAACAATATAAACTGACCTGGTGAGATTACTGTATTGTTTCAATAACCAGATTTCAGTGTTTTTAAAGTGTGCTTTTTTAATACTGCTCCTGACAATACAAAACATCAAGTATTATCATGCTAACAATTAAACTTTGTAGATGATAGAATTTGGTCGATGTTGTATAGTTGATGCAAATGAGGGAAATGAAGGAAAAATTAAAGGTGAGACTACCGAATATTGACCCTAGAAAACACTTTCCTACAAGTATGTTTATTTGAACTCTGTGCTTAGCTTTAGTATCTTTCTACAAAAGAGTTGCACATAGCTCTTAGATTAAATTCAAGGTGGTGACAGAGTCCAGCATTTGAAATACAAAATTTGCCTATTGTGATTAACACACGATGTGTATATTTTCAGGTCTATACAATTTGTTCAAAAAAGTAATATCCAGTGACCATACAATAATTGTGACATTGATACATTCTGAGATTAAAGTCCCTGTAAATTAAAGGAAACTGACACAGGAAAAACTGCTTTTTAGCTGTACCTTGTTTGAAAGAGCAGAACCAAATGACTATTCATTAGCAGTAATAAGTCTTCCTAAAGCATTTCATGGCTTGCTGTGTGTGGAAAGGATCCAACAGAATAGAGTTAAAATCATTTACAGCCCTCTACCTTTGCAAATACATGAGAAAGATAGAGTTCACTCGATGATCCATGTGTCCATTGGTTTTTCTGCCTGTCTTCTAAGACCTTGATCAAAGAGAGCAATTTGTTAAGGTGTGATATCAATTTGGTGGCAATCATCTATTCACATGAGTCCATTGCATCGGCTCATAGCAGCTGGGGTTGGGACATTAGGTCCTGATCGTGTGTTTCCTCGTCCACCAGCCTCATTGAAGCCACTTCTTGTAACTACAATTGGAATTGAAAAAAAATTAAACTAAATCATACATTTCATTAAAAAAGAGCTATCAGCAGATATGAGTCACAGACTGATGAAGATGACAGTAAGCAAGTACTTACATGGCACAAAAGAATATCTAACATGATAGCATGAAGAAGAAAAATAAGCAGAACAAGTTATCATTTAAGAATAAGCAGAACAAGTTATCATTTTGATGTTGTAACAGCTAAATTGTATTCAATGTCACAAAAAAAACTGTTATACAGACAAAAACTAATTAAGGTGACAAGGGGAAATAGTTGCTGAAAGTTAATACTAAATCATAAGTAACACATAGATGAAGTGGAAATGTAAACACAGTAAAAGAGGTATACAGTTCATGGGTCATGCTTACGAGTGAAGCCCATGAACTCCCCCCTCCATCTGAGCAGACATGGTTCTCTTCTCAAACTTCAACTCTCCTGAATACATCATTGACCTGGAACCCGACACACACAGTCTAAACTTACTAAAGAGTTCAAATTACTAAAAACTGAAATAAATGCATGCACAAGTATTTATAATGACCTTAAAATGGACAAACTTCTGGCCCCAGTGTCCTGACAGCCATGCTGTATTCCAGCAATGAGGTAAGGAACAAACTTTTGGACAGAGCCTTTATCTTGAACTGATCCTGCAACCCCTTGAGCCACCTTCACCTTATCTCCCTCACTGGACAAATTGAAGCCAAACAGAGAAAACATACAAAAAATATACTTTTTCAGTATGGTATAAACAGTGGAAAAAAATTTTTGTCACACTAGCTTTGTTTCTGTCCTAGTGGTGCCCATGTCGAGCATCCATGGCATGTCAAAGCTGAGGCGCTCATGCAGTGGAATTTTTCAACATGCCCAAAAAAAATCTGTGCCCTGGGTTAGCTGTGTTTTGTGTTTGTATGTAGGTTTTAGTGTTAAATGCATAGGATGGTGGGGTTTGAGCATCTTTACCAATGGCATCATGTCTTCCAATGCCATTAAATGAATGTCTGCTATGCAATAATGTGCTGAGGTTATTAAACCTTTAAAAGAATGGCTGTTTGTCATTTTCAATAATACTTTTCTGACTTTCTGTGGCAGCACTAATTCTGCTTTAATGCATAACATAGGTGGAAATTCAGTTTCTAATGTGTTGTCTTTTTTTCATCCTATGCAACAATGAAGTAACTAACAATATCTTTGTTGAGAAAAGATCTGTTGTTCTTTAAATCTGGTTGCTTAAAGATATTAAGAAGCTTTGTCCTACAGGTACCACAAGGAGGCCAAAGCCCCATCAGGCACCTAATACCCACACCAAGGCTATAATTATTTATACCTGAAGTAACGCTTTTGACTGTTATCCTTCTCCATGGCATCCAAGGAGCCCATTCCTCTGTATTTCTTGAGGCGCACACCATCTGAGAAGAAATATTCTCCTGGAGCCTCAGTAGTTGCTGCTAACAAAGACCCCATCATCACTGATGACAGAAAAGATTGGACAACAATGTGGGATGAAGTTTTTGCAACATTTGGCAAGAACCATAAAAGCCAAAAAGTCCAAAATGAGACCTTTTTTTGCTAAATGTAGCCTACAGTTAAAAGCTTCTTGCCAAGAGGGGTACAATCGTTATTTCCTCATTAAAAAAAAAGAAAGTGACACATTTGGGACTCCTGCCCATTTCTACCTGTAGACGCTCCCAGGGCAAGAGCTTTCACCACATGCCCTACAGTCTGAATGCCTCCATCAGCGATAACTGGTACTCCGAAGCGTCTGGCATACTCTGCAACTTTGTAAACAGATGTTCCTTGGGGTCGTCCACATGCCATTACTGAGGAAGAAATAAACAACATGAGACTGAAACAAGAGAAAAAAATATTTTCTGTACAAATGTATGTCCAAAACACAGTGCTTTGGACATATATTCAGCTCTATTTATACCTTCCTGTGTAATGCAGATAGAGCCACAGCCCATCCCAACCCTCAGCGCATCCACACCAGCATCTATGAGATGTTTAGCCTGAGCAGCTGTCACCACTAGAGAGAGACAGAGGAACAAAAAAAAGCTGAAAGTAGGACACAAATGTGGTCAAAGTCATTTAATACAGAAAGTACACTCACCATTTCCTCCAATCACTTGTAGATTGGGATACTTCTGTTTAATGTAATTTATCATGTTGATCTGATAGACTGAGTTTCCTTGAGACGAGTCCTGCAGTTAGATGGATTCAGTTAAACAGCTTATTTATTATCACGCGATGTTTCAATCTTTTTTATAGCTGTAAATAAAACCCAGAAAACATTTACCATTAAGAATACAGACGTTTCATTTGTTCTAATTTTATTAGAATCCAAGGAGAATTGAACAATTCATCAATGAGCATATGAAAATGAACTTCTGATAAATATAATTGTAGTAAAGGCAGGATGAATAATGGCCCCCCTGGGACTTCATGGAGGCGGGATGAGAAGACAGCCTCCAGAGATGGTGACCTGCAGTTAATGTACTGGTGAAATTTTTAGTCCATTCAAACATAAAGTGGTTCTCATAATTCACAACGGCTTGGAATTTAACAGTTTGTCTTTTTTTTGTCTGCATTTGTAAATATTCTGGTCGATATGCTATGGTACATTACTCGATGACAGTGTGAAGTAATAAATAGGTGTTTTTTGTATAAATTATCGACTATGTTGTATAGATATTATGGCTGCTTCTCAGCCAAATAAGAGGTTTTAATACTCCAAACATAAATCATGTGTTGCAAAAACATAAAATATCATACAACTAGTTTTAAATCTCTGCTTTTGCTTTTTGGAGTATGCAGAATACATTTACAAAGGGATCATGTATTTTATACTGAATGAATTTGAACTTAACCTAATTGTCTAATTTTCATAAATAATAGCAGTATTTTGTTTTTTCCTATTTTTATGCAAAATGAACGAGTTGTCAAATTAAATGAGTGATAAACCTAAAGGGAAAAAAATAAAATAAGGTGCAGCAGTAATGATAATAGTGATGAATTAAAATAGGTAAATAAATGATAGTCATAATAGAAAAAGGGGAAGGCTGAAGTATCAACTCTATACACTCACCGGCCACTTTATTAGGTACACCTGTCCAACTGCTCATTAACGCAAATTTCTAATCAGCCAAAACCATGGCAGAAACCAATGCATTTTGGGGATGTAGACATGGGGTTATGTCCCAAATTTAGGGGCTGGATCCTTCAAAGGCCTTATTTTTAAACCGTTACGTCACAGGCAATGACCCAAGGGTGGGGGAAAATTTCCCGAATCCTTCCGAGACTCCTTCAAATGCGGCCGACAAATGTGTCTTTTTCCCATTTCAAAGGATTTGGGGCGTGAGTATCCCCCTTTCGCAGCCCCATTTTCCCCTTGGGTTAATTTCGGGGGCAAGCGGATTTGGGCAAGCAGGGAAAACCATGGCAGAAAACCCCTACGGCAAAAGCTTTAGTAAATTGTGAAAAATTACACTTTCTGTGGGCACAAAAATAAATTTTTATAATGCTTTTAAGGGTTTGGGAAAATAACTTTTGGAGACATTAAATACTGCTTGTTCTGAGTTTTCCCCTCCCGCCGGTTTGTAACTGCTGGCTTGCCTCACCCCCTTTCCCCGGGATTAAAGGCCCAGGGCCGGGGCCCCAAATTTGTAGTGCTCACTTTTCCGGGCTCTGTCCCTTTTAGCTACGATGAAGGACCTGCCCCCCGTAGACCGGGGCCCCAAAGGATCCAAACCCCTTTAATTGGGAATACCCATGGTCAAACCGATCTGCTGCAGTTCAAACCGAGTATCAGAATGGGGGGGAAAGGTGATTTAAGGCTTTTTAAATGTGGCAAACGGGTGGTCTGAGTATTTCAGAAAAAATGCTGATCTACTGGGATTTTTATGCACTACCATCTCTAGGGTTTACAGAGAATTGTCCCCCAAAAAGAAAAAAATATCCAGTGAGCAGCAGTTCGTGGCCGCAAATGCCCCTTGTTGATGCCAGAGGTCAGAGGAAAATGGCCAGACTGGTTCGGGCTGATAGAAAGGCAACCGTAAAATCAAAAAAACCAGTCATTACAACCAAGGCATGCAGAAGAGCTTCTCTGAACGCAAAACACGTCGAAAAATTAAGGCGGAATGGGGTTTCCAGCAACAGAAAAACCACACCGGGTGCCACTCCTGTCACCTAAGAACAGGGAAACTGAAACCCGTTCAATTCCAACAGGCTCACCAAAATTTGGACAAAAGAAAATTGGAAAAAAGTTTCCTGGTCTGATGAGTCTCGATTTCTGCTGCCGGACATTCGAAGGTAGGGTCAGAATTTTGGCGTCAAAAACATGAAAGCATGGATCCATCCTGCCTGTATCAAAAGGTTCAGGTTGTGGTGGTGGTGTAATGGTTTGGGGGGGGGATTTTCTTGGCGCACTTTGGGCCCCCCTTTGTACCAGTTGAGCATCGTGTCAACCCAAAAGCCAACCTGAGCATGTTGCTAACCATGTCCAAACCCTTTATGCCACAGGTTAGCCATCTTCTGATGGTTTTCTTTCCCGGCAGGATAACGCGCCATGTCATAAAGCAAGAATCATCTCAGACTGGTTTTTTTTTGAACATGTAAATGAGTTCACTGTACTCAAAAGGCCTCCCAGTCACCAGATCTCAATCCAATAGAGACACCGGGATGTTTTTGGGGGAAAAGGGAGATTCACATCATGGATGTGCAGCTGACAAAAACTGCAGCATCTGTGTGAGCCCTTTATTTTCAATATGGGAAAAAAACTCTTTGAGGAATGTTTCCGGTACATTGTTGAATCTATGCAACAAAGGATTAAGGCAGTTCTGAAGGCAAAAGGTGTCCAACCCGGTACTAGCAAGGTGTACCTGATAAAGTGGCCGGTGAGTGTATGTTTCGTAATAAATACAAAATATTTAGATTGAGCCACTTTGAAACCGAAAGTGAAAACAGAAAACTAGACACATCAGTTAGTGGTTTCGATATTGTGTTATCCTTCTTTACCTTTACTTATCCACATTCATGCAGATACTTAAATATAATTAGGTAGCCTTCTCAAGTGCTACAATAAATGTGCCACCATTTGTGAGTTTACCCTAACAAATATTCAGTCATCCATACATATTTTATATAGTTGGTCAATCTTTGTAGGGGTAGGCTGGTGCCTATCCATGGTCAGTAGGTGAAAAGCTCAGTACAGCCTCAAAAAACTACAGCTCTAACAATAACTGAACCATATAATATTCAAGACTCACCAAAACTACTACATCCACTCCAGCCTGCACGAGGAGCTCTAGCCTGTATTTGTCATCCTCCCTGGTACCAACGGCAGCTCCACACAGCAGCTGTTTACGAGAGTCCTTGGAAGCCAGAGGATAATCTCTGTTCTTCTTCAGGTCAGTTCTTGCTATGATGGAAACAAGCTCGTCGTTGTCATTTACAATGGGAAGCTTACCTGAAAGAGTCAGATTTTAAAATCGGTAAAAGAAATTGGTATGGCTTTCTGAATCCCACTTGTTATCTTCTCAACAGCAGGACCTTTGAAAAGAGTTACCTTTCTTGCTTCGCTGCAGTATGTCATTAGCCTCTTTCAGGGTGACTCCAGCTGGCGCAACAACTAGGTCTTCCCTCTTTGTCATGGCCTGTATCAGAAAATATTTTAAATGTCAATACACCTTTTAGATGACTTCATTATGCCAGTAAAATGATGTGCTTACAAACAGAATTTCTCCCCAGTCACAACTCTACACTCACGTCTTCCAGAAATTTCTCATAATCCTTCTCGGACAAAAAGTCTATATCTCTGGAGGTCACAATGCCAACCAGCTTGCTGCCCATCTTGCCTGTTTCCGTCACTGGGATCCCAGAGAAACCGTGTCGTCTCTTAGCTTCAAACACATCCCCCACTGTGTGATGAGGACTCATTACCACTGGGTCTGTGATGAAACCTTGCTCAAATTTCTGGCAAAAACAAAAAAATTCGCATTTATTGACAGAGTAGCTTTATTCCCGTCTGTTTCATAAATGTGTTTTTTTGATCAACCAAAGCCATAGTTTCACAGATATATTTTATCTTAATATTGACAATTCAAGACTTATTTTCTTATTTTACCTTGACTCTTCGCACCTCATTGGCCTGGAATTCAGCAGTGCAGTTGTGATGGATTATTCCAATCCCACCCATCAGCTACCACCACCCAAATAGAACCAACAAAAAGTAAATTCCCTATTAGACAACACTCAAAAATGTATATATATATCAGTAGGCAGGTGAAGAGCATGTTTTATTTAGAGCTGCTATGACCAGATCTGGCCCTGTGTCTGTGTCATGCATGTTTTAAGTGGATCTCGGACTTGATTTAAGTGGTGGAATTTCTTTAAGTCTTCAAGTTCTGCAGAGGCAAATAACAGGCTGATTTAAATTATGCAAATCTAAAACAAGACCTCTTTAAGATTCAGAATTGGACACCACCAAAAATTATGTACAAATGCATCTCAGTAAAAAGGAACAAGGATTTCAGTAATTGGATTCAGAAAGTGAAACTCACATAATATATGGATTCATTACACACAGGGATATATTTCAAGTGTTTATTTCACACTCTCGTGACGTCACTTCCCCCAACCCCGAAAAATATTCTGGTGAGTCTGGAGATTGCAGAGGGTTTTTGTTGCAATGTACACTTGTATTCAACCCATCCCCACAATCCTTCCCTCATGATCATGCTAAGATTTCTTTTATTTTGGGACTGTTATCGGGCAAGGAGTTAAAATGGGCGGAGGCCCGCTTTAACAATTGCTGCGATTTTGGCTGTGCTTTCTCTGATTTTGAGAGTGAATTTAGAGAGGTTTTTTCTAATGAAGTCGATCAGACTACAACAGCCCAAAGACTTTGGTCTTTAAAACAAAGAGGCCGATCAGTTTCTGAGTTCTCTATTGACTTTAGAACTTTAGCCGCAGCTTCTGGGTGGGATGACTGTGCTCTCAAGACAGCTTTTTTTCAGGCTCTAAACGAACCCCTTAAGGATGAGTTAGCTGTGTTAGATGAACCTAAGACTCTTAACGGGTTAATAAATTTAGCCACCAGACTTCATAACCGCATGAGAGAGAGGAAGAGGTCCTGACAAGAATTTTGTGCCAGCAAAACACAAACCCCCAACCAGGTTCGCTTAGCTGTCTGCTCACCTGTTCCAACCCAAAACATTGAGTCAGAGCCTATGCAGATTGGGCGAACTCACCTCTTGGCTGAGGAGAAACAGAGATGCCGCCAGTCTAATCTTTGTTTTTACTGCGGTTCATCCGAGCATCTTCTTGCCAGCTGCCCTGTCTGTCCTACTGGACCAAAAGGGTGGGTCCGCCAGTAGACAAGGGGAAACTGGCGGACTGTTTAAATCAATCCTACAGCCCCCAGACTTAGTTTGCCTGCGTCTTTAATACTTGAACGTCATATTCAGAATCTCTCGGCTTTAATTGATTCAGGGAGTGAGCAGAATCTTATTGATCAGAGTTTGGTTTCGGAAGCTCAGATTGAGACAGAACTACTCCCTTCACCTCAGTTAGTATCAGTTTTGGATGGGCACAGACTACAACAGGTCACCCATCGTACCAAGCCATTAACCCTGTTGTTATCAGGAAACCATAGAGAAGAGATATCCTTCTTCGTTTTTCCTATCGCTCTGAACTCTATGGTTTTAGGTTCTCCATGGCTACAAAAACATAACCCTCATATAAATTGGTCTGAGTGTCGAGTAGAGTCCTGGTCCACAAGCTGTCTTTCTTCGTGCCTTCAGTCAGCCATACCCCCTCAACCTACCGACGTTATTTTTGATGAGAGTAAGATTACTGATCTGTCTCTTGTCCCCACTGAATACCATGACCTAAAACAGGTATTTAGTAAAGTTAAAGCATTAACTTTACCTCCACACAGACCATATGACTGTTCCATCGAGTTACTTCCCGGAGCCCCCTTACCGACTAGTAGATTATACAACATCTCTGAACCAGAACGCAAGACTATGGAAAACTATATTAACGAGTCCCTTATGGCTGTAATCATTCGCCCATCTTCTCCCCTAGGCGCCGGGTTTTTCTTTGTGGGTAAGAAAGATGGTTCCCTTCGCCCATGTATTGATTATAGGGGACTGAACCAGATAACTGTAAAGAATAAATACCCACTTCCACTCCTGTCTTCGGCTTTTGATCCAGTTCATGGTGCCAGGGTTTTCACTAAACTTGACCTAAGAAATGCTTACCATTTAGTTAGGATCCGCCAGGGGGGCGAATGGAAGACTGCATTTAAAACACCCCTGGGACACTTTGAGTACTTGGTGATGCCATTCGGACTTTGCAAGGCACCTGCTGTTTTCCAGTCACTCATCAATGATGTGCTCAGAGATTTTTTGAATGTTTTTGTTTATCTTGACGATATTTTGATTTATTCGAAGGACATTAAGGAACACCGTCAGCATTTACGTCTAGTTCTACAGAGACTGCTGGAGAATCGTTAGTTTGTAAAGGCTGAGAAGTGTGACTTTCATAAAGACTCGGTATTTTGGAGGGTGGACAGGTTCGCTCGGACCCAGAGAAGATAAAGGCTGTCCTCGAGTGGCCTGTCCCGGACTCCCGCAAGCAGCTCCAGCGCTTCCTAGGATTTGCGAATCTCTATCGCAGGTTTATTAAGAACTTTAGCTTGTTGGCTGCCACGCTCACTGCTCTCACTTCTACTAAGACTTTGTTCTCCTGGTCTCAGGAAGCCGATAGTGCCTTTGCCGCACTAAAAGAGAGATTCTCACAGACTCCCATTTTGATTCACCCTGATACCTCTCGACAATTTATTTTGGAGGTGGACGCTTCTGATACGGGTGTAGGAGCCGTACTCTCACAACAATCCACCACAGATGGTAAGCTCCATCCCTGTGCCTTCTTCTCCAGACGACTCAGCGACACAGAGAGAAACTATGATGTAGGGGACAGGGAGCTTCTAGCCATTAAATTGGCCTTGGAGGAATGGCGGCATTGGCTTGAGGGTGCTAAACACCCTGTACTAGTGTGGGCAGATCATAAAAACTTGGCTTATTTACAGTCGGCAAAAAGACTGAATCCACGCCAGTCATGCTGGTCTCTTTTCTTTTCTCGGTTCAACCTTTCTATCTCCTATAGACCTGGTTCTAAGAACCTGAAGCCAGACGCCTTGTCCCGTCAGTTTTCCCTGGATAGCTTAGTTAAGGAGGCTGAGCCCATTATTCCTTCCCACTGGACTGTTGGAGCCTTGTCGTGGGAGATAGAGAACCTCTTAAATCAGGCCAAGCGTCATGAACCAGACCCTAGCACTGGTCCTCCTAATAGGGTTTATGTTCCTTCTTCTGTCCAGTTCCGGCTGATCCGTTGGTTTCACACTGCCAGATTCTCAGCACATCCTGGAGTCAGCCGGACCATTTCACTCATTTCCAGAAGATATTGGTGGCCGTCTCTACATAGTGACGTTAAAGAATATGTTCCATCTGTGCTAGACAGAAGACTGGAAATCAACCACCATCTGGTTTACTTCAACCACTCTGTGTCCCTAAACGTCCCTGGTCTCACATTGCCTTGGATTTTGTTACCGGTTTGCCCATCTCCAGAGGTATGTCAACTATTCTCACCATTGTAGACCGTTTTTCTAAGGCTTGTCATCCTATCCCGATCCATAGTCTCAGTTCACCTCCCGAGTGTGGAAACAGTTCTGTTCAGCTCTGGGGGCCAAGCCTACTTTAACATCGGGTTATTATCCACAATCCAACGGACAGACTGAGCGCATGAACCAACAGATGGAATCCGTTCTCAGGTGTTTATCTGCTTCAGATCCCTTAGACTGGAGCACTTACCTGCCTTGGGTAGAGTACGCCATTAACTCTCATGTTTCTTCTGCTACTGGACTGTCACCTTTCGAGGCATCTGTTGGATATCAGCCACCCTTGTTTCAGGCAGATGAAAAGGACATTGCAGTTGCCTCTGTCCGTCATTGCAAACGATTCTGCTCCACGGCTTCCCAGGCTCTCCTCCGTACAGTGGATCAGAACAAGAAGTATGCTGACCGTAAACAGAGGCCGGCCCCAGCGTATCAGCCTGGCCAAAAGGTCTGGCTGTCTTCTAAGGACATACCTTTAAAAGGGGTTTCTAAAAAACTGTCTCCCCACTTTATTGGTCCTCATACCATTGAGTCCATCATCAGTCCTTCTGCCCTTCGCCTTCGTCTACCTCCTAGCCTGCGTGTGCACCCCGTTTTTCATGTTTCCCAGGTTAAACCTGTCTTTTCCAGCGCTTCCTTTACCTGCTCACTGTAAAATAAAACCTCTTGTAAACTTCATCGGTCTCCTGATTGCTTTCTGCATGTGGGTCAAAACAATCCGTAATACTATGACAGTATTGCACAGTTACATTCTTGGTTAGGGAGCCTTTACCTTGAATAACTGCATCAATATGGCGTGGCAAGGAGGTGATCAGCCTTTGGCATTGCTTAGGAAGCCCAGATTTATTTAATAGTGGCCTTCAGCTCATCTGCATTATTGGGCTTAATGTCTTCCATCTTCCTCTTACCAATTTCTGTTTGAGGTTTAGGTCAGGAAAATGTGCCAATCAAGCACAGTAATACTATGGTCATCAAACCAGATAATGGTACTTTTGGATATGTGGGTCCTCCTTGAAAATTAAATCAGCATCTGTCAGCCGAGGGAAGCACAAAGTTTTCTAAAACTTCCTGGAAGATTGCTGTGCTGACCTTAGATTTGATAACCTTGAGCAACTTGTATTCTGTGCCTCTTCACTCTCCCATCACACTTTGGGACATTGATTCCCAAATTAAATGCAAAATTAGCTTTAACTAAAAAAGAATAATTGGGACCACTGGGCAGCAGTCCAGTTCTTTTTCCAGTTATACCCCATATTCTAGATATCTGTGTGTGTGCTGGGTCTTGACTCTACAGTCCACACCTTGGGAATCTGAACCCCAACTCTTACGTGGGCTTTGCTACACAATCATCTCAAGACTATAGTTTTTCCTGTTTCCAGTGAGCCTTTTTCAACTACATGTTTTTCCTGCACTCTTTAATACACATTGATAGAAATCTGTGAATAGGCAACTTCTAAAGCAGAACTGAACTATTGTGGGTTTGGCCATAATATTATCTCAACGTGGTATTTCTGCATCAAAAATCATCCATCCATTGTCTATACCTGTTTATCTTTATAATGTCATGGTGGGGGGGGGGTGGTGCCTATCTCCAGCTGTCATTGGGCAAGGGGCAAGGTAAACCTCAGCAATTTAGAGTCATGTTTTTTGGACGGTGGGACAAAGCCAGAGTACCTGGAGAGAACCGACACATGAACAAGAACATGCAGAAAAACTCCAGGCCAGAATTCGAACCAGGGACCATCTTGCTGCAAGGCAACAGTGCTACCAACTGCCCCACTATGCAACAAATCCACCCAGTAAAAAAATTATTTAATGTTAAGATTTTCTGAAAAAAAGGACTTTTAGATTTTCATTTGCTGTAAAACTAATGACAATTTATGCTTAAAATACTTTGTGTGAAATTATTTTATATAGTGTGAGCTTAACTTTTCAAACCGAATCACTGAAATATATTTTCTTTTAACTGATGTCTGAATGTGTTGAGATGTACCTGCATGCACAGTGCATCTGTTTAGACAATATACTCACTGCCATGGCAATAGCCATGGATGACTCCGTGACTGTATCCATGGGTGATGAAATGAAAGGTGTCTTCAGAGTGATCTTTCTTGTCAGTGCAGAAGTCAGATCCTTTAAAATAAAATTTCTGAATGAAAATTTCACTTAATGACATTTTTCAAAGCTGCAATGCAATAAGCCTAAAAGCCTGTGTGGACCCATTAAAGGCTTATTTGCTGGGTTTAGCTCCTAAGTGCTGAAAGACACAGGTCTGTATGTGTGTTTCGAACACCTGCTAACAGGCAACCACCCATGTGACCAGGCATGAAATTAATTATTGTCTCAGCAGAGTTTGAAAATAGGGCAAGGGAAATAAACAACCACATGTTCATTTCTTTGGGACTAAAAATCTCAAAATCATCTAAACAGACGGAGAAATCTACTTGAATAAAGTCCAGTTTAAGTAGTTTAGGTATATTTATATTAGTTTGAGCCAGGGAATCTTTTCTTGCAATTTCAGTGCCTAAAAACGGCTATTTTGAGAGAGACTGTAGCAGTTACCTGGCTGCTAAGCAGCACTCACTGCTTTGCAAAGATATTCATAACACTTTTCCACATTTTGTCATGCTTCAAACATAATTTTCAGTCTTTTATTAACATTTTTTTGGAAGACCAAAACAAAATAGATCATAATTGGAAGCGGAAAGGAGAAGATATGATGATTCTTTTCTTTTTGTTTCCAACAGAAGTCTATGTGTTCTGTGTGTGTGTGTGTGTGTGTGTGTGTGGGTGTGTTCCTGCCTTGGCATCACAGTGAGAACCATTTTCCCGATTTTACCATCAAATTGAGGACCGTTGGTACCAAAGTGAGGACATTTTGCTGGTCCTCACGACCTATTTTGCTAACGGTTAGGTTTAGGACTAAGGTGTGAATTGAGTTTAGGTTAAGGTTAGGGTTAGGCATGCACTGGTAATGGTTAGGTTTAGGGTTATTGTCAGGGTTAGGGCATAGAAATGGTTGAAAATGAGTGAAAATCAATGGAAGTCAATGGGAGTCAACACATGGTCCTCACTACATATAGCAAAACAAGAGTGTGTGTGTGTGTGTGTGTGTGTGTGTGTGTGTGTGTGTGTGTGTGTGTGCGCGCGCATTCTGCATGCCTCAGTCAATGCTTTGTAGAACCCCATTTCCCTGTAACTACATTTACAACCCTTTGGGGGGTATGTCTTGGTCAGCTTTGGACTTTAAAGATTTAAATGTTTGCCAATTCTTCTATCCAAAATTCCTCAAGCACAATAAAATCAGTTTTTATGGTTAGCCACAGATTCTAAATTAAATTTAATTCTGGACTTTGACTGGGCCATTCTAACACAGTAGTATTATATAGTAGTATATAGTATATCTATTGTAGCTCTGGGTGTATGTTTGGGTCATTATCCTGCTGGAATGTGACCGTCTGCCTCAGTCTCAATTCTTTGGTACCTGTAACAGTTTTTCTTCAAAGATTGCCTGTATTTAGCTTCACCCATCTTCCCATCAACTCTAATAAACTTTGTTTATCCTGCTGACAAAAAGTGTCCCTAAAGCATGATGCTGCCACCACGATGTTGCACCATGCGAAAGGTAGTATGCACTGTTCACCGCAACAAGTGTTTTGCATTTGGGCCCAAAAGTTTAACTTTGGTCTCATCTGACCAGGGCAACTTCTTCCACAAGTTTGTGACAAACTGCAAATGGGACTTCTTGTGGCCTTCTTTTAACAATTGCTTTTTTCTTGCCACTTTTCTATAAAGGCCAGATTTTCGGAGTGAAGATTAATAGTTATTATTTCACTCAATTCATTCACCTGAGCTGTGGATGTCGATTGGTTTAGGAAGATGGCCATATTTACTGATAAACCTCCGAGGCCATCTGTATTCATACTAGGACATAGATGGACTCTTTTACTTACTAATAAGGTGAACTCTGAAGGCAGGTTGGACTGTGTATTATATAGGGGCATCAATTTAAGGGGGCGGAATACAAATGAGTGCCAAGCTTCTCAGATCTTTGTTTGTTAAAGATTTTAAAAACCCTGCAACATAATCACTAAAATTATGCACTACTTTGTCTTAGTCTGTCATACAAAAATACATTGATGTTTATGGTGGTAATGTAACAAAGTATAAAAGAGTTTGAGGGGTGTAAATACTTTTGCAAAGTGTCTTAACAAATCAATAAACAGTAAACAGTATTGCGTTTAATAAGCCATACTTTTAATACTATATGTTTAATACTCACCACTTCATCAGAAGTGAAATCTATGAAACCAGGTAGGATAAGGAAATCACTGAAAATAGAAAGAAATCAGATCATAATAAAATATGTAATAAATCACATTTAAAGTAAGTACAACTTAGCACAATGGCCACCGGAAAACACCATGATAGTTTTATATTTGACAGAAGGGATTTTGTACCTAAATTTCTCTTGTTTACTATTTAATGACACCCACTGTAGTTAGACAAGCGAAGATAAATTAACTTCAAATTGCTGCAGGTTATAAGTTTGTGCAAATTAATTTAACAAAAATTGACATGCACCATGTGCACCACACATAAACAACAGCTCATGCAACTATTTATCAGCCATGCATGTCTCATCAATACGAAAAATACGAAAACTGTCCTATGTACTTTCCTTGCAAAACACTGTGAAATAGTTGCCACCCAGACCCCCACCCCCACACAAACACACTTCCACAAAGGGAACTACCCTGACAGTCATTACCAAACTGACAACCCACCAACACTGTCATTCACGCATAAACACACAGGCATACTGCTTTTAAATGATGTGATACCACTCACAATCCCTGAAAGTACTATTACTCATTTTAATCCTCCATTTAAAGCCTAAGCGGATGTGTCATCACTGTAAGTTTTAACTGTCATGAAAGTCATTGCATAAGTCTGTTTCCTGCAGGCGGAAGTGCTGTGTAAGGCATTTTTTATAGTTGTCTCAGTAGGTTGGCAGTGTGCATATTTCAATAAAGGTTTTACTTGTATGTCAGCCCGTCTCCAATAGCAAACAGCTGTTGTGCTGTGAGTCCATCCTCAGGAACATAACCAGTTCCTCCGCTGATCAAGTAGTCGGCCATGCTGAAACATGAACACATCAGCTGAACTTATGACCTGCGACATCTTAACAAGCAATAGCTACAACATTCCATAGAATTTTTGAGAAATAGATGCAAATTGAAATTGACAAACTTTAAGGCATTCTTTAATCATTTAGTTTCATAGAAATCTGAGTTATTTGATCGATTATAACCGTCTGCCATTAATACCAAATAAAACCTTTCTGTTTTGACCTCTGCTCATGGTGTGGCTAGATTCAAGAGTGCAGACAGGAACTGCTATCAAAAGAAGCATATGTCCGTCAATGGAAACTCCTATATACTCATGACGGCAGCACAGCAGGTAAGAGGATTTGGTCGGCTGCCAAGGGTGCTGATAAATAGGCTTGAAAACAAAAGAGGCTGTTGCCAATATAAAGTGAGAATATTTCAATTGCTTGTTGGTCACAAGCTTTTATGGTGCCATGCTTTGAGAGCAATTACTGAAAGTAACAATAACTCAATGTGGACACTAACCTCTCTGGTTCATATCCAGCCTGGATTCGTGTGGCGCTGTACCTCTGGGCTGCAGTCTCATGCCCATGTCCATATGACCCCGGGTGGGGATGAGCCAGGAAGGAGTGCTGAGACTGCTCCCCGTCTCTGTTTGAGACACGAAGCCGCGCTGGTTCCATGTCTCCTACAATCCTTCTGTAGTCAATCTGATAGTTGTCCCTGTCATTCTCTCCGAAGCGGTCATAGCCATGACCATCCATCTCTTGGAAATCCAGGTCTTTGACCTCCACACACACACACACAATCCTCTTCAGACTTTTTGCATACAATTAAAATCACACCATTGCACTCCAAGTAAACATTGGCTGATCTCATGAGACACGCTCAATGTGTTGTTCAGTTATATGCCCTTATCAACAGGGATGCTGTGATTGCATGTTCACACCAGAAAGTTACTGTAGTTCTTGTTGCCCGTTGTTTTGTTCTCTGAGCAGCAGTTAAACCATAATATAAAATCTTCAGGTTTGCAGGGATATTCTTGCAGTTTGAGATCACTCGTGTAAAAAGCAGAGCAGATGCAGCAGCAATAAAATATCCTTTGAAAAATGTTGTCAGCAATTAGGAGAGTTCATAATCCAGTTTGAAAACACTTCTTCATAGAAAACACAAAGGCCTTCAAGCAGAGTAAGGAGATTCTAGATGATGTCACCAGTGAGATTTTAGATGATTTATCAGAATTCATAGAGCGCTCCTAGGTACAGGCAGTGAGAAAGTTAAGTTGGTCCCAGTTCTGCTTGTTTTCCCTCAAGGTTGAGAGCTTCTCTCCACTTCTCTCCCTTGGTGGCTGCTGAGCTTAACTCTGTTTCTGACTGTAGCAGACGTCACTCTCCCACAAAGAGGATTGGGAGCATTAAAGCAGGGTGGGGTGGGGTGAGATAGGTGTGTAGGGTGGAGTGTATACTTGTCTCTCAAAGGACTAGGATTGCGTGAATGTGTACATCTCAAGGATATAGTTGTGTGAAGGAAACAAAGGTCAAAGCCTAGTTTGGTCTCGTCTACCATGAATTATATAGAAACTGGTGTTGGCATGTATGTGTCAAGGTGGGATAACATTTTAAAATACTGTCATCTACGTAGTCAGTAAAAAAACAAATTTAGCCATTGTTTAAATTTTAAAGAAAATGTACCCAATAGTTTCTGCTACGGATGTTAAAAAAACAGGCTGCTAACAGTTGAACAGTTGTTGCCATCAAATGTAGATAAATGAGATTTATTTTGCACTCATTTAATTTTTTTCCTTTGTTTTTTAGTGTGAGTTCAGTAATGTAAACGCTAGTAAATTAAAGTGCAATAGTAGAGTAATTAGGTTTTTTTTGTCACCATCATCTGCAGTTGATTGACTACTTGTGACAGTTATAGCTAGGGATTGAACCACAAAAGCATATTACAGTCTCTCCTCTGGGTCCACAGCTCTTTTCCCACTGAACAAATAAAAAGTAGCATCTGCTACTTTTTTCTACGTTTTCTTTTATTCAAAATTAAAATCATCATAAATGTCATATATTTTCAGCCCTCCGAGTAAATACTTGGTATAACCACCTGTCACTTCAATCCCAGCTTAAAGTATTTTTGAATGAATGAATTGAAAGACTTCGAATGGACAATTTTAGGACATTAATAAAATTTGATCGGAACTATTCCATCTGTAGGTTTGGCTATATTATGAGCGTTGTTATAATAATATACCTCTGCCTAGTCCAGTCAGCCTCCTAAGGTTTTTCTTTTCCCTGCATTTTGCTCCCTCCATCTTCCAATCAACTCTGATCAGCGTCTGTGTCCCTGCTGAAGAAAAACATAGCCGCTGCATGATCCTGCCACCACAATGTTTCACTGTCGAAATTGTGTTTTCAGGGTGATGTGCACTGTAGGTTTTGCGACATACAATAAGGTTTTCCAAATAGGCTAAAAACCAAAATATATGACTTATCTGACCATAATACCTTTATCCACATGTTTGCTGTTTTCCCTTTGTGATTTTATCTGTGAAAATGCTATACAAATAAAATTTGACTTACTTACTACATGGTTTGAGTCAAACTTTAAATGGGATTCCTTATAGTTTTTTTCAGAATTGGGTTTCTTCTTGCCTTTCTTCCTTGTTGAGTGCATGACTAGTAGACAGACTGTGAACAGTTTCTCTGACCTGAGGTGTGGTTCTCTGCAGCTCCTCCTGTGTTACCTTGACCTCTGGGCTGCTTGTTTGATAAATGTTCTTCTTGCCTGGACTATAAGTTTAGGTGGAAGGTCATGTTTTGGCATTTTTGCAGTCGTGACATACTTATTAAATATTCAGATGCTCAAAGCTTGAAGTACTTTAAACCTCTCCATAACTTTATTGCAGAGGTGGTGTGTTCTTTGGCCTTGATGATAAGGTTTGCTCTCTAATGTTCCCCATTAAGCCTCAGACAATTTCACAGAAAAAAAATATTTAAACTGATATGAATTACACACAGTTGGAATTTTTGCGATATATTTACTTAAATTTAGCTGATAAATTATGGAATTTTCTTATTGGTGGAGAAAAAAAATCACATGTTTATCTTCCCAAAATGGTGACAGGGCATTTATTTTCCATGCATGACTGCACCAAAAATGAAAAACAACTCGAAGAGTACAGCTTTCATCACAATATTAGATGTGATCATTTTCTGTATTTGAAAAGATTGCAAAAAAAGCTATTTGGGACATTAATTAGATCTTTCAATAAAAATATAAATTTGTAACACCTTTAGGCAAAGTATCTAATTTTGCTTAAAAATAAAGGTAATTTGGATGTAATTATTTTTTTCTTACAGATTTAGATGTAATTACATGCTTTGCACTTTGCAGTTGGGATACTAAAACAAATCAATTACATTTTAAATAAGGGAGAAAAGACAGGTACATGATGATTGTAAGAATTATGATTATTGATTAATTAATATTATCAAGAATTATAATTTAAAATCGTAATTTGAAAAAAATTTATTTATTAACCAAAAATCATTACTTACGAATCGAAATCAGAGATGTCCTCTCGTGTTGTAATTATGGCTCAAAGCCCTTGATAATTACAATTATTATATTCTCAGTAATAATTGATAATTATTACTAGATGTCACTGTTTAATCAAACACTTCACCGAAGGTGGGGGAACTTTGACCTTATTTTGACAGACAAATCACTCTTGCTCAAAATAAACACAAACACTTTCTCTTTATCTAAGTGAATATTTATTAAATCAACAGCCCTGATACATCTCACTATTCTGATTCAATAATCTTCACCTAATCAAGCATGCAAAAATTCTACACAAAAGGGGTAAAATAACTAACTAAACAAGATAAAATAGCATTGAGTGTGTATGAAAGTCAAACCAGCAGTTATGGCAAAAACAAGAGAAAATATAGTACCGAGCAAAGCTTTGGGAGCGGCCTCCACCAGGCTGCAGTCATAAAACCCCCAAAGTTGGAGCTCAGTGAAACACAAAGGGTCATAAAACTTTTAGGCGGCAACCAGTGGAAAAACACGAAGAGTGAAGACAATGGAATAGTGAGTATTCCACCACGAGGTTCTAGCAGTCCAACTTTAAGTTCACCTGACTCTGCGCTCAGGTGTTCAAACAGTAAAACACGCACAGCCTCAAAGCATGGCAGCTTTCAGAGTCCAACAGCAATCAAAGTAAGACATTGCATGCACATACAACTTAGAACACATTGGACTATAAGTGGCGATTCTAAATCGCCCTCAAATCCTACATAGAAATAAAAACAAAACGGGATTACTTGGTGTCGTCTTCTCTGGAGCAGGGGGAGAGGGGGGAGTTTGTTAAGCGTCCGTAACAACTTAAAGACGGCCGGCTTTCCTCCTTTGGCAAAAGGGAAACAAATATGACGGACCGTTAGCAGTCGACTGGAACAAAAACAAAGAAGAAAATTTCGTCTCCTTGGAAAACCTCCGTGGGTTTTGCTTGGGTTACGTTAAATCCACGTCTTCAATCGGTAAAGTAAAACTTTGCAAGTCTTCCTATCCTTGCAAGCTTAACTCGTTGAGTTTCTCATGAGTTCTGGCCAGTGGGGAGCATTAATGAAAACCCACGTGTGAGTTTCTTCTACAGAAGGATGCGTGCCTCCGTTGCATGGTAACCGGTCTCGATTTCCAGCGGGAAAAAGCCCACTGTGACATCAGAGCTGCGACGCCCCTTCCTATCAGCTGCAATGCCTGCTGGGAGTTGTGGTAGCAGACCATACTGGGGTATATAGTAGCAAACAAATGGTCCAGCATGATGGTAATACTAGTTTAGTAGTTGCCTCATGATTCATGTGTAATTAGATGCAGAACTTTGCATGACAGTAAACGGTTCACCATTTGTCCTTATATGTTAAGGAATATTATTGAATTACAGAAATGAAAATACTAAAGGGTAGGTTGCCTAAAATTATGTTTTGCTATTTTAAATGAATGGGACAAAACAGAGGCAGAGTTTGTCTGCATTATGTTAGGAATAAGGGCTTCACGACAGCTAGACATAAACTGCTTGCTACAATTTGTCACATTTTGCCATGCAAAGGACCCAAAAGCAGATGGACCAGAGGGGAATTAGTGAGAAACTTTTAAGAAAAGAGGCAAAACTTTCAACTTAACACTGGTGAACAGGAAATACTATGGAAATTGATCAGTCAAACAGAGCAGAGTAACATAAGAAACCAACAAGGAACTAGAGAACCAGTGAGCATATATACTAGGGCAAGAGTCGAGAAAAGGCATGGAGAGCTGGTGAAAGCAATCAGGTGGGAATGAGTAGCAGCAAGACCAATAAAGGGAGAGAGAGCTGAGAGAGGGAAAAGAAAATTAACAGGATCTGACAGAGATGGACACAAGGAACAATTCTCGCAGAGATAATACAAAATATACATAAACATGAACTAAGAGCCTAATCTAAAATAAATTAACTAAAATATCAGCAATTAGAGAACTAAAACAGAAGAAAGAGGGATATTAAAAAAACTAAAAATCAAACACCTAACACAGGCAAATCATGACACAAGTACCTTATCTTGAATTGTAAGCAATTCCTCAAGTAAAAATAAAAGAAAGAAAAAGTGATGTAAACCACATAAATTTGTGGTCATCTCATGCAGGAATACCTCAACTGCCACCTGAGGGGAGAAAAAAGCAAAAATGAAAACATGAACAACACAGAAAAAATCTTGTTCAACAAATCTTAACAACAAATCTTACCAATACTGTTCAGCATACTTGGCTCGTGTTTTTTCAAGGCATCGTAGAAGGCAGCTTTGACCGTGTCCCCTCCTGTACGTAATGTCCGGAACAGCTCCCTCATTTTGTCCTGGTTTGTTTCTTTTGCTTTAATTATAGAGTAGGTTTCTTTATGAACCATCTTCATTTTCCGAAGCTCCTCAGCCAATGCCATGACATCCTTGGTTTCCTGTATTATATCTTCTCTCATGTCATCAACAAACTTTGCTGTTTTTTTTTTATTTGTAGGGGGAGGTGCAAAGACATGCAGGAAAAGAAACAAGATGACTGTGTATTCAGTGTTGCTTATTCTTCTGACTGTAATTTCTTTAAAACAACATTAATACTCACCTTTGTCTTTTTCAGCCAAATTTTTAGTTCCAACATAAACAGATGGTTGCTGAAAACAGAAAAAAGTGAATGTTGTGTAACTTAATCATTACAATGGAACAAATATGGAAAATTATTTGAACAAAGTAGGAATAAAATATGTGAATTAAATATAAGAATATAGTCTTTTAGGTTTGACTACTTTAAGGCAAGGTAAGCAAATCCTTCCCTTAAAAACAGCTTAAACGTTTATGTTCTAAGATTGTTTTTGTCAATTTAAGCTCGCATATAATAAATCTAGATGATACCTGTGCTGCAAGTGGTCGATGATCAACAGTATCATTTGACACTGAATTTTCTGAAAGAGAGAAAGAAAGAGATGCATGAACTAGGTTGTGGGTTGTAACAGTCATGTTAGAAGCATTCATCAATCTACCTGGAGTGGGTGCAGCATTCGTTTGATGAAGCTGACCGCTACTTTTTGACTGGTCAAAAAGAGAAGTAAAAATTATGTAATAGGCCCAGAAGAAGAATAAACAGATTTAGAATTGCAGAACTATTGTTTTCTGGAATTACTTCTTGTTCTAGTTTTGATAAAACTTCTTGAATGGCAGCACCAATTCCATCCTTGTTAACTGAGAACACATGTTCAGTGACTGCGACGATTTCTAAAAGAAAAACAGAAAGATCAGTCTTAATTCTAAAACATTGTTGCAACTAATAGATCCATGTATAGATTGTTGTCTAATATTGCAGCAAGCAGGAAATGATAAAAGGAGCCAATAAACATTCTTATTTTCATGAAAAACCAACTCATACTATCAAAGTGAGGCCTCTTGGATGGTTTCTCATCCCAGCAACATGTCATGAGCTCAACCATTTCTGTCATCTTTTCTTTCTCCTCTTTCTGCCAAAGACTGACATCCGGTCTGTCTCCCAGTTTTATCCGGAATTCCACAAGACTAAACTCTTTCCCTAAGTTCCAGTGAAAACAACAAAGACACATTGACAACGTGAATACGTGTATCAGATTAATGGAAACAATCTATGTATGAAGGCAAAACAAATAGATGATTGTAATTTTACTTAGGAAGAGTCTGAAATATTGGGAAAGAAATCAAGGGGATCAGAAGATAATCACTCATACCTTTATAGGGTTCTTTACCAGTTAAGATAGACCAAAGGAGGATGCCGTAGCTGATTGAAAAGGGCAGATGTTCAAAATTACAGTTAGACTTTCTCTAAACACAGCTGGATAATCATGAATGGAACACATCAGTGTTTTTATTTGTAAATAGTTTTTTATAAAGCTATTGGCATAAAATTTCCATATACATTGACACTCAAAAGTTTACACACTCTTATTAAAATGCTAGGGTTTCAGATGTGAACTCTGTTATGATTCTGGCACGTCTGCTCTACCCTGTCTCCCTGGCTGCAATCAGCAGATGAGATGTACCTGGTGACTGCTGCAGTGCAGTGCAATCTGTGGCATTCCACGCACCTGTGTCTTCCCTGATATATACTGACTCTGACAAGCAGACTCTGACAAGCAGACGCTGCCAGATTTTTGAAAGCCATCGTGTGAGTAGATATCCAGAATTCCTTCCTGTCTGATCATTGGTTTTTGACCTTGCCTTGCTTCTTGGATTTTGCCTCTCTGCCTGCTCCTTGTCGGACTGTTTGGATTTTGGTTTTCAACCCTGTTTTCCTGCATCTGGTTCATGCCTCTGCCTGCCCCTTGACTGATGTCTCTTGTTCCGATCATTGACCCAGTTTCTGTCCCTGGATTATTGAATCAGCCTAGCCCTTGGATTATTCAGCCTAAAGTCACCTGCCTCTCTTACCTGCGCTGTGGAGATCCCTGCCTGCTACCGACTGAGGTTTCCCCTCTGGGTTTCAAGTTCTACCCAAGACAAAATCAGGTTAGTGCGTTTTCTGATCCTTGCAAGATCTGGAGAAACTTTAAGTCACTAATCCTTCTCTCTGCTTCAGTGATTCCCGGAAGCTGTGTGGAGTTTAACCTGAATGACGTTTTCCTGTGGCTGAATAAACCTTTTAATCTTTCAGTTCTGTGTCTGGCTGAATCTTGGGCCCGCCTTTTTCTTACTCGTAATAAACTCAAGAAAACTGAATGCTAAAACAGAATCAAAAGGAGTTCCAACAACCTATTAGTTTAGGGGTGTGCACATTTACAGTATTTGTTTTGATTTATTTTTGTGAATTAGTTGTCTTGCTACCAGCATTGTCAACATGTCATGTCAACAGCCTCTTTAGAAATATACATATAAACTGGAAAGAAATGTTAGTGTCCATGTTAGTCTAACTTATTTTTTCCAACTGTATGATTAAAGTATTCATTATTTACCTGTAAACATCAAAAGAGCGAACTGCATTATAGTTTAAAAGAAAAGCTTCAGGTGGCCAGTACTGAAATGTCCCTGGAGTTCCTCCTCTTGATTTTTCACTGTTGGACAAAACACTTGTGGTAACCCTGGAAAGACCAAAGTCTGCCAGCTGAGAAATGCAAAGGGAGAAATACAACCATGTTTAATTTGATATTTGTTGTAAATAAAGAAGCTTACGCGCCTATCACTTTACCTTGGCATTAAAGTCATGATCCAGTAGAACGTTGCTTGGTTTTAGGTCATGATGAAGAAAGGTATTTGAATGTAGGTGTTGCATCCCTGAAGCTACTTGATGGGCCAATCGGATGGCCAGTGGCAGTGGCGGAGGACCACGCAAGTCCATCTGCAGGGTGTGAATAGATCCCCTTTCCATAAACTCCATGACTATTCCCTGCTGCTCTGATATTAGTTGAAATCTGTTTCCCTGATAAATTCCAAAAACTGTCAGAACAAACTGAGAGGACATTTTTTTCAGACAATCAGCCTCCTTGTACAGTGCATCATGGGGGCTGAAAGATGAAAGCTGGGTTAGCTGACAGTATATATAAAACAGTTAAATCTTCAGTCATCTAATATTCAGTATATTATATTGCAGATTACAATATATATTACATAAAACTTAATAAAAAAATGTACCCTGAATTTTGTTGAAGTAGCTTGATGGCAACAAACCCTCTCTCTTTGTGCCTGACCCTATAGACAGTACCAAACCCCCCACTGCCGATTCTATGCCATTCATGCAAGTCCTTATCACCAAACATCTCAGTGCAAATCAGCGCCATCTCCTGTTGAGCTTGGGTAGACAATTTGTTACTTTAGAATCTATAAAAAAATGATAGAGTGAAGAGATACTTCAAACACAGAAAGAATTAACTTATTCTAAGCTTATATGTTTGCTTTTTTAAACAACTTTATAATTATTGTATTGCTCCTTTGTTTTTAAAATGAAAACACTGCAAAGATACTGACTTTGAAAAAAAAAAAACATAAGAGAAAGCATTGAAACAGAACAAGCTGGATGGGTTCTACTTACTGTGTTCGTGCTCCACTGTAACTACATGAGGTTTCACGGTTAATTCAAAGGAAATCTTTAAGAAAATAACCTACACGTTCTAGTTTCCTCTTTCTGTTTTCATCAGTGCGTAAGGCCTTATTGCGTGGTCCTTACTGAGGAAGAGGCGTGGTAAGGCGTATTCGTCACTTCCTGTTTTGCACTTGGTGGATTGTTTGGTGTGTGAAGGCTCTCCCGTTTGATCTGATTTCTCTCTACTGTGATATCTCTTGTTATAATACATAAGCACGTTAAAACAGATACTTTCTGTTGCTGTATTTAACGTTTGGTGACTCTCCGTGTTTTACACGGTTTTTTTTCTAGTAGTGGTAAGTGGTCGCTAGCTTAGTGTTAGCTTTAGCTCCACCATGGCTACCCGTTCTGCTGCTTCTCTCTCTGAGTCTCCTCTCTCCTGTTCTCTGTGTCAGATGTTCAGTTACTCCTCTGCCTCCTTTAGTGATAATGGTACGTGTAATTAATGTAGCATTTTTGTAGCTTTGGAGGCGAGGGTGTCGGATTTGGAGGCCCGGCTCCGCGCTGTTGAAAAACCAGCAGATAGCTGAGGCCCCTTAGCCAGCGCGGAGCCACCGAGGGTAGCTCCCCGTAGCAGTCCTCCAGCAGAGCCCGCGCAGCCGGGATCTCAGGCCGGCTGGGTGACGGTACGCAGGAAGCATAGTTCTAGATCTCAGCCCACAGGTCACCACCAACCCGTCTGCGTTTCTAATAGATTTTCCCCGCTCAGCGACACACCCGCTGAGAACCCAACTCTGGTAATTGGCAGCTCCATAGTCAGAAACGTGGCACTAGAGACACCAGCGACCATAGTCAAATGTCTGCCAGGGGCCAGAACGGGCGACATCAAATCCTACCTGAAACTGCTGGCTAAGGATAAGCGTTAATACAGTAAGATTGTTATTCACGCTGGCGGTAATGACACCCGGTTACGTCAATCGGAGGTCACTAAAGTTAGTGTTGCTTCGGTGTGTAAGTTTGCCAAAACAATGTCGGACTCCGTAATATTCTCTGGTCCCCTCCCCGATCTGACCAGTGACGACATGTTTAGCCGCATGCTGTCATTCAACCGCTGGCTGTCTAGGTGGTGTCCAGAAAACGATGTGGGCTACATTGATAATTGGCAAACATTTTGGGGAAAACCTGGTCTGATCCGGAGAGACGGCATCCATCCCACTTTGGATGGAGCAGCTCTTCTTTCTAGGAATCTGGCCGAATTTATTAGCTCTCCAAAACTCTGACAACCCAGGGTTCAGACCAGGAAGCAGGGTCGTAGTTTTAACACTCCTCTCTGCAGCTTCTGTACTGCTACCCACCATTACCCTATTAGGACAGTGTCTTGCCCACGGCCAAAATTGAAATAGATTAAAAAATAATCTAAAAAGAGGAAATCAGGAAAATCTAATAAAAAAAATAAAACTCAAAACACAACTCAGAAAAAATAAAAAATAAAACAATTAAATGTGGCTTGCTGAACATAAGATCTCTCCAAAGACTTTGCTAGTTAGTGACCTGATTTGTGACAATCAGATTGATTTATTTTTGCCTCACAGAAACCTGGCTGCAGCAAGAGGATTATGTTACTATAAATGAGTCAACTCCTACTAATTATTTAAATTTTCACATTCCTCGAAATATTGGGCGAGGAGGAGGAGTAGCAACCATCTTTCAGTCCGATTTGTCCGATTTATTGATTAGTCCCAGACAATCAATAGCTACAACTCTTTTGAATATTTAATCCTTAGTTTTTTTCCTCATCCAAATTGCAAAAGCACTAAAACACACTGTTTGTTTTTGTTTTGTACCGTCCACCAGGCCCTTACGCTCAATTTTTTTTAGATCAGTTTTCAGACCTTTTTTTATCTGATTTAGTGTTAAATACAGATAAGGTTATTATAGTGGGGGATTTTAACATTCATGTTGACACTGAAAGTGATAGCTTAAATATAGCCTTTAATGGTATCTTAGACTCAATTGGCTTTACTCAAAACATTAACAAACCTACCCACGTTTGTCTTCATTCTCTCTGGACCTTGTGCTGACATATGGCATTGAGTGTAAAGACATAACAATATTTTCTCACAACCCTGTGCTGTCTTTTTTTTTTTAATAATTTTTGAGTTTTAGTTTAATTTAACCGAGTACCCCACACCTGAAAGAAAATCATTCATTATAGTAGATCATTATCAGACAATGCTGTAACAACCTTTAAAGAATCTGTTCCACTTTTAATTTCCTCATTATCACAGGAAAAAACAGACTGGAGGGGAAAAAATTTTTTCTTTTCTTCCCCTTCACAAATTGATTCTCTTGTTCAGAGTGTTACTTCATCATTGCGTGGTGCATTAGACAATGCAGCCCCCCTTGAAAAAGAAGGAAATTATTCATAGGAGGCTAGCTCCCTGGTTTAATTCAGAGCTGCGTACCTTAAAGCACAATGTTAGAAAATTGGGAGAAAAATGGCGCTCTACACACCTAGAAGATTCCTACTTAATCTGGAAAAATAGCCTACTGTTGTATAAAAAGACACTTCACCAAGCTAGAACAGCTTTTTTCATCATAATTAATAGAAGAAGAATAATCCTAGGTTTCTCTTTAATACAGTTGCTAAACTTACACAGAGTCATAGCTCTGTTGAGCGATTCCATTCCCTTAGCTCTCAGCAGTCATGACTTTATGGGATTCTTCCAATAGTTCCCCTTTCTTGGCTCCCTGTTAAATCCAGAATAGAATTTAAAATTCTCCTTCTCACATATAAAGCCCTTAATGATCAAAAACTTTCCTTTTTGAAAAAGCTTATAGTTAGAGTGGCTTAGGTTATCCTGAGCTATCTCTGTAGTTATGCTGCAAAGGTTTAGGCTACTGGAGGACATAATGACCACTTTCACCCTCTTCGCTACATTCTCACACTTCTCTACAATTTTGCATTTTTTGCTGTTATTTCAGCTTTTAACTTTGTTCTCTCTCTTTTCTCTTCCTAGAAGCTACGCCTACCTTGACTCTGTGTTTACCTGTGACACCTTTCTGGAGAGGGGCATCGTCCAAGCTTCTGCTGGCAACAACTTAATGCTCACCCTCTACCGATGATCCACCTGGCCCTGTCTTTTAGTGTTTAACCCTTTCTCTCTCCTTGACATGGCGATTGACTGAGCTTTTACTGTAACTAATTATATGTACTCTCTTTCAGACTCTAACCTTGAAAACTGGCTCAGAGTTTATCTATTCTTTCTTTCTAGATGAAACAACAAAGGAGCTACATCCATTAACATTTACTTTTCCTTCATGTAGAAAGTACTCCAGGATCAGTGCTTCTTTGTTCTCTTTGTGTCTCTGCTCTGTTCTCTCAAACCCCCAGTCGGTCGTGGCAGATGGCTGCTCACACTGAGCCTGGTTCTGCTGGAGGTTTCTTACTGTTAATAGGGAGTTTTTCCCTCGCTACATGCATGCTCAGTATGAGGGATTGCTGCAAAGTTAACGCCAGTGACTGTCCACTGTCTCTACATGCTCATCTGGGAGGAGTGAGTGCTGCAAGTCACTGACTGGATGCAATCTGCTGGGTTTCCTTAGACAGAAAAACTTTTTATCCAATTTGAATAAATAACTGAATCTGACTGCACTGTTAAATGGTTAGGACTAATTGGAATGTATGTACCTGACTTTTGTGAAGTGCCTTGAGACTACATGTGTTGTGAATGGGCGCTATATAAATAAACTGAATTGAATTGAACTTAAGGATATGTCTCGAGAGATCTTCTGAAGATCCAAGGAATATACAAGGAAATACTAATAGAGATCTTTTGAGAATGAGGGCCCAGAATATTAGCATATACTTCAGGATACGTGTCGAGAGATCTTTGGAAAATCCCTTTAAAATGCAAGAAGATCGTGGGTGGATCCTCTGAAAATCCGTGTGGTGGATTTTATCTGGATACTCCAGGGATAAGTATCCGAAGTCCGGATATCTCTGGATGGAAAGTAGTCCTGATCCTGAAATTTGCATACCTCAAATATGTATTTTGCATATCTTCGGATATGTCCTGCATCTTCCTGGATTCCAACCCTTTTTGTCCAGTGTAGCACTAACCGGTGTGTGTGTGTGTCAACTCACAATGCAGCTACTGGGAAGTAGGGCTGAGCAGGACTTTGAGTAAGAAGCCTTGGCTGCTGAATACTTTTAAAGGCAGAACGATGACAGCAGGAGATCCACATGGGATAACACGATGAACTGGTGAGGATTGAAAAGCAAACCAGAGCAGATACACCACAGAGCGTGTAATGAGCCACAGGTGCACAGAATCAGCCACTGAAGCAACTCTGTAGCAGCAGAGGAAATGCATAGCAAACAGGGAAAGGGGACTGGAAACAGGAGAGAAATAGGAAAACATGCCAAACTCTGACACAATGGCCATCCATTTGACATGCTTCATTTGCATTTATGCAGTGAACAAAAAACACTGATACCTGCTGATACCATCTGTAACTGATTCTAAATCCCATGAACTATTAAAAAATAGCATTAAAAGTATTTTTTTAGCCTAGAGATTAGGAGTAGAGGTGACATTACACCATGCAGTCGCTGTAAAACAAGGTTTCACTATATCAGAACAAGTACAAAATTATGTAGAGTTGACATCTTATGCTATCTTTAGCATTTAGCCATTAGCACAATTAGCACAGTTAGCATTTAAACATTAGTGTCTGTGTGTATTCCCTAGAAAATGTAGAATCTTCCATTGAATCCAAAAGGCTTTCCAAGATTTCTAAATACTTGCTGACCTTCCTAAGTCCAACATGTTCAATTAAAGACAGAGGATAAAAGCTTAACAGCAAAAATGACTTTTCTGTAATAAATTTGGATTCTTACTCTAAGAAGGATTGACATCTTGTTGCAGATAGCTTCTTCTCCTAACCAGAGAAGAATGAAACGGCAAAGGAGTTGAATGAACAGCCCAACCAAAGTGTCAATCTCACCTGTGTCAGCTGACATGCTTTATTGGAAAGTTATTTTTCTTTTAAATAGATTCTTACAGCTTTCATGCTTTTGGTTCTATTTTGAAAACTTCACATTCATACTGTAAATAACCAACGCTGAACTTTCTTCTATCAGTAAAAACTTCCACATTGAATATTAATGTATATAGTGCACTGGTAGCTTTTAGATGGCTGCTGTAGAAAAGTGTTGACTTTTCAAAAGACTGAATGAAAGAATGTAGCTTGGTTAGTTTAGGTAATTACTTAGAGGTTCAACCAATTCTTATTTTAAAATTAAAATGCAAATCAAAAACTGATGTAGATAATTTAAATACTTTTTGATATACTCTGTGCTGCATCTTTGTTTCTTCATTAATCTTCTGATCCTTCTCTAAAATCATTATAAGCTGTTTGGAAGAGATTAATCTTTTATTTATGGTAATCAGCACCTATTTCGCTTTAAACAAGCAGATCATTTCAGCAATTACAATTAACTTGACCAATACTGGGTGTTGATTACCCAACAACCCACTGCTCTCAAAAATAAAAATACTGTCAAAGTAAAAAAGAGAGCTCGTCTTTATTTTAATGTTTCCTGTATTAAAGTATGAATGAAAAGGTTGTCTAGTCTTTGCCACATTTACAATTAGATCACAACAACCTGAGATTAAAGTCAAAACATAATTACAGCATGTATTATTTTATTTAGGAAAGCTATGCCTCTTTTCCATTTGGGGTTCCAGCACCGCACGGTTTCACTCCCCTCTACTTTGCTTTACACGGCACAAAACCTGTTACGTCATGTGCTGTGCAAAGTAAAATGAACACTCATGGTCGCACATCATGTCCTCTTAAAACAGTGAGGTTGTGGAGTCCAGACCAGTCCACAACTTGCACGACCTTAACCATAAATGCGTCCATGATTTCAAACCACCGCCACGGCTTTCAGTTTGACCTGCTCTGGCCATTGTGGTCCTTAATATTTTCATAGTCGCTTTTGATTTTTTTGAGCATTTCCTGGCACTGCAGTGTGCTGTAAACTCTCATTCTCTCCGCCATCTCGGCAAACACTTTCTCATGCCCCAGACATACGGCTGACCACACTCATAGCCAATCAGTGAACAGAAGTCTATTCATGACACATTTTGCCCCTACTCAACCTCAATGGGACCTGCTGATGAGTTGGTACCAAGAAAGCCAGTACCAAAAACGGTTGCAAAATGGGCTGAGTGGAGTGGAGCCGGCCAAAGTAGAGCCCAGGGAAAAAGGGGCATTAGGCTTTTGAAGCAGTAATGGCTTACTTAGATTCCTTACAACATCATTATTCATTTATCCAAAGCTGTTCAAAGGTTTCAACACCCTATATTGGTCAGACTGGGCCGCTGAAATCCTGTAATTTATTTTCTTTTTCAATCATTCTGTTACAGATTAGCTGCTGTGTTCAGAAGCATTCTCATGTTGAATGACAACATTTCAGTCAGTCTTAAGCTGCTGTACAAATATACTCTTGTTTAATATAGTGTCACAAACATGCATTAAAAAAAAGTTGCTGTTTTTGTGTTAAGGGGCACATGTGGGGTGGATGTCATTTTATTTACATAATCTGTTAGAGTTAGAAAGCTGATAAATACAGACAAGTGTAAAAAGAAGACACAAGTGAACCAAGTAAGTTCGACTTGCAAGGGTGAGACAGTCCTCTGCCAGCACAGCGATTTCCTTCTCACAAAGGAAAAATCCTTGCACCAGCCTTTTATTTACAACTCACATTCCAACAAGCAAAAAGCGGTAATTGGTTCAGCCAATTCTTATAGAGATTTCAACTTAGAAGAGTAGTCATTCCCATAGATAGTATTAGCATGTCATGTCCAAGGATTGATCCACTCCAGACCACATTCCTTAACTTTCCACAAACCCTTTTACACACTAAAACCAATCACAGAAATCATCTTAACTAGAGTAGAACTTCAAACATAAATATGGTTTAAACTATGCAATGATAACTTATATACACTGCTCAAAAAAATAAAGGGAACACTCAAATAACACATCCTAGATCTGAATGAATGAAATATTCTCATTGAATACTTTTGTTCTGTACAAAGCTGAATGTGCTGACAACAAAATCACACAAAAATCATCAATGGAAATCAATTTATTAACCAATGGAGGCCTGGATTTGGGGAGTCACACACAAAATTAAAGTGGAAAAAAACACACTACAGGCTGATCCAACTTTGATGTAATGTCCTTAAAACAAGTCAAAATGAGGCTCAGTATTGTGTGTGGCCTCCATGTGCCTGTATGACCTCTCTACAACCCCTGGACATGCTCCTGATGAGACGGCGAGCACATGGAGGGCCGGGCGGTCCTCCAAAGAAATGCCACCCCACACCACTGCTGACCCACTGCTGAACCGGTCATGCTGAAGGATGTTGCAGGCAGCAGATCGCTCTCCACGGTGTCTCCAGACTCTGTCACGTCTGTCACATGTGCTCAGTGTGAACCTGCTTTCATCTGTGAAGAGCACAGGGCGCCAGTGGCAAATTTGCCAATCCTGGTGTTTTTTTGGCAAATGCCAAGCGTCCTGCAAGGTGTTGGGCTTTGAGCACAACCCCCATTTGTGGACGTCGGGCCCTCATACTAACCGTTTGTGCAGACACATGCACATTTGTGGCCTGCTGGAGGTCATTTTGCAGGGCTCTGGCAGTGCTCCTCCTGTTCCTCCTTGCACAAAGGTGGAGGTAGCGGTCCTGCAGCTGGGTTGTTGCCCTCCTACGGCCTCCTCCACGTCTCCTGGTGTACTGGCCTGTCTCCTGGACACTACGCTGACAGACACAGCAAACCTTCTTGCCAGAGCTCGCATTGATGTGCCATCCTGGATGAGCTGCACTACCTGAGCCACTTGTGTGGGTTCTAGAGTCTGTCTCATGCTACCACGAGTGTGAAAGCACCGCCAACATTCAAAAGTGACCAAAACATCAGCCAGAAAGCATAGGTACTGAGAAGTGGTCTGTGGTCCCCACCTGCAGAACCACTCCTTGACTGAATGTGTCTTGCTAATTGCCAAAGATTTCCCCCTGTTGTCTTTTCCATTTGCACAACAGCATGTGAAATTGATTGTCATTCAGTGTTGCTTCCTAAGTGGACAGTTTGATTTCACAGAAGTTTGATTTACTTGGAGTTATATTGTGTTGTTTACGTGTTCCCTTTATTTTTTTGAGCAGTGTACATTTTTCCAACATAATCTATCTGCATTTGTCTTTACTTTGCATATGTGAATCCAACAACATGCTGCGCTCTGAGAAGAAAAAGCCTTGATGAGCCCATGCAGTGATTCGCAATGCAGAACTGTTTCTGTGTGCTTTAATGAAATGCTGCAGAACCTGAAGCTCATGAAAATTCTGTAGTGGTTTTAGCCCATGTACCACAAAGGATGAAATTCATAAATCCTTTGCAATCTGATAATGAGAAGCAATAATTATTTGTTCATTATTATTAAGCTTTTGAACTGTTCATTCTATCACATTATGCGAAACCTTCTTTCAACTGACTTCTCGAAAGACAGAGCTTGTTCGCCCTTTTTTTTAACACTTTTACATCTAATCACACAATTAAAAAAAAAAACAAAAAAAAAAAAACATTGGACAGCATTTCTTGCTTGATTGGTGCCTTCAGAAAGCCTCTTCCTCTGAGCACAAAAATTAATAATTTTTAGGAAGACAAACATTTTGTTTTAATAAATTAAGATTTCATGCAGTACATTATGTATTTCAAAAAAATCTATTTTCATTTTTGAGTAGTTCAGTCCAGGTTTGACTGGTCCATAAAAATGTGGTTTACTGGTTGCCTCAAACAAAGGAGGTCATAATGTAAAATAAACAATTGGACACAATACTTTTTGTGCTGGGCTGCACGGTGGTGCAGTTGGTAGCACTGTTGCCTTGCAGCAAGAAGGTCCTGGGTTCGATACCCGGCCGGGGGTCTTTCTGCATGGAGTTTGCATGTTCTCCCGGTGCATGCGTGGGTTCTCACCGGCAACTCCGGCTTCCTCCCACAGTCCAAAGACATGCCTGTTAGGTTAATTGGTCACTCTAAATTGCCCTTAGGTGTATGAATGAGTGTGTGCATGGTTGTTTGTGTGTTACCCTGCGATGGACTGGCGACCTGTCCAGGGTGTACCCTGCCTCTCGCCCATAGACTGCTGGAGATAGGCACCAACTCCCCCGCGACCCACTATGGAATAAGCGGTATAAAAATGACTGACTCACTGACTTTTTGTGCTTTCAGAAATATAATACATTTTTCATGTATGCCCAGCCATAATTCATTTACATATGGTGTTGCGGAAATAGTACAAATAAATATCCTTTCACAAGCTGAAGAGCTTTGACAGCTTTTAATCACATAATACTTGCCTGCAGAAATATTGTTTAGTTTTTGTGCATGCAAGGGGTTTTAGATTTCAAATTCAGGGATTCTTGCCCTTCACACAGTCTAATCCTTCAGTATCACCATATTTGGGACTAGCTAATCACTGGATGTGCTTCTACAGAGCATTTATTGACTGTACATGTAGATTAGATATGATGGTGCCTTTTCTGGTGTTTCGAATCCTTTAGCATATAGAAGTGCATGCTCAGTCCATACAGAGCATACAGTGTAGATCATTATAATGATTTTCTGGGTAAAGCTGCATTTTACCTGTACCTGTAAGTATTTTACCTGCTACCTGTATGACCTCCTTCTCTTTTCCAATAGTTATAAACCATCTGAAAGAGAGAGGTATCCCAATTGTTGTGGTTTTTAGTATAACAATGGCCATCAGTGGGCTCTAGATGGACAAACTGTCTACTTTTAAGGCTAGGTTTAAAACTTTCCTTTTTGATAAAGCTTATAGTTAGAGTGGCTTAAGTTATCCTGAGCTATCTCTGTAGTTATGCTGCTATAGGCTTAGGCTGCTGGAGGACATAATAACCACTCTCACCCTCTTCGCTCCATTCTCACACTACTCTACAATTTTGCATTATTTGCTGTTATTTCAGCTTTTAACTTTGTTCTCTCTCTTTTCTCTTCCTAAAAGCTACACCTAGCCTGACTCTGTGTCTACCTGTGACACCTTTCTGGAGAGGGGAATCGTCCAAGCTTCTGCTGGCAACAACTTAATGCTCACCCTCTACCGATGATCCACATGGCCCTGTCTTTCAGTGTTTAACCCTTTCTCTCTCCTAGACCTGGCTACTGACTGAGCTTTTACTGTAACTAGTTATATATGCTCTCTTTCAGACTCTAACCTTGAAAACTGGCTCAGAGTTTATCCGTTCTTTCTTTCTTGGTGGAACATCTAAAGGAGCTACATCCATTAACATTTACTTTTCCTTCCCATAGAAAGGACTCCTAGATCAGTGCTTCTTTGTTCTCTTTGTGTCTCTGCTCTGTTCTCTCTAACCCCCAGTCGGTCGTGGCAGATGGCCGCTCACACTGAGCCTGGTTCTGCTGGAGGTTTCTTCCTGTTAAAAGGGACTTTTTCCTCTCCACTGTCGCTACATGCATGCTCAGTATGAGGGATTGCTGCAAAGTCAACGCCAGTGACTGTCCACTGTCTCTACATGCTCATCCGGGTGGAGTGACTACTACAAATCTCAGACTCGATGCAATCTGTTGGGTTTCCTTAGATAGAAACACTTTTTATCCAATTTGAATAAATAACTGAATCTGACTGCACTGTACAGCAGGTCAGGGAAAGGCAGTGCTGCATTACGAGCCAAGGAACACTCTGGTTTCTTCCTCTGGCATCTGATTCAATGAAATTTAAACCACAGAAAGGTCTGACAGAAAATTTTAGCAGTTTATAAAACGTTACTTTTAAAAAATCTTGGGATGTTTTATGCCTCTAACTCATCCATACCCTTAAGACAAAAAAAAAAAAAAGGACAGAGAAAGAGCTTTGACTATACCAGCATGACAGAAGAAGTGATTATTTCTCCAAGCTACAGTTCAAGAGTGACTGGGAAGGTTAGAAATCTTATAAAGATGTTGAGAAGATCTGATCTCTGTCCACAGGGAAATTTTATGGTCTAGTTTTTGTGATCCTGTCTTTTGGTATTCCAGCAATGCTTTAGATTTGTCTGCCTGTTTTTACTTTGTGGTGATTGTGTGAAAGTGTGAGGCAATAGGAGCTCAAGGTTCATTCAGACATCAGACTGAAAGCCCTGAAAGCATATTAAATATGCTCAGATTCACATCCTCTTCTCCTCTGCCCTCCCGCTGAGCATCCTCAGAAAGAAGCTCTATGCTCATATCTGCTGGCTCATCCGCTGTCTTTCATCTTTATTTCACCCTGCTTCTCTCACAGAATCAGTAAGGGATCATTTTCTGCTTGAGAGAGGGTAAGAGGAAAAAGACAATTTGCAAATAATTCTTTTTAAATCCACACTAGTGACTGAATTGACCTTGCATTTTTACTTGATGCTTGTCAACCTTAGAGGGCACATTTAAATGGAGCTAGATATCGCTCTCTGCAGCTTTCCCTTTTAATGGCAAATTACTACAGTGATGGATTGGTACCTTTAGCTGCTGATGTCATTTCACCACAGAACATATGAGCCCATTTTAACCACCCATGATGTGCTGAGCAGTCAATCAGCTTTTCTTTCCACCTTTTGTCTAAAATAACACCAGCGGGGTACTTAAAAGTAACCGCACCAGCATGTGGTGAAGAAACAGTTCCTGAATTTTTAATCATTAGGTCCAGATGTCTTAAGCTTCTCCTAATAAACAGTTAAAATTTGGTCACATTGTCTCATTTTTAAATTTTAGTATGTTTATCATGGACAGTAGGTTTTAGCTTCATTTTTTATTAATAATAAAAAAGCCTTATGAACACATACATCTATGAGAAAAATTAGGACACCCTGTTAAATATTTGGTTCTTTATCAAGAAATTATGTGTAACCTTGTTTTTATTTATCTTTATAAAAAAAAAGTTTTTTAAAAAATGATAGGGAAAACCAATTTAAATAAACCCTTTTTTCTACTCATTTAAAAAAAAATTTAATGATTAATTTCTTATACCTGAAAGGGGGGGAAAAAAAAAAAGATTGGCCCCCCGCCCCTAATTGATAGATAATCTCATATTTTCCTCAAGCACCCTCTAGAGTTCATGGTAGATTCTATGTTGTTGAGCTGGTCAGGTCCTGTTGCAGCAAAGCATCCCAAAAGCATGACACTTTCAGCTTGAATGTTGATTTTGATATTTTGTTTCTCGTGTCCTGTCTGGCAGAGCAGCACTCAGAATTATTGTCTGATTGCCAGGTAGAAGTAAAACAGATTTCCCTTCACAAGTGGAGCATTACAGCTAACGCTATAATGCTCCACTTCATGTATATAAACCACTTTATTAGAAACTGCTTTGGGATTATTTCAAATGCAATGGACATGGAGATGGAAATAAAAAAGGAAAAAAGAAGCAAGAAAGAGAGGAAGGTGGGGCAAAAAGTTAAAAGGAAGAGGACATATGAACAGAGAAGATAAAGAAGGATAAAGAGAATACAACACCCTAGAATACTACTTCTACACCTGCAGATAGGGAGAAAGAAATATATCTATTGGAAGAAACCTTGCACCTCAAAGAGTTAATGGCATTCGTAGCTCCTTTAGTGGCTTCATCTAGAAGAGAAACAGTCAGTTTTAAAGTCTATGACATGAAAGACAACACATACAGTTAGAGCAGGAAAATCAGTAAAAGCTCAGCCAATAAAAAAACTGAAAGACAGGGACTGTCTTTCAGTGTCCCTGTCTCTCTCCTATACATAGCTATTGGCCGATCTTTTACTGCTTTTCCTGCTCTAACTGTATGTGTTGTCTTTCATGTCATAGACTTGAAAACTGGCTCACAGTTTATCTGCTTAGCTATGTTTCTCTTCTAGATGAAGCCACTAAAGGAGCTACTAATGCCATTAACTCTTTAATTTTCTTTAACATAGAAAGTATTCATGGATCAGTCCTTCTGTTTTTTTTTTGTTTGTTTTTGTGTGTATGCTCTGTTCTCTCAAACCCCCAGTCGGTCGTGGCAGATGGCTGCTCAAGCTGAGCGTGGTTCTGCTGGAGGTTTATTCCTGTTAAGGGGGGTTTTCCTTTCCACTGCCGCTACATGCATGCTTAGTATGAGGGAATGCTGCAAAGTCAAGGACACGATGCATGTGACTGCCCGCTGTCTCTACATGCTCATCCAGTAGGAGTGAATGCTGCAAGTCACTGACTCAGTGCAATTTGCTGGGTTTCGTTAGAAAGAAAATGTTTCTATCAATTTGAATAATAAATGGACAATACAGGTTCCAAAATGGACAATAAGAAGTGTTCAAAGTTATCATTTTAAAAATACAAATATTTAGTCCCAAACTGTAATTTCAAGATGTGTTTAAGTAATAGGTTGCAATTTTTTCATATGGAATCAGTTTCTGTAAACTCAAAAAGTACAAAGAACAAAGTAAAGAAATAAATGATCAATAAATAAATAATCAAAATATGGACACAAATGAAAACCAGAAACCAAACACTAGATAATTGGGACATGTTGCTTATGCGTAACTTTAGAAAATCCCATTTGTTACAGACAAATAACTGCAAAGAAACATTTTGACTAACATGCATATTAGGGGAATATAGTGCCTTGTAATGGTATCCATGTCCTACAAAAACGACATGATACAATACACATTGTATGTGAATGACTAACACAAAGTGACACGTAAATAGGATGTCAAAGGATAATTATACAAGGTATAAAAATTTTACAAATACAAATGCATATGTACTCTGATGCTCCTGAATAAAATCCAGTGCAACCGAAGTCCTTCAGAAGTCACTTGTTTATTCAAGATAGTTTACCTGAATGTAATTTAATCTTAGTCTAAATCCAGCCATTCTATGAAGGCCTCAGAGGTTTTTTAGAGAACATTAGTGAACAAACAGCATCATGAAGTCCAAGGAACACAGCAAACCGGTAAAAGAGAATGTTGTAGAGAAGCTTAAAGTAGAGTTAGGTTTGAAAACAATATAATAAGTAAGTCTGGAAGACTCACTTATATATAGAAGAGTGTCAAGAAGAAAGCCATTGTAAAAAAAAAAGAAGCCCTATGACGTCCCATTTGCAGTGTGTCACAAGCCATGGAGGGGGGGCAGTTAAACACTATGCATAATAAAAACTAACACCTCACATGCCTCGGGAGTTACCATCCTTGCTGGGAAACATGATGGTGGCAGCATCATGCTGTGCTGATTTGGAGACTAACCCAAAAGACTTGCAGCTGGAGCAAAAGATGACTCTACCAAGAATTTTCCAAAGGGGCTGAAAACAAATGCATGACCCACTCATGTTAGTCTATCACATACGATCCCAATAAAATACATTGAAGCATGTGATTGTGTCATGACAATATGGGAAACCATTTAACAAGTATGAATACTTTTGCAAGGTAATTCAAATTTATGTGCTTTAGTGTGCCATGAGTTCTGTTATGGCTGCTGTGTGTGTGTGTGTCCCCCCCATTTTTTTTCACTCTCATTGATTCTCTACCTGATAACTGCAGTGTCCCTGAGGAAGTCTTCATCCACAAAGACTGGACTGACCTTCAGCAGCTATACTAGCCAATAGGGAGAAGAGGGACAAAAAGTTTAAAAATTGGCTCAAAACAGAGAAACAGAACAAGAAAAACTAAGAATACAGATTAGTGGTGGGAAAGCTGATAATATGGCTCAAAGAAAGGAGGAATGAAAATAAAAGCGTAAAATTTACACACGTACTTACAGACTGGTGTTTTGTTATCTGTAATCTTATTACCAGCACTCCAGCCACATGCGACCTGCCTTATTGTTTATTGCTGAGAAGAAGAAGAAGATGGGAATAGGAACAACGGAGAGAGGTGGAGGGGATAAAGGGGACTTTCTTTTCTCACCTGGGGCATCTGCCATTGATTTGCTTCACTTTAAATATTTGAGCAGCTTTCTTATTTTCACACGGCTTTATTTATTCAGACTCACATGGGCACTCAGGAGAAGTCAGCCAATTACTTTTGCATTATTGACGAGGATGGAGTCAGCCTTTTGTGGCTGTAATCTCCATCTCTCCTTTTCGTTTTTTCCCTTTACTCATTCTTTAGCATTTCTTTCTGTGATCCTCATCTATGTCCTCCCCCATTTCTTCACTTTAGTGTTTCACCTTAAAATGTTTCCTTTGTGATTCAAACAGTTGAACATTACAATAAACTGCTGCCTTCTCTCATTTTGCCCTGAACCTCATCTTTCCTTCTTCAGGCTGATTTGTAAATACTGTTCTTTTGTTTTTGAGTTTTACTTCTGATCCAGACTATGACTGAGAATTTATTTACATCTGGAAGTTATGGTGGAAAAAGTAAGATTATCAAAGCACTGGTATAGTAAGATCTACTGAGTGAGGTTTATTAAAATAATACTGTACAAGAGAAAGCAAAGTTTCCAACAGAGTGTCAGAAGTTGCTCTGACGTACAGAGTTGGCACATGTCTTTTATACTCAAGGATAAAGAGAAATGCAAAATATTTACAAGAGAGTGTGAGAATAAACTTGGCTTGACTTGACTAGACTTGACTTGAGAACTAGCTTCTTGCCAAGTCATTTTAAGAACTGGCTTCTTGTTTGTCTATTCTGCAACAGCTGCAGAACCTGCTCTGGCAGACAACCTTCAGAGAGGAAACAAAGAAACATATTCTATTCTTCTAAGTTCATAAGCACAATAAAGACATAATATAAACCATAAGTTCAACAGTCATAAGACTTTTAGCAACCTGCAAAAGTTTTCATTACAAAGTTAATTTATTAATTAGTTTTTAATTAATGTTTTACCTCAGTTCAATGTCATCTTCAGTCTATTGTGCTAATTTGAGCTGTTAAATTCAGTTCAGTTAAAACTAACCAACACTAAATTAAATTATTAAGCAATTAATAGACGTGTGATGAGATCTTTTTGCATGAGATCTCGTGATATTAAAATACCACAATATTTCTGCTCAAAATGATGTTTCTAATGTAGCACTAACTGGATGCTGTCAACATGTGTTGCGTTGTAAACGTTGTAAATGTAAGCTATTATTATGGGGCCCAGATATGAAGTTACTTTCAGCATGACACCCTGTTGTATCTATGTTACAGACTCTTATTTTGAAGTAAGAAAGGAAGTAGCATAGAGCTGTCTGAAAAAGAATGCCTATCTGGCTTTAAAGTCTTTTGTGTAGCAGCGTTTCAAGTAGAAAATAGATTTACACATAGCTCCTTAAATCTACAGCAAATGGCCAACCATCAGTTGCTAATGACAGTAGACTTAGCATCTGGTTTAGAGCTTTCTATTGGTACTACACTAAAGAGCTATTTCTCAGTTTTTTGATATGTCACCTGCATTTAAAAATTCTACACTGAACAGTTTAAGATTTATAAACCCTTTATTCATGGAAAACAGGGAGCATTTCAAAGGCCTTTTTGGCACTAGGATCACCTCAGACCTAGCATAAAGAATGCAATTGAATTGTTCAACGCTGATTCCAAACTTTTCAAGCACAGAATGCGATTTGTGAAATTCAGGGTTTTCACTGAACATGCATTCTGATGAGCTGAATGAGTTCTTACACTCCCTAAAATTTGTAATATTTATCTATTAATTTAGGACATCAGCATATACACTTTACTATTTTTGTAAGGTGATGAATAGCACCAAGATTTGCTAATTTACATTCTTGATATTGCTTGAAATGAAATGAAAAAGAAGTGTATAGTGGGTATCCACCGAAAGAACTCTCGTTCTTGAACTGGTTCAATTCGTGTGCTTTTGAACTGTGGTGTTTTGTTGAGCACCGATGCGCATTTTCACCAGTTTTGCAAACCAAGCATGAGTCATTACCAGTACGCGTTACATAGTGTGGGTGGGAAGCTTGGTAGCAAGACAGTTGAGCTTGATGAGCTGCGTTTAATGTCCCTTCTAATGCAAAAAGAGAACATCCATAAACAACAATTAATGCGGAAAAGGAGACGGAGACTCCCTGCAAAATCAATGGTATATACAATGATTTCATTTGCACATGTTCAGCATCCGCGAGTGTAACAGAAACGGGTAGTTATACAATGAGTCTTTAGTGCATTTTTGCAAACATAAATAATGTTTATACGGTATGTTCTTCATCTTCGCCGCCATACTTAATGCTTCTATTGTCCGCAGCTTCAACCTGCCCAGGGGTGACGTTACAATACGAGTTGAACCAGAGTTTCAACTTTCGAAGAACCACTTTCGCTCAAAGTGCTCTGTCCGTGAGAGGAACTGCAGTTTGGAACTCACTTCCTGTTGATTTAAAGTCTGTAACCAGTTTCCGTACGTTCAAAAAACAAACAAAACTCTGGTTATGTCAAAAACAGAATTGTACCCATTTCTGATGTTTTATGTTTCACTGTTTGTTTGTTTGTAGATGTTGTCAACATTATGTTGTGCTATTTTAAATGAATATTACTTTAATCTTTAGAGGTACTTTTTAAAAAAGCCCATCTAGGGACAAGTGCTGCAAATTAGCTGTTGCTATTGCACTATGAAACATGGGACTGCTGTTTTGTTCAGTTGGTCTTTGTTAATGTGTGTCTGTCCCTATCAAATAAATAAATAAAAATAGTTTGCGCTTTGGAACCTCTTTTCCTTGGTGGAAACAAGCGTCACCGGTTCAAAATCACGTTTGGGAACTGGAACAGGCTCCAAACCATGTTGGTGAAAAAGGGGTATGGGTGGCTCTGTTTCCCCGATGGTCTAAAATCCCCGAGAAGGAGCTAAATATTGGGATTTTGTATGATAGACCAAATTTGTGTATAATCATGCAGTTGTTTTGATCTTTCGGTTTTGGTTCTCATTTGTGTTAGTTTTCATTATTCCCTGGTTGGTTATTATGTTCCCTATACTTGTCATAGTCTATTAATGTCTCTTTAGTTATTTAGTGTTTCTATGCATTTCTGTTTAACTCCACACCTGTTAATTAGTCTCCCTCCATCAGCTGCTCTGCCTGCCTTCTGCCACAGCTGATCCACTTAACCCTCAGATTAGTTAAACCTGCTTTCTGCACTCATCCCTCCGTGTTTAAACTCACCTGTTATTGTTCCTCGTCAGATCCTCTTGTTATCCGTTTCCATGAGCTGTTATACCTGTACATATACCTGTACGTTGTCATTTTTCTGTTCTTATTTGACAAATTATTATATTCATCCCATACTCCGGTCTGTGTCTGGTACCTATTCCACAACCACACTTCCACTAGTTTTAGCAAAACCTAGTTAGAAACTGATGTGGAATCTATACTTAGTAAAAGTCCAGCTGATCTGAACACAGCAGATAGGTCAGGGAGAAAGTTGGAGGGAAGTTTAAAGCTGAGTTAGGTTATCAAACAACATCCCAAACTTTGAACAACTCAGAACACTGTTCAACTCATCATCTGAAAAGAGAGGCATACGTTACACGTACAAACCAACCTAGAATAGGAGAGCATCAATCAGAGAAGCAGCTAAGAGGCCCATGGTAACTCTGGAGGAGCTGCAAAGATCCACAGTTCAAGTGGAAGAATTAGCAAATCTTGCCTTTATGCAAGAGTGGCATGAAAAAAGCAAGTTTTGATGGACTGTGTGTTTGGACTGTTGAAGTCCTGTGTGTATAGGAAAACTGAAAGTGCACATCCTGCTCAAAATGTGACATGTGGTGGTGGCAGCATCATGCTGTGGGAATTATTTTCTTTAGCAGAGACAGGAAAGCTGGTCAGAGGTGATGGAAAATCGGTGGAGCTAAATACAGGACAATCCAGAAGGAAAATCTGCTAGAAGCTGCAGCAAGACTAGAGGTTTAGTTTTTTAGCAGGATAACAACCCTAAACATACAGTCAGAGAAACAATGGAATGGTTTAGAACAAAGAAATATTTCTACTTCACAATATGTGTTACAGTGTGTTGGTCATCATAAAATCGCAAGAAAAATGCACTTAAGTTTGTGGTTTTAACATTAGAAAATGTGAAACTATTTAATACTTTTGACGGCACTGTACATTAAAATGGTCTATATTTGGGTTGAACTGGAATGATATTCTTTAATGTATTGGACTATAGAAAACTGTAAATGAATCTGAACCTAAATTAGGTTCTGACTTGAATTGTAATTGGATTGAACTGGAATAAAGATACTGTATGTAACAAAATTTACGTTAGACCTGATTGGTCCTTTGCCCAGCATCATTAGATGACTGGCACTATGTCTATAAAGTTAAATAAAATGAATGGACTATCAAGTCTGTGACACTGAGTCTGTTCTACAGCAGTATAATGGGTTCACAATCTAAAGGTACAACACCAAAAATGACAACTCATCAGTACTCATTTTAGTGTGACAGACATATTCTTATAATCCGGGTTTTAGAGTTTTTTTTTTTTCCAAATGCAGAGGTTAAGGTAGCTTTAGAATTTCTATTATGTTCCATAAACCGCCAAGTAGCTGTTATTTCAACATTTGGTCAGTGAACAGAGGCTAGTAAAAGCACTGGAAGCATCTGCAGCAAGATGTGATGGACAGTTGGATGTGTTCTGATACATATGTGTTAGAGAGGGCTTTGTGACAGGAGCCCTTCTCTGCAGTTTGAGCACAGAGACCAGTAGTCACTGCCAGGTTCATTAACTAATGTTTCCATCTAGTTTGCATGTGAATGTTTTAGTTATGTACACATTAAGGTGTGGCTTGGTAATATTAGCAATACAACTTACAAATCACTTCTCATGTATAAAACATTTTATTTAGATGGTGGACTAAATCAACTCACTGGAGTCAAGACAAGACAATTGACCAAGAGAATACATAAAATAGTCATCTCAACACAAACAACTGAATGAAAATATCAATGACTCTTCTTTCATTTTTCTCCTATCATTGAACAAAACAACTTTTTCCGGTTGTGTTTTCCTGCTCTGAGTGCAGTCTATGGTTGTCAGCCACAGCTCTGGTGTCTGGGTTTGGGGCACCTGGGGTGTCCCTGGGTTGGTGTTGCTAGTGAGTCTGGTGGTGTCTGTTTGGTCTGGGGTGGGGCTTTGGTGGCATCTAGTGGCTACCCTAACACTCACCCTAACCCTCACCCTAACCCCTACCCCTAACCCTTACCCCCCCCTTTTCCCAGCGGACATAGGTTACTGGGCTGGTGGCCGTGCTGCTCCTGAGTAGGGTTGGGGTGGCCTCGGTGTTCGTGGGGCGTGTTGCCACCGGGCTGTTGTCATGGCTGGGCCAGGGGGTTTAGGTCCTGGCAGGTATGTCGCTGGGGTTTTGGACCGCTGCATGTGCTGGCCCCGGACCTGGTCCGGAGGCCTTCTGTGCATTGGGCAAGGGTTAGGGGCCTCCTAAACTGGCAGGGAGGTACCGTGTGATTGCAGGTTCTCTCTCTTTCAGGGAGTGCATTCTGCTGGTGAGGCGCAGGGTCTGTGGGAGGGGGTGGGGCGAAGTCACCCTGAGTGCCCAATGTCTTATGTGTTCTGGGAGTTGTTCGAATGTTGGAGTGGCTGTAGGTTTGCTTCTGGGGTTGGGGTGGGTGGCTGGCCTTGGGTGGGGATAGGCAAGGCAAGACAAGTTTATTTATATTGCACATTTCAGTAGCAAGACAATTCCAAGTGCGGTACATGAAAAAAGAGAAAGAGACATAATAGGAAAAGTACCTTATAGTGGCATCAAGGTAATTAAAAGTTTACCTAACACAAATAATTAAAGACAATTAAAAATTAATAACTGAAATGATAAGATGATAATAAAAACATAAAAAAATAAAAAATGAACGATAAAATGATTGATAAGAAAATGAAAGGAAATTTGGACTGAAGACTTTACCAATAATGTGCAAATAGCACAGTCAAAGTCCACTCCATCCATCCATCATCCATCCATCCATCCATCCATCCATCCATCCATCCATCGTCTTCCGCTTGTCCTCCTCCCGGTGGGACGTGCCTGGTACACCTCACCAGGGAGGTGTCCAGGAAGCATCCTAACCAGATGCCCGAGCCACCTCAACTGGCTCCTCTTGACGTGGAGAAGCAGCGGTTCTACTCTGAGTCCCTCCCAGATGACCGAGGTCTCACCCTATCTCTAAGAAAGAGCCCAGACACCCTGCGGAGGAAACTCATTTTGGCCGCTTGTATCTGTGATCTCGTTCTTTCAGTCATGACCCAAAGCTCATGATCATAGATGAGGGTAGTAACATAGATCGACCGGTAAATTGAGAGCTTCGCTTTTTGACTCAGCTCTCTCTTCACCACAACAGACCGGTATAGCGCCCGCATCGATGCTGATGCAGCACCAATCCGTCTATCGATCTCCTGCTCCATTTATCCCTCATTCGTGAACAAGACCCTAAGATACTTGAACTCCTCCAATTGAGACAGGACCTCCCCCTCCAACCCGGAGAAGGCACTCTACCCTTTTCCGGCTCAAGACCATGGCCTCGGACTTGGAGGCACTGATTCCCATCCCCTTCATTTCACACTCGGCTGCGAACTGCTCCAGTGAGAGCTGTAGATCACGAGCTGATGAAGCAAATAGTATTACATCATCCGCAAAAAGCAGAGACGCAATTCTAAGGCCACCAAAGCGCATCCCCTCAACACCTTGGCTGCGCCTACAAATTCTGTCCATAAAAGTTATGAACAGAATGGGCGACAAAGGGCAACTTTGGAGGAGTCCAACCCTCACCGAAAACGAGTCTGACTTACTGCCGGCAAAGCAGACCAAGCTCTGACACCAGTCATACAGGGACCTAACAGCCCATATCAAAGGGAGTTATTTATGCCATTCTCAGTGATCAACAGAATAATTTCTATTGGCATTACAACAATAATATCCTTATAATTGCTGAGCAGCTTTTTGCATGTTTCAACTGGTATTTTGATGATTAATCTTTTTTTAATGGCTCCAAAACTTTGGGATCTGACGACCTCCTTGCTATCACACTATCTTTGCTGAGGTAGTAGTGTTCAGAAACAGCAGACTGAAATGTGCGGGTGTTAACTCAGCTCAGAACATGTTCTGTGTACAGTTCCTTCTGTTTGTGCTCGGAAAAAACTACCAACAGTTGTTCTCCTAAATAATAAACTAGGAGCTTTGCTTTGCATGTTGTAGTCAATTAGCAGTGTTGTAGCAGCATGTTGTTGTCATTCACTGATGTCACAGTGAATGCTAGTGATAATCATGATACTTCGATTCGAAAACTATTCCCGCATTGTTTGATCAAATGTATAAACGACCTCTTAAGGAGTACATTTTATTTTGTGTTTTTTATATTTCTAATTCAGTTCTCCCCTACCTTTTCTGCACCGTGGGCTTGGTGCAGGATGCTGTCAATCTTGCCATATTCAGGTTTGAGAAAGATTGTCTTAGAACAAGGCTGAAGCTTCAGCTGGAGGGAGGTTATAACTTTGATAAAGAGCAGACCCAATAAGATTTACAGTTTTCGGGTGGAAATGATGGTTTAATAGTGTATTGGTGCTCTTAGAAAGATCACTGTTAATTCCTCTCATTAGGTCCCAATGAGAGAATCCTGTGAGGGGTACTCCCGGAGTACCCCTCACAGGATTCCCCGAGGGACACGGTTGAATGCCTTCTCCAAGTCCACAAAGTACATGTAGACTGGTTGGGCGAGCTCACATGCACCCTCCAGTATGCAGAGTAGATTTGAGTCAGATGACCTGAGAGGTCTGGGTGGTTGATACACTGAGTCTGTAATGTATTTTTGGTGCTAAGGCATTCAGTGATTTACAGACTAACAGAAGTATTTTAAAATCTATTGTTTGAGATATGGGGAGACACTGTAAGGGCTTTAGAACTGGGGTGATGTGCTCCACCTTCTTAGTTTTAGTGAGGATGTGGGCAGCAGCATTCTGGATCAATTGAAGCTGTTTGATCGAGTTTTTTGGCAGACCTGTGAAGACACAGTTGCAGTAATCAGTTCTACTAAAGATGAAAGCATTAATTACTTTTTCAAGGTCCTGCTGAGACATTAGTCCTAGAGATGTTCTTTAGGCGATAGAAGGCTGACCTTGTTGCTGTCTTTATGTGCCTCTGAAGAGGGGCCCTGAGATGGACCCTTGGGGAACGCCACATGTGATTTTTGTGGTCTCTGATGTAAAGTTACCTACTGACACAAAAAAGTCCCTGTCCCCTTCAAGTAGGATTTTTAAAAACCAATTGAGTGCGTGTACCAAAAGGCCAAACCCCGTTTTTTCCAAGCGCCCCTAATAAAAAAGTGATCAAAAGTGTCGAATGCTGCACATAAGTCCAAAAAACCACCTGTGGTCTTCCCCAGTCTGATTTCTATGGATGTCATTGAAAACCCCCGACAAGAGCAGTCTCTGTACTGTTTTGTGCATGAAGCCGAACTGGGAAAGACATCGAAGCTGGAGTCCCTCTTTTTTTGATGTTTATAGCTCATCTACATTGTTACAGGGCAAAGTGGGGGGAGAAGAGTAAATCTGTTAAAAAGGGTTTCAAAAGACTCTTTTTTTGGGGCATTTTGGGGATTGCTTTTAAAAATAAAAAAAGGGTCATTGGGCAAAATCAAATTACAGACCCTTGGAAAAGTTTTTACCCTTAGTGGTGGGCAAGTCCAAAAAATTCCCTGTTTCTGTGTTTTTCTGTTTCATGTTGATTCCCCAAAACCAAAAATTCCCCGTGTCCCATGGGTTTTATTGCACTTTTACTTTTAGGATTTTTCAAATGGACAAAAATATCATTTTTTGTAACAACCCGCTTCTACTTTTTTTTCCCCGGGGGAAATGGGGTCTTTTTTTTTTTTGTAATTCAGCCATTCTGATTTATTTAAATTTCCGAAAACCCTTTCCCTGATAGACATCGTCTGACCCGGGTTTCTGGTTCCCGGTTCTTTTTCCTTTGCTTGGTTCTGCCTGGTTTTTGGGGAGGTGGGCCCGGCGGAAGTTTTTTTTGGGGGGAGTGGTCTCGCTTTTACGTGATTTTGGCTCTGTGGGCTCTCTACCTTTTACGGGCTTTGGTGTGGGTTTTCTCGTGGGGCTACTTCTGGCTTGGGTATGGGTGTCTGGCCTGGTGCTCTGTTGACGCTCTGTTGGCTCTGCGCCATGGGCTGGGGGGTGGTTGATTGTGTTGGTCGTGTGCAATCCTTTGTGTGGCATACTCTTGTTTTGCTGGGCCGGCTGGTCTGCTCTTTTTTTTGGAGTAGGGCCGCATTCTTGGTTGGTAGGTTTGGGCTGGGGATGTTGGTCCCAGGTTTCAGTCAGTTCTCAGGGCCCGGTGCCTGTCCCTAGCCTTGCGCCTGGTGGATGTGCCTGTGCCTGCCTCCTTTGTTGGAATTCGGAGAACAGAGGCCGGGCAGTGTGCGGCGGTGACTGGGATGTGGCTGCGCGTTTGTGTTTGGGTGGTGGGCTGGAGGGTGGCCTGGAAGGGTTGCAGCATCGATCCCACTAATGTAGAATTGGAATTGGAATTAACGTGACAAAAGTTGAATGGATCTATATGATTGTATTGGTTTGATTATGTCCTCCTAAAGTCCTTTAAGATGACATTTCTTGTGAATTGGCACTATTAAAAACAGAATGGAATTAAACCAAATTATAATAAAGGTAAAATATAAGAATTTATTCTTTTTCAAGGAGCAGGTGCACAACACTGAATAAATCCCCACAAACATTTACACAATTGTGACACTATCATTATTAACAATACAAATACAACTACTTGGTCAGTTGAAAAAGCACAGGCTGTTTGCATGACACAGAGAACCTCTGACTGGAGGCCTATTTAAACCTCATGGCTGTTACTCCGTTAGATCAGATTTGTTCTGGCTAAAACAAGGAGATACACTATATGCATGACCGGGGGATAAAATGAAAATAGACTAAATGTCACATATTGAGTGTCACATACAATATGCTACAGCCTTTTATTGGAATTCTCAATTCACATCACTTGGGGAAAAACACTCTGCCTCTCTCTGTCATGTTAAGGTTTAAGCCAGGAGACTGCAGGAGAGCAGCACAACAGGAGAACAGAAAAGGTTTAAACAGTTTTATTGAAATTATGTTTTCTGGCACTGTCAGGATTTCATAATCATGTTTTTGCCGGGATTGGCTCACTATGAGAAAGAGAGCAGTTAGAGTCAGGAAGATGGTTGTGAATCTGGGTAGTATGAATGTGAATCTTACTTGTGGGAGATTCAAGGAGGAAGTGGGCAAACCATGGAGCCTGAGCTTCACAGGTGAGCGTGCTGTGCAAGTGAGCTTCCTTCGGTGTTTGTTGACATTGGAGGGTGGACAGGCAGGCCAGGAGAAGCGAGAAGTGAGTTTGCAGACAGATCCAGATTCTTCTCAGAGACTCATAGGGTGAGGTAACTTCATCGAAGGAGTTACTAACCAACAGGAGACTGAACCACGGCGGGTTGTTCCAGGAAGAGGCTTCTGCTGTTGACAACACGGAAGAGCCAGGACAACGGAGGATTTTATCCAGAGCCGGGTTTAGCAAACTGCAACCTTGAAGGAAGAATTACAGCCAGGGATAAACAAACCTGCACACAGCTCCGCGCCCTGACACCACCCCAGTTCAACGGACGCCACCTGGTGGCTGATCGGAGGTGGTCAAAGTCCGCGATGACGGTTGGATCCAAGATGAAGTCTGGCAATTTTCAGGACCATATCCTTCCCAATCCACCAGGTACGGCATCCCACGACCTCTGCGTCGGGAAGCTACGATCTTGCAGACATCATAGGCCGGGTGACCATCAATATCCTGGTCGGGTGGAGGGGGTTTGGCTGGAGGGCACAGAGGACTGGACAGGACAAGCTTGATTTGTGAGACATGAAATGACTGGTGAACTCTAAGATGAGAGGGAAGTTAGAGGTGCACAGATGATGGGCTGATGACCTGGTCGATTTTAAAGGGACCCAGGAACCTAGGAGCAAGTCTGTGGAAGTAGGCATTCAAAGGAAAGTTCTTAGTGGAAAGCCATACCTCTTGGCCAGGACTGTAAGTGGGAGCCGGTCTCCTCCTCAGGTCTGCATGTCGTTTGGTGGTGATGGATGATTGTTGGAGAGCCGTTTTGATGAGTGTCCAGGATCTTTTGCAACAGTTATATTGGGTTCTGACAGACGGCAGACTGGTTACTGGGCAGGAAGATGGAAGGAGTGACTGTTGGTAACCGAGAGATGCCTCGAACGGTGACAGACCAGTGGCAGCAGAAACATGCGAATTATGGGCATACTCAGTCCAGATGAGATTTTCACTCCAGGTTTTTGGGTTATGGGTGCAGAGGCATCTCAGGGTGTTCTTCATCTTCTGATTAAGCCATTTGCACTGTCCGTTGGTCTGTGAGTGAAAGCCAGAAGAAAGTTTGGGTTGAGCTCCAAGAATTAAACAGAAGTCTTTGCCTTCCTGTGATATAAATTGTGGGCCTCGGTTGGAGATGATTTTTGTGGGGAGTCTGTGAATTCGGAATACGTGAAGGAGGAGAATGTTTGCTGTGACAGCGGCAAAGGGAAGTTTGGTCAGGGCGATGAGGTGACAGGCTTTAGAGAAGCGATCAATAATTTAAAGGATAACTGTTTTGTGGTGAGATGGAGGTAAGCCAGTAACGAAGTCCAGAGATATATGGAACCAAGGTCAACTTAAAATGGAGAGGGGCTGGAGGAGCTTGATGCATGTTTTTGCGGGCGCAGAAGGGGCATGAGTTAACGTACTCCACTACATCCTGGCTGAGAGTAGGCCACCAGAAGTATCTGCGAATGAAGGCAATAGTACGTCTTGAGCCGGGATGACTAGAGAAACGGGAGGTATGGGCCCAGTGAATAATTTGGCACCAGGTGACTGACGGGACATGGAGGCGATTGGGGGGCCCTTCTCCAGGATCATCGGTTACAGTTCGTCGGACACGATCCCCATTCCCCAAGTGAGGGAACCGATAACACAGGGAGGAGGAACAATGGTTTCGGGTTCGGGATCGTCCTCTTCAGACGAAAACAAACAGGAAAGTAAATCTGGTTTTGTGTTCTTAGAGCCGGGTCTGTAGGTTATAGTGAAGTCCTTAGATAAAAACGAATTGAGCACTGTTCAAGATTCGGATTAATTTAATGCGTCCTACTTTGTGAAGTGCCTTGAGACGACATGTGTTTTTAATTTTGGGGCTTAAAATAAACTGAATTGAATTGAATTGAATTGAATTGAATTGAATTGAATTGAATTGAATTGAATTGAATTGAATTGAATTGAATTGAATTGAAGTGGAATCTGGAGAGGAACAATGACCAACAGGCTTGACGGGAGTTTAGGCATTTGGCAGATTGAAGTAAGGCCAGATTATTATGGTCCGTCGAAATGATTATGGGGTGAGATGTGCCCTCCAACCAGTGACGCCACTCTTCAAGGGCCAATTTTATGGCAAGCAGTTCACGGTCCCCGACATCATAGTTTCGCTCAGAAGGAGTGAAGCGCCTGGAGAATAATGCACAGGGATGGAGTTTGTTATCAGAGAGGGACTTTTGAGAAAGGACAGCACCAACTCCCATATTGGAGGGATCCACCTCCAACACAAACAGGAGTTTAGGGTCGGGGTGTACCAGAATGGGGGCGGACGAGAACCTTTCTTTGAGGTTCTGAAAAGCCTCCTCAATGTCTGGTGATGACTGGAAAGGGACTTTGGTGGATGTGAGTGGCGTTAATGGTGAGGCTAGAAGACTGAAGTTCCTGATAAATCATGGTTAGACATTTGCAAAATCAAGAAATCTCTGAAGTTCCCTCTGTGAATTTGGCCTGGCCCAATCCACCACTGCTTGAATCTTACTTGGGTCTGCTTTCACCTGCCCACCCTCTAAAAACAAAACCCAGGAAAGTTAATGTGGGCATGTGAAACTCACATTTCTCTGCCTTGACGAACAGAAGATTCTCCAGGAGTCTTTGCAGGACCTTTCTAACCTGAACAGTGTGTGACTCAACATCCTTAGAAAAGATGAGGATGTCGTCCAGGTAAACCAACACAAAGACATTAATTAAAATCTCTTAAGACGTCATTAACCAGATCCTGAAAAACAGCAAGTGCATTGATCAGGCCAAAAGGCATGACCAGATACTCAAAGTGTCCCAGTGGTGTCTTAAATGCTGTTTTCCACTCGCCTTCTTCTCTGATTCGGACCAAGTGATAAGCATTTCTGAGGTCGAATTTTGTGAAAATGGTGGTGCCTCATACAGTTTCCAGGGCAGAGGCTAGAAGAACCTTTTCGGCCCCCAAAAGGTTGTAAAGGCGACCAGATGGTAATGGTGCGCCACGGAGTAAATCAATGCCACAATCATAAGGATGATGTGGAGGCAGGGACAGAGCACAGACTTTTTCTGAAGACGGAGAGGGTGAGTCTCCAAATGAACCATGTTCAATGGGCTGCAATCTATGGCAGACACCTTTAATGGGTGTATAAGCTCAGTGGTAGGGATTTTAAATTTTCTGACTAAATCAGGACTGATAAGGCTTTGCTCAGCGCCAGAATCTATGAGAGCCAGAACTGGAACCTGCTCTTGTTCTACACAGAGGAGCGGGGGTGGTCAGGAAGCAGATTCAGGCCCGTCAGTTCCCCCGTTTCTACTGGCGGGCTCTGTCTTTTGGTCGAACCGGGCATTGCTGTCAAAAGTGTCCCATCTCCAAACACCTTCCAGACGAGAGGCGTCTCTCTGGAAGACTCGTTTGGCCAAGCTGCATGGGTTCAATCAGGGGGGAGAGAACAACAAGTTTTACTTTTATTTCTGGAGTTTTCAAGGTTGACTGATGAGTTACAGATTCTGTTTTGGTTTGGTTCCTCTTTTCCCTTTTTCTTTCTGTCAGGCGATTATCAATACAGGTGGATTTACCAAATTATACAAGGTTTCAAGTTCCACTTGGGTTGCTAGATCATCTTTAATGTTTTCATTAATCCATTGCAGAAGGCGCCTCAATGCTGGTTCGTTCCAACGTAATTCTGCTGCCAAGATTCGAAAATCTATTGTCATCTCCTTACGGAGCGCTGGTGCTGCCGGAGATGCCAAATCTTTTCAGAGTTTTGTCACTGTGTTTGAGTGAAAATGTTTTCTTGAAAAGATCGAGAAACTGGGTTAGTGCGTAGTACTGTATGGTAGTCTCATCAATAAATGCCTCTGCCCACCTTAATGCTTGTCCTCGTAGTAGGCCAATCATGTAGGAAATACGGCTGGTGTCGTCCAGAAAGGAACCTCTAGCTTGCTGAAACACCAGAGTACACTGCAACAAAAATCCCCTCCTCTTCTCCAGGTCCCCTGAAAGAGGTTCAGGTGGAGGGGGCGATATACTCTGGTACGTGACTGGGTTGGGACAGGCCGCCAGTGGAGAGGCTGTGGGCTGATTGGATGATCCGGCAGACAGTTGGTTCTGGATGGTCTGAAGGTTTCTGGAGATCTCGACAACTGCGGAATTGGTGGAGGCTTGCTGTTGCTCCAAGGATTGGAGACAGATGTTATGTTGGCCCAGCAAAATGCCTTGCTGAGAAAGCACCCTCAGGAGTTGTGCCGCAGAGTCTGGATGATCGGTTTGTTCCGTCATGTTAAGGTTTAATCCAGGAGACTAGAGGAGCAGACCAGGAGAACAGATAAGGTTTAAACAGGTTTATTGAAATTATGTTTTCTGGCACTGTCAGGATTCCGTAATCATCTGGTTGCCAGGATCAGCTTACTACGAGAGAGAGAACAGTTAGAGTCAGGTGGTATGAATGTTGATCGTACTTGTGGGAAAGTTGTAGGATTCCAGGAGGAAGTGGGCAAACCACTGAGGCTGAGCTTGGCAGGTGAGCGTACTGTGTGAGCGAGCTTCCTTTAGTGTTTGTTGATGTTGGAGCGTGGACAGGCAGGGCAGGAGAAGCAAGTTTGCAGACAGATCCAGATTCTTCCAAGAGACTCTTCATTGAAGGAGTTACTAATCGACAGGATACTGAACCACTGTGGGTTGTTCCAGGAAGCAGGTTCTGCTGTTGTCAACACGGAAGAGCCAGGACCAAAGAGGATTTTATCCAGAGCAGGGTTCGGCAAACAGCAACCTTGAAGGAAAAATCTGAGACAGAGATTAACAAAGGCAAAGGCACAAAGACAGACACAGAGCAGGGTAGGTTTGGTCGGATTACCATTCAGCAGAGTAAACAATCCGATGCCTCCCTCAGAGTCTCAGCTGCTTACGATGCTCCTTGGTTGCTGCTCGGTGGTCACATCAGAGTCAGCTCTAAAATCAGCTCACATTCAGTGAGAAGTGAATTTGAACAAATTTTAAACATTTTAAATGCTTAAGCATCTGTCTGTAAACAAAATATTTTTGATAAGGATTGCACCATTGCACATCATCAGACTCATTTTATTATTCATGTTTTTATTGACTCTTTATGCTTTTGTAATGTGCAATTTTTTATGTGTGTGTTGTTCTGAGCTGATGTCATCTCTAGAAGGAAGCTCATACGATTTTAAATCACAACGGTTTGGTTAAATACAGATTAAATAAAAAAAAACAAAACAGATATGTTAGTGTGTCTGATTGGCATAAACAGACTTGGTCTTGCATATGCCAGCTCTGGTAATTATCATTTCTGGTTGTGGGCGAGATTGACACAGTAGCACAACTGATGTGAAGCGAAGATAGATGCACTCCACCTTGATATGAAAAGCCCAGTGGGGATCTGACCACATGACCACCCTCCTTCTCCTGCACTTCAAAAGGAAGTCAGCTTCATTAAAGCTTCGCACCAGGAAACACAAGGAAGTACTACAAAGAGATGGGGGTTTGTCTCTCTACCTCTGTGGGGAAGCTCTTACAAACACAACCCCACGGTACAAATCAAAACAACACACTCCTGTGTGTAATGAATATTAAAAGCATGTTACAATAAATTTAAATGTAAAAATCAGAGGAAGGAGTAATTAGAACCCGGGTTGTGTGAGCTACTAATTAATCAAACAACATGAAGGCTTTTCCAGACTCACTGAACTTCAGTGAACCATTAAAAAACTGACACAAAGAAAAGAGAGTAATGGAAAAAAGGGATTTTAAGATTGCATCTAACTTGTCTGTGTTTACAGAATATGACTGTGTATGCAGATTTGATTAAGGACAACATGTGTTCCTTGAAAAGATGTGCTCTATGTGTGTGTACGCATGTTTGCTCATTTATACATGCTGCTGTGACCTCACGTCTGTGCATTTGGTAGTTTTCAGGTAAACGATGGCAGGTTCTGACAAAACTTGCTTTGAGAAATCGTGTTATCTTCTTTGGCTCAGTAATTATTCAGCTGTGTATCAGTCTGTTCTTGTACTGTTTAATTATTATTAAAACAGCTTAAAAATGCACTCAGATGTGGTTCTGATTAAAATTCCTTAACAGCTGACAGGCTAAATGGAACTGATACCAAGCCAAAACAGCTGCTCTGTAGGTCGTATCTTACACTCTGACTGCAAAGACTGCCAACCAGCTAACAAAATGTATGAACATGACACTCACACATAGACTCATTAAAAGAACTTTTCATTTATCTTGAAAAAACCCCCATAAAAACTAAATGTGAAACACTTCACAGTTGGGTACTTATCTGGACTTGATTTGACCATTCTGTTAAATGAGCATGCTTTGATCTACACATTCCTTTGTAGCTCTGGCCAGCTCCCCTGTCCCTGCTGGAGAAAAGCATCCACACAGCATGATGCTACCACCACCATGTTTCATTATCGTGTGTTCAAGGTGATGTGCAGTATTTGTATTCTGCCAGTCATAGTGTCTATGTGTTTATGTGTGAGTCACCTAGATGGCGGTCAGCAGATTCTCACAATGAGCTGCAGCTCCTCCAGAGTTTCCATAATGGTCCCATTTCCAAGAATGTCACTTTAGGTAGACAGCTATGTTTTGGTAAGTTTGCACTTTCCGCTTTTGGATGACAGAGACAATTGTACTCTGTGAGATGTTCCAAGCTTGGAATATAGTTCTACAACCCTAACCTTGCAGACTGTCTACTGTGTTGCTTCGTCTTTATGATTCTGTTTGTTCTCTAGTGTTCAGAAATCATATGATTTTCACTCAGATTAATTACTTACAAATGTACTATGTTTTGTGCAGTATGTCTTTCATGGCGCAGTATGTCTTTGTCATATTAGACAGATTCTCATTGCCAGTGTCAGTGAAGACAACAATTCTCATTGGAAATCTGAACCTGATCCCCATCAAAAAAAAGCTGGAGTGCAACCGAGAGGCCAGGATATAATATTGCTTCTTTAAAGTACTTGAAAGGGTGTTGATTGCAATAATATTTCAGTTAATTATTAATTACTGTCTGATCATATCAATTCTGGATACTCACGCACAACACTGCTGAGAGACTGCAAAAAATAATTTTCCCGTTTTGTTTGTCAAAGATGATCAGCAGCATGACTGTGAATTATTCATCTGTTTCTTCTACTCCCCACAAAGAACACAGTGTTTAATCCCATCCATGTTCAGTTTAATCAAGATGCTGGAAGCTGATATAAGGACAACTGTGGGGAGTATAAATTGCTGTTTATTGTTAGAACTCAAAAAGCAGCATCATAGAAGTGAAAGCCATGTCGTTTAAACAGAAAGCTGAGAGCTGTTTAAGGGACGGATCATGACGCTTGCTGTGGTAATGTCTCCTACTGTGGAATCACTATTATACTGCATCAGGCAAAGTATCAGAGGTTTACAGTGGGCTGTGACTGTGACAAAAATGAATGCAATAGGTGCTCTGACAGTAATTTCAGCTTCTGTAATGTTGCTGGAACAATAACTTTTCTCTTTGGTGAAACTACACAAAAAATGTATTTTTTTATCATGTTTTATGCAAGACAGAAAACAATTTCCACTAAATAAAGTGGCTTAAAATATTATTTGAAGGCAGTGATGCTACGTGGTTTTTAAACTATTTATTTATTTTGCCTTACTACTGTTCTGTCTTCATGCATTTGTTTCTGGATGCAACCATTAGTCATTCACTAGGAAAACTAAACAAAGGAAAAAAAAGGTTCTGCTGGAAATGTTGCCTGAAGGAAGTTTTAACAGACCTACTCCACTGTACGCTGGTGTTGTGTGGTACTTTTTTCACATAAAAAAGGAAAGATAGAGCATGCCCTTCAAATAGGGGAAACGCTGCTGTTGGGAAAGGTTTCCTTCTGGTTGCCAAGGTTCTCTGAAAGTCAGCTTGCTAGTAGATAACTGAGTAAAATGAAAAGATCTAAGTTTATTGGCCGATTAATATCTGATGGTTCCTATAAATCTTTACTTAAACTTATTTGGTTTGGTTTCACTGGTGCTTTGAGCAGAGGTGCACCATTTCGGTCAGGTCAGAGGTTAAGACGATACGTGATACTAGTTTCTCAAAAAGGAGGAGATTTTATTTCTTTCTTGGGTAAACTGTCTTGTAATCACAAATGTAATCACACACGCATTATGAAAAGATACAAGCAAGGATCCACTGACGGTCTGGCAGTGAAAGATCTATATTGTATGAATGCTCCCAAGTGGTCAGAGAATTATTAGTCAACCTAAGTAGAAAGTAGCCAGCATTTCTAAGATCAGCTTAATAGCTGTTGTTTTAATATCACAAAATAAGAGTTTAAAACTTACAGGTGAAACCAGATATGTGTTTACACTGTATAACATGACATTTAACCTTTTCCATACGAATTGAAACTGAATCATATTAAATGTTTCCTGATCTGGGTCCGTAGGTTTACTAAAATGTGTTAAATGCCTGAATAAAATTAGAGACATCTTCTGAAAATGTAATTAAACCTCCATTAAATTCTGAAAGTTTTACATACATTTTTGTAGTATTCAGGTTTGCCTTTCGAATATTCCATTTGAATGCAATTCACCATATTGGATTTACTTGTAACTGTTGCAGGTTTAATCTTTTCAAATCAGTTAAGGTGCAAATGAGACACATACAAACAATGATTTAAGCTAAGAAAGAAATGAAATGCTTGTTACATAGTTTCTTTTTTAACTTCCTATGACAGTTTTCTTCAAACAACAGACAGTTTTTCAAGTCATTATTCGTTAAATGACAACAGAAGGAAAACTAAGGTTTAATTTATGCTGAGAGCGCTGAGTGTTCTTGAAAATACTTTTAGATAATAAATATGCTGAACTCTGTTGCTGAGCTTTTGCATAATGTGAATCAATTAATTTGTAGTGTGAAATCTTTGTGCTTGAAGATTACATTGGAACCTTGCCCTCAGCTGCAGTACCCTCAGCTGTGTATCCATCTTCAGAAATAATTCTCTGCCAAGGACCTGAGATATTTGGCACAAAAAGTTTGAGAAACTGCAGAGATTAAAAAAAAAAAGTTCCTGCAATTGGGAGTGCATATAACAAACACCACTGGAAGAGTAGAGTAAGGATTTGGGAAATAATTTTTAAAACATGAATATGAAGCAGTGGGAATATTTAAAGTTGCATTTTGGTGGACAACAGCTGTATGTATTAAAGGTTAAATTATGTGGAAATGCTGATCTGGCATTGGTACAGTATGTCCTACCCAGTCAATATTTAATGTGTAAACTATTTTTGCCATCAAAACTATATTATATTACAGAACTTTTTCCATAATTATAGCAGTGTTAACACTAGCTTTTAATTAAAAGACACAAGTTACTATTCTACTGCCCTGGGGTCTCTCTGCAGTGAGTTTGCGTGCGTGGGTTCTCTTCTGCTACTCTGGCTTCCTCCCACAGTCCAAAAACATGGCTTTTAAGTTAATTGGTTACTCTAAATTGCCCTTAGGTATAAGTGTGTTTGTAGGGTTGTTTGTCCTGTGTGTCTCTTTATGTTGCCCTGTGGCTTGCACAACACTTAAAGAGTACCACAGCAGCTACAGTATCTACAGTAGCATTATTAGGCAACTTTATTTTAACAAAGCTCATCTAAAAAATGGAGCCTCAACTAACAACAAGAGCAGAGCTGCACTATGTATTGTATCCAGAAGGCACAATTAACCTGACAAAAAGGGAGATGTTCCTTCTAAACATTTAGAGCAGCCATGTTTCTTACCAGCAAGGACAAGGTCCAATAATTTAATCCGCAACTATTGTTTGAAAATATTTGAAATGGTGGCAACAAATAACATACCACTTTATTTGTAAAGCACTTAAAAATACAACATGACGGCTGACCAAAGTGCTATAGGAAGGTTAAAAGATTAAGACACAGATGTTAACTCACTCTGGGTTAAAAGCCAAGGAGAAAAAGTGCGTTTTTAAATTAGTTTTAATAGCAGCAAGAGAGAGAGCCTGTCTGATTTCCTTGGATCTAAACGGGAAGTCAGTGAATGGTAGCTAAAACTGAAGTTATGTGCTGTCATTTACTTGTACCATTTAAAAATCTTGCAGCAGCCTTTTATAACAGCTGTTGATGTGAGAGAAAGGCCTGGCTATATCAAATCAAAAGAGAGTTACAGTGAACCAGGCATGAGGTGATAAAGCATAGATCACTGTCTTTAGGTGGCATCTAGACAGGAAGGCTTTATTTTAGACATCCGCCTCAACCGAAAGATAGTGGACTTCATCACAGTGTTGACATGTGAGTCAAGTTTAAGGCTGCCATCCATTTTTACAACTAAATTAGTGATGCTGGATTTTTCATGCAGTGCCAAAGATGAAAGGTCAAAATTAGGGATACAGTGTTACATCTGGAGCAGTCCGAAAATGAGAATTTTATAGTCCGCTGTGTCAAACGTAGCTGGGAAATCTAAAAGAACAAGTTAAACACAGTTCCCAAAATCCATCTCTAAAAATATGTCATTGAAAACCCTTGAAAGACCAGATTTAGTGCTGTGACACATTTTAAACCAAGACTAAAACACTTTCAAAGTTTTATATTCGTCAAGGAAGGCCTTGAGTTGGGTGTAAACATTGTTTTTCAAAAATGCTAATTTGGAGATCGTCCTAAAGTACACCTGCACACCAGATGTTCAGATGCCAAGCAATCAACAGATACAAACAAAGCAATTCAGTGCACAAATGAAGACGAGAGGATGAGGATGAGAAACTGGAATGAGTATTGAATGTAAACAGAAAATGATGTGCAAGAAATCTGGTTAAATCTCTCAGTATAAGTGAAAAAAGAAAAGAAACTTTCACAAAACATCTCACTATTGCATAACATACAAATGGCAATGAGTATAGCTTTATTTCTACATTTCTGAATGTTCCAGCAAGCGCCATTAATTCTGTAATCTGAAAGTTGAAAGAACATAATTCAGCCATAAAAATAGCCATGGCCAGGTGCCCCATATAATATTTCTGACAGAGGAGTCAAAATAATAATCAAAAGAGTTATCCAAGAGCCATGGAGAACTCACAAAGAGCCTCAGAAAGACCTGGAAATAGGTACAGTTTTTCCCACATGAAAAAAAGCTTGTTTAAAGTTTCTTGCGGAGGATTTGGACCAGTGAAATACTGGGAGGATATAGTCTGGTAAGATAAAGCCAAAGCTGAGACCTTTGGATGTTATTGCACACACCATGTTTACTGGAAGATGGGTCTGCATGGCACCCCAAATACACCAAGCGAATGTGACATTTACAGGTACAGACATGATGTTGTCAGCTTTCCTACAGCGTATGATACTGGCAAACTTCATATAACTGAAGGAAGGTTGAATGCAGAAATGTACCGAAACATTCTTAGTAGGAATCAGAACATGAAATTAGCGTGGATTTCCAAGCAAGACAATAGTCTCTAACACGCAGTCAAGACAACTCATAATTGGTTTTAAAGAAAGAAAGCAAAATTGCTAAAATGGCCCAGTCAAACACTTCTCTGATATTCAAATGAAAAGCTATGGAAACAATAAAACAAAAAGGTTTAATTGTCATTGTACACAAGCCATGCTGCAAGTACAACGGAATTACGAGGGTTACATCAAGATGCTGTTTAGTCCTATATAAATATAAACAAGAAACATCGATAAAAAACAATACAGAACACAAATAGTTAGTCAGTGCATGTGTGAATTCAGGGTGGTGATGGCTAGTGGGAAGAAACTGTTCCTGGATGTGTTTTTCCTAGTTTTAATAGACCTGTAGTGCCTGCCAGAAGGCTGCAGGTCAAACAGGTGGTAGGTAGGATGAGTGAAGTCCTTGATGATGCGATTCGTTCTGCTGAGGCTGTGACAAGTGCAAATATCTTTCAGAGAGAAGAGGGGGCAGCCCACGATCTTCTGCGCCATCTTGTCCACTTTCTGTAGTCTCTTACGGTCTGCCTTTGTGCAGTGGAAGATCCACATAGAGGCACAGTGAATAAGGATGCTCTTTATTGAGGATCGTTAGAAGGTTCTCAGCAGCTTCTGGTTATTTCTGCTAAGCAATCTCAGGAACTGTAAATGCTGCTGTGCCTTTTTGATGACAGCCATGGTGTTAGCAGAACAGGACAGGTTGGCAGCGATTGTGGTACCTTGGAGGGTGAAGGTATGGACTCTCTCCACTAAGGCATCATTGATGGAGAGGAAAGAAGGATCTATCCTGTGCTTCCAGAAGTCCAGGATCGTCTCCTTTGTGGTGTTCAGAGCCAGGTTCGCTGAAAACCCAACAGACAGCTGCAGGACCTCGGCCGAATCGTCCCCTCCAGATCAGCCCCACCATAGTCATATCATAAGCAAACTTCAAAACGATGTTGCTGCTGTGGGCTGTTCTACAGTTGGAGGTGTAGAGATTGTAGAGGTGAATGAGACATGCAGACTCGGAACTGGGAGCCCATGTTGATTGTTGGTGTGGAGGAAAGGTGGGGACCAAGTTTGACTGCTTGGGGATGGTTAGTCCGGAAGTCCTAGCCAGATAGAGGTTAGTGGGGGGAGTCCAAGGTCAGACATGTTGAAGAAGAGCTGAACATCAGAGTTCAGTGAATGGACCTTCAGAACCTTCAGGATTTGAAGACATCTGGTTTAAATTTTATATAAGTGGTCTCATTACAAAAATTCAAACTGATAAAAATGCTGATGTGTCCAATACCTTTTCACACACTGCATGAAGAACCAACACAAAGACACAAATAAAATTCTAAAAGGTGTAGGATGCATTTATACTCAGTCGCCTTTAGCATAAATCATTCTAACTAAAATCAACTTTAAACAAGTTGGTTTTCGAAGTCACTTAATGATTAAATAAAGTCCATCACTGTTTAATTTAGCTTGAGCTATATTGAAAAGAAGAATTGGAAAATAAATACAGGATGCAAACTGCTTAGACTTTTGCCTTTGGTTCAGCGCTACAGTGCTTTTTGAAACAGCCAACTAAATAGTTTCTTCCCCCAGGCAGTCACTCTGAGGAACACCTAATAGTCCCAGAGTGCCCAGCTACTCTGATTGGATCAATACTACGCATATTATCACCAATTCAACGTTGCTTCCTTCTTTTGCAATAAAGCTGTATATATACATGTTTACTTAAACTCACCAGATACGTATATTCATAGTTAAAATGTCAGTACATTGAGAGCAATGTGGAACCAAAGACGTGTTGAACTGGAGGTTATAGCCTTGTACTACAGTTCTCTGGTGCAGAAACAACGATTAAAGTGTGAAGCCTAAAGTATCAGATTGCACATTGGTAGAATGAAGATCAGTTGTTGACTGATTTTTTATTTTCCGTTTCTTTTTCTTCAAGAAGTAAGAGTAAGTAAAAGTTATTATCCACAGCTACTGCATTTATATTTAATATACAACCTAATTCAATTGTCATTCATGGGGTAGTTTTATCATAAAAAATGAATAAGTTGATTATAATTTAATAATGGTCAAGCCTAAACCCCTGTGCAGGCCTTTCTGTGTGCAGTCTGCATGTTCTCCTTGTGCATTTATGGCTTTTGATGACAAAAGTGAAGAAAACAAGCAATATATACCACCTCAGAACTTTGAAGCATTCAGATTTTTTTATCTTTATTTATGATTTTTCCATCACAAAGTCCAAAGACCTTCTTAAAAATCCAGCTGAGAGATATGAAGGTTTATTTATTGAAAAATAATCTTGTGAGCTGCCTTGTGTTTGTCCTTTCTTCCCAGAGATGATCGCCTTGACTGATGCTGCCTCAGAATAAGGGTTCAGTCTGATAAATATCTAACACTGGAAGAGAGGGCGAACAGAAAGAGAGATGATCTGGGTGTCCATCATCCTTTGTTTGAGTGCCGAGTGGAGGTTGAAAACTGACCTGAGGTTGCCATCTCCATGACAACTCCATCATGGAGTGAAACCACACTCTCAATATGATGGAGGTGAAGTATCAAAATAAAATACTTGATGCATCTTCACTGTGCAGGTAATGTAGAAGTTTATTGACTTGAGGCTATGCAAGCATTTGCCCCTCAGTCTGACTGCTGTCACTAGGTACCTGCAGTAACTGCTGTACTTGTACAAACTATCCATTAAACAATCCAGCAACTGTTCTAGCTCGAGCTCTTTAAATTCCTCCTAAATCCATGCATTTTGTTTTCATGTTAGTCCTATGTGTCCAATCATTATAGGCAGTCTTTGCAAAGTGCCACCTGCCCTCTAAGGAAGTCCCTGCAGGGGCAAAGGCGCCTGTATTTAGGAGAGTGGCCTGCACAGCTGAAGAGTAAGGGCTCCCTCTGAAGACTGCACTCCTGACGCATCACGGAGAAGGCAGGGAGGATGTGGTTGATCTCTGAGTCCACCACCTCGCACTGCACTTCCAACCTGAACACAAGAAACACCAGAGTAGAGGTCTGAATACAGGATGAAACAACAGCGGAACATTTCATCACCTGGAAAATTTAAAGAATTATTAGGCAATGTCAGTAAATCCAAAACATTTATACAACCCCAATTCCAATGAAGTTAGGACGTTGTGTGAAACATAATTAAAACAGAATACAATGATTTGCAAATCCGGTTCAACCAACATGCAGTTAAATACTACACTACACTACTAGGACAAGATATTTATAGTTCAAACTGATAAACTGTATTGTTTTTTTGGCAAATATTCACTCATTTTGAATTTATGCTTGCAACATGTTCCAAAGGAGCTAGAACAGGTTCAGGTTTACCACTGTGTTACATCACCTTTCTTTTTAACAACACTCAATAAGCCTTTGGGAACTGAGGACACTAATTGTTGAAGCTTCAGGGATGCTCCTTTTATACTCAATCATGACACTCACCTGTTTCCAATTAACCTATTCTATTTATCTGTGGAATGTTCCAAACAGGTGTTTTTTGACCATTACTCAACTTTCTCAGTCTTTTGTTGCTCCTGTTCTTGTCAGGGTTGTGGGTTTGGAGGCAGGACCGGGATGCAGAACATGGCGAGGAGGCCGCATGGTGAGTAGATGAAGTTTTTAATAATGAAACTGAAGGAAGACTTACAGACTGGTAATCCAAGAGCACAAGTTCAGGAGGAGCACAGAAAACAAACCACTAGGAAAAACTCGGGCAGACAACTAGGGTTGGAACCAGCAGGGAACAATGAAAACTAGAGAGATTATAAGCTGAGGGAAGTGGAGTATGAACCAATGAGACAGGGAGGCAGGTAATCAGAGGAAACCTGTAACAGGTGTGGACCAAGCTGCAGGGAACTGAGGGAATAAGTGAAACTAATTAGCAGGGGTAACCAGGAACACGAGGAGCTGGGCAAGATTTTAAACTACTTAACATAACCAGGGGAAAACAGATCTAAGCAAAACTATAGGCAAAGATAAATAACCAAATGAAGCATAAGAATCAAGAATAACCATTAACTAAAGTAAACTGAGAAACTAGATGGAACAGAAGAGACACCTGACTGATAAAAAGTAAACATACACTAAACTAACTGGGAGGAACACTAACTAGACAAAGCAGGGACATAAGGAACTATACAGAGAGCAAGCTGGGAAAGAACAACTAATCTTAAGGGAAACAAGCAACTGGGTAAATAATAACAAAATGGGGTCTAAGGCCAGAGGGTAAAAGGAAGTAATAAACTAGAAGAATACAGCGAGAATAAATAGCCTAACAGTAAACAAGCACAGAAACACTAAGCGAGAAACGAAACTAGAAAACCCAGAGAAGCAAGGAGAACTGTACTAATAACCAGAGGAGAAATCCACGAGAAAGCAACTACCAAGGGAACTATGGGCGAGGGGAGAAAGAACTACTAAAACTAGGAGGCAGGACAGAGAACAAAACTATCAGGATGACAGAAGGAATAAACAAACATAACTACTAAACCCAAAGGAATAGAAACACCTAACTGAGAAAGTAAACAAACACAAAACCCAAAATGGCATCCAGTTCTAGCTTTTTTGGAACATGTTGCAATCATCAAATTCAAAATGAGTGAATATTTGCAAAAACAAAAACAAACAATGACATTCATCAGTTTGTACATTAAATTTTATAAAACACATGGTATTTGGAACACGTATTTGCTTAAAAACTAAATACAGAGTTCAGTCAAATAACACAGTATCTTTTGTCAGAGTCTAGAGAGTCTACATAAGCATTGTGATTGAGTAGTCCTCAACTCACTCATTAATTATATTCATTATGCTGCAGATTCTCCTTTTTGTTTTTGTCCCAAAGGGAGTTTCTTCAGAACAGTGTCAATTTGCTGAAAATTTTAACTGGTTAAAAAGCTGCTATAATATTTCTGACAACACATCAGCTAAAACAGCCGTAGCGTTATAGTAAATTCTTTAAGCTATTGTTGTGTTTTTTGATCTGAGACAGACATACTTCTGTGTGACAAGGTTTTAATAAAGGCCAGGGTTCGGTTGTACAAGGGTCTTCCAAGGAGAACCTGATGATTCATACAATGCATACATGTTATATACACTAGATAACATGTAAAAACATTACAATGATTGGATATAAGGATGTGGTTTAGGGAGATGGAGAGTGAAACCTGTGTCAGACATCAGACCCTCCTTTTGTAGTGCTAAAACATTACTTAATCTCTGCCTCAAGTTAATCTTGATCATAATTAATCAGTCCATACTATATCTCAGATTATTGTTGAGATCAGCAACTTTATCATATGAGGCTCTGATCCTGGGTCAAAGCGAGCTGATTTCAATTTGGGTCAAATCAACCCCCATCTAGACAAAATTTTCCACCTTAACAGACTCAGCATTCTTCAATTAACTCATATCTCGCTCATTCTGAAGATTATTTCATGTGGAACAGTCTGTTGAAGTCATAGGCTAACACTAGTATGTTTATTTTGATATGACTCAATGATCATTCAGCTGCTCTCTGCCAAGTTCTCACTTATGGATGCCTGTCTGGGTTCTGCAGCACATCTGCAACCTTAGCCTGACCCAGGAGAGTGTTCTGGCACTGTGGAAGATATCCTGCCTTGTTTGGAAATATCTGGGCACAGCAGTTCAAGTAGGTAACATGATGCAGACATACAGGAAGCTACATCAGCCAATAAAGTCTGTTTCACTGTGAACCTCATTGTAAAGAGTGAAAAACTGTTTTTTTATTATTACTATCTTGAGACTGACAAAATAATATGCATGGCCTATAATGAGGTTTGCTACCCGTGCACATGTCCTCAAAATAGGTCATCATATTTAAAAAACGTGGCTGAGCAAAATGTGGGCAGAAAGGCCAGGCTCCCACTAACATAAAATCACAGCCAGTAGAACGACAACAAGTCTTAGGAGTTTAGTCAGAGACTGATACCGATCATTTAACCCCTTGTAGACTATTGTTTTGAATTTGTCTCAAACCACCACACCTGGCATATGTATACCACTTATGTCATTAATGCGTATTCCACACATACCAAGGATCACACTGGAAGCATTTTGCAGGAGTCTACCGGTCAGAATTATGCCTAAATGTACCTGATTGTGTTCATTTAAATACTAGATACACAACTTTATATCTATTGTATGTGCTGCATTCAAATGAAACATATATAGGTATTTTAAAGTCTGCTTGATAGCAAAAATAATATACATTTTTTATAACTGAATAAATTCAAACACTAACAGTTAAATTTTGCCTTGATCTGGACTCTGATCCGAAACTTGAGATCAAACTGGGAGATCTCAGTGGAAACAGAATAAAAATCCTACTAACTCATAAAGCTTGGAGACAGTTATAATAGTGGTGTGCTTTAATGAGGCAAGTTTTCATTATAATGTGTTCATTACTGTTCTGTCGCGTACCCCCGCAGCGCCTCCTTGTTGTTGATGAAGCGGAAGTGAGCTGGTTCACAAATGAAACCAGAAGACTGGCAGGCCTCGACACAAGACTGGCCCTCTTGAGACACGAGCAGTCGGAGGGAGCTGAGAGGAGGCCAAGCTGTGAGAGCTGTCACATTGGTCGCCCAGCCAAGGGCCGTGGAGTTGGGCAGGGGCACAAACAGAGGTCCGATTACCCGGCTGCCACTAGCTGATCCCAGTCTGGAGAAATTGGCTGGAATAAAGGGAGACTCTGGCACACAGAAGTCCTAGAAAAAAGATAGAATCAAATTAGTTTGTGCAGTGATTTTGCAGTGAAACTATATACTAGTAGGAAAAGACCTTATATAAGTGATTTACTGTCTCTACAAGTCTAGCTCATTCCTCTGTTGAGCCAGAAAATTGTTTTCTCCTCAGTAATACTGGCCTTTTGTGTGCTGTTTTGTTGTTTAGGAGACTCCAACATTATAGTTATGGTTATATCCTGGACCACAACAGCCTGTATGATTTGCTGTAAACTGCTGTTTCCCACCTGTTATGTACTTAAAAAAGCATTACTTATTATTACTGCACAGAATGAGCTGAGGATTAGAGAAGTAGAAGCAGAAGTGGAGCTCAGCACAAACTGCCCTGAGGCACATTGACTCCAACTAGGTCATTAATGCGCCTGAAAGGTTCAAACCCATTAAATTTGTTAAACACAACCATTTACACGTTAAAAACTGAAGTGAATAAAGTTATGAAGTGTTGCACATTTACTCGTTGGGTAAAAACAGATTTGTGTCAAAGATCTATATTTTTTAAAATGATGGCGAATGTGACGGATCTCAGTGAGATGTGAAGCTGTGGCTCAACACACAAGATGTTTGTGGGGACAGATGTCCTGACTATAAAAAAAAAAAAATTGTTCTATCAGGTGTGACAAAGATCTGTTATACAATGCTTTGCAAAAGTATTCACACCGTTTAACCTTTTTCATCTTTTAACCCGTTACCACCACCAAAGTCTTACGTTTTTGGTATATTATCTGACAGACTAACACAGTCTGTCAGAGTGTGTAACCCACTCAGTAAATATGGGTAAGAATTTAACCTAATTAAGGAAAGGTATTTATCTTGATTTGGGTTTTGTGTTAATGTTCTCGTTTTATTCACAAATTAAGCTGTATTTTTGAGTCACATTGAAAATAAAAATCATTTTTTTGTTGTTTTTGTTACTTTCCCTCTTAGGTAAATCCTGCGGAACTTTTGTCTTGCGCCATAAGTTGAAGAGGAAGGTAATTTCCACACACCTGCAGAGATGGTGCACCAGCACGAGGTGCTCTTGAGCTGAGGGAAGAGCAGAGAGGAGCTACTTTTCTTTTTGAGCAGTAAACTGTGTAAATTCGGTTTGTACAGTTGTTCGTACAGTTTTAGGAGATAAACAGATCATAGACAAGGTTTTTTTTACACGATCTACAAGAGCTTTCAAATCGTCATAAACAATGTCTTTTTACACTTCACGTGTCTCGGTCAAGTCTTTTTGGTAATTGAAGAAATCCTGTGACGCAAAGCCCGTGAGGATGATCAGATGTTTCAAGTTGATGGCTAGCCTCCCGGTCGACTTTGGGGAACTCGGATCTACACTGCCACAGAGGAACCTGGACCAGGGGTTTGCTTTGTGGTAGGAACGTCCCAGTTACCCAAATGGGTGTCAACATTGAACAGTAGGACTTATAGACTCTGACTTAATTGACTTTTGACTGAAAGACCTCTGAGTAATTTTAGTCTGACTAAAATAACAAGGATTCCCTAAACATCAACTTTGCCTAGAATGAAACAGCCTATCGGGATTTTGATCCGAGAAATTCAGTAGAATAAGAACAATTGAATGAATACAAATGTATGAGACACTTTTTAGATTTTTATTTGAAAAAAAAAAAAATCTGCACTTTTACAACCTGTATTATGTGATGTCAAAAGAACGGTGACCACAGAAAGAATGTAGTTTTTCCTCTTATTTTAGTGCCAACTGTCGGGTTAGGGCAAAAACTGTTGGAAGATTTCTGCCATCTGAATATAATAAAGTTGCAAAGAGTTATCATTTATCACTATAATCATCATCATCCCCCTGCCTTCTACTCAGCTCTCCTCATTAATGCAGGGGACTCTCTGCTTTAGAGCCAGAGGAAGGCAATGTGGCTCATTTTAGGAGTTATCTTGTAGATCCATTTGAGTCAACTTACATGGTACAGTCGCACACACACATGCACACACACACATGCATATACACACATAAGCACACAGAGACGCACACACACACATGCATATACACACATAAGCACACAGAGACACACACACACACCAGCAAGCTGAGAAACGTGATATTCTGGTTAAAATGAAGCAGAATATGCCATTTGAGATCTTGAGAGATCGGTAAATGTGATAAAGATGGAAGGATTATTAAGTAAAACGGAATTTTTGGTTATGCTTCCTTTGCTAAGCCCACTTTATATTCATGCTGAGGTGCAGTGGATCTTACCTGATTCTGTATGTAGGCATGAACTCTCTCCAGCATCCCCTCACAAGTATACTCATAAGGCAGGTAGGGCTCAACCTGGAGACAACAAACACATGCACCCAAGAAGAATGTTATGTTTGTGACATTTTGCCTACATTAACATATACTTTTCTTTGGATTTTGAGTCATTGTTCACACTAATTGCCACAAATTGCTTCTTCTTGTTAATTTCAGGAGATGAATGTTTGCATTGTTAGGTTCTGTAAAGCCTGATCACAGTGTGTCACTGCTTTGCAATTCATTAGGCTTTATTTGCATACCAATAGATCATCCCTTGCTGTGAAATGTGAGTTTTATAACTAGCACACACTTGTGATTGGCCTAATTAGCTATGAGTTTGAAGGACTATATTTCAATTGTGTTTATTTTAATGTCTAACACACCCTGACGGACTGGCACAAAGCTGGATGATTATAAATAATACTAAACTGCAAATCTATGTCAGTTAAGCTGGACCTTACTTTTAATGTTTAGGTCTGCCTAATGGATAAATATACAAATATTCAAGCACCATTTGAAAAATGGCGAAGACAAATAAAAAACCCTGAAAGTGCATGTTCAAAAAGAAAATGTCCTTATTGGAGCCGAATGAAAAATAAGTTCAGCTGCTGGATTTACCAATAGACAGCAACCTCGTCAGGCAGATTGGTTTTACATGATTAACATGTTGGTACGCAGGAAAGCCAATGTGTTGTTGTCATCTCAGATTAATATCATAGGATGGCTGAAGGGGTTAATCTGTGTTTTTAACCTTTGGTCACATAACAATCTGAACTCTGCTTAACACACACTCTGTTGTCCAAAACCCTCTTTGGGTGATTTACTTCTAGATCCTGGTTACGCCATCCCAAAAAATAACTCCGCTTCTGTTCAAATTTGTTTTGTTGATTTAGATTTGAGGCTAAAACATACAATTCCTCTTCATCTTAGCTGTCTAGCAGACACCTAAAACTTTTGGGCCTAAACTGATCAGGAAAAGGCTCGACTGTGCCGAGAATGCTCTTGCTTTGGGCATACAAGGATTTAATAGCCCTTATAAGCCACCCAGATACCCTACATCCCCACAGCAACGTCTACAAGATAGCCCTATAACACAGTCTGTACCCAGATCTACAAAACACATGTAGACCAGAGAAACAAACTCTTATGATCCCTAAGCAGTTATGCAAGAGTAAAAATTGGTTCTGCTGCTCCACTTCCAGGAGGAAAGCAACATTGCTACTTCTGATTCTAGAGTTCGATGATCAGATGGAGCCTTCAATCTAATACCCTAAAGTAGGATTTCCAAGGGAGGGTGATAAGTGTGATTCCTTGATAGTTGGAACACACTGTTTTCCACTCTACTGCTTTCGTCCCAGTCCTCCATGCGACATTAAAGAGGAGTGTCCTTCACCTAGGACCGCTGAAGGTTCAGATTCATTATAATTGATACTGACATTTATAAAAAAGATGCTTCAACAAAATATCAATTTAAGAGTGTACATATTTATGCAATCAAGTTATTGTAGCAACAGAATTTCCCTCTAAAAAATGGTTGTTTTTGGATTAAATGTGACATAATATGAGATGAATCAAATTTATTTTAATAAGTATAATGATAATGGTGAGGTATACACAGATTATCTATTTTTAAGTTTGTTTTTTTAATTCCATATCAGATGTGGATGAAACGTATTGAATGACATCTATAGAAGATGAACTGTTAATCAGGACTGAAATCATTCTTGTATGACATTTTACTCTAAAAAGATTCTTAATATGGTGATTAATATTGGCCATATTTAATGGGCTTTATTTTTAAAAAATCTATATCTAAATATCTGCAGGAAGGATCATTAGAATTTTTTTAAAAGATGCTAATTAAACATTGAATTTCTTGAAATATGTTTCCTCTGGTTAGATTGGGAAAAAAGTCCGTCACTGAGACATGCTTTTATTTTGAAGGCGGGTCCGTAAACGTTAATGGCTCTTAGTACTTCAGCAAACTGAGGTATATTCTAACATAGAGTCAACAGGATTCAGCACTATCTTCTATGGAGAGCCGTTTCATTCAAAATTAATTAAATAAATAAATACTGCTATTGATAAAGTATTATTAAATATTCCATGAAATAAATAAATATCCCCATGTAATAAAACAAAAATAATTATGTTAAAATACATATATAATCTTCTTTTATTTAATTCAATTCAGGATTTATTTAGTTTACTTAAAGATTTGTTTACTTTACTTAAAGATTTATTTAATTTACTTTATTTATTTCATAATGCATTTGAATTAAATAAAATAAGATGAAATTTTCAGTCATTTTCTACCGCTTATTCCATAGTGGGTCGCGGGGGAGCTGGTGCCTATCTCCAGCAGTCTATGGGCGAGAGGCGGGGTACACCCCGGACAGGTCGCCAGTCCATTGCAGGGCAACACACAAACAACCATGCACACATTCATTCATACACCTAAGGCAATTTAGAGTGACCAATTAACCTAACAGGCATGTCTTTGGACTGTGGGAGGAAGCCGGAGTACCCGGTGAGAACCCACGCATGCACGGGGAGAACATGCAAACTCCATGCAGAAAGACCCCCGGCCGGGAATTGAACCCAGGACCTTCTTGCTGCAAGGCAACAGTGCACCATGCACCTTTTAACAGAATTATTTTTGTTTTATTTCATGGGGAGATTTATTTCATTCATGGAATATTTGTTAATAATTTAATAATAGCAGAATTTATTTAATTTTGACTGAAACGGCTCTCCATAATCTACCACCAAATTCACAATCCTCCTGACTTCTTTAGCATCAACATGGCAGAAGTTAGTGGCTACTAGCAGCTAGTTTTCAGAACCAGGCAGCCATGATGAGACAAAGCACCTACGTCCCAGGCTTGACCTTAGCCAACAGGAGAGAAGCTGAGGCGGTGAGACTGTTAAAAAGACCGCCCCCTCTGTCTCTGTCCCGCCCAATTGGTTTTTACATTTCCAGATACATGTGGGACAGAAAAAAATACAGTGACTAAGGAATGTAAAAAAGAAAAGCGTAACTAAATGGGTTCAGGGAAATCCACTGGGGAAGAAAATATATCAGTGTTTAAGAATTAAAAGGACAGTAAAGTGATTTGAAAAATTATATATTTTTGAGTAATAAAAATGTGTTTAAACACTTTTGGATGGTAATAAATATTTGAAGGGCTAGGAAAAATAAACCAGCAAGAAATTTACTAAAAAGTCTGATTGAAAATTAGTGGTTTAAATACAAAATAAGCATATTACCATAGACATAAATTACAACAGTTAAATATTAAAACAGAAACATTTATATCTGAATAATTGATTTCATTATTGAATAAATCTTTTCTTATATTATTTTGTTACATTTAATGACACACTAATGTATGTGTCTAGCGACTTTTGGGCCCAGTCATTATTCTTTTGAGTCATTTGTTTATTTCTGTATATATTCTTAATTATGGCAGATCTGGTCCTCCACAGCTTTGCCAACAGGTATGACAACAGATTATTTGTATGATTATTTATATCCAAAATATATCAAGAAGCGTAACTACACAGAGACATAAACTGATATGCCATGGGTTTATGGGTACGAAATTGTTTATTTGCGGGTATGAATGAGGTTGGGACTAAATGGCAATAGTGGTACGAATGGGTGATGTGATAAACTGACCCAAAACCCAGAGTGAGTATGGACGAAAATATATGTAGACCAAATAAAGGGTGAAAGAAAGAAAGAAAGAAAGGATTTATTGGAATATGAGAATTTGTCGGTCAGCCAGAGATTGCTTTGTCCTGCCTGACTGAGCATGAACCTTTACATCTCACAGTGCGTGTGTGAGCTTACGTGCGTGTCTTCACGTTAATGACTGTAATGTGAAGGTAAGGCACCGTGTCAACTGGGTTTGTGTGTGCGTGTAAGTACAGTACATTATCTGAATGTGGCTGTGTTTGCTGAGGCGTTGTGCCTTCACTGAAGGGTGAAGTGGTCCATCAGCTCTTTCTCAGAGATGGGGACAGCGCCATCAGCCAGTGCTGCAAAACTCAAGCTCGTCTGACAACACAGACAAGATGGAGCAGTGGGATCATTTACACATGCATGCAGTTTACACTGTAGATATCACCTTTTGTCTAATTTCCATGCACACTTGATCCAGTCTGCTGATTTTTACAGAATGGGTCAGGCATTCAGACAGCTGTCTTCCCGTGTTTTACCTAATGCTGCATGAACTGGGATGGTTGGATTTGTTCTGATACCATTGTATTGCTGCAGAGAATACAGATTATGTAATTACGTCCTCAGCTGGTAAAAATTCTATGTCTATGATACTGTTACAACTAGAGATGGGTCAATAAATCAGCTGGTGACAGCTGGTGAAATCAGTGACCGGTTTTTAGCATAATCAGTGATAGAACGGTCAGTCAGTCAGTCATTTTCTACCACTTATTCCATAGTGGGTCGTGGAGGAGCTGGTGCCTATCTCCAGCAGTCTATGGGCGAGAGGCGGGGTACACCCTGGACAGGTCGCCAGTCCATCGCAGGGCAACACACAAACAACCATGCACACACTCATACACCTAAGGGCAATTTAGAGTGACCAATTAACCTAACAGGCATGTCTTTGGACTGTGGGAGGAAGCCGGAGAACCCGGTGAGAACCCATGCATGCACAGGGAGAACATGCAAACTCCATGCAGAAAAACCCCCGGCCGGGAATCGAGCCCAGGACCTTCTTGCTGCAAGGCAACAGTGCTACCAACTGCGCCACCGTGCAGCCCCATGGTGCAGTTGGAAACTTAATACCCAACCTTCATGTTTAGACCAATCCCACATCCTGCAGGTAAAGAGTCTGGATAGAAGAATGTGCGAAAAACTGATGTTATTAATGTGTCATTGCTGCAATGTGAGTCTTGGTTACATTCATTCTCTAACAGTGTTGCAATGTGAGGGTTATTTTTTAAGTTGTCAAAAAAATGAGTGGCTGCCTGATTTATATTAACTGTATTTTCTATAACACACCAAGACACATGCATGTGCTTCATTCAGGCTGTGAAAGAGTGAAAGAGAGCAAGACAAGGCAGATAACAGGAATGCAGAAGGAAGTAACAGTAAAGTTTCTACGTTGTATCCTGTTGAGGTTTTTAACTCTTTCTATTTTGGATAATGTTGGATTTGGAAATGCTGTCAGCCTTTTGGCTTCACAGTTAATGCTAGGCTCCGCATTCTTCAACAAATATACATGGAAACTGCAGTTTTAGTGATCTTCACTGTGCTAATCGCTAAAAAAAGATCCTAAAGACAATTTATTATGTCAACTCGGGTTATCATTAGGCCCGAGCAGGAAGCCTGCAAGGACGTATTGTAAGCGTAGGATTTCTTATTATTCCAGTGTCTCTTTGAGGGATAATTTGGGGACTTTGCCAGGCCCCAAAATGCACACAATTTTACCCAAAATTGTCCCCCGCGTGAAATTTTTGTTCTTTAATGTCGTCGTCAATGTTGTCTCAAACGTGAGATAGGCAGAACCGTAAGTCGTAGAGATCTGAAATTTGGCACACTCGTAGAACTCCTCAAACCAAGAAAAAAAGTCTCTTGGGGGTATGCCCTAAAACGCACAGGAAGTCAGCCATTTTGGATCAAAGGCAAATTTTTGGGCGTTTTTCACTTTTAGTCACCTCGAACTTTAACAAACTCCTGCTAGGGATTTTGAGCTATCGGCTTCATATTTGGTCAATATGCAGTTAAGGCATGGGGGATTAAAAGTTATCAAAATCGTGAGTTTTTGAAAATGTTTAGGGGGCGTGGCCGGGGCACGAACTTGGCATTCACGTTGACATCACGCCATGGCCATTCGTTTGGCTCTAATTTCCACATAGATCATCTGATCTGCACCAAATTCAATATGATTGATCCTAGTCCAGTACCCAAAAGAGATCTGATGAGATATTTGGTGGGCGTGGCCTAATTCTTCCACAGCGCCCCCTAGAAAATTTTTTTAAATCAGCCCCAAGCCATGCTTTGACCGAGGATTCTGAAATTTGGTACACATATGTAACTTTTTAAGACCTACAAAAACGTCTCTTGGAGCATTGGTCCAAACCCAACAGGAAGTCAGCCATTTTGGATTGAAGTTGCCACTTTGACCCCGGTTTTGCCCTTTGTAGCCCGTATATCTGAACAAACTCCTCCTACAGCTTTTGACTTAAAATCACTCAGTATACTCTTAGGGCACTGGGGATCAAAAGTTATCAAAAGCTTTTTGATACATGACAGCGTGTGGGCGTGGCCAAGCCTCAAAATATGATTTCTTGCCATAAAACACGAAATTGATATAGCTCCTACAAGGAAAGTCACAGAGACATGAAACCTTCTAAGATTGATCTGCCTCTGGCCCCGAACAATTTTCACTGATCCGATGCTGACATTTTTGAAGCCCCGCCCCCTGCTCCATATGTTGTCCTTCACCTAATCAATGTGAAACTCTCCCAAGTAACAGATAACATGATAGTCTAAGACAGTCTCCAGTACTGACTGGTTTGGTTTGAGGGTGTGGCTGTGGCAGCGTGGCGAATTCTGATGTCACGCCACGGCCATACGTTTGGCTCTAAATCACACAAGCATGGTCCTATTCACTCCAAAATAAATATGCTTGATCTTTGTCAGCCCCCAAACAGCTCTATTGGATTACATTGGAATTTGGATCAACAGCGCCCCCTAGGACATTTCAAGTGTCACATTTCTATCTACCTCATACATCATCAGATCCACTTCAAATGTAGTAGAAATCATCACTGATCAATGCTGAACATGTTGCCATAGTCAATTGATGATATAATCTTAGCCCCGCCCACTAATTAACAAGTGAGTGCAGCTTCCATCTGGAAGGTCCGATCTACTCCAAACTGAATATGGTTGACAACTGTCAGCCCCCAAACAGCTCTATTGGATTACATTGAAATTTGGATCAATTGCGCAGCCTAGCACACTTTCAGTGCTTTATCTCCCTCGTACATCATCAGATCCACTTCACATGTAGTATACATCATCACATCAGGTTGTGTGGAATCGAGAGGCGGCCACGTCGGTGGCGTGTGGGTGGCGATGCCAGCTCCCATGGTCGCTACACAGGCCGAGTTGCGCTAATTTTATCATTGTTGCTGTCTTCCAGACTCTGCTCTCACACAGTGTGACATCAACTCTGCTCCAAAAAAATAAATAATTAATGACAGATCATGGTTAAAAATACAGGCTAGAAAAAAATGGACGAATCAAGTTCTTCGTAAAGTATAATTCTTAAAATTACATTAGAATTGGCTAAAAATGGCTGACATGGTGACAAAAATAATCAACTACATTCAACAATTCAACAATTTCAACCTTTCCTTAATTTTTTAACAAACAATTTTTTAGCATTGTGATTCCAGTGATTAACCTGGGCTGGTGCTAAAGCCAGTCCTTAACTGGTTCTATAAAATAACTGGCTTGGTTTTGAGTGTTTTAAACATGTTTCTTACAACATTTTGATTGGTTGTGCCCATTTCCATCTGATGGCTTGGCTCAAAGCAAGAAAGAACCAGTTCATTGGTGCGAGAAAACACAAGAACTGGTGCAAGTACCAGTACCAGTACCAGTTTAGCACTGTAACCTGTTCGGTGGAAAATCCCCTCAAGCGTCAGTTTGTCAATGTAGATACACTGTAGTTGAATTTATTATTGCAGTATACAACAGAATGTCTTTTGTAAAGGTGAACTAGTTTTATAAAATGTTTATTCACTGTTACTTTAGGTCATACCGAGCTGCAATTATAATGAAAGCTTAAAGCTTCTGAGAGACCCCAAACTCAATTTCCATCTGACTGTTCATATGCTCATTTCCTTCTATTTTTCTTTCCATCCTCTCCTCTTGTGTTTGTGCTTCATAGAACGATTTAATCTACCCAGCTGACTCCTTAATTAACCTTTCTGCTGCTCCTGGCAGTTGCTGGCATTCTCTTATTCTCTATCAGCTCTGCTTTTCTCACACTCTGTAATAGCCATCTGCTTCCTACACGCAGAAAAAAAACAGGTTCTGGAGAACCGCAAGGTTGTAAAGCTTGGCAGCTGTTGTATCAAAGTTTAGGAACCATTAAACAAAGTCCAAGCAGGCAGATCAGTTCTTGCACTTCATTTGCACAGCCTTTTGGAATAAAGAAGGTAGGGATTTTTCTTCTTTTACAATGCACAGATTTCTGCAGCTTTAACCTCAATGAGAGTAAGAATGTTGTGCTTTCTCATTTTGAACTGAACAAAAAGTTATTCTAATGTTATATAGTTTGAGATTTGTCAGGCAGATGTTTCCATTACATAGCTATCGCAACTGATATCACTGAGTGTGAAGATGAAAGCAGTCATGCTCACATTTTTTAAATATGTCTGACCCTCAGAGATGGAAAAGGAGTTATAGGTCATCTTATATTTTTTTCTTTCTCGTCCAGGGTGAGTCTGACTGTACCTTGGTCCTCATGATTTCCTTGATAGCAGAATCGAACTCAAGGGAGTTGTTGTAGTCTACTGTCATGACGTGGGGTCTGCCTATGTACTGCTCTGCATATGGGTGCTGGGAGAATACCTTAAGGAAATACAGACAACGCCATCCAATAGACATTTTAATTTACCTTATTTTTAAGTTCTTTAAAATAATGAATGTTGTTAGTAATTATCAAGGAAAGCTATGAAAAAAGAGGATTGGGTGGCGGACGAAGGTGGAGACCTCAGCGGCCCGATCCCCGGATGCTTAGGCTGGCTCTAGGGACCTCCTTGAGAGGGGCTGGACTCTCTTCTACTCTTGTTGCCCCCCAGCTCAGCCGTCTCGTGTTGGGGTTTACCCCGGTGGATGAGAGGGTCGCATCCCTGCGCCTTCGGGTCGGGGATAGGTCTCTGACTGTCGTTTCGGCCAATGGGCCGAGCGGTAGTGCGGAGTACCCGGCCTTCTTGGTGTCCCTGTCGGGGGTGCTGGATAGTACCCCTCCCGGGGACTCCATTATTCTGCTGGGGGACTTCAACGCCCACGTGGGAAATGACAGTGACACCTGGAGAGGCGTGATCGGGAGGAATGGCCTCCCCGATCTGAATCCGAGTGGTGTTTTGTTATTGGACTTCTGTGCTAGTCACGGATTGTCCATAATGAACACCATGTTCAAGCATAAGGGTGTCCATCAGTGCACTTGGCACCAGGACACCCTAGGTAGGAGGTCAATGATGGACTTTGTTGTCGTATCATCAGACCTTCGGCCGCATGTTTTGGACACTCGGGTGAAGAGAGGGGCTGAGCTGTCCACTGATCACCACCTGGTGGTGAGTTGGATCCGCTGGAGGAGGAGAAAGCCGGACAGACTTGGCAGGCCCAAGCGCATAGTGAGGGTCTGCTGGGAACGCCTGGCGGAGCCCTCGGCCAGGGATGTATTCAACTCCCACTTCCGGGAGAGCTTTGACCAGATTCCGGGGGATGTTGGAGACATAGAGTCCGAGTGGACCATGTTCTCCGCATCTATTGTCGATTCTGCTGTTCGTAGCTGCGGCCGTAAGGTCTGCAGTGCCTGTCGCGGTGGCAATCCCAGAACCCGGTGGTGGACACCGGCAGTAAGGGATGCTGTCAAGCTGAAGAAGGAGTCCTATCGGCTGTGGTTGGCTTGTGGGACTCCTGAGGCAGCTGACGGGTACCGTGAGGCCAAGCGTGCTGCGGCCCGGGCTGTGGCAGAGGCAAAAACCCGGGCCTGGGAGGAGTTCGGTGAGGCCATGGAGAAGGACTACCGGTCGGCCTGGAAGCGATTCTGGCAAATCGTCCGGCGCCTCAGGAGGGGGAAGCAGTGCTTCGCCAACACTGTTTATAGTTGGGGTGGGAGGCTGCTGACCTCAACTGGGGACATTATCGGGTGGTGGAAGGAGTACTTCGAGGATCTCCTCAATCCTGCCATCACGCATTCCCTGGTGGAAACAGAGGCTGGGGACTTGGGGTTGGACTCTTTCATCACCCAGGCTGAAGTCACGGAGGTGGTTAAAAAGCTCCGCGGTGGCAAGGCTTCGGGGGTGGATGAGATCCGCCCTGAGTACCTCAAATCTCTGGATGTTGTGGGGCTGTCATGGTTGACACGCCTCTTCAATATTGCGTGGCGGTCGGGGACAGTGCCTCTGGACTGGCAGGTGGTCCCCCTTCATAAGAAGGGTGACCGGAGGGTGTGTTCCAACTACAGGGGGATCACACTCCTCAGCCTCCCTGGTAAGGTCTACGCCAGGGTATTGGAGAGGAGAGTCTGGCCGATAGTCGAACCTCGGCTTCAGGAGGAGCAGTGTGGTTTTCGTCCCGGCCGTGGAACACTGGACCAGCTCTATACCCTCTACAGGGTACTCGAGGTCTCATGGGAGTTTGCCCAACAGGTTCACATGTGTTTTGTGGACTTGGAGAAGGCATTCGACTGTGTCCCTCGTGATGCCTTGTGGGGGGTGCTCCAGGAGTATGGAATCGGGGGCCTTTTATTAGGGGCCATCCGGTCCCTGTACGAGCGGAGCAGGAGTTTGGTCCGCATTGCCGGCACTAAGTCGGACCTGTTCCCGGTGCATGTTGGAGTCCGGCAGGGCTGCCCTTTGTCACCGGTCCTGTTCATAACTTTTATGGACAGGATTTCTAGACGCAGCCAAGGGCCGGAGGGGGTCTGGTTTGGGGACCAGTGGATTTTGTTTCTTCTTTTTGGAGATGATGTGGTCCTGCTGGCCCCCTCTAGCCAAGACCTACAGCATGCGCTGGGGCGGTTCGCAGCCGAGTGTGAAGCGGATGGGATGAAGATGAGCTCCTCCAAGTCAGAGGCCATGGTACTCAACCGGAAAAGGGTGTCTTGTCCTCTTCAGGTTGGAGGGGAGTTCCTGCCTCAAGTGGAGGAGTTCAAGTATCTCGGGGTCTTGTTCACGAGTGAGGGATGAATGGAGCGGGAGATCGACAGATGGATCGGTGCGGCTGCCGCAGTAATGGGGGCGCTGTGCCAGTCCGTTGTGGTGAAGAGAGAGCTGAGCCGAAAAGCAAAGCTCTCGATTTACCGGTCGGTCTACGTTCCTACCCTCACCTATGGCCATGAACTTTGGGTCATGACCGAAAGAACGAGATCCCGGATACAAGCGGCTGAAATGAGCTTCCTCCGTAGGGTGGCCGGGCACTCCCTTAGAGATAGGGTGAGGAGCTCGGCCATTCGGGAGGGGCTCGGAGTAGAGCCGCTGCTCCTCCACATTTAGAGGAGCCAGTTGAGGTGGCTCGGGCATCTATGCCGGATGCCTCCTGGACGCCTTCCTCGGGAGGTGTTCCAGGCACGTCCCACCGGGAGGAGGCCCAGGGGACGGCCCAGGACACGCTGGAGGGACTATGTCTCTCGGCTGGCCTGGGAACGCCTTGGGCTCCCCCCGGAGGAGCTGGAGGAGGTGTCTGGGGAGAGGGAGATCTGGGTGTCTCTGCTGAGTCTGCTGCCCCCGCGACCCGGTCCCAGATAAAGCGGAAGAGTACGAGTACGAGCTATGAAAAATGCTCTTTGTGAATGTTTATGTTAGAGTGAAAAAGTTCTCACAGCTAAGTCACAAATACATTTGGTAGCACCTATTCGAAAGCATCTGATGAAAAAGAAAAGTATTTTACATCTTGGCCCTAAAAAGTCCTAATTTCTGTCGGATGGAAGAGTCAAACGTAATGATGTTACCTGTCGAGATGTGGGTTTTCCTCTGAAAAACTCATGATTCAGTGAACTGTGGGGTGGATGGAACTTCGGCTGCAGGAAAATGCAGCCATTGGCTATTGCTTCAAGAGGGGCGGGGCCTTCGTATGGAAACCCAAAACCAATGAAGAGCTGCAAAAAAAAATTATTATGTCAATATGCAGGACTTTTTAAGGTGGTCAGAATAATGGGTTGAGCACATCACAGAGGCTGTTTTTGATATGTGCTTTCTGGCTAGCCATAAAGCACATTATCGCAGAGCAACATGTGCAGAATAAAAAAAATTACAGTGGTCTGCGAAGGTGCTGCTAACTCCTTGAACCTTTTTGAATATTTTAAATGTTAGAACTACAAACTTTAATGTATTTTATTGGGATTTTTTGTGACTGACCAAAATACAGTAGTGCAAAACTGTGAAAATGAATCCATGGTTGAAACAGTTTTTTAAAAATAAAAAAACGTAAAAGTGTGCCATGCATTTTTATTCATCCCCCTTAATAAAATGCAGTGCAACCAAGTGGCTTCCGACATCACCTTATTTGTGCAGTACAGTGTGTAGTTTCTGTATAGCATCATGAAGATCAAGAGAATTAATCCAAGAGGTAAACACGGGGCCCATTTACAACTTAGGTCGGAGGTTTTGTCGACAACCTTTAGTCTTTGGTGCCACAAATAAGGCCTTTTTAAAAGAGTGGCAGGAAAAAGAGCTATTGCTGAAGAATAGTCATTAGCAGTCCCCTTTACATTTTGCCAAAAGCCATATGGATGACTCAACAAACATTTAAAAGAAGGTGCCCTGGTCAGATGAGATCAAAATAAAACTTTTCACCTACATGCTGAACAATAGGTGGGGCGAACAACACTACACTATTAGGATGTTAGGATGCCCTAAAGTCCAGACCTAAATTCAAATGATTATCTGTAGCAAGACTTGAAACTTGGTGCTCAAAGACACTCTGCATCATATCTCAGCTAGGTCGCAAAGAAGAATTTCACTTTCTAGATATGCAAATGTGGTGGAGACATACCCCAAAACAGATAAATCTGTAACTGCAGCAAAAGGTCATTCAACAAATTGAAATAATTTTCCTTTCACTTCATAATTATGTGCAACTTCATAATAGTCTGTCACACAAATCCTGATAAAATACATAAAAGTCTGAGGTTGTAATATGAAAAAACTAAATTCTATGAATTCTTTTGTAAGGTTCTGTATCTGTCTGCACATCAAATGAGGTCTTTATTGCTGATTTGCATGTCCAGTCAGTGATGAGAGGGCACAGTGTAAGGAAAAAATGCAGTGTACATTGCAGCTGGCTAATGATGGTGGAGATAGGGAAAGCAGAATGGGGGCTTGCTGAGGGTCCAAGAACAAAAATTGCATCTATATCTAAGATTTGTGAGTAAAGAGAAAAATAGTGGATGAAAGGAACGAAGGGATGAGAATTAGACACATAAATAATTAATGGAAGTCACAGCCTCCCCAGCTGCTTGCCTTGGCCTTACGGAGAAGCTGCTGCAGCTCTTGTTGTGGCAGCAGCCCGTGGTTCTTCACAAAGGCTGGGACCTCTGGCGGTCTCTGGGTCTCATAGTACACTGTACCATGGACCTCCATGTACTTGTGAAGGATCTCCAGGAAGCTCTCTTTGCCCTGCTGAAAAAAGAGCAGGAAAAGAAAGATTGCTGATACCAAGGATTAGAGACAAAGGTAACAGGCTGTATGAAAAAGAAACACCACTGAGGTAATGATAAAGAGTTTGAGAGGAAGTAAACTGTGCTGAGTTTGTTTTCTTTTATCTTTGTGTGAGCCGTCTCAGTGTGTCAGCTTCTCCTTTATCTACATGTCTGTTTCTTTTCATATCTAACACTATATTCACTTTCTGATACATCTTAAAAAAAAGACATCGCTGAGATGTGGAAAAAATTTTAGTGCACATTTTCACATTTTCTGATCCAGCAAAATCCAACAGAGAAGAAAAAAATACGGTTCTCCTCCTCTGAGTTGGAAATAACAAAAAATGCAAGGCATTCATTGTTTGGTAAAGAACTGAAGAATAGGTCAGAGGGGTTATTCAGATCATTGTGGGGTATACCTAACTATGTGTTTGAAGGAGAATCGTAGAGGAATGCTGCATTGGTTAAACATTGGCCTGCTAAATGATCTCAACTGTAGGAACTCAATAAAAATAAATCGAAGAGAATCCCGAGAGGCCTAAAGGAAAATGACGATGGAGAGGTAAATCCCTGTATACTGTGGGACGCAGCCAAAGCCATCCTTAGAGGGAAGATTATCTCCAGAGCTGCTAGATTAAAAAGTTAAAAGCCCAAACTTTATTAACTTTACAGGATAAATTAGGAGATCTAGAACAGGAATACAGTGTACAGCAGCTGAATTACTAGCCACAACAAGCAGAAAACACCATTTACTGGATTTGAGACCCTGTTACAAAGAAAATTATTAATAAATTGACAGTTATACAAAAAGCCTTATACTCCCAATCTGGCCAAGGTAATACGCATACAACTGTTGAATGTTTAAACACCTTTAACCTTACTGTATTAGGCAGGAAAGCCTAGACTGGTCTTAAGAAATATGAAAAAAGAATATTGATAAAGCCATTTGTAATCTAAAGTCTGGCAAGTCACCTGGTACCAACGGGTTCCCTCTGGAGTGGTAAAAACTAATAAAAGAATCTATGTTACCTTTTACATTTGCTAGCTTTAATTCTGCCTTAAGAGAAGGATTTATCCCATATAGGCTCATTAGTGTCCTAAATACGGAGTGTAGATTGAATGCCTACATTTTGACATCAAGGAAGGAGGCTGTAATACCTTTCTTAATAGACGAGGACCCAACTCATTCATGAACAGATTTGGGTTTGATAATGATTCTATACGTTCATTCCGGGCTTTCTATTCTTCACCAACATCGAGAATAAAAATGCCAGCTTATTTTTACCCATTACGTTGCCGCATAGCTGCAGACAGAGCTGCCCAGCCAGTCCTCGCCTTTTCAGTTTTTTTTTATAGAACCTCTGGCCCAAGCAATATGGCAAGAAGCAAGACTGAAAGGAGTGAGTTTGTGAGAAATAGAGTAATGGTCACGCTTACAGATCCAAGTATAGGTCTACCTTTACTTATGCAAATAATGAAAACCTATGGGAGATACTTAGGTGATGTCCTTAACATACACAAAACCCAGGTTTTGGCCTTTAACTATATTAACTATATATTTTAGCTATAAGAGTAATTGGCCTAATTTAGCTTGAATATTAATTCTTCAGTCATTAGGTACTTGCATAAAGATTTATCACAGCTGTTTGCAGCAAATTATAACAATATTATAACAATCTTGATTGGTGGACTATTCTCCCCGTTGACTTCAGCAGCAGAATAAAATCAGTTTAAATTAAAATCCTTCCTAAATTACTATACTTATTCTCTTCACTTTCTATAGAAATTCCACAGAAACACTAGAGAATGGAACAAGAATATTTCATGTTTTATCTGGGATAAACCGAGAAACCTTAAGGTCCGTATGTTATCCCGATATTCATGGATGCGTAAAACTTAGGGACTGGCAATGGTCTAGTAAGTAAGCTGTATCGTAGCAGCGTATCAATGAATAAGAACTCTACAAACTGTGTTAAAAAGCAATGGGAAAAATAGCTGAACACTGATAAACTAAATATACTGATATACTGAAGAAGAATGTCTCCATACTTCTTCCACAAGCTCCAACACCTGGAGGGAGTTGGAAAAACCAGATTATCACTCCCAAACAGAAATCAAAATAAACGGGGCTCGACTGGGCTGCTGGAGGGAATGTGAAGAACTCATGGCTGATCACACTCACATTGTTTTGGTCTTCCACCCAGCTCTTTTGGAATGTTGCTGCAATTATTTCACACATTCTTCGTATCTCTGTTAGTTCAAGCTTTCTATCTCTGGATCTGGGGTATATCCTAGAAAATATGGGTAAATATGATGCCTACTTTCTGAAAGTCATGTTGGCAGCAGGTAAGGCCATTACAAAATGTTGGCTTCAAAAGCACGGCCCAGCAACTGGGCTCTTTATAAACATAATTAAACATCTTCACATATTAGAGCAAATGACTTCATCTATCTAAAAATGATTTGGGCGAAAGACGATGGAAAAAAATAGCGTCCTTATCTTGCCAGTATAACAAACCATTAACAGTTCTTAATTGCTATATATGAGTGCAAAGATATAATCCACTGAGTGCCATCATAACACCAATTTCCTCCTGTTCTGTTGGTTATCTACTCAGTTTCATTCTTTTTTCGTTATAGAAGTGGAAAATGTGAAATTAAATAAAAAGTAAAAAAAGAAACTGTTCATGCAGGAGTCCAAGCTCATTTCCTTTGTATGTCTCAGTAAACAGGGAATATCAGAAACCTCCCTTACACGCCTTCTTTTGAAAATACATAGTACCATGATTTCCTGTTTTCTGGTTCTCACACTTAAATATTCATAAAACAAATGTTAACATCGGACAAAAATAACCTGAGTAAATACAAAACTTTGTTTTGAAATGATGATTTCATTTATTAAGGAAACCGCCTAAACATTTTAAATAATTTACTTGTACACCTAATACCTGGTTGTGACACCCTGCCATCACAACTGCAACTTCTTAGACATCACTTTGGAGGGGTTTTTGGCCCACTCTTCTGTGTAGTTTTGTTTTATTTCAGCCACATTAGAGAGGGTTTGAGCATAAACTACACGTTTAACACATGTGCTAGTATCTGAATCAGATTTAGTACAGACTTAACGTTTTTGAGTCATTCACAGGTGACTTGTGCTTTGGATCATTGTTTTGCTACAAAACGTGTTACTAAAAAGGAAGAAAAAGGCCTGCCTCAAATTTGTCCAAAAACATCTTGATAATCTTGAAAATATTCTGTGGACGGATGAGATAAAAAGTAGAACATTTTAGAATTTTGTATCCCATAATATAAAAATAATATAACATAAAAAAGCACAATACCTACAGGCAACCATGGTGGTAGGCGGGTGATGATTTGGGGAGAATGTCCCACTATCTCTTTGTGACCTTAAGCTCAAGACTACATAGGTTATGCAGCAGATCAAGGATCCAGACCACACCAGCAAGCCCACTTCTGAATAGCTCAAAAATTCTAAGCAGATCTAAACCCAATTAAAAAGCAGTGGTCAAAAAGGCTGCTCATGCTCAAAAACCCTCCACTGTGGTCGAATTAAAACAATTCTGCAACGAAGAGAGGACAAAAACGTTTGCACACATATGTAAAGACTCATCGCCAGTTCTTGCCTGGCCTGTGTGGGAAAACCAGTTATTATGTTTTGGGAACAATTACTTTTTCATATGGGGCCAGGCTGGTTTGACTTGTCATTGATGAATGAAAAAATCATTTCAAAATTGTTTATTTTGTCTGACATTAAAAATTCTTTGATGATGTGAAAAATATAATGTGATAAAAAAGCAAAAACAAAAGAAATATAGGGGGAAATATCTCGTCAAAGCACTGTACGACAGAGCAATTAAAAACATGCTCTTAATGGACTGATTGATAATCCAAATTTCCGACTTTGGTTGCAAACCAAAAAGGCAAACAGAAAAAAGGTGATAAAAGGAGTTCTATTGTAAATTCTATCAAAAATAAAATACAATATATTTAAGAACAGATGAGAATGAAGATAATGAATTAATATGCAAATTGACATGGTATGCAAACAATTAAAAAATCAATCTGCTGATTTATGTTGGTGCAATTCAACATTGATTTTCAAGTAGTAACCTATAAACATGAATATGTTGGTATTTAACTTTGTGAGATGAGCATAAGAACTAGTTCTGACTAAGTGTAAACCAGTAGCGGATGCTGGTCTTTCAAGGAAGGGAAGTTCAATTTCAAGATCGCTGATTCGCTGATTCGCAGATTCGCAGATTCGCAGATTCGCAGATTCGCTCATTTCGCTGTCAATCAAAAAGGGATTCAGCCTCAGACAGATCATCCAGTCATCATGCAGAAACTGAGCGTTCGGGCCAGCCGAGGCCAGCCCACTGCCCCATGGACCCCCAGAGACGCTAAGCGTCCGATGGGCGGGAAAAAGCCCAGCATTTATCCAATGACTCGTTTCGTTTCGCTGCAGCCGAGGCTGCCCCATAGACCCCCAGAGACGCTGAGCGTCCGATAGGCGGGAAAAAGCCCAGCATTTTTGCTTCGCTATTGAACTCACTGTTTAAAGCACTGTGAACATGCGGGAATGAGTGAGAGTGATAAGATAAGATAAGAAGCTGATTCTGAACAAAAGTTGAGCGCGTTGTAGCGCATATTTAGTCAATGAAATGTACACACAACAGTATATATTTCATCACTTTGACATTTTAGGGGAAGCTGAGCTTCCCTTGCAGTCTTAGAGCAATTGCCACTGGTGTAAACTTGTTCTACACTGACTGCTGGTATATTTCTTATGTGTTCAATGAATGTCACACAGAAAAGATTGAACTATATGGAAGACAGCTCATTATATTACCTGCTAAGGCACGTAGTTTATTTTTTATCCAGAAGAGCAGATAAGTTTCAAGAATTGCTTCTGGTGAAATAATTTATCCAATCAGTAAACAGGACATTAGTTTGACTTTAACCTGTTAAGTCATTATTTAGTTCTGTGCAGCGTGTTTTTTTTACTAAACTTGTGTCTCTTTTACAAAGTGGTTACACTGGGGCCTGTGTAGTTGTAAAGTGCAAGAAAACATTACCTGCCGTTACAGAAAGTGCAGGAAAATGACAGAAGAATTACTTCAGTGTCGCTTTAAATGAGTTTTAGCTTTTACTGGACTTGCTTTTCATGCCACATTTCACATCCACCTCTGCGTTTCAAATGAAATGATTTAATGCCTGGTGAATTTATTTTAAACTGAAGGCCTGTTATAACTGACTCAAGAAAATGCAGTAAATCTTGATGAGATCAATGTTTTTAGACGACTTACGGATAGCATTGTCTGAGTTTAAAGCCACATAACTTACTCTCAACATTGTCCAATCAGGGAGGATCTAATTAATAAATGATGAACTGGTTGGTCAAGAAGAAGTTGATGGATTTGTTGGCACCTGTAGTAAAGAAAATACACCTCACCATAAATTAATCTTTTTACTGCAGCAGCTTATTCTCTCACCGAAAATGTTAGTACAATTCAACCTTTAATTGGAATACTTTCATTCACTGCGAGAACAATTTTTTTTAAACCAAATCACCAGTGGGCTAATTACTGGTACACAAGAAAAGATCTATGTTTTGTTTATACTTTATATTTTAAGTGGATATGAGTTTCTAGGAACTTCTAATAAGCAATCCAGGACTTTCTGTGTCCCTCGGGTATAAATATGGTGTGGCACAGAAACAAATTTCCTTAAGAAAATATGATGAACAAGAACATATATTTACGTTGCCAGCACACACAGAGAGGAGAATGGTTACTGTTAGAGTACTGCAGCAAAAAGAGAGATCATGAGTCTGGACAGTCTAGAGAGCTTGGGTAAAGGGGAATTGTCAAAAATCCCTCTCTCTGTATATTCCCAATGTCTAAAATATTGCAGAGGATTACCCTGGACCTCAAGGTATCCTGTTAGGAAAAGCTGGTTCTAAAATGTATTGTAGTACCAACAACTGTACTACTGGTATTCGTGTTAAAAACAGTTATTTCTTAACGTGGGAGTTTTTCCCCATTACAAAACGTTCTCAAATCAAAGATAAATCTACTTTAAAGCATTTTACACGTCTCTACCAGGGGTGCCAAGAAATGTACTAATGTCTGTAACTGTGATAGGACTCAAAGGCCCTGTTCACACTGCAGGCAACTGTGGCCCAAATCAGATTTTTTGTGGTCAAATGATCAGGCCAGGCTGTTTGAAGCAAGGTCGAATGCTCATATCTGGCCCGTATCTGACTTTTTCAAGTCACATTTGAGCCACAGTCATATGTGGTCCTGAATCCGACTCGTATTGGATCTTATGGAATGTGACTCCAGTGGGAACGACCTAGGCGCATTAGATGTGACTTTGACGCCAATTTCCGTTGCATTCGTCACAACTTTGCGCCGCCCAGCAAGACAACGGTAGCAGTTAGCAAAACAGACAGGTGGCTAGAATAGAACTGCACAGTAGAGAGACAGCGATACGTTAGAGCTCGTTAATAAACAGAGACAAAACTTTATTCAAGCCTAATTGAAAGGCTCATAGGAACCGTCTGGATTTGGGACGTAGTTTGTATTGTAAAATTTGTATACAACCCTTCAAACAGAGTTTAAAATGCCATCAAGGTCACCGAGCATGTGATGCTCTGACCCTGCTGCAGTTCGATACAGTGGATTGCATCAAGTCATCGGCCTATGGAGTTGAGAGGAGAGGCGCTGATATATATGATTGAAAGTTGCCCTCGACATGATAAAGTTTTGAATAAACTCGGCCTCTGCAAAGTTGTTAACAATCCTGCCCCACCATTGCTGGCTGTGTCTCCACATCCAAACAGTTTGTTGTGCTGAATTGGCAGTCAGATCTCCCTAAACGGAACAATAAAGAGTTTCACTCTCCTTTTATTCATGTATTTCCCACACAGGACGCGCTGACAATAAATGGCTTCCATTGTGCTTGACGACGCTTTTATTGTTCTTATGCACATGCGGATCAGTTTGGAGCCGCAACATTTTCAAAGTAATGTGGACGACCACACAAAAAAATCCAATTTCTGAAAAAATCGGATTTTAATATTAAGACCTGCAGTGTGAACATAGCCAAAGTAGTTTCTTACTTTAAAACCTATATGAAATAAAATATATTGTTTTATTTTAAGATTTTGTAGCATTAGTAGACTTTACTCATTAGAAGGTTGACATGAAGAAACTTGTTCTACCACTGAGTCACCTGGCACCTCTATGCCAAGGGGTTTGATAAAGTAGGACTTTGTAAGCAGTATTTTCACATTATTTTATTGGGTTTTTACACAGGGTTTGGGATCTGATATTTTATCCTTCTCTGCTCATCACCAACTGTGCACACATGCCTGGCTATTTATCCATAGGATAAATCCATTATGTTCAATGACTGAACATCTGAAGGGCAAACCTTTATAAGCCACCATTAAAAGCAAGGTCTGCAACAACAACCGGCATCAATCAGTTAACAACCAAAATGTAACCATGTAAACGGAGTGTAACCCCGACAATTATATTGATCTGCCTGCCGGTGTTAAGCTGCTTACTATATCCTTCTGCTGTGTGGTACCCCCCCCACAGGGAAGTAACAGGAGGGTGCAGCGATCAATAGTTTCCTCTGTGAGGATTTTCCCAGCCAATTAGGAGATTTGCTCAAGTGCTAAGTGCTGCAGACAACAATGGACATGCTGGGAAACATAGGCATGTGAGGGTGCAGATTTCATAACTTAATTCTACTTCCCTCTCACTCTATGTGTGTGCATGTGAGTCAATGGAAGTATGAATCAAAGAAGGGACCCATACTGAGTAAGTCCTGGTGTTTGTCCCTCATGTTCTAAAATTATTTGTTATGGAGATTCAGGAAAAGGACTTAGACCTGAGGATTTCTGGTAGCAGGGCATGTTAGATGAATAGAAAGATGGAGGCTTGATGCTTGACCGACCCCCATGCCTTCACAAAGCAACACATACACATCGACAAGAGTCATCTTATCGCAAGGCAATTTATAAAAGCCAATTAACCTTGCATGCATGTGTTTGGCACAGTGCGAGCAGAAAACTACGCATGCACAGGAAGAAGTAGCAAATTAAACCTCAAGATTCTTTTGGACCAAGGCAAAAATGCTAGCCCCACTTCCATTGTGCAATCTAGAAAAGGTACCTTTTGTAGTTTCTAAAAATGTTTGTGTACTGTAATTTATCCTAACTCAGTACAATGATAATGAACAACAAACACACTTCATCAGTCTTGATGCTTTCTGTCAGTTAGACAATAAAAAGATTATAATTATTATAAAATCAGAGTATTTCTGTGACTGAATATCCAATTAATTTGACAGGTAACTCACTGCTGCTCAGCATTCACATTGCATACTCAATATGCAACAATATTTTCAGCAGTAGAAAAGAAGAAGTTTGGGACAGAGAGGAGGTAAATGATGTCAGACCCAGAGGATCAGCTGATGAATATATGTATAGCCATGGAGTTTGACTGACTAAACCAGGGGTGTCCAAAGCGTGGCCGGGGACCCATTAGTGGGTCCCAACCGCAACTCACATATATTACAAATTTGCTCCCCAGCACAGGTGGTTGATGCAGATGTAGACTAGTCAGTCAGTCATTTTCTATACCCCTTCTTCCATAGTGAGTCCAGGGAAGCTGGTGCCTATCTCCAGCATTCTATGGGCAGGAGGCGGGGTACACCCTGGACAGGTCGCCTGGACAAAGCCCAGCATTTATCCAATGACTCATCTCATTTCACTGCAGCCGAGGCTGCCCCATAGACCCCCAGAGATGCTGAGCGTCCGATAGGCGGGAAAAAGCCCAGTATTTTTGCTTCGCTATTGAACTCACTGTTTAAAGCACTGTGAAGCTGCGGGAATGAGTGAGAGTGATAAGATAAGATAAGAAGCTGATTCTGAACAAAAGTTGAGCGCGTTGTAGCGCATATTTAGTCAATGAAATGTACACACAACAGTATATATTTCATCACTTTGACATTTTAGGGGAAGCTGAGCTTCCCTTGCAGTCTTAGAGCAATTGCCACTGGTGTAAACTCGTTATACACTGACTGCTGGTATATTTTTTATGTGTTCAATGAATGTCACACAGAAAAGATTGAACTATATGGAAGACAGCTCATTATATTACCTGCTAAGGCACGTAGTTTATTTTTATCCAGAAGAGCAGATAAGTTTCAAGAATTGCTTCTGGTGAAATAATTTATCCAATCAGTAAACAGGACATTAGTTTGACTTTAACCTGTTAAGTCATTATTTAGTTCTGTGCAGCGTGTTTTTTTTACTAACCTTGTGTCTCTTTTACAAAGTGGTTACACTGGGGCCTGTGTGGTTGTAAAGTGCAAGAAAACATTACCTGCCGTTACAGAAAGTGCAGGAAAATGACAGAAGAATTACTTCAGTGTCGCTTTAAATGAGTTTTAGCTTTTACTGAACTTGCTTTTCATGCCACATTTCACATCCACCTCTGGGTTTCAAATGAAATGATTTAATGCCTGGTGAATTTATTTTAAACTGAAGGCCTGTTATGACTGACTCAAGAAAATGCAGTAAATCTTGATGAGATCAATGTTTTTAGACGACTTACGGATAGCATTGTCTGAGTTTAAAGCCACATAACTTACTCTCAACATTGTCCAATCAGGGAGGATCTAATTAATAAATGATGAACTGGTTGGTCAAGAAGAAGTTGATGGATTTGTTGGCACCTGTAGTAAAGAAAATACACCTCACCATAAATTAATCTTTTTACTGCAGCAGCTTATTCTCTCACCGAAAAAGTTAGTACAATTCAACCTTTAATTGGAATACTTTCATTCACTGCGAGAACAATTTTTTTTAAACCAAATCACCAGTGGGCTAATTACTGGTACACAAGAAAAGATCTGTGTTTTGTTTATACTTTATATTTTAAGTGGATCTGAGTTTCTAGGAACTTCTAATAAGCAATCCAGGACTTTCTGTGTCCCTCGGGTATAAATATGGTGTGGCACAGAAACAAATTTCCTTAAGAAAATATGATGAACAAGAACATATATTTACGTTGCCAGCACACACAGAGAGGAGAATGGTCACTGTTAGAGTACTGCAGCAAAAAGAGAGATCATGAGTCTGGACAGTCTAGAGAGCTTGGGTAAAGGGGAATTGTCAAAAATCCCTCTCTCTGTATATTCCCAATGTCTAAAATATTGCAGAGGATTACCCTGGACCTCAAGGTATCCTGTTAGGAAAAGCTGGTTCTAAAATGTATTGTAGTACCAACAACTGTACCACTGGTGTTCGTGTTAAAAACAGTTATTTATTAACGTGGGAGTTTTTCCCCATTACAAAACGTTCTCAAATCAAAGATAAATCTACTTTAAAGCATTTTACACATCTCTACCAGGGGTGCCAAGAAATGTACTAATGTCTGTAACTGTGATAGGACTCAAAGGCCCTGTTCACACTGCAGGCAACTGTGGCCCAAATCAGATTTTTTTGTGGTCAAATGATCAGGCCAGGCTGTTTGAAGCAAGTGGGAATGCTCATATCAGGCCCGTATCTGACTTTTTCAAGTCACATTTGAGCCACATTTATATGTGGTCCTGAATCCGACTCGTATTGGATCTTATGGAATGTGACTCCAGTGGGAACGACCTAGGCGCATTAGATGTGACTTTGACGCCAATTTCCGTTGCATTCGTCACAACTTTGCGCCGCCCAGCAAGACAACGGTAGCAGTTAGCAAAACAGACAGGTGGCTAGAATAGAACTGCACAGTAGAGAGACAGCGATACGTTAGAGCTCGTTAATAAACAGAGACAAAACTTTATTCAAGCCTAATTGAAAGGCTCATAGGAACCGTCTGGATTTGGGACGTAGTTTGTATTGTAAATTCGTATACAACCCTTCAAACAGAGTTTAAAATGCCATCGAGGTCACCGAGCATGTGATTTTCTGACCCTGCTGCAGTTCGATACAGTGGATTGCATCAAGTCTTCTGCCTATGGAGTTGAGAGGAGAGGCGCTGATATATATGATTGAAAGTTGCCCTCGACATGATAAAGTTTTGAATAAACTCGGCCTCTGCAAAGTTGTTAACAATCCTGCCCCACCATTGCTGGCTGTGTCTCCACATCCAAACAGTTTGTTGTGCTGAATTGGCAGTCAGATCTCCCTAAACGGAACAATAAAGAGTTTCACTCTCCTTTTATTCATGTATTTCCCACACAGGACGCGCTGACAATAAATGGCTTCCATTGTGCTTGACGACGCTTTTATTGTTCTTATGCACATGCGGATCAGTTTGGAGCCGCAACATTTTCAAAGTAATGTGGACGACCACACAAAAAAATCCAATTTCTGAAAAAATCGGATTTTAATATTAAGACCTGCAGTGTGAACATAGCCAAAGTAGTTTCTTACTTTAAAACCTATATGAAATAAAATATATTGTTTTATTTTAAGATTTTGTAGCATTAGTAGACTTTACTCATTAGAAGGTTGACATGAAGAAACTTGTTCTACCACTGAGTCACCTGGCACCTCTATGCCAAGGGGTTTGATAAAGTAGGACTTTGTAAGCAGTATTTTCACATTATCTTATTGGGTTTTTACACAGGGTTTGGGATCTGATATTTTATCCTTCTCTGCTCATCACCAACTGTGCACACATGCCTGGCTATTTATCCATAGAATAAATCCATTATGTTCAATGACTGAACATCTGAAGGGCAAACCTTTATAAGCCACCATTAAAAGCAAGGTCTGCAACAACAACCGGCATCAATCAGTTAACAACCAAAATGTAACCATGTAAACGGAGTGTAACCCCGACAATTATATTGATCTGCCTGCCGGTGTTAAGCTGCTTACTATATCCTTCTGCTGTGTGGTACCCCCCCCCAGGGAAGTAACAGGAGGGTGCAGCGATCAATAGTTTCCTCTGTGAGGATTTTCCCAGCCAATTAGGAGATTTGCTCAAGTGCTAAGTGCTGCAGACAACAATGGACATGCTGGGAAACATAGGCATGTGAGGGTGCAGATTTCATAACTTAATTCTACTTCCCTCTCACTCTATGTGTGTGCATGTGAGTCAATGGAAGTATGAATCAAAGAAGGGACCCATACTGAGTAAGTCCTGGTGTTTGTCCCTCATGTTCTAAAATTATTTGTTATGGAGATTCAGGAAAAGGACTTAGACCTGAGGATTTCTGGTAGCAGGGCATGTTAGATGAATAGAAAGATGGAGGCTTGATGCTTGACCGACCCCCATGCCTTCACAAAGCAACACATACACACCGACAAGAGTCATCTCATCGCAAGGCAATTTATAAAAGCCAATTAACCTTGCATGCATGTGTTTGGCACAGTGCGAGCAGAAAACTACGCATGCACAGGAAGAAGTAGCAAATTAAACCTCAAGATTCTTTTGGACCAAGGCAAAAATGCTAGCCCCACTTCCATTGTGCAATCTAGAAAAGGTACCTTTCGTAGTTTCTAAAAATGTTTGTGTACTGTAATTTATCCTAACTCAGTACAATGATAATGAACAACAAACACACTTCATCAGTCTTGATGCTTTCTGTCAGTTAGACAATAAAAAGATTATAATTATTATAAAATCAGAGTATTTCTGTGACTGAATTAATTAATTCTGTGACCAATTAATTTGACAGGTAACTCACTGCTGCTCAGCATTCACATTGCATACTCAATATGCAACAATATTTTCAGCAGTAGAAAAGAAGAAGTTTAGGATAGAGAGGAGATAAATGATGTCAGACCCGGAGGATCAGCTGATGAACATATGTATAGCCATGGAGTTTGACTGACTAAAGCAGGGGTGTCCAAAGCATGGCCAGGGACCCATTAGTGGGTCCCAATCGCAACTCACATATATTACAAATTTGCCCCCCAGCACAGGTGGTTGATGCAGACTAGTCAGTCAGTCATTTTCTATACCCCTTCTTCCATAGAGAGTCCAGGGAAGCTGGTGCCTATCTCCAGCATTCTATGGGCAGGAGGCGGGGTACACCCTGGACAGGTCGCCAGTCCATCGCAGGGCAACACACAAACAACCATGCACACACACCTAAGGGCAATTTAGAGAGACAAATTAACCTAACAGGCATGTCTTTGGACTGTGGGAGGAAGCTGGAGAACATGCAAACTCCATGCAGAAAGACCCCTAGCCGGGAGTCGAACCCAAGACCTTCTTGCTGCAAGGCAACAGTGCTACCAACTGTGCCACTGTGCAACCCGTGCAGATGTAGACTATTTATTTTCAATTAGGGCAAAATTATTACCAAAAGCTGAAATCGTCTTACAATGGAAAATGTGAGCTAGGACACAAAGCATTCATCTGGTAATAAAGATGATTTTTGCTTTCTTTTTATATTTAATAGTTAGTAGGACCACATCTATTTGGTGCACCCAAATTTGCCTTTAACTAATTTGTTAAACATGGCTAAAAACGGCAAGCATTTTTAAAGATATTGGCCCAAATCCTGTTCTGTTTGCTGGAAATAAAATATGTTTTTCTTCTATTTTTTTCAATTCAGTCCAGCAGAATTTGCAAACGAGATGCCTTTCAGTTTGCAATCAAAAAAATCTGACTACTTTATTTTTCACGATGTGACGATCACAATTTGTGATTTAAATTTTTTTTTTTTTGAAATATATGTTTTTGGCCCCCCAAGTACTTTTGACTTTTGACTACTTTGGCCATTGTGACAAAAAGACACCTCTGGACTAAACACTCTGCTTCTCCCAATTTAAGTATATAAATATTTTCAACAAATATTTTCTTTTTCGACTTAAATGTATTTTATTGGGATGATGTGTGATAATTCAACATGAAGTAGTGCATGATCATGAAGTAGAATCAAATTCAAACATGGTTTTCAAAGTTTTTTTTACAAAAAAATCTTAAAAGTCTTTGCGTTCAGGATGGGGAACCTCCGTCCCAGTCTCTAGTCTCTAACAGGTTTTCTTCCAAGACTGCCCTGTATTTGGCTCCATCCATCTTCCCATCAATTCTGACCACCTTCCCTGTCCCTGCTGAAGAGAAGCACCCCCAGAGCATGATGCCGCCACCACTATATGTGACAGTGGGGATGGTGTGTTCAGAGTGATGTCAAGTGTTAGTTCTCCACCACACATAGCGTTTTACATTTGGCAAAAAGTTAAATTTTGGTCCAGTCTGACCAAAGCACCTTCTTCCACATGTTTGCTGTGTCCCCAGCATTGCTTCTGGCAAACTGCAAACAGGACTTCTTATGGTTTCTTTTAAAATGTTTTCTTCTTGCACTTTCTTCAAAAACACTTTGTGCAGTGCACGACTAATAGTTGTCCTGTGGAAAATTTCCCCCACCTGAGCTGTGGATCTCTGCAGTTCATCCAGAGTCACCATGGGCCCTTTTGGGCGCATCTCTGATCAGGGCTCTCCTTGTTCGGCTTGTAAGTTTAGGTGGACGGCCTTGTCTTGGTAGGTTTACAGTTGTGTCATACTCTTTCCATTTCTGGATGATGGATTGAACAGTGCTCCATGAGATGTTCAAAGGTTGGGAAATCTTTTTATAGCCTAAGCCTGCTTTAAACTTCTCCACAACTTTATCCCTGACCTGTCTGGTGTGTTCCTTGGACTTCATGATGCTGTTTGCTCCCCGATATTCTCTTAACCAACCTTTGAGGATGTCACAGAGCAGCTGTGTTTGTACTGAGATTAGATTACACACAGATGGACTCTATTTAGTCATTATCAATCGTCAGGCAACTTCTGAAGGCAATTGGTTGCACTCAGAGTAAAGGGGGCTGAATTCTTTTGCACATCGCACTTTTCCGTTTTTATTTGTAAAAAATGTTTTAAATCATGTATAACTTTCTTTCCAGTTCACAATTATATACCACTTTGAGTTGGTCTTAAACATAAAATTCCAATAAAACATATTTATGTTGTGGTTGTAATGTGACAATATGTTGAAAAGTTCAAGGGGTAGGAATACTTTTACATGCCACTGTATTACCAGATATTTTAAAATACCTAGTATTTAGTGTTTTTAATATTTAGGAAATTGTCTTGTTAAATTTCAAATAATTTAGATATTCACCTTATCAACACAATTCAAATGTGATTAAAACAGAAATGAAAAGAATAAAGAAAAATAAATTCGAGTTTCTGCATAAAGTGTACACATTAACACATGCATGCTGCTAATCAATTAATTGTGGGGCAAAAACAGGAAAATTTTGCACACAAACAACCTGCCTGACCTCAAAGAGCATTCAACATCTTAAAAGACATGATTTATGGTTTCTGTTATGTTCTTCTGGCTCATCGTCAGCACCGAGTCGATCTCTGCTGCTGTCTTGCACTCTGCTATTGCAGTTTATAATGAAATTTACAGAGCGCCCAGACCTCCCTTTATTATTTCTCAACTGGAAGTACTTCCATACTTATTATTAACACTTTGGTCTTTGAAAACCTAAAAAAATTTTTAGAACTAAGCTCTTTGGGGAATAATTAGATGCCCTGTCTGCCATATTGTTTTTGAAACAGTTGCACAGACAAAGCCAGCCAATGACTGTAGGTATACTCCAGAGTGATTTAACATTAAAGACAAATAAACATGAACTGAAGGGAATGGACTCGCCGAACATTCAGCACTTTAGAGGGAAACTGACATAATTTTTGTCAATTGTTTTAAGAAAGTAAAAAGAGAAAATCCTTGTGCCGACTAAATATATTGATGTTGACGGATTTTTATATTATAGTTGATGTCATCACTGACATCGATGAAGAGCCCTAGTTTGTATCTAAAACAGTGTTTAATTCTTACAGCATTTTGCATATTGGTCAAAACGTTTAATTTTTGTCTCAAGTGACCAGAGCTCCATCTTCCACATGTTTGCTGTGTCCCCTTTATAGTTATGTTATCACTGTTGTTTAACAGGTTTCTGCTTTCAACTCTTCCCTGAAGGATAAGATTTGTGGAGTGGAAAAATAATAGTTGTCCTGTCAACGGAAACTCCCCCCTGAGGTGTGGATCTCTGCAGCTCCTCCAGAGTTACCATGGGCATCTTGCCTGTTTCTTTGAATAATGCTCTTCATTCCATGCCAGTTGGTTTAAGGAGACTAATTACAAACAACGGGACTTCTGAAATCAACTGCCCATCAGACTAGAGGGGGCTGAATACAAACGCACATCACACTTTTTAGATTTATATTTGTAAGAAACTTGAAAGTAATGAATAATTTAGCTATCATTTCACAATTACATACAATTACATTACATTACATATTACTACATACTGTAGGTAGATTATATAAAATCCCAATACATAAAATGGTTTACGATCATAATTTGACAGAATGTAAAAAGTTTAAAACACTGTATATGGTTTGGAAATACGAGGAAAAAAAACCCATAAGCTTACCTGAAGCTAATCAGCATCCAATCAGGTTTAACGGTCCATAGCCAAAGATAGAAAGAACAGAAGAAAATTAATTCAGAAAGAATTGCAGCTAAAAAACAACTTTACAATGGATGAAGGTAAAAATAACTAAACAAATGCTTTTATTCAAAACACTTACAGATGAAAGCACTGTACCTTATGATCCCTTTATAAGCAGCTATGGTGGAATCATAAAGGGCTGACAGACAGAAGACAGTAAACAACATCTTTATAATTATTTTAAGAACGGAGGCACAACTGTGCTCCATTTACTTAATATGGATGAATAAGCAGACAGCTTCTGAGAGGAAAATTGCTTGTAAATTAAAGATGCACACTTGTACATATAAAAGCCCCATGAAGCTGATCTGTAATGACACAAACAGTGGGATGTGAAAGTGTTGTCAAGGTTTTCTTGTCGTATTGCCGCAGGATGCAAGTTGCAGTACAGTGTAGTAGTATTGATTAAATTTATTATCTAGGAAAATTTGGTCTTTTCATAAACATTATATTCTCATTTATTGTGTAGTACGGCTGGGGGCATCAAATATTATATTGCATAAGTCCAAAAAAAGATTTAACGTCCAACTACTTTAGTGAATTTCGGCATGATAAACCCTCTCAAAAAGGTTAGATAGATAGACTATAGACAATAACCGCACCAGGTTTGACAGCTTACTCAAGTCAAGTCAAATTTTATCTATAAAGCACATTTAAAAACAAAAGATTGTTACCAAAGTGCTGAACAATAAAAGGCAAAGGCAGACATTACAAAAATAAACAAAAACAAAAAAAACACAAAACACTAAAATACTAAAACTCACACTGAGTTAAAAGTCAGGCAAACCAGAAATGTTTTTAAAAGACATTTAAAAACAGGAAGTGAAGAAGTCTGTTTAAGGTTGGGGGGGAGATTGTATCAGAATTTAGGAGCCATGATTGGAACAGCCCGAACTCTTTTAAGCCTTAACTTAGCTTTTGGGACAATCATAGCAGATGATCACATGAACTCAGTGACAGAGGAGGACCATAAGGCTGAAGTAGGTTAGAGAGATACATGGGTGCAAAGCCATTTAGGCAAGTTTTAGGTCAACAGGAGAATTTTAAAATCTAATCTGCGACTCACAGGGAGCCAGTGAAGGGAGGATCTAACCAATGAAATTTGTTCAAACCTACAAAATCTGGTTAGGACCCGAGCCGCCGCATTTTGGACCAACTGGAGCCGTGAAAGGGAGACCTGACTGACCCCAACATAAAATGCAAATATAGTAATTAAGTCGGGTTTCAATGAATCCTCAGATTCATAACAAACTGCTTAAGATACTGCTCAAGACAGCCAACATCTCAGGAGGAGAGCTAGCAGTAGAGCTGGGGCTGAAAACAATAACTTCAGTCTTATCATCATTAATACTTAAACAATTTTAAAGTGTTAAAGCTGCTCCTGTACTTCCAACCTAGTGTTCTAACTCCGATATAAGGATACTGTGGTCAACCGTATCAAAAGCTGCAGGAAGGTCCAGGAGTACAAGTATCACAAACTGACCAGTGTCATTGGCCAAAAAATATTACAGACCCTAACTAAAGCTGCTTCAGTGCTGTTCAAATGTTTAAAATCAGACTGAAAGATTTAACAAATTCCGTTCTCATCCTAAATGGTATGAAAAATTAATTGTTTTAGATTTTAGAGGCAAACCTGCTATTTATAATAGCAAGAACAGAGGGTACAATAGAGGCCAAAACTTTAAAAACCAACCTCAAAAAATAAAAGACAAATAGGCTCAAAACTAATTGGAGACAGCTAAGCAAGGAACACAGACAGAGGGGTCTCCTGTAGAGTGAGGAATCGATGACCTAGTCAGTTCAACCTTTTCAACAAAATACCGGACAAAATCATTACAAGTATCCAGAGATGCCTCCATGCGGGCTGACTGAGGAGCATTTAAAATAGTTATTGGTGTTAAAAAGAACACGAGGATTGTAACAACTTCACGCAAAGATTTGGGAGAAATACTTGTTTTCTCTGATTTAACAGTGATTTGAAAAAATTTCACATTTGTAACATAATAAAAGAAACCTGCAGTTTATCCTTTTTCCATTTGTGCTCAGCTTTTTTGCACTGATACCTGGCTGCTTGGGTGGTCTCTTTTAACCAAGGCAGAGATGTAAGTTTAGGGTACCTGGTTTTTAATGGGACCACTAGGTCCAGGGTCTTAACACATAACTCCAGTGTTACGGCCCCTTGTGGTTGGGTTAGGCATTTGCCTTTCATGTGCAACATCAATTGCTGATGTGGGACACCTGAGGACCTGGTAAGGTCTGCTCTCCTCTACAGGTACACTACTGGTCAGACGTTTTAGAACGCCTTTCTCACTTAATGGGTCTCTTTAATTTCATGACTATTTAAATTGTAGATTTTCACCAGAAACAACAAACCTGTGAATGAACATACATGGAATTATGTATTAAACAAAAAGTGTGAAATAACTCTAAATATTTTTATATTTTAGATTCTTCAAAATAGCCACCATTTGCTTTAAAGACTGCTTTAAACTGTTGGCATTCTCTCCATGAGCTTCGTGAGGAGGTCACCTGAAATGGTTTTCCAAAGAGTCTTGAAAGAACTTCCCAGAGGTTCATTGAGAGACGTTCAAAGGTTACTATTTCAGTCATTACAGCAAAGGGCAGCTACTTTAAGGATTCTAAAATATAACATATATAAAGTTATTTTAACATTTTTTGTTCGCTACATAATTCCATGTGTTCATTCATTGTTTTGATGCCTTCATTGAGAACCTAGGTACAATGTAAATAGTCATAAACATAAAGAAAACCATTAAATGAGAAAGGCGTTCTAAAACTATTGACCAGTAGTGTATGCTGCCACTTTTTGCTTTCTAGATTATTTTGGTTGCTCATTACAACATATTCACATAAATCCTCCACTCATGCTCAATTTAATACAACACTGATTAAACTGACTTTCACACTTCATATTAACAACTTTTGATTTTAAACCTTAGTTCTGTAGAATAAATTTATATTTGACAACTGTCATACATGGCGTGTTTCCCTTTTTGTTGTGGCGGCCTTTGAGCAGGGTCGTAACATGCTTAAACAGAGAGCAGCTTGTGTGTAGTAAAACACAAAGAGGATTCAGAGACTTTAACAGTGTTATTGGTAAAAGCTTAAATAAACACCATTGTGTAAAGACCTAAAGAAAATTGATAGAAACCAATGGATAAAAACACTTTGGAAGTAAATACTGAATTATTTTTTTGGTGACTTTACTTACTAACCAAATCATCTTAAAATAGGACACGTTGTAAAATAAACATTTATGATGGGTTGGCTGCGCATTAAATCAACAGCTCAACAAAACACAATCAGTAATGTCTCTTCTCTTAACAAAGGTCTGAAAATATTTGGTTTATTGTTTGGAAAAATTTTACAGATACTTCACTGTGACCATCAAACTTAATATTTAAATCTTTTAGCATTCAGTGCACCTCAGACTTGGAGGAGACCAGCAAGATCATTCAAAAGCTGTTTTTCAACTTGTCTTGTCTTCTGGTTAATTAAACATTATATAAAAAATAGTATTCAATTTGTTTGAAAATTGCCTCTAGCTGTGGAGAAAAAGGAAATGTCCACAGAGTAATTTCTATTAATCTAATTTTTACTTCTTTAAATTAAAAACCCCTGTATGTCACAATCTGTAATTCTTTTATTGCATCTTTCTTTACTCATTTTTGTATATATAAATGTATGATTTACATCCCAATTAACAATCAGTGACCACATTATCAGGTAAACCTGTTCAATTGCTTGTTGGCTCAAATGGCAAATCGATAAAAGACGTGCCAACAACTTAATGCATCTAGGCATCTAGATGTGCAGAAGATGGCTTGCCAAAGTAAAGTAGCATCAGAATGTGGAATAAGGAATTTTTAAGTGACTTTGAAGGTGAGAAGGTTGTTGGTGCCAGACGAGCTGGATGTGTACTTTGAAAAGTGTTGATCTACTAGGATTTCCATGAGAGATTTCATCCAGGGAGGAATGTTTCATAGGCAAAAATGCATAGCTAATGTCAGAAGTCAGAGGAGAATAGGCCGACTGGTTTGACATGATAGACAGAGAACAGCACCTAAAATAATCACTCATTACAACCAAATATGCAGAACACCATCTATGAATGTACAACACATCAATCCAGCAGATGGGCTAGAGCAGCAGAAGATCACAATGAGTGCCATTGCCATTGGCTAATTGGAACAAACTAAGGCTACAAGTCACACAACCATCATATTGGTGAAATTGTCTACCGAGGAACCAAACTACTGAAGGTTATAATGAGTACTACCGGAGCCATAATCCGGAAGTGGATATAACAGCCACAACCACGTGCTCCATGCAAGATTTGAGACATACGCATGAAAAGAATGATCAGAAGAATTGTCTAAGAGCCAAAGTGAACTCCTCGAACCGTCCAGAAAGATCTGGAATTAGCAGGTACACTCGTTTTGAAGAAAACAAAAAGTAACACAAATCGCTATGGTCTGTATTAACTCTCACCACACAGGATGACATTGCTAAAGAAAAAAAACATGTTGAAGCATGGTAAAATTTTGGTGTATAACATTAGGACAAGCCTCTGAAATACTGGGAGAATATAGTCTGGTTAAATGAGACCAAAATTGAAATCTTGGGATGTCATAATACACTGGCAGACTTCATATAATTGAAGGACACATAAGCAAAGATGTTATTGATAAAAATCACCTGCCATCTAATTATGAATCAAGGGTGGATGTTTCAACAAGACAATGATCCCAAACACACAACAAAGAACACTCTCAACTCGTTTCACAGCTGGTTTTACTGGCTCAAAGAGCCCTTAGGATTTAAAGGCTGTTTGTGTGGAAGAATGGGGAAAAAAATCCAACCTGAACAATGCATGCATGTAGTTTTCCCATACTGGAGACATCTTGAAGCTGTTTTGTATGAAGCAATACATAAAGTTTAGTAAGGTTGTGGTAAGGAATTTGATTATTGATTTTAAATATTTATCAAAGAAGTTTAAATTAAAAATCATAATTCAGAGGAAATGAATTCTAACCAAAAATCATTTCTTATGAATCAAGATCAGTGATACACTGTTGAACAACTTTCACCTAATTAAGCATGCACTATTCTACAAAAGGGGTACATTATTAACTAAAAATAAGGATGTGTGCTGAGGGTAAATGAAGAACAAACCAGCAGTTTATAGAATGAGTGGAGCTTCAGATTGACTTGGAATGTGCAAAAAAAGACAATCAGTGAAAGACAATGGGTTTCCACATACCAGCACCTTCAGAGTGGCTTAGCTCTGTGCTAACAGAGCTACTCCAGCATAACCCCCCCCCTCTGTCTGCTTTGAAAATCTAATCTAAATTTAACTGTCACGATCTGTCAGTGTTAGGCTTTTGTGTTTGTGTTTATTTCCTTCTTCTCAGCCAGTGTCAGTGTTGTGTTTAGTTTGTTGTCTGCTTTCTCTGTTTTTTCTGTTTATTTAAGATTTATTAGATTCCTCCTGTTTAGGTGGTGTTGCTTACCAGAGTTCTCTTAGGTGTATTTATTTATAGATCTGCTTCCCCTTGTTTTTTTCTGTAGTTTCACGATTTAATCATTGTTTTTCTGTTATCTCCCTGCAGTCACTTTAATCAGTCATCTTTCCTCAGTGCCTCTTTCACAGCTGCTATATATTACTTCTGATCAGCCTGTCTCCCTGTTCATTGGTTCATACTCCACTTTCCTCAGTATATTAGCTTCCTGGTTTTCATTGTTCATCACTGGTTCCTCCTGTGAACATCCCTGAATGCTACCTGGCTTTTACACTGTTTACCGCTCAGATTTCAATTGCGTGTTATAGACACGCCTTTTGGTAAAGTAAATCATCTAGTCTTCTTGTCACAGCAGGATTTCTAGCTCTGTCAAGCTTCTCATGAGGTTGGTTAGTGATGGCGAATGGAGTGAAAATCCCACCAGGGATGTGCCACCGTTGTGGGTAACCGGTATCGGCTCCAGCGGTAATAGCAATGTCGGAGCATTCCGCGGGCCCTTATAAAGCTTACCTCCTGTGACGTCAGAGCTGCGACGCCTGTTGAGCTACGTTGGTGTTCGTTTATCTCACAAAATGGAGGATGACCTAACAGTGTTTAGCAGCACACCTCTAACATTAATGCATCTTCCTTTTGAGCACCTTTTCAACAGTAAGGTTTTCAAAAGGCGTTCCAGGGAAAACTACTCTAAGCACTTTTCTTCTTAATCACTTGTATATCAGGTTATGTCAACATTTCCACAAGTGGAAAGAATGAATGTTATAAAAATTTTTTTTTATTTTAAAACCCAGTTGATCATATCATCAAACCCAGCAAACACACGATCTGTATCACATCTTTAATTTGTGTAGCGTACCTTCCACATGCTGGCTTCTTTCCCATAAACCACAGCCATGTTGTTAACTTTGTTCTGCTGGATGCTCCTCTTCTCAGTCTCGTTGAGCTCCTCCGAAACGAAGCCCATGAAGGAGTTGTCTGGTGTGTGGGCTGAATGTGTTTAAGTGTATGTGTGAAATTAGGAAAAGTAGCAGAGTGGTGAAGAAGTGAAAAGAATGCAGAAAGACAGAAAAAGAGAAGTAAGGAACAGACTTTTATTTGAACTGAGAGACAGAGAAGACTGCAAGGAAAAATCACTCCATCCTTTTGCACTTTGGTTCAATGGTTTAGTGACTGTGAGGATTATAAATTGTGACTGTCACAGAGCCAGTTTGAGTTGGCTATGGCAAAGCCTAATACAGGAATTTATATACTAAAATCTATCTACTAGGTACATTCAATGTGGTTTTCGCTAAGTTCAAGCAGTCTGACATGATAAAAGCCAACTACACATATACTGTAATCCTCTGCTACTGACTTCTTTTTTAAGCCAGGTGCTTATTATTCTCCTTTTAGCAGAGTGCATTCTCAAGTATTGAAGAACTCTAATAAATGCAGCCCTGCCACACTCTTATAAGTATGAAGGTTGAGTCACTCATTATAGCTTTGGCCAGTGTATAACGTGGGTGTCTACAATACGCTGTGTATTGTCGATATAATGATCCTGCTGCGGAGTGCCAACGATGCAAGGCTGCTGAGGGCTGAATGTGAAAGAACCAGACAGTTTAGCAGTCAATGTCTCAGCCAGGAAGCGAGGAGACAGACAGCTCTGAGGGAGGATCAGACCTATTGTGCAGCTTGCAGGAGAAAAAACACAAGACAGGAACAGCTCAAAGTACGCTGTGCTAAAAAAAGAAATATGAAGGACATTTTTTAAATGAATGCGAACAACCAGGGAAATCTGACAAAAGAGGTGAAAATGCTAGTTTGAAGTAATTTCGGTATTGCTAGAAAGAGATACTGAAGACTGTGTGTGAAATTCTGGATGTGATGAAGTTTTTTATGATGTGTAGTTATCAGCTCTTTAAAACCGAAAGATTTGACAGTAAATACAATGTAAAAAATGAGTAAGAATTAGGAAAGACAGTAGGATCTTACGGAACATGGTCATATACTGCCTTGCGTTCAGGTTCCAGTAGCCCCAGTTGGTCCGATAGCCATGCAGGGTTGCATACTCTTCATGGTTGTAAGCTGGCTCTGTCCCAAATGTGTCAATAACTCTGATATGGCATCTGTGAAGGTACAGAACAAAACAGTCACATGAAATGAGTTTCAGTGCCAAGAAAAAAAGATAAGATGCATAAAAAATATCTAAAAATAAAATCTGAAAAGTGTAACAAGAGGTGGGCATGAGTGTCTTGTCCTTGTAATCACTCCTGACATGTGAAGGAAGACAACTCATTTTCGAATCATTAGCTCAACAGAAATGCTATTATATTACATAAACATATAAGTTGAAATCAATATTTATTTGTTCGTTGGTTGGTGTTTTACTAAGAAAACCTCTTCTCTAAAGGCACTAATCCATACAGACCACGAATAATAGGAATTGCCAAGAATTGCCGAATTTAAGGATTCTTAGTTAAATCATAAGAAGCTCCTGAATATGTCATTGATTTGTATTTTAATCTTAGAAAGTTCTTGCAATTCATGAGCCATCTGGAATTTATGGCAAAGCTTTTGAACTGTTCAGAATTTTGGTGCAGAATTTCAGTTAATTCTTAACAAATTCCAAGTTTATTCTAAGGTAACGTAACTCATTCTTAATTGATTCTTAGGCATTCCTATGTATTCTTAACTCAATTAGGGATTCCTGAAGCATTGTCTTGACCAACCTAAAACTGCCCAAATCTCTCTTCTGCACCTGAAAAAATATAAAACAAGAAACAAGGAAAACAATTAATACAAAAAAAACTTCCATCCATCCATCCATCCATTTTCTATGCCCGCTTCTTCCGTACAGGGTTGCGGTCAAACATGGGAGACGGATTAAACCCTGAACAGGTCCAGGACCAGTCCATCCCAGGGCAAATAAAAAACAAACGCAAAAAACCAAAACAATAAAGGTTTAAAAGATATATAGAAATAAATAAAAAACAAAGTCAAATTAACTCCTTATTAGTTTCTTATTGCATTTTATGTCCAAAAACAAGCACTTTAGTTTCTAGATTTTATTGGCAAAAACAATCACGTCACATAAAACATTTTTACATCTAAATTTTAACAGTCTTCATTCAACTAACATTCACTCCTGGTAGACGCTCATCACTTTTTACAAAATCTTGATGGAAAATCCCACAAATTTTCAAGAATAGTAAAGACTTTAAATTAAATCGTACCTGATTCTTAGATGCATTCGGCATATTGTTAAGCGATTCCTAACTGATTCCTAATGTTCATGTAGTATTCTTAATAGATTCCTGTAAATTGTACTAAATTCCTGACAATATCCATGTGAATCAAGCCAAATCTCGTGATTTATCTTTATCTTTGATACCTGTGTCATAACTAAATCTTGGGATGTCACAAACAGGACCAGAAAATTTGCAAACGTCCAAGAATCCTCACGAATCCTAAAAGTTTGCATATTTTGGCAATTTGTGTTATTCATGGTCTGTGTAGAATAGTGGATCAAGGAAGAACAATTTCTGGAACAAAGCCTTTAAGACAGATGAGACATAAGCAGAGATTTTTTTGAGAAAATCAAACAAAGCATATCAGCAGGGGGGCGTCGGCTGACGAAATACTATTGGCCCATTGCAAGTGTGTGCAGGCAACCAGACTGGATGAAGGAAAAGCAAGTGAATGCTAAAGAACAGAACAAGGAATAGGATTCACATGGTGAGGTATGATTGATGGTTGATGTTACAGTATCCCACATAAACAGATTTAAGAGTTTTAGGAATTATTTTCTACATAAATTCTGGGTAAAGGGACCCACATTGACAGCAACGTGAATACAGCTGAGACAAACTATAGTACTACGTTCCAGCAGAATGTACTTAACTTGTATCCAAGTATCGCTGTAAGACTGCTACTCTCCCTCCCTGTGAAAGAAGTGTCTCAGTATTTAAATGACTCAAAACATAACTGAGATCCACCATGCTACAGGACAGACTGTCTTCGCCTGCTTTCATGGGAATTAAACATGATGTCAGGGAAACAATGGACATGGATGCACTAATGTTTACAGAGGCCAAATCCTGCAGGGTTAGATTGAATTAGTGGTGTGAACTGTGTCAGCCAGCTATAAAAAGTGATAGAATGATTTAAGTTAGATAGATAAATAATGTTCACTAATAGTAATAAAATAAACTAGAAACAACATCTATCTGAAAGGGGCCATGAAGAAGAGGAATATACTGTGACAAGAGCATAAGAGAATCGATAGGCGACGAAGAGGAAAGAATAAACTACAAATGATAATTGCCCAGTACTTCTTTTCTTGTGATGTGGATTTTTCCCTTAGCAGGTCAGTCTATTATTACCTTTTGACTTTGCTTTTTTGATTTTTTTTTGCCTTTTCTGTATGCCTCTATCTGCCTTTTTACCTTGCTGCCAGCACAGCCAAATTTTCCCACTAAGGGACAATAAATGATATTTCAAATCAATTCAAGAAGAGAAAAGAAAAAAAAAGAAAATTAATACTCCAGGGAAAGAGTCATAGAAGAAGAGATAGAAATAGGGAGCCTAGAGGAGAGCAGGATAGAGTAAAGTACAGTTTATTATTAAATTACATTATACTATATGTGTAGCAATTAACCTGTATTCTCTACTCTCTCTTCGGTAAAACAATCCAGAAGACAAAACTACTTTTATAGAAGCCTTAGTGGGCAATCAAGAAGATCACTTATGATCACTTAATTCGATCACTTAATTCGGTCAGGAAGTGCAGCATAGTGAGTTCATCTCCTTCAATATCAACACATTTTTTTTGTAGATGCATTCTCTATCCACACATTACAGAAGACCTGTAAGTACTAACTGCTATCCATACTAACATTTTTACTACATGATTAATATCTGCCAACTGCATTAACTATGTCCTCATATTCCTCCCGTTCCCTCACACATAAGGCTTTATGGGACTCTTATCATATTTTATGACTTCAATTTTTATCTTAACATTTCTGAACATTTCATGATTGCAGTTCCACTTATTCACTTTCCTCTCTCTTTAGATTCATACGTTGTGTAAAAAACATAGTCAATTGACATTTCATAAAGGAAAGGGATAAATTACAATTTTTCGACAAAAAAACTTTTAATCTCTATCCATCATCCCTCATCCAGCCTGGTTCCCTCTCTACACCTCCATTGGGCCACTGTCCAAGTACCATCTCTCTCAAACGCACTGACTTTTCCACAGTGCTCTAACAACTGCAACTGCTGCAAAGTCAATCTAAGCGACTGGCCATTGTCGCTACGTGCTCATCCAGGAGGAATGAATGCTGCAGCTCGATGCAATCTGCTGGATTTCCTTAGAAAACTTTTAACCAATTTGTATAATAAACTGAATTTCACTGCATTGTTTGATAATTAGGATCAATTGAAATGTATGCACCTGACTTGAGATCTGTATGATTTGATTGAATGGACTTTATAAAGTGCCTTGAGACGCCATGTGCTGTGAATTGGCGCTATATAACTAAAGAAAAAAGCTGTGCCCTGTCATAGAGTTTCCAATGTTATGGAGTTTCCGATATGAATTGTGATATAAAACTCTGTTAATTTAGGCATGTACTGTATTATATTTTTACTATACTGTTCATCTCTAACCTGTCATTATTAGTTTGTAAACCCTTAGTTATAATTATAATAAATATATAGTAAATTATAATAATAAAAGGTTTTTCCAAAGTATTTCAATGAGTAGTTGTGTATTGAAGTAGGAATTGGCTATTGTTTGGTTCACTGTTTTCCAGTATGAAAATTGTGGCAGCACTACAGAATCTTTCTTTCTCAGGGCCTACTGGTATACATTATGGAAGACTTAAGGGAGGGCCCCTTTACAAAGGTTTGCATGGGGCTCCAAAAGGTCCACCACTGGACACAGCCAAGAAAAGTTTTTCCAAGCATCCATGTTAGAGTTGACAGGACTTAATTGTGTGTTGACAGGTTTTTTAACTCTTGCGTTCCAATCACTGATAGATAGTAAGCTCTGATTTTCCATGCATATACTTAAGGTTAAAGGCATTGTGAATAAAATCCCTTTGTGGATGATAGTCGTTGTATTTCATTTTATACACAGTAGTGTATCTTTGAACAATGTATGCGCTGAACTGAAAGGTGTTTTCAAGATGAAAAATTGGTTGCACAATTTTTTATGTCAAAAAAAAAAGGAGAAGAATGTGTCAAAATATTTTACAGGGAGTTTAAACTACTTACTGTTAGTGTTTGTACGTTTACAAAAACATTCTTAATCTATCGTTTATCTACTATTAGTAGTGCAAGCAGTGTTACCTTCCTTTAGTCTAGGAAGATGTTTGTTCGTGTTTAGATGCAGGCTCGCCCCCAGATATCTCCTTCGATGCACCACTTTCAGAGCAGTAAATTCAGCAAACACGGAGGCAATCAATATGCTTTTCCAATTATCAGGTGAGTGGGTGTGATTTAAAACAGACTCCTATCTGCTTTTCAGCATCTCTGACAGCAGCACCTATACACCTTTGCCTCCACACACACATTCACATAAAGTTCAGCAAATAGTCCACACTGAGCAAGGCAACACCTCTTTCATTATTTACATGTTACACAGGCCAAATAAATTAGAGTGGCTGTTTGTGTGAACATAAAACAAAGGTAATTAAAGAGAACTGAGAGGAAGGGGGATGTAAAGCTCAGGCCTTGTGATTAATTATTCTCTGTAGTGTGCAAGAGTAAACCAGAACCAAGAGGGTGGGAGAGGGGTGAGTAGGTATGTCATTGACCTAACTTGATCCTTAGGGTCCTTGTGGCATTGATACATGCTTGCAGCAGTAACATGCAAAGATAAATTATTGGAGACAAAAAAGATAAAATGCTATTGTCTCCATTTCATCTATACACCAGAAATCCCAAGGAGAGTGTATTATTGTGAGACCTAGATTTGAATGTCAGTGCTGTAGGCATGACACCCAGGATTGCCTTTTGACATTCATTTTGAAGAAAAAAGGGAGGTTGTTTGACGAGTTGAACAGCTGTGTTGATGGAGTAAATTAATAAAGACAGTTCTAAGTGCTGGCTGACAACGCTCTTTAAAATGCTTGTGTGGTGCCATTTGGGGTATTTGGTTGAAGAAAAATTGTGACAGAGTAAGAGATAAGATACAAACAATGTATGAGAACTATAAAAAATAGTGTAACCATTAGTCATTAGAAAGGCTAAAATTAGCATCTGCTTTGGATTTTCCTATCGACACTAAACTAAAAACGTGTCATCTTTGAAGCAAGTTTTTCAGCGTTTACTTGTTCATTACAAAAGTCTTACCTTTCATCAAAAACACCAGACACTGAATGTGCTTTGGTCAGTGGTGTTGAAGTGTGTCACGTGTCTTTTAAGGCATATAGATATTATCTTCTTAGATTGGAAAATTTGCAAAATACATGATCATGAATTTGTGATGTATCAATTATGATACAAAAACAATAGAGATGAACTGGTGATGGTGCTTCAAAAATGTTTTTGTTTTGCTGGAAGGATCCAATGGTCAGTCAGTCAGTCATTTTCTACCGCTTATTCCATAGTGGGTCGCAGGGGAGCTGGTGCCTATCTCCAGCAGTCTATGGGCAGGAGGCAGGGTAGACCCTGGACAGGTCGCCAGTCCATCGCAGGGCAACACACAAACAACCATGCACACTCATTCATACACCTAAGGGCAATTTAGAGTGACCAATTAACCTAACAGGCATGTCTTTGGACTGTGGGAGGAAGCCGGAGTACCCGGTGAGAACCCCCGCATGCACGGGGAGAACATGCAAACGCCATGCAGAAAGACCCCCGGCCGGGAATCAAACCCAGGACCTTCTTGCTGCAAGGCAACAGTGCTACCAACTGCGCCACCGTGCAGCCCGGATCCAATGGTTCGAATAAAAAAATATATCCAATTTTCTGACTATTTCAGACTGGGCAGACTGCATCTGGATGAAGCTAGGTCAGTGTTTGCAGCATGATGTTACAAATCATCTACAACCCCAATTCCAATGAAGTTGGGACGTTGTGTAAAACGTAAATAAAAACAGAATACAATGATTTGAAAATCTTGCTCTGCCTATATGCAAATGAATCCACTACAAAGGCAAGATATTTCATGGTCAAACTGATAAACATTATAGTATTTTTGCAAATATTCACTCATTTCGAATTTGGTGCTTGCAACATGTTCCAAAAAAGCTGGGACAGGGGCATCATGTTTACCACCATGTTGCATCACCTTTCCTTTTAACAACACTCAATAAGCGTTTGGGAACTGAGGACACTAATTGTTGAAGCTCTGTGGGTGGAATTCTTTCCCATTCTTGTTTGATGTATAACTTCAGTTGTTCAACAGTCCGGGGTCTCCATTGCTGAATTTTGCGCTTCATAATGTGCCAAACATTTTGAATGGGAGAAAGGTCTGAACTGCAGGCAGGCCAGTCTGGTACCAGTTATTTTACTACAAAGCCACGCTGTTGTAACACATACATAATGTGGCTTGGCATTGTCTCGCTGAAATAAGCAGGACATCCCTAAAAAAGATGTTGCTTGTATGGCAGCATATGTTGCTTCACAACCTGTATGTACCTTTCAGCATCAATGGTGCCTTCACAGATGTGCATGTTACCCATGCCATGTGTTTCTGGGTGTTGTTGATATTTGGCTTTCTCTTTGCATGGGAGAGTTTTAACTTGCACTTGTAGATGTAGAGATGAACTGTGTTGACTGACAATGGTTATCTGAAGTGTTCCTGAGGCCACGTTGTAATATCTGCTTTGGAATGATGTTGGTTTTTAATCACGACACTCACCTGTTTCTAGTTTACCTGTTCCTCTGTGGAATGATCCAAACAGGTGTTTTTGAGCATTCCTTAACTTTCCCAGTCTTTTGTTGCCCCTGTCCCAGCTTTTTTGAAACATGTTGCAATCATCAAATTCAAAATGAGTGAATAAAAATACAAGTTTATCAGTTTGAACAATAAATATCCTGGTGTTGTAGTATATTCAGTTGCATATAGGTTGAACAGGATTAGCAAATCATTGTGTTCTGTTGTCATTTTCGTTTTGCACAACATCCCAACTTCACTGGAATTGGGGTTGTATAAGTCTGTTGTGGAGAGTGCAGTCTGCTCTTCCATCATCATCACCTGGGGAAGCAGCATTAGATCCAGTGACTTAAAACAAGACATAAAGTAAAGAACATGATTGATAACCCTGATCAGCCTCTTGATCAGGCTGCAATAAACTAGTGATGTGTTGGTCGTGAACAAAACAGCTCTTAGAGACGGCTCTTTGAAGTGAACAACAGGAGCTGGCTCATGATTGGGAGCCGTTTTTTTTCCACTTCTCTATTTCACTTTTTTACTATTAAAAACGCACTTCATAGGTCAATGTGTGTGCCATCATGTCCGTCCATATTAGCAAAGGAGTGGGGAGTCGGCAATTATACATTGTCTGACTCTCTTATTTGTCATGGTTTTGCAGCGTTTTAAACTAATAATTCATTTGACTATATATTTGTGTTATTGTGGGCCATAAGTTAATTCAAGAATCACAAATCTTAAGGACTGGAAATATTTAGGAGCCAAAAGACCCAGGTCATTTTATGGAGCCAAGTCAAAAGAATCAGTTCTATAAAAGGAGCTGGAGTTCCCATCACTACAATTCACTAACTGAGCATCTTCAGTCCAAGATTTCTTGCCCCACCCCTAGCAAATACCATCTATAGTCAAGTCAAGTCAAGTTTATTTATATAGCGCTTTTCAGCAACAAGGCACTCAAGGCGCTGTACATGAGGAAAAACAGTACAATGATACAGAAAATCAAGCAACAAAGGTAATAAAAAAAATAAAGAGAATAGAATGATGGATAAGAAAACGAAAGGAAAATTGGAATGAAAACTTAACTAATAATGTGTAGATAACACATTCAAAGGCTGCTCTAAACAAAACGTTTTTAATCTTGATTTAAAGCAATTTAGGGTTTCAGCGCTTTTACAGTTTTCTGGGAGTTTATTCCAGATTAGTGGAGCATAAGAACTAAAAACTGCTTCTCTATGTTTGGTTCTGGTTCTGAGTATGCAGAGTAGATTTGAGCCAGAAGACCTGAGAGGTCAGGGTGGTTGATAGACTGACAACAAGTCTGTAATGTATTTTGGTGCTAAGCCATTCAGTGATTTATAGACTAACAGAAGTATTTTAAGGTCTATTCTCTGAGCTACAGGGAGCCAGTGTAGGGACTTTAGAACCAGGGTGATGTGCTCCACTTTCTTAGTTCTAGTGAGGACGCGGGCAGCAGCGTTCTGGATCAACTGCAGCTGTCTGATCGACTTTTTAGGCAGGTAGTCGTCTACATAGTTATTATAACTTACGTTGTTGTTTATTAAAATCTGAGTTAGGGGGAGCATGTAGATATTGAATAGGAGGGGCCCTGAGATGGACCCTTGGGGAACGCCACATGTGATTTTTGTGGTCTCTGATGTAAAGTTACCTACTGACACACAAAAGTCCCTGTTCTTCAAGTAGGATTTAAACCAACTGAGTGCTGTACCAGAAAGGCTGACCCAGTTTTCCAGGCGCTCTAATAAAATGGAGTGATCAACAGTGTCAAATGCTGTCCAATAATACCAGCACTGTGGTTCTTCCACAGTCTGCATTTATCAGATGTCATTGAACACCATGACAAGGGCAGTCTCTGTACTGTGGTGAGCACGGAAGCCTGACTGGAAGACATCAAAGCGGTTAGTCATTGTTAGGAAGTTGTTTAACTGTTGAAACACAGCTTTTTCAATAATCTTGCTGATGAAGGGGAGGTTTGATATAGGCCTGTAGTTCTGTAGTAGCAGCTTGTCCAAGTTGCTCTTTTTCAATAGAGGTTTGATAATTGCTGTTTTCAGGGCCTGGGGGAAACCACTTGACAAAAGGAGTTTATTATTTGTATTAACTCAGATGTTATTACAGGCAAAGCTTTCTTAAGGAAAGCTGTGGGTAAAACATTGCGACAGCAGGAAGAAGAGCTTAGTTGGTGTACGATTTCTTCAAAGTTCAACATCAGTTACAAGCACCTTGGAAATGTGTAGACCCTTAGTGATGATCAAGTCCAAAATATGTCCCTGTTTGTGCGTTTGCTGTTTAACACGTTGAGTCAAACCAAACTTTCTAAGAGTGTCACATAGTTCTAATGCACTTCTGTCTTCAGGATTGTCAATATGAAAGTTGAAGTCTCCCACAATAACTAAACAGTCATAATCAACACATATCACAGATTAAAGCTCATTAAAATCGCTGAAAAAGTTTGCTTTGGACTTAGGAGGCCTGTAAATATTCAAGAACATGGTTCGGACCGCGCATGTTTCTGTTAAAAATATAACATCAAGATCAAGATCGTGGTCAGTAATGAAGTCATTGATCAAAAATGATTTTCCTGACAGAGATCTAATGTTCAATAAAGCCAGTTTATATGACTTAGTTGCTGATATCAACTGTGTGTCTGGTTGTACCTGACAGTTTATGGCTTTTTTTGATTGTTTATTACTGTCTCTTATACTTTGTTCTTTCTGTCACGTATAAGCACAGAGATTTTACAACTATCTCCTATTAGGGGCCCAAGTTTTTCCTGGACATGCTCATTTCTGATAGAGTTACCACTGGGGCCCAGACTGTATCACAGAGAAGTAATTTGAAGGTCCTGATTAGGAGGAGATAGATTAGGAGGTGGTGGGGCTCTGTGGCATTTGGAAGATGTTGATTCAGTAGCAGGGCCTCGGCCACGGGGGGTGTTGAATGGAGAAGATGTCAGAGCTATTCGGGTCCTGATCTTAAGAGCTCCTTTCATGTTATCAGAATCCAGTAAAGCAAAAAGCGGGCTCACTGGGGAGATGGGAGAGTTCTGTGCGGTCTGGGTCAGGGTCTGGGGTGAGGGGGGTATAACGGGGGGGGGGTCCACTTCTCCTGTGGATTTCAACGTGGAGACCTTTTGTGATGACCTCTCTTTCTCAGCCATCTGGCCGGTTGACTTTGCTGGAGCCTTTGGAGGCAGCGTTAATATTGTTGTTGATACTCCATGTTCTCTGCTGAAGGGTGGATTATTTACTGAATAGAAGAGATTAGATGTGAGACGTCTGGCTCTCGGCTTGTTCAAACAGAAACCATCTTGCTTCAAGAGTTGTCTTTTTTTCCCAAAAAATATTGCAGTTGTCGACAAAGTTCACAGATGTAGTAGCACATGTTTTTTTCAACCACTTATTAATCGTTAGAAGTCTCGAAAAAACCTTATCTTCACAGAAAATCGGTGCAAAGGGTCTGCTGAGAAACTGCTTGATATTGAGACCTCCAACAATATTCAGCAGACGAGTGAAATCCTCCTTCAATCCTTCTCATTTTTTCTTAGCCACGTCATCCATGGCTCCACAGTGTATAATAAGGTTTTCTAGAGACGAATATTCTGTGATTGCAAGAATATTCTCTGAGATATCGGACACTATGTTACTGGTACCAATCATAACTTCTGTGTTTTTCTTGTTGCAGAAGTTTTAAATTCCATCCACTGCTGTGTTGCCCACTTTTAGGGTTCTTGGTCCGGTGGGGCGCTTTTTCTCTGGCAATTTAGGAGAAGACTGTTTAGAATGCAGGTTGTTCTCAAACCTTTCATTGTTCTCAGAAGATGGATCATTTTTCTGCGTTTTATTCTGTAGTGGGACAAATCTGTTGTGGAGGGGAATTCCATTATTTCCAGCTGTCAATTCAAAAATTCAATTCAAAAATACTTTATTAATCCCAAAGGGAAATTAAATGTTGTTGTAGCTCATTATGAAGGTTTCTTCAAAGAGCTTCAAAGAGATGCTGATGGCTGTGGGCAGGAAGAATCTCCTGTAGCCCTCTGTCTTACAGCACATCTGAAGAAGCCTCTGACTGAAGACACTCTGTTGTTGTAGAACAGTCTCATGAAGAGGATGCTCAGGGTTCTCCATAATGTTCTTCATTTTATGAAGAATCCTTCTTTGCACAATGATCTCCAGAGGTTCCAGAGGAGTCCCCAGAACAGAGCCAGCCTTCTTTATCAGCTTGCTGAGCTTTTTTAAGTCCCTGTCTCTGATGCAGCTTCCCCAGCAGATGATGGCAGAAGAGATCACACTCTTCACAACAGACTTATAGAAGATATGCAGCATCTTGCTGCAAACACCAAAGGACCTAAGCTTCCTCAAGAAGTACAGTCTGCTCTGTCCCTTCTTATAGATGGCTTCACAGTTGCATCTCCACTCCAGTCTGTTGTCCAGGTGAACACCGAGGTATTTATATCTTCTCCCATGATGGAAATAGTTTTTGACTTATTCCTGTTTCTCTTAAAATCTACAATCATCTCCTTTGTTTTAGTCACGTTCAAGATGAGATGATTGTTTCCACACCATGCCACACAGCGGTCCACCACCTTCCTGTACTCAGCTTCTTGTCCATCTCTGATCCACCCCACAACTGCAGAATCATCTGAGTATTTCTGCAGATGACAGGAGTCTGTCTTGTACTGGAAGTCTGAGGTGTATAGAGTGAAAAAGAATGGTGAGAGTACAGTCCCCTGTGGTGCTGTACTCTCACCATTCCTTTTCCGTCTTACTCCTATCAGTTGTTGTGACAGCAGCTTGCTGTCGAAGTCTCCTCTTCCCTGGGGAAACGGGGGCATTTCTCTGTAATTCTGGCCATTCTAATTTATTTAATTGCTGAGATCTTCCAGTGAGTCGTCCACCTTGATTTTTTGGGCATGCGCCTAAAACATTCCAGGGGTCTGCCGGTAGGTTTATTCTCAATGTTCTGTTTGCTGGCTGAGTCGGTGAGCTGGCTGTCACTGTTTGGGATCACAGGCAGAGTTGAATCATTGCTGTACCTGATGTTTTAGAATCAGACAAGCAAAAAAAACAAAAACAAACAAACATTATGTACTAGTGTACCCTGGACAGGATTACTCAACACAGATTATTGTCGGAGTTCTGGGAGTTTCCTTCTGTTCACCTGTTTTACCTGCTACTAACCCCATCCAACCTCTAGATGGCACCAGACCCACGGTAGGAGCTGAGTCCACAGGTGTTCTCCATCAGCCTCATCAGGAGAGGAGCTTAAATACCCAACGTTGCCAACACTTCGGCGCCTGAGTGTTAACCTGCAGTGGTAACTCTAGCTGGCCAAGACAAGTCTCCTTGTGATTCTTTTCTGAGTACTTACCTTCACACTCAGGCCATTCTGACCCAGCAGATAAACTCAGGAAGACTATTTCAGATCAAAGCCTCCAGATTCAGTCCCACGGAAACTCACTTCAAACACTCCTGGAACAACAACGCCACACAAACCAACAGATTGAACAGATGTCTTCTTTACTCCAGCATGCCCTGAACAGTCTAAGCCCCGCTGCACCAGGGGGCGCCGCTGAGTCCGCTGTCTCACAGCAATTTCCTCACTTCCGTCATTTCCCCCAATCCGGAGAAGTTTTCCGGTGAAATTGGTAGTTGTGGAGGTTTCCTCCAACATTGCTCCCTAGTGTTTAATCGCTCTCCACAATCTTTTCCCCATGATGACATTAAAATCTCTTTTATTTTAGGACTCCTTTCTGGAAAGGCACTAAGATGGGCTGACGCTCGCTTTACCGATCATAATCTCTTCGGCTGTACTTGTAATGATTTTATAAGTGAATTTAGGCACATTTTTGACACTGGGTTAGACCAGACCAATACAGCCCGCCGCTTGTGGGCGTTGAAACAAAGAAATAAACCAATTTCTGAGTTTTCTATAGAATTTCGTACATTAGCTGCAGCTTCAGGTTGAGATACCTGCGCTCTTAAAGCCGCCTTTTTCCAGTCCCTCTAAATGAATTCATAGCTCTAGCTCCTCGAGTTGATAATAGATTGAGAGATAGAAGAAAGTCACGTTTTGAAAGGTTTGCTGTGAGATCACAGGCACCTCAGAGCTCAGCTGCAGCACCTTGCCCTGAACCACTTACACCTTCCCCAGAACCCATGGTCGAACTCGGCTCTCCCCTGGGGAACGTCCAACGAAGAATGGAATCCAAACAGTGTTTATACTGTGGCACACACGGACACTTCATCGCCTCTTGTCCAGTGCGACCAAAAGTGAGGGTCCACCAGTTGTAAAGGGGATCCTGACGGACCACCATTTCACCCCTACCAATAACCGATTCACCATACCAGCTACCATCTTGTTCTCCCAGGACTCACTCCATTTATCACCTCTCATTGACTCAGGAAGTGAGCAAAATTTAATCGACCAACGTCTGGTGGAACAGGCTCAGATCGACACTGAACTCCTTCCTATACCTCACCTGGTTTCTGCCAGTAACGGTTAGAACCTTCAACACATAACACACAAGACCAAGCCTTTGGAATTAATAATCTCTGGCAATCATTGTGAACTGATATCCTTCTTCGTGTTTCCTGTATCTCAGAACCCCCTAGTGTTAGGTTTTCCCTGGCTCCAGAAGCACAATCCACTCCTTAAATGGTCAAGCTGTCAAATTAGTTCCTGGTCCACTAAGTGCCTCTCTTCCTGTTCACATTCAGCCGTTCTACCCAAACAACCAGAACCTGATCCTGGAACAGCAGAGTATCCTGCCTTAACTTCAGTTCCCGAGGAGCACATGGATCTAAGGCTCTGTCTTTACCCCCTCACAGGCCATAAGACTGCGCCATTGACCTCTCTGGGGCACCCTCTGCCCTTCAGACAGCTCAACTTCTGGTGAAGCATGTTTTCAGACTCCATGGAATACCTCTGGAGCATTGGGAGCAAAAGTATCTCTAACCTCAGGATATCACCCACAATACAATGGCCAAACGGAGAGAATGAATCAAGAACTGGAATCCATCCTCCGTTGTTTAACATCAACCAACCCCACAGACTGGAGCCAATTCCTGCCATGGGTCGAGTACGCTCATAATTCTCACACTTCTGCTGCCCCAGGTTTCTCCCCTTTCAAAGCTTCTCTGGGCTATCAACCACCTTTGTTTTCTGTGGACGAGAAAGAGATCTCTGTCACTACTGTATGTCATCACATCCGTAGATGCAAACACATCTGGACAGCCACCGCACAAGCCCTTCAGCGCACCGCAGAACAGAACAAGAGGTGTGCTGACAAGAAAAGGGTTCCAGCTCCCCAGTACCAGCCTGGTCAGAAGGTTTGGCTCTCGTCACGTGACATCCCTCTAAAATCTATGTCCAAAAAACTTGACCCCAGGTTCATTGGCCCGTATGAGATTGAGGCAGTTATCAGTCCTTCAGCTGTCCGCCTGAAGCTTCCTTCGAGTCTTTGCATTCATCCAACGTTTCACGTTTCTCAGGTCAAACCTGTCATCACAAGTCCAAGGGGGGAATACTGTCGGAGTTCTGGGAGTTTCTTTCTGTTCACCTGTTTTACCTGCTACTAACCCCATCCAACCTCTAGATGGCACCAGACGCACGGTAGGAGCTGAGTCCACAGGTGTTCTGCATCAGCCTCATCAGGAGAGGAGCTTAAGTACCCAACATTGCCAACACTCCGGCGCCTGAGTGTTAACCTGCAGTGGTAACTCCAGCCAGGCCAAGACAAGTCTCTTTGTGATTCTTCTCTGAGTACTGACCTTCTCATGTCCTACTTCCCAGGTTACCTCCAGTTCCGAGCTTCTTATGCAGTCTACGTATGCAGAAAATCCAGACTCTGTCTCCGCAATAGAACTTCACGGATTATGTTCTCAGTTGGCTGCATTCGGGTTTCAAGTTTCCTCTCGCTACCTGTGAACGAACCTGGCTCACCCTCCACCGTGCTTCCCTCCAAGATCATCCACCTGGTGCCACCTCAAGTGCAAGTAAAACAGAATTACCTGGACCTTTCACTATCCGACACGCTCCCGGAGTATCCATCATCTACCTTCTCTTCCCCCCTGCCGGATCTCCTAATCACCCTCCGTAAGCAAAACATATCAAGATCAACAACCCAGAAATTTTTTACGTATCACTTACCATTGATCCCCTCTTCACACAGCGGCTGTTTTCCTGAGTGTATTTCTGCATGTGGGTCAAAGCAGCTAGAAACACGATTACAATTATGGGTTCTTTAAAACACACTTTGTTTGAAAATTATTTGCATTGTAATATGAAATGAGGCAGACATATCTCTATGGACAGTAAAACAATTTAAACAGAGCAGTAGTTCTAGAAAGAAATCTCACTTTGTTAACTATTAAATTAGTTTTTGCATGTTTCCACTGGGATTTTGCTGATTTATCTTTAGTGATGAGGTCCAAGTCTTTGACGTTGGAAGGCTTCCTTGGCATCATCCTAATATTTAGCTACCTGCACAGATTCTCTCTCAGTCAGGATTCTGGCTGTTGCTCTCCAAAACATTAATACTACTTCCAGTAAGAACAAATATGTTGAGCCAAGGGTATGAACAATTATGGGCTTAACTCTATATCAGGAATAAAATTCCTATGTGACCTTTTTTTTAGGAACCGTGTAAGATAAAGTCAACACCAGGATGTCTCTTACAATAAAAATAACTAAAGCACTGGAGATGGCAGGTCACCCGAGTAAGAAGAAGCAAAAACAAAGTTGCTTGGAGCACACATATTCCAATTGTCTGCTCCAAACACACTTTCAGATCAGGTCTTCAGCAGTACAGCTGGCAGGTGCCTGAGGAAGGCTGTTGAACAAGCCTAAGCCCAGAAAAAAGGTACAGTTTGGCAGCTGACAAAGTGAAAAACAAAACTGGTGCTGCAGTGGCAGAGAACAAAACATTAAACAACAATCTGAGTTTATATTAAAGTTATTGGATATTATACAGATTTCATGATACATTGAGGTGACAGAAATGTCATCAGCTCTCTCTGCACTACAAGCATAGATCAAGTCTTCTGCTCAATCAAACGGGGGCCTCATGAAAATATTACACTCTGGAACCAGCTCTCAAATTGTGCTATTTTATGAGAAAACGTGTGCTGTTGTTGTGTAGAAGGAACAGTAGAAACGCAACAAAACTTATCAGTTTTCACCAGAAAATGATGTGTTGTAAACGGGACCAGAAACACCATGGACACTGCAAATATGCAAAACCGCTACAGAATTTACACATTAATCAAATATCAAAGCAATGATGGAACAAAAAATTGCTTATCTGATGCTACACTTTGTAAACTTTTTTCTGCACATATGAAGATTCACACATCTTGATATGTTATTTGCTTGAAGTGGGTCCAACCAACTGTGGCGTGGCTACTTTCTGATTCTTTCGTCTGAAAATTTTTCAACCACTTCAGGATGCTCATATACTGTCTATAGAGTAACCTGGTCTGATCCGGAGAGACGGCATCCATCCCACTTTGGATGGAGCAGCTCTTCTTTCTAGGAATCTGGCCGAATTTATTAGTTCTCCAAACCTCTGACAACCCAGGGTTCAGACCAGGAAGCAGGGTCGTAGTTTAACACTCCCTCCAGCTTCTGTACTGCTACCCACCATTACCCTTTTAAAGACAGTGTCTCCCCCAGGCCAAAATTGATTATGTTACTATAAATGAGTCAACTCCTACTAATTATTTAAATTTTCACATTCCCGAAAACTGGGCGAGGAGGAGGAGTAGCAACCATCTTTCAGTCCGATTTATTGACTAGTCCCAGACCAATCAATAGCTACAACTCTTTGAATATTTAATCCTCATTTTTTCCTCATCCAAAATTGCAAAGCACTAAAAACCACTTCTGTTTGTTTTTTTGTACCGTCCACCAGGCCCCTTCGCTCAATTTATAGATCTTTTTCAGACCTTTTATCTGATTTTAGTGTTTAAATACAGATAAAGTTATTATAGTGGGGGATTTTAACATTCATGTTGACACTGAAAGTGATAGCTTAAATATAGCCTTTAATGGTATCTTAGACTCAATTGGCTTTACTCAAAACATTAACAAACCTACCCACGTTTGTCTTCATTCTCTGGACCTTGTGCTGACATATGGCATTGAGTGTACAGACATAACAATATTTTCTCACAACCCTGTGCTGTCTGACCATTTTTAATAACCTTTGAGTTTAATTTAACCGAGTACTCCACACCTGAAAGAAAATTTCATTATAGTAGATCATTATCAGACAATGCTGTAAAAACCCTTTAAAGAATCTGTTCCACTTTTAATTCCTCATTATCACAGAAAAACAGAGTGGAGGGCAATAATTTTGTTTCTTCCCCTTCACAAATTGATTCTCTTGTTCAGAGGGGTTACTTCATCATTCCGTGGTGCATTAGACAATGCAGCCCCCTTGAAAAAGAAGGAAATTATTCATAGGAGGCAGGCTCCCTGGTTTAATTCAGATCTGCGTACCTTAAAGCACAATGTTAGAAAATTGGAGCGAAATGGCGCTCTACACACCTAGAGGATTCCTACTTAATCTGGAAAAATAGCCTACTGTTGTATAAAAAGACACTTCACCAAGCTAGAACAGTTTATTTCTCATCCTTAATAGTAGAGAACAAGAATAATCCTAGGTTTTCTCTTTAATACAGTTGCTAAACTTACACAGAGTCATAGCTCTGTTGAGACCATCCATTCCCTTAGCTCTCAGCAGTCATGACTTTATGGGATTCTTCCAAAATAAAATTGATTCTATTAAGAAGAAAATCTTTGACTTACTCCCAGAGATGATTACTTCATCCTCAACAAGTGAGACAACATTGGAAGTAACTGTAGAACCTGATCTGTGTTTTGGACTGTTTGATCCTGTGGAGTTTCCAGAGTTATCAGAAATATTAGCTTCATCTAAACCTTCAACTTATAGGTTAGACCCAATCCCAACCAAATTTTTTTAAGGAAGTGTTCCCTCTGATTATAAGCCCCATTTTAGATATGATTAATTTATCTTTAGTAAATGGGTATGGTACCAAAGCTTTTAAGGTAGCTGTAATTAAACCTTTGCTTAAGAAACCTTTCGCTTGATCGAGATGACTTAATACATTACAGACCGATATCCAATCTTCCCATTCTTATCTAAAATTCTTGAGAAAATAGTTGCTAATCAAATGTGTGAGCATTTACACAGCAATGACCTGTTTGAAGAGTTTCAGTCAGGTTTCAGAGCTCATCATAGCACTGAAACAGCTCTGCTGAAAGTCACTAATGATATTCTTATTGCCTCAGATAATGGACTTGTGTCTGTACTGGTTTGTTAGATCTCAGTGCTGCATTTGATACAGTCGATCCTAATATTCTCTTAGAAAGGCTGGAAATATGCTGTAGGGATCAGGGGAACAGCGCTAGGCAGGTTTAAATCTTATTTGTCTGACAGATTCGGTTTGTTCATGTAAATGATAAATCATCTTTAAACTCTAGGGTTAATTGTGGAGTACCACAGGGTTCAGTACTTGGGCCCAATTCTCTTTACTATATATATGCTTCCAATAGGTAAAATTATCAGGCAGCATAGAAAAATTTTCACTGTTACGCTGATGATACTCAGCTTTACTTATCCATAAATCCTGATGAGGCCCAACCAGTTAGATAGACTACAACCATGTCTTGAAGACATAAAAACTTTGGATGACTTTTAAATTTTTGCTTCTAAATTCAGACAAGACAGAAGTTGTCGTTCTTTGGACCAGAGTCTTTAAATAAGAAACTGCTTAGTCAATCACTTAACCTGGATGGCATTAAATTGACCTCCGATAAAAAAGTAAAAACCTTGGTGTTATTTTTGACCAGGACATGTCATTTTAAATCCCATATTAAAACAGGTTTTTAGGATTTCCTTTTTTTTATCTCCGGAGCATTGCCAAATTAGAAAATATCCTGTCCAGGAGTGACGCTGAAAAACTAGTCCATGCATTTGTTACTTCAAGGCTGGACTATTGTAATTCTTATTAACAGGATGTCCACAAAATGCAGTTAAAAGCCTTCAGCTGATTCAAAATGCTGTAGCAAGAGTTCTGATGAAAATTAAAAAAAGAGATCATATTTCCCTACTTTAGCTTCCCTTCATTGGCTCCCTGTTAAATCCAGAATAGAATTTAAAATTCTCCTCCTCACATATAAAGCCCTTAATGATTTAGCTCCATCATACATCAGAGATCTGATTGTTCCATACGTTCCTAACAGAGCACTTCGTTCTCAGACTGCAGGTTTACTGGTGGTTCCTAGAGTCTCTAGAAGTAGAATGGGAGGCAGATCCTTTAGTTATCAGGCTCCTCTCCTGTGGAACCAGCTCCCAGTTTTACTCCGTGAGGCGGACACCCTGTCTACTTTTAAGGCTAGGCTTAAAAATTTCCTTTTTGATAAAGCTCATAGTTAGAGTGGCTTAGGTTATCCTGAGCTATCTTCCTTATTTTAGCTCCGTCTTCTTCTCCCCTTGTTGGATGGAGTAAGGGGGAGTCAGGTTTAGCCTAAACCGGCTCAGTTATGGTTGAGGCAAACACACCCTCCATTTCTGCTACCTGTATGACCCCCTCTCTTTTCCAGTGGTTATGGTCAATCTGACAGAGAGAGGTATCCCAATCGTTGTGGTTTTTAGTATAACAATGGCCATCAGTGGGCTCTAGATGGACAAACTGTCTACTTTTAAGGCTAGGTTTAAAACTTTCCTTTTTGATAAAGCTTATAGTTAGAGTGGCTTAGGTTATCCTGTGCTATCTCTGTAGTTATGCTGCTATAGGCTTAGGCTGCTGGAGGACATAATGACCACTTTCACCCTCTTCGCTACTTTCTCACGCTACTCTTCAATTTTGTATTATTTGCTGTTATCTCAGCTTTTAACTTTGTTCTCTCTCTTTTCTCTTCCTAGAAGCTACACCTGGCCTGACTCTGTGTCTACCTGTAACACCTGTCTGGAGAGGGGAATCCTCCAAGCTTCTGCTGTCAACAGCTTAGTGCTCACCCTCTGCCGATGATCCACATGGCCCTGTCTTTCAGTGTTTAACCCTTTCTCTCTCCTTGACATAGCTACTGACTGAGCTTTACTGTGACTAACTCTCTGTGCTCCTTTCAGACTCTAAACTTGAAACTGGCTCAGAGTTTATCTGTTCCTTCTTTCTAGTTGAAACGACTAAAGGAGCTACATCCATTAACATTTACTTTCCTTCCCATAGAAAGTACTCCTGGATCAGTGCTTTTTTGTTCTCATTGTGTCTCTGCTCTGTTCTCTCTAACCCCAGTCGGTCGTGGCAGATGGCCGCTCACACTGAGCTGGGGTTCTGCGGAGGTTTCTTCTGTTAAAAGGGAGTTTTTTCCCCTCCACTGTCGCTACATGCATGCTCAGTATGAGGATTGCTGCAAAGTCAACGCCAGTGACTGTCCACTGTCTCTACATGTTCATCCGGGAGGAGGGGAATGCTGCAAGTCACTGACTGGATGCAATCTGCTGGGTTTCCTTTCCTTAGATAGAAAAACTTTTTATCCAATTTGAATAAATAACAGAATCTGGCGGCACTGTTCAATGATTAAGATTAATTGGAATGTATGTACCTGACTTTTGTGAAGTGCCTTGAGACGACATGTGTTGTGAATTGGCGCTATATAAATAAACTGAATTGAATTGAATTGGAAGGCTCATCCAACCATCTGCTAACATAGCATTCATATCCAGTCAAATGAACATTTTCAGTTTGAATTGTTTTAAATAGCTAAAGTCAGCTGGTTGCTTTATGTCTGTTCACCGTCCACCACTGAGGATTGCTTTACTTCCAACAAGCTAACAGTGATATGACACCTTTCTACTACAAGTAATGCTACAATTCCAAACAGACCACGAATAACATGAATCACCAAGAATTGCGAAACAGTAGGATTCGTGAGGACTCTTGGAATTTTGCAAATATTTAGTTACAACATGGGTACGATGGATAAAGATAAATCGTGAGAATTAGCTTCATCCCCACAAATATTGTCAATAATTCATGACATTATGATTTAAAGGAATCTATTGAGAATACTGCAGGAACTTTAGGAATCAGTTGGGAATCTCTTAACGATATGCCAAATGCATCTAAGAATCAGGTACGATTAAATTTGAAATCACAATTTGTGGAATTTTCTATCAAGATGTAATAAAAAGTGATGAGGGACTAGCAGGAGTGAATGTTATTTAATCGATGACTGTTGATATTTAGATGTTAAAATGTTGTATGTGAAGTTATTGTTTTTCCCAACTAAATGTAAAAGTGCTTGTTTTCAGACATAAAATGTAGTAAGAAACTATATAAAACTACATATTATTTAGTTTTTTTGTTTTTGTTTTTTAATTTTTTTTTCAGAAGAGAGGCCAGGAGAGAGAAAGATTTGGGCAATTTTATGTCAATGCCGATTTTATTCATATAGCACATTTCACAACAACAGTTGATGTTGACCAAAGTGCTTTACATAAAGGTAAATACAAATAACATAACTAAAGAAGACAGACATAAAACCAGAAAACCAGTTTTAGGGGGTACAATGGTCCTAATTGGTCAAGACAATGCTTCACGAATCTCCGATTGAGATAGCACAACACAGGAATGTCTAAGAATCAACTACTGTAACTACGACATACAAATCTTTTACGAATTTACTGAGATTTTTCGGATTCAGGAGTTCTGCATACAATCTGAACAGCTTAGAACCTTTGCCATGAATTCCAGATGGCTCAAGAATAACAAAAACTGACTAACAATAAAAAATGAATCAATTACAAATTCATGGACTTATTACAATTCAACTAAGAATCCTAAAATTTTGATATTCTTGGTGATTCGTGCTATTTGTGGTCTGTGTGGAATAGAGGCTCAAGGGAACAATAAACCATAAAATCTTCACTTAACCTCCCTTTAGAACATGGAAACTATCCATTTAAGCTTAAAAACTATGTTAGAAAGCCTTATAATACCCTAAAATACTTGCATTAATACAGCATGTGATGTTTGTCAAGGAAGACGGTATAACCCGGTGGTATTTTAAAAGCTGCCCAATCCTAACTAGTAAGAATGTGGGAAAACAGAAGACATTACAAACATTAAAAGTCACATTTTCTTAAAGACAGCCAGGACACAGACCATACTGACCAACTGAGCAAACACAGCAAGCAATTAGGTGCTGACTTCTGCCGGTCTGTGTGCTGGAAATGTGGGGTCTTGTGTGTGAGAGAGAAAGACAAATCGTGGGAACAGAAGAAAGGCAGCAAAACACGTTACATGCTGGGGAAATACCTCCCCAGTCCACCAGTAATGCATTTCTCTTCCTCATAATTGGATTTTAAAAATACATGGAGCGGCCCTTTAAACGTGGAACCAGAAACCTTCTACTCCTCAGTTTCCTAAAATCTCTGTGTCTCTATTATCTTGGCTCCTGTTTATTATTTTAAAATCATCTTTGCTTTTTCATTTTTCTGTAGTTTAGCTGGCCTTCTAATCACATACAGTATGCTGCCCCATATTTAAACTTTACATGTGGTTTCATAAACATGACAAAATTTGAAAATCCAAACAGTGAAACCCTTTATTATATTTGGGGTACTAGATAAAAGACACAGATTTATCAAATCTTCAAACATCAGACTAACAATAACATTGAGGGGTTGGAGGAAACTGGACTGAAGATGAGAATATAGCTGGACTCTCAATCCTATTTGTTTCTGAGGCAACGACATGAAAGAGGCCTGAAGCTGATGTGGGTTCATGTTGCAGTGCTCTCAGGGATGTGCAGCTGATTATTTTCCTTTAGTGCATTCTGGCAGTTTAAATCCTCTTTCTTTGGATATTAATTCATGTTTTCTTGCCTCTTCGTCATGCCTGTGATGGCCTAGATTCCAAGTTTTTGGCAGCAATGCCAAAAGCCATTAAGCATACTTTTTTGCACCAGTACACACATACACACACGCACACACACGCACGACCGCGTAGACTCTGTCTAATTTGTGTTTTCTGTTTCCTTTCTGTTTCCACTTCATAAAGTTTTTAAGCACCTCTTTCACAGTGAACCCAGAATGACAATGACAGAGCAGCTAGGTCTGATGGGAAATATGTGTTCAGGTGTGCAAGTTATGTACCCTATGTAATTTTCATGTGCATCTATGCAATGCATGTTAAGTTGTCAGTATTTAATATGTCTCTAATCCTATACTACATCTGGTATTGATTATAATTATTATTACCATTGTTGTGCAATGTAATGGTGCATGACAGATGGTGCTGTGCCAGTTTGTATGTTTACAGGTAGCCATGCTGTTCCATCATAACACAATGTTTTAAAAAAAAATTATTTGGTGTTTTGTGTTCTTTTAACTGGATGTAACAGTATGTTTTATTAACAAAATAAATTTTAACTAATAGAGTGAGTTACAATTAGAAATTTGGACAGAAATACACCTTTTCACAAGCATACATTATTATTATTATTGATTAAAATTATTATCATATATTCTCATTTGCATCGAGGAGCCGATTTCTAAATGTAAGTTATGCTATGGACTGCTATAAGGCCCCCATCTGTAAATGGTAAATGGACTGAACTTATATAACGCCTTTCCAGTCATACTGACCTCTCAAAGCCCTTTACACTACAGACACATTCACCCAGACATGCTCACTAATGCACACACATTCATACACCGATACACAGATCGGTAGGCAATTTGAGGTTAAGTGCCTTGCCCGTGGCACATGTGGCAGGAGGAAGGTGGAATCAAACCCACAACCTTCAGATTGCAAGATGACTACTCTTCTCACTTGGCCACATGGCCTATTGGTATGTGAATATACTTTTGTGAATAAAAGGCATTTTCTCATATATGTGCAACCTATTTGTGATGCGCAAATGTGTCTCACTAATGCAATGGCATGTTAGCCTCCTCGACTCATTAGTCCGTCATACTATAAAAAATAATTATAATTCTTATATTCTGATTACAATAGTTGTGTTGGGAGCAACCCTCATTCAGGCTGATTTGCTATTTTTTATGTGACGTCCTGAATGATTGTAAATATTTAAAGTACTTCACATAGTGTGTGTGGTGACAGTCTTCGTAATACAAATATGTGAGGCATATTCATGTCATTATAATTGGGCTATGATCATTGAGCTATGATTGAGCTTAGTACAGCAGCTAGACAGCCTTGTTTGGATTTGATCCAGATGTGGTTTCGTTCTTTGACTGTCACAGCACTGTTCTCAGGGTTATTTGGACACGTGGTGGGTGCTTTCTGGCTATTTATACTACTTTCCACATGTATTTAGGGGCGGAGACCGGCATGGCAAGCACTACGTGCAGCTGCACCAAATTCATCGCAAATTGGGATGTATGAAGGCTATGATTATTGAAAAAGCTGTGTTTCAACAGTTAAACAACTTCCTAACAATGACCAACCGCTTTGATGTCTTCCAGTCAGGCTTCCTGCTCACCACAGTACAGAGACTGCTCTTGTCAAGGTGTTCAATGACATCTGTATAAATGCAGACTGTGGAAGAACCACAGTGCTGGTATTATTGGACCTTAGTGCAGCATTCGACACTGTTGATCACTCCATTTTATTAGAGCGCCTGGAAAACTAGGTCAGCCTTTCTGGTACAGCACTCAATTGGTTTAAATCCTACTTGAAGGACAGTGACTTTTTTGTGTCAGTAGGTAACTTTACATCAGAGACCACAAAAATCACATGTGGCGTTCCCCGAGGGTCCATCTTAGGGCCTCTCCATTCAATATCTACATGCTCACCCTAACTCAGATTTTAATAAACAACAATATAAGTTATAATAACTATGCAGACGACACACAGCTATACGTTACAATGTCACCAGGTGACTATGAACCCATTCAAGCGCTTGGTAAATGCTTAGAAGAAATCAATGCATGGATGTGCCAAAATTTTCTTCAGCTGAATCAAAACAAAACTGAAGTAACAATCTTTGGACAAAAGGAACAGCGGTTAAAAGTTAGCACACAGCTTCAGTTAATACAGCGAGAAACCACCAATCAGGCTGGAAAACTGGGTGTAGTGATGGACTCTGACCTGAACCTTCAGAAGCACATAAAGACAGTAACAAGGTCGGCCTTCTATCACCTAAAGTACATCTCCAGGATTAAAGGACTAATGTCTCAGCAGGTCCTTGAAAAACGAATTAATGCGTTCATCTTTAGTAGAATTGATTACTGCAACGGCGTCTTCACTGGTCTGCCTAAAAAGTTGATCAGACAGCTGCAGTTGATCTGCTGCTCGCGTCTTCACTAGAACTAAGAAAGTGGAGCACATCACCCCGGTTCTAAAGTCCCTACACTGGCTCCCTGTTGCTCAGAGAATAGACTTTAAAATACTTCTGTTAGTCTATAAATCACTGAATGGCTTAGCAGCAAAATTCATTACAGACTTGTAGTCAGCTTATCAACCACCCAGACGTCTCAGGTCTTCTGGCTCTAATCTAATCTGCATACCGAGAACCAGAACTAAACATGGAGAAGCAGCTTTTAGTTCCTATGCTCTACTAATCTGGAATAAACTCACAGAAAACTGTAAAAGCGCCTTTAAATGTGTTATCTAAACATTATTAGTTAAGTTTTCAGTCCAATTTTCCTTTCGTTTTCCTATCCATCATTCTATTCTCTTAAATTTTTTTAATTGCCTCTGTTGCTTGATTTTCTGTATCATTGTGGTGTTTTTCCTTGTGTACAGTGCCTTGAGTGCCTTGTTGCTGAAAAGGGCTATATAAATAAACTTGACTTGACTTGACTTGAATTATGTGTCGACATGTCTACGCATGGTTTTGTACATCTCAATTTTTTTGTGTCCAGCACCAAAAAAATTTCTCCCTACCAAAAACGTTTATTATAAAAAGCTGCACACTCTTTCGTATATAAGGCCCCAGGTGTTCTGTTTTGTGTGGGATGGCACAGGTTTTAAGACACTTTTGCACTGCTGCACAAACCAAGGCATATTCCACATTTAGATGGTTTTCAAGAGTTAAAAAAGTAAAACAGGGGTCTATTATCATGAACCTTTGGAGTTTGAGTTTATATTTAGCTGAGTTTGGTGTTTCTTTAGCCTTTTCTTTGTTGTAGTTTCATTGCTCCTAGTGTTTCCCCCTGTCTATGGCTACATTCACACTGCAGGTTCCTTTTTTTTGCCAAAATCCATTATTTTTGCATGGTCATTTAAACTACTAATTCAATGTGAAGACCATCAAATTTCAGTCTGAACACTTCATGACCCCAAAGAGACCTGCATGCACAGAAGGAAAATATAGACGTTACACAGCAGCACACTGTTTACGGAAGTAATAATGAATGCTGATGTCTCTGTTAATAAGTTGTTGAGCAATGGGAGCAAACAAAGACAAAGACAAACAAAGATAAGAAAAAAGAGAGCACAACTATTAACAATAACCTTTTGAGGAGCAGTGACTGCTACTGCTGTAAGGAAGCCTGTGTGGATGTGTAGTCGCAGCCAGGACAATGACATAAAGGTCGGATAAAATGACATGGCTGTTCAGACTGCGGACACTTTGAAAAGATACCTATCTCATTTAGTACCACATCTGAAAGTGGCACAATTCAGATTTTTTGCTATAAAAAAGGTCGGATATGGGCTGAATTTGCCCACAGTGTGAACATAGCCTCAGTGAATCCAAGCTTTCACACAACAGCTCCTAATTCAGTTAATTAGTCTCACCTGTTCTTTGTGGTAGTAATCACTCTCTTTCTGTGTATACTTGCTACCCAGGGAAATCATTTGGTTGATTTCAGGATATATTTTAAAAAATTATTTTTGTACATCTGAGACCTCTTACAGTTGAATGGGGCACTAAGGCTTGCTGAGCAGCTTCTCCTTGTTCCTAAAACAAGGTGAAAAAAAAAAGCCAAGATGACCAAGCTTACTCAGTGCTGGCACCTAAGCTGTAGACCAATCTACCCACTTATAATAAACTGGCTCCTACTGAAGTTGAAAACTTTTAAGTCACATCTTAAACCTTAAATGTTACTGCTTGGCTTATAAACCTATAATTGTATTGTCTCTGTTGATCTTGAGTGAGATCATTTAGTGGTTAGAACACAGTGTGCTATTTTGGTGCTCTGTAGCTTTGGCTGTCTATGTATCTCTATGTACAGCACTATGGCAATCGCACCTTATCTTAAATGTGCTAAAGGAATAAAGTAGATTGGACTGGATTCACACGTCCTGCCTGCCAATTGTTGGGCCCTAGTCTTGCAGATAAACATGACTATTTTTATGTTGCATATATCCCACTGTGGCGATATCAAAGGCTTTCATATTATCTTCAAACAAACGAAGTAGCTAGACATATAAATTTAGGTTGTCATTAAATGTGGCAAAATAATAAAAATAAAAGATTTTTTATTGATCAGTTGATCAGATATAAATATATATTTTTATGTTAATCTTTAACTATTGTAATTTATCTCTTTGTTATTACACTTATTTTTATTTAAACCACAAATTTTCAATCTTTTTTTTTCTATACTTTCCCTTTGTTCATTTAATACAAGTACATATTTTTTTGTTGTTTTATTTTTCCTAGTCCTTTTATTTATTTAATATTTATTACCACCCAAACTATACAGTATATATAAATACAATTATACTCAAAAATATATTACTTTTCCAAATTATTTTACTGTCCTTTCATTTTAAAAGCACTGATATATTTTCACCTCTAAAATATCTCTATTGTATTTTTTTACAGGATGGATTTCCCTGAGTCCATTTATTTCCATCTGTCTTTTACATTCCTTGGTCGCTGTATTGTCTTTTCCTTTCTCAGCATGCAGCAGGAAATGTAAAAACAAAAAGAGCAGGACAGAGACAGAGGGGGTGGTCTTTGGTAACAGTGTCACCGTCTCAGCGCTGTTAGTCGGGATAGTTTACTGTATGCTATTGACTCTAACTTGGAGAACTATTCAGTTTGCTCAAGTATTCTCTTTCAAAATAAAAGCATGACTGTATTCCGGACAGACTGTATTCCAAATCCAACCAGGGGAGATATATTTAAAGAACTTCAATGTGAAATTTGCGTCTTTCAACTTTTCTAATTATACTTCTTTTGATATTAATATTTTAACTGCCTTCTAGCATACACTTTAATGTGTCCCACACAAACACAGTGTTTGAGCTATATCTTGTCGGTATGCATCTGATTAAGTTCTCAGTCACTAACTTGTGTTTTTTGAGTGAGAGTCCCATGTGTTGCTTCATCTGTTGTAGGCCATGGTAGTCAGTGTAAATGAGGTCGAAGGGCAACGGACCAGTGAGTGGGCAGCTACCTCTACCAGGGGGCACTCCAAGAAACCTAAAAAACACACAAATTAAAAAAGATTAGAGGGGCAGAGAAACTTAAGTAAGATAAGGCAGGATAAGATGGGAAACCACAGAGAGGAAAATTCAGCCTGCAGCAAAACATCCATTATTCACTCATAAAACAACCTTTGTGCTTGCTTTTGGCCCAGACAGGAAAGGTGAACAATTTGTGCAGTAAGCACAGACACCAAAGGATTCTTGTTTCTGTTTTAAAATGAATCTAAAACAAGAAAAGATGGGTATAAACAAATTTAGTGGTGAGTGTAAAGGCAAACCCCTAAACATTATTCAAAAATTATAAAAGCAATGCCAAGCCCAATAACAATAATACTGAAACTCAATTAGTTTATGTATTTAAAGCCTGGAAAACTACTTTTAACATAGAAATCTACTTTTAGAGAGAAACAATGTAAATCCTTAAATGACAGGAAAATGTAATTCAATAGGGCACTTGCTTATTAAATACTTGTATATTCTTAGCTCAAATGTACACCAGGTGGATGCTAGCGAGCTTTTTAACCACTGAACCAGAAAAAACAAAACATTTCTTGGACTGCCTAAAGTCAACCTGAAAGAAGCAACATCTCAGGAATCACAGAGAGTTGATAGATTCAAAGTGTTGTGTAATCTACACATCAACAAGTCTATTGATGTGAATATTACACTGTTTACCAAGTGTTTATTTTAAAAGATGACTCAATTAAAAAAACACATGCACGATACTGTGCCTCACAAACATGTTCATGCCCTTTGAACTCTTTGGCATTTTACTATATGATAACCCCAAATGATAGGAAGGAAGAGTACAGACTACAGCTGCTCGGATTAGAATGGACATTTATTTTATATTTTCTTTAAGTTTTTTGCTGCAAACAAGTTTGTACATAAATTTTAAGGAAACCTCTGGATCATGATAATGATTATCTGTCTCTTGGCTGAACAAAAAGTGTAGAGTATTACTTTTATTTTTATATTATTCGGCACATAAAAGTAAAAGAACAATCATGAACCATAAAATTTACAAGTTGCCATTTGGATTGTTTGGTTGTGATATCACATAACTACAACAGGATCAAAGTGGATAAATGCACAAACACTAAAACTTGCACACTTGTTTTCCTTCCAGCGTTCCTACAGATTTTTTAAATCCAAATTCCTTACCAGACATATAAATCCGTTTTTATTGTGCAGATTGATGGATGTCTGAATGGATAGATAGTAGGATGGGTGGATGCACAGCTGTATTACTTTAAACACAAAATTACAGACTTTTCAGGTGGCGCAGGGGTAGGCACACAACCTATGTACAGAGGCTACAGCCCTCGACGCAGCTGTCACGGGTTCGAGTCCCAGCCCGTTGACCTTTGCTGCAAGTCTTACTCCTCTCTCTCCACCCCATTTTTTTGTTGGTCAACTTGCAAAATAAAGGCCACCAGTGCCACAAACAAACTGCACTTCACACAAAGCAGGATTTCTGAAAGAACATGCAAATGAGTGCACCATACAAATTTCTCAGACCATGCGTACACGTGTGCATAAAACAACTTTATGTGATAATGGCGGTAAAAGAGAAAAAAAAAAATTAATATAAAATGTTTCCACTGTGTGTAGCAGTGGTGTAGCAATAATGCTGCTCTGGCATGGTTGAAAGTCTTCCCTGTTATAGTTTTAATAGAGCAAATATTCAGAAATTGTTTTGATTTTCTGGCAAAAGATGGCAGATTAGTTTGCTCATGTACCCCTTTAGGCATTCAAGGTCTGAACAGGAAAAACTACCATGTTACCATCCTCCATCTGTACATCTGCCTCTCCTGATCATCTCTACTCAGACAAAGCAGATGCTGCTGTTCCTCCTCCTGGAGGGCTGATGCGAACATGCTTTCTGGTCTCTCATTTGTGGCTTGTCCCCTTTTTTTTCTACCTCTTCATTGTCCTTTGCTCTGATCTCATAGGAGTTTCATTCTGCACTGACAGAACCCGTACAAGCAACAAAACAGATTTTTGTATCCCTACACCCCGGATAAGAGAGTATTAAATTCAGAAGCAGAACTCACAAAAAACAAGACTTATATAAATATATTAAATTTATTTAATTGCTGTTTGTCTCAGAAGATGCAAGAGGTTCTGGCTCTGGGAAAAGAGCAGTAGTCTTTAAATCTCACTATGTATCAACCATTTTCCTATTTTGTCAGATTACCATCACACATGCCAGCGTATTTTATAAGAATTTTATGTGATAGACAAAAAAAGCTGTCTAGTTTTGAGGTGGAAATAAAATGATAAATTTAACATGAACAGCTGCAAGTCTTTTTATGTTGTATGTCTCTACCAGCTTTGCAGACTTGGAGACTGAGATTCTGGCACACCCTTGTTTGCAAAATAGCGAAAGCTCAGTTCGATGGAATGGAGAGTGTTTGTGATCAGCAATTTTCAAGTCTTGCCACATATTCTCTATTGGATTCAGGTCTGGACTTTGACTGGGCCTTTCTAATACATGAACACGGCTTGATCTAGGTTATCCCAATGTAGCGCATGCTGTATGTTTATGGTTATTGTTCTGCTGGGATGTAGCTTGACAGTGACCTTAAACTTGATGCTCAGGTCAAATCAGTGATCAAGTCAAGTCTCGACTCTAGCTGGTTTAAAATGCTGCTGCCTAGCTTCTAACTGGTCCCAGAAAACAAGAGCATATAGCTCCAGTTTAAGCATCATCACATTTGTTTTTAATTGCCTGCATGGTCTCTCCCCACAGTTTCTATCTGACCTGCTCCAGCCATATTTTCCCTCACGCTCTCTCAGGTTGACAGATCAGTCACTCTTGGTGGTCTTGAGGTCTTAGAGAAGGTTAGGAGTTGACTGAGCGCTTTCAGTCGCTGTCCACAAACAGAAGAATGCCTTGCATTTACATATCAGACAGGCTGACTCACTTCCTGTTTTTAAATCATTTCTTAAAACATATTTTTCTCTTTGGCCTTTAACTCAGTTTGAGATGTTGCCTTTTCTGTCTTTTTATTGTTTTAATGTCTTAACTGTTTTGTTGATTTGTCTGTATTTATTTGATTTTGTTTTTCATTTTATGTGTTTTATATCTTTTTTTATTTCTGTACAGCACTTTGGTCAACAGTGATATTTTACAAAGTGCTTTATGAATACAATTGCATAGGAATGTATTGTCTTTGCATAAAGTCCAAAAAGTTACGGTTTGAGTTCATCTGACCAGAGCACCTTCTCCTACAGGTGTGCTGTCAGTTTAGGTGGACAGCCATGTCTTGGTAGGTTTCCAGTTGTTCAACAATGTCTCCATTGTCAGATGATGGATTGAACAGATCAACATAAGTTGTCATGTTGGTTTGTTTTGTTGTATTACATAAAATCACATCACAATATTTGAACGTTTGTGATTTTATAACGATAAGTGTACGATACACTTAAGAATTTATTTATTCCACCTTTATACCTGCATATTTCTTGGCACTTTGTCACTCTTGTTACCAAGACCTTAATGCTGTCATCATTATTTCTAGTTTAATCCTTGTCTGATTGTGTTTCCATTGACTGACTGACTGAAAGGGCTCTTGGCTACATTGCTGACAGACCCACTCAGATCAAAGCAACTTGACCTATGACCTGCCTTCTCACCCTTATGTCTGTAATAGATGAGGCTAAAGGCTAATGGAGACTATAATACAATTATATACCCCTGGGGAATTCCATCTCGCCATACTACATGTAAACTGGATTCAGGCTGGCTCATGCAGGGCAGGATTTTGATAGTTGACAGCACTTACATATGCTTTGTTGGGAGCTGATACCCACAATCAGACAGGAGTGAAAAAACACACACACAGAAGTGCTTGACGTAGTGACTGAAGCAAAATCAAAAAGAGATTGGTGCGAACCAGGGACTGCATCAAGTGCCTGTCACGCATAAATATGGACACAGAGTGTTTTGTCTGATCTACTAAGACAAACAACTGGCAGAATGACAAATAAGCTCATCTGAAGGGTGTTTTGTTAGCTTCTTTCTGAAGCACCACTATCAGCAGCTTATATTTGGATTTTTAATTAAGTGAAAGCTACAACATACTGTATATTCATATTTTTACTTCATAGTTTGATGTGTAACAAAATCTGCAAGGTCAAGCCAACTGAAACTATTTGTGTGCTGTGTGGTTGCTTTATTTCTAACAATTCCCTGTAAGTAACACTATATAATAGAGTTAGAGTTAGGAATTTCAATAAAATGCACGGATTTCATTTGTAAATGTATTTAAACAGAAAATTACCCAGGTAGCCCCAAGTCATTTTTGTACAGTAATTAGTTGTTAAAGTGACAGTGTCAAGATTGGATATTAAGATCATGAATGCTGAATATTAGAATATAGGCATATAGACACAAGTTGGGACCCCAGCCATGGTTACAACATCAAAGTCCGGTATGAACTTTTCTAGAACTTTAAAAATAAATCGCATTAACCAGCACAGCCAGGAAGAGGGGTAAAAGCGAACTTCCCGTGACATCACTGTCCAAATAAAAGCACCGCTCTTGCTACATCCTGTCTCTTCTACGCGGGTTCCCAAGGGGATCTGTACAGAGAGACACAGCGCACTAATGTCTCTTTGCTGGCAAACAGACATAACTCTTCAAACTGGATCCAAGAGTGTCATACGATCACGCGTTCATATGCACTAAGTTAAGTACGAATAAATTGCTGTTTGTGTATCCGGTATTCATTCATGAACGGGGCAATTAAGGTACAAGCGTGGCTTGACTTTTCTCTCTGAGGTCTACAGAAGCCGAACTGTGTTCTAGAGAGTTCCCAGCAGAGACCCTGTCTGTACAACGCTGAGTGGAGCAGTTTTCCCTGCCTGAAGGAAGGACAACTGGACCGCATCACCGTGGTTACAGCAGTAACGTGCAGTTTGGCCGGCCGACAGAGCAAGCTGCCCCACCCCACAGCTACGAAGGTTAGCTGCGGTTAACCCTTTGTTCACTGTGGATGCTTTCTTTTCCTCAGCACGGTTCACCTAAGAGGTTAGGTTTGGGCAGAGAGAAGTAATTTAGAATTAAATAATCTAGACATTATTTTTGTTTTATGAAGTTTGGTTTTGTTTGTGTTGAAACTCTGCTATCTTAGTGCTAGCAGTTTATGTGTTCTGTGTTTGTTTGTTTTTTGTTAAAGTTAAGACAAACTTTATTTAAAGGATGATTTTAAACACAGAAGATCGGCCATAACGTGCTGTCCATGCTTATGCATTTTAACCCCTAAACATTTTTCCCTAAATATTATTTTACCACACTTGAAAACTAAGTAAACACCATGAAGCCCATTTCTCCAGAAAGACTAGGTTATTTTTCAAAATAATATTCCTTAAATATTGTTTTACTATTTCCTTAATATGTCTTTAAATATTTTAATAAATAAAGGCAAGTAATTAAACACTATTGAGAATTGGTCATCCAGAAGGTTGGTTTTATTCAGCAGATCATTCTTTAAAATATTATTTTATTAAAATAATATTTTATCTGATCTTTCATTGTGAATGGTTGTCTAAAGGTATGCCAATTATTGCCTAAGTTAGTTCCAAGACTAACTTAACTTCACTTCCCGATTCTTCAAGATAATCCTTGGTTCTCAAACATAAATAACATTGCATGGTAATATTGCATCACTCTTTCGGTCATGGTTTTCAAACCATCTTTGATCAACTTGTTTATATTGTACATAGCCCATTAGTCTTCCTTATTCTTTAATTCTGCTTGGTAGTTTAGTTGGATTGTTTTAGCATAGTGAAGAGTTTGTTGATTGAAATATGTTTGACTTTGAGTTGACTTATTTTTGTTAATACATTCTTGTATTTTAAGAAATTGTGAATTCATTCCATGTATGTGCAGAGTTTTGCTGTTCAATAATGTCAGAGCTTGGCTCATCCCTTTCGATTTTTTCCTAATACCACCGCCTTATTGGCCTGGTATCCACAGGACAACCTTTAACAGACAGAAATATTATTTACTAAAATTATTAAAATATTAATATTAAGTATTAAATAATATATTCATATTCATATTCATAATTACAACACACATATAGACACTTGAAATGATTTAGAAATAGGAATACGTTATTGCCTTATCATTGAATGTATTACCTATTTTTGAGGAACGGAAAAGAACTTGGAACTCAGAACTAAATCAATCTCTGGGAGTAAGACCTCTCAAAACAAGACTTGTTTCTCATACAGCAACAAATGTTCTTTTTTCAAAAAAAAAGAATTGGCCATATCCCATCATTTTAGACACTAGAAATGATCTGTGGTTTAAAACACATTATAGAATAACATGATTCCAAGAGAATTAGCGGTGCCTGGAAAGAGGCATTGCTAATTATTCTTGACTCCATTAACAGTAGAATGCTTGCTTTCATCCTTATGGATAATGGGGAACTCTCATAGATGTAGAGGGCCTATTCAAAGACTCCATTCAAAAGGAACCAAACACTTTTGAAAGTGAGCATCAGTGAGCTTTCTGCAGCACTGCTGAGAAATATTACAAAAGTCTGTCACTTTTACATCATCCTGTCTTAGGCTGAATGAGTCTTTCCTCAAAGCCTCTGCATTCCCACCTCTTTCAATCCAAGAAGGTGCTTTAATGGGTGCGGCCTTTATCTCTTTACAGAATGTAACAGAGCGTTACAGACTTGCACTTGAAGTGAAGAGTCTTTATCACTACTGCGATAACTAAAATGGGTGCAAGACATTTTGGTAGAACTAAAGTTAACTAACTTAACTTCACTTCCAGATTCTTCAAGAAAATCCTTGGTTCTCAAACATAAATAACATTGCATGGTAATGTTGCATCACTCTTTTGGTCATGATTTTCAATCATCTTTAATCAACTTGTTTATATTGTACATAGCCCATTAGTCTTCCCTATTCTTTAATTCTGCTTGGTAGTTTAGTTGGATTGTTTTAGCATAGTAAAGAGTTTGTTGATTGAAATATGTTTGACTTTGAGTTGACTTATTTTTGTTAATAAATTCTTGTATTTTAAGAAATTGTGGGAATTCATTCCATGTGTGTGCAGAGTTTATGCTGTTCAATAATGTCAGAGCTTGGCCCATCCCTTTCTTTTTTGTCCTAATACCATCGCCTTACTGGGCTGGTATTCACAGGACAACCCTTAACAGACTGAAACATTATTTGATAAAATATTAAAGTATTAATATTAAATATTAAATAATGTCAGATTAATAATCCCAACATGGCAAAATCCCAAACCAAGCAAGGAGAGCATTAATCAAAGAAGCAGCCAAGAGACTGATGGTAACTCCAGGAAGAGGAAAACTGTTAAAAGAAAGCCAGTAGAAGTCCTGCTTGCATTTTGCAGCAAGCCATTTAGAAGACACAACATCCATGTGCAAAAAGATGTTCTGGTCAGATGTCTGACATGCAAAACCCTATGTGTTGAGGGAAACTACCACTACACCACTATACAATAAATCTTCACATATATAATCAAGAGAAGCTTTTGTGTTTATTTCGTGCAATAGAGATTTATCTGTCAAAATAAGGTCGAACTTCCCCTACCTTTGGTTGAATAAACAGTGATATTTTGTGGTTCTTAATAATTTATCAGTTATTACTGATGAATAGCTAATTGTAATAAGAGCTTTGAGCCCATAATCGCAACACCAGAGGACATCTCTGATTTCTATTCGTAAGTAATAATTTTTGGTTAAGAAATTATTCCCCATGAAATTTGATTTTTAATTATAATTTTTTAAAAATATTAATTAATCAATAATCATAATCCTTACAAATGTAAACAGTCTATGATAAAATATCTAATACACAACTTTTTCTTGGGCTGCAAGGTGAAGCACTTGGTAGCACTGTTGCCTTGCAGCTAGAAGGTCCTCAGTTTAACTTCCGGCCAGAGAGTCAAACTGAGGCCAGCAGAGTAGCACTCATGGATGGATGGACAACTTTTTCTTCAAAAACCAATGTGGTAAGTTGCCTTTGGAGGCGTTTCTCTCTGGGTAGTAAGAAAAACAGCTGAGGTGTACAAACGTGTGGAAAACACAGTTGCTCATTTTATGCAGAGAAGTTTGCAAATTGCTGAACTTGCAAATTTAGCCAGACTGGCACTAAGGTTAGGAGCACCAGCAGCTGTGTCAGTACAAAACTGCCCATCAAACCAGCAAAACAGAAAAAGCCAGGTGTTGTGCTTGTTCTCAGCGTCATTTGTCAAAACTGGGTCATGGAGTCTGGTCGGTCCTTTTTGTTAAGGATGGTTCATAAAGACATGTCAGTAATATATTATGTAGAACATCATATTCTGTTTATCAGTATAAATAACAATAATATGCTTATTTTATGTTCAATGACATGAACAAACTATATAAATTATAGTCTCCAAGTTGCATCAGTAGGGATTTCTGAAAGGACTCTGTCCAGGTTAGTTTCATATAGTACTGCAAGTTCTTTCATTAAACCTCCACATGGTCATTTGCAGTCAGTCTTAGTTAATTTTTCTGTTACTGAAAGTAGTACAAGTGAGTGATATGTTTTACTTCATTTTCTTTAACAAGAGTTTGGCTTTTTGGTGTAAGGTACTCAGACAAAATCTAAAACAGTAGTACTATGATTGTGCTTATGGTCTTGATTATTTAACTTGGCCTTTCAACAGCAGGTTGCCATGCTCCCCTGCTGTTTAGGTAATGGCACAAAACTTCAATTAGAACTAAAATTTGTATTTTGTTTTGATAATAGAATGTAAAACATTTCTGTTTGTGTGTGGACAGATTCTTGGTCAAACTCAAACTTCGGAATATATTTATAATTAATTTTGAAAATCATGTTAGCTAATTAAAAGAACTGTTGAACTATAACCAGAGTTAAAATGCTGTCCCTAAATAAACATATTTTGGTAACATTTGGTCTAAAAATTAAATATTAAATTACCAGTAAATGCAGAAAGACACAGACTAACTTTTAAAATGATGAGTAAGTTTTCATGTTGTTTATAGTTATATAAGATTAGCCAAAACCTTACAATGGGAAACAAAATAAGACATCAACTATTACTTTGGTCTTGGGGTGTAACGAGATCTTGTGCGACCTAATTAAGTCGCTTTAGACAGCCAGCAGCCATGGCACATGTTATTCAACATTGTAACACAGACAATTGTTCAGGTGAGAAGGCAGCAACAAACTAAACCCTTCCTTTGAGAAATTGTGGACGTGTAATATTGGCTGCTAAAACATGGTATTCTATCTGTATAAACAGTAGTGGTATAATTTGTCTTAAATTACCAAAATCAGCTAAAACAAGGTTCAATATGACTAGCTTCTGAATTTATTGAGTTCTGTACAAAATTGCTGAAACTTGACATCTGTCTAATACTGTAATAACAGAATCTCACTTAAAAAAATAACTATCAGTTAAATGCCTTTAAAATTGTCCTAAATAAGAAATAGAGCAATGTGAGTCATATTTGAGCCCAATCCAGGGATAAAAAGCTGCAGTTTTAACTGCTGCTTATTAATCCCTTTGCTTTGGATGCATGGTGATAGCTGCAGGGTACCCAGATAAGTGTCAACACTTTTAGCTGATATTCTCCAAGGAGGAGATCTTAGCTGATAAAATTATTCTCTGAAGGGAAGATCTCCTGACATCTGTATCTGTTTCAGCTTCCATGATTAGTATGGGGGAGATGGGAGTGGGGTGGAGGATGGGAACACATCTTAAATGTTACCTAAAAGTGTTAAAGCAGAAGATGAAAGATGAACTCTTTCTGGTGTGAAAATGAGGCGAAGTTGGAGTCAGTCAACTTCATTAGTCCCATCGGGAAATTCACTCCTAGCTTCCAGGTCCATGTATTTAGTTACAACATTAAAAAAAGCCACATAACAAATACACTATAAAGAAAAAGCATACAGTAAATAACACAATTTCAATAAATCCTTGAAGTCTCTTGGCGGCAATTACTTAGGATGAGCATCTAGTCTGTTGCTGTTGTGCAGGCTAATCGAAAAGGGAATAAAGGGCTTGGAAAAGTGATTAGTTCTCATCATGGTCATATTATAGCACCAGCTTGGAGGCATTCTAGAAAATGTAAGAGAATGTGGTCAGGATGGCTGGTGTATTTCCTCAGCCCCTTGTCTCTTTCAATGATAGCCAAGTCACAATGCTGAACTGTTGTAAGCTTAACCCAGGCAAACTGCTGGGAATTGGCTAAATTTATTCATCGGCTGTATAATATGACACAGCTCTCACGCTGTGCAAAGGTCTGGTTGGTTAATTGAACCTGGTTGACCTAGTCCATTTGGAAATACAAGTTTATGAGAAAGAGCAGTCCTAAGACTGAAATGGCCTCATTTGTTAGTCAAAGAAAGTTCAGCAACCAGTCACCAAGAGCAGATTAATCTTTAGGCGCTGTAGCTAAATTAAATATGTTTGGCCTGTAAACCACGTTTGTTTTGGAATTATATTGGAACTATGTCCAACTGTATGGTCACTAATAAAATAAAGTTTTATTATATTCTATCCTAATACTAATAAAGCCCTGCACAACACCATTTTGTGTTTTCTACCCATCTTTGAGGGGTGTTCTGCTTCATTCAGCAATTTTAAAATGCATATTCTTTGCATTAACAAGCTGGTTTCCAGCCCAAGCTGGACATCCACATCTAGAGCAAAGGGACCATCAGTCATGGCTTTAGCTTAACAATAATGGGACAAAATCTGACTTGAATTCAAAAGGGCAAAACAAGATGAAAATTCATAGCTAAAGCAGAAAACAAATAAATACAACCAAATGTGCATGCTGGGGAAATAAACAGAACACACTGCAGTCAGCAACTCCCTGATTCTTAGATTTCTATAAGCAGCCATTTTTTTATTCTCTAGCACTCTTTGGCATTTTATTCATCTGCAGAGAAAATTACTGATTTACTAATGGAATTAGTAAACAAATTCTTTGTCTCTTCTGTAAAGAGTCATTTTAGTTGATGAAACCACACTAAACAATGACCTCCATTATTACAACTCCACTCAACCTACTGATTATTAAATTCAGTCCTATTTTGTAACACATTGAACATATAGGACACATAATTGTAGAACTGCTTTCTTGGACTCAAAGTTACATTTTGAGAATGTGGTACCAAATGTATTATGTTGAGATGTGAATTTGTACTTGCACTTGTTTGAGTAAAACTCAACTGAACATCCTAAAATTAAACAACCCAGAAAATGTTGCATTTAAACTATCTGGTTCTCATTCAGCTCTTAACAAGCTTGATTTCATAGTGAAAATATAATGTTTAGGATGTTACTGTATCATTAGCCAAGCTTTGATACCTGCACATAATGTTTGTGTTTATGTGTATCCTGCCATGGGACTTAGAGAAATAAGTTCATTGTTGTATATTAAGTAAATATTTGATAGAAATTATGTAAACATTCTACTGTGATATAACAGCAAAGCTAAAGCTAAATTAAAAACCTAAACATTTAGAATGATACAAATTTTGTTAAAACACAAGAGTGATGGCAGCCATCCCAGAGCCTCATATCCAGTCCCATAAAAGGCTACACAGGTGTCCAATTACCCAAGGTTCTCTTGTGTCTTGGTTGGCGCAAAGCCAACAATCTCTTTGAACGAAGACACAAACACACTAACATGCATTTGCCTGGGGGAACTGGAATGCTATGGTCTCCAGGATACATGTATTATTGTTCAAAAAACATGGTTCTTAATTAACATAGAGCTGGGTTGTATCCTGGTTTGCCTTCAGAACTGCTTTAATTCTTCTTGGCAGAGATTTAACAAGGTTTCAGAAACATTCATGAGAGATTTTGGTTCATATTGACATGACAGTTATCACATAGTTGCAGCAGATTTGACAGCTGTCCGTCCATGGTGTGAATTCACCATCCCATCACATCCTGTATTGGATTAAGATCTGGTGAGTATGGAGGCCAATGGAATACAGTGAACTCGTAATCATCAAGAAACCGGTTTGTGTTATTTTCAGCTTTGTGACATGATGCATTATCCCACTGGAAGTAGCCATTAGAAGACTGGTATACTGTGGTCATAAAGGGATGTCAGTGGTCCAACACAATTCTCCGGTAGGATTTGGTGTTTAAATGATGGCCAGTTTGTAATAACGGACCCAAAGTGTGCCCCCACATTTACACCGGCACCACCAGCCTAAAACAATAAACAAGGTAGGATGGATCCATAATGTTAATGCTCAATTCTGATTCTTTCTGAAAGGCACAGCTCAAGACACATTAGACCAGGCAACATTTTTGCAGCCGGTATTTTCCAATTTAGGTCAACCTGTGTAAATTGCAGCCTAAGTTTCCTGTTTTTAGATGACAGGACTATCACCTGGTTTGGTCTCATTCTGGTGTAGCTCAAGGTGCTTCAGAGGTTCTACGACTTCAGAGAAAGTATTCTAAATACCATGGTTGTAACAAATGGTTATTGGAGCTACTGTTGCCTTTCTATAACCCATTTGCCATTTCTCCTCTGACCTTTCCAAGGTCACACAACTGTTGTTCACTGGACATTTGCTCTCTTGCTCTCTTGCTCTCATTAAGCTTGGTTTGAGCTTCAGCAAGTCATCTTCACAATGTTTAGTAGCCTGAAAGCACTGAACTGCTGCTATGTTATTGGCTGCTTCAGCATTTGTGTTAACAAACAATGAACAGGTGTATCTGATAAACTGGCCAGTGAGTGTGTTTTATAGGACTTGTGAACTCTGCAGACAGTTCTATCCTGGTCATTAAATAAAATGAAGAATTAAAAATTTGTATATACACTTATAGTAAATCTTTCACTGCCACACTTAATACTTTTGGTTTAACATTATGTTTTCTTTTTTAGTCCATTAGAAACTTAAAAGTATTAACTATTTACTGCCACAGTATAAAAAGAAGCAATGATATCTCAGTAAGACTCTGCTATGATAGTGTAATATTTTATTGTGCGAGGTGTTCTGAAGTTATTCAGTTCAATACCAAATGTATCTATTGATTTCCTGAGGAGCAATTTGGGAGGCTGTTATTAGATGCACAAAGAGAGAGAGGTTGGGGAAAAAGGAAAAAAGGGAGAGAAGAATAGAGGAGAGAAAGAAGGGTGAAGAGAATACAAGATACTAGAAGACTGCTTCTACACCTGCAGAAACATACATAACAACAGCATTGTTACCGAAAAGTGCACGGTACCAATGAATGCAAGATGTATTTGCAGCTTGATATACACTCACCGGCCACTTTATTAGGTACACCAACTGCTCGTTAACGCAAATTTCTAATCAGCCAATCACATGGCAGCAACTCAATGCATTTAGGCATGTAGACGTGGTCAAGACGATCTGCTGCAGTTCAAACCGAGCATCAGAATGGGGAAGAAAGGTGATTTAAGTGACTCTGAATGAGGCATGGTTGTTGGTGCCAGATGGGCTGGTCTGAGTATTTCAAAAACTACTGTTCTACTGGGATTTTCACGCACTACAATCTCTCGGGTTTACAGAGAATGGTCCGAAAAATAGAAAATATCCAGTGAGCTGCAGTTCTGTGGGCGCAAATACCTTGTTGATGCCAGAGGTCAGAGGAGAATGGCCAAACTGGTTCAAGCTAATAGAACAGCAACAGTAACAATAACCACTCGTTACAACCAAGCTATGCAGAAGAGCATGTCTGAACGCACAACACGGCGAACCTTGAGGCGGATGAGCTACAGCAGCAGAAGACCACACCGGGTGCCACTCCTGTCAGCTAAGAACAGGAAACCTAGGTTACAATTCGCACACGCTCACCAAATTGGACAATAGAAGATTGGAAAAACGTTGCCTGGTCTGATGAGTCTCGATTTCTGCCACGACATTCGGATGGTAGAGTCAGAATATGGCGCCAACAACATGAAAGCATGGATCCATCCTGCCTTGTATCAACGGTTCAGGATAACATGCCATGTCATAAAGCACGAATCATCTCTGACTGGTTTCCTGAACATGACAATGGGTTCACTGTACTCAAATGGCCTCCACAGTCACCAGATCTCAATCCAATAGAGCACCTTTGGGATTTGGTGGAACGGGAGATTCGCATCATGGCTGTGCAGCCGACAAATCTGCAGCATCTGTGTGATGCTATCATGTCAATATGGACCAAACTCTCTGAGAAACGTTTCCAGTACTTTATTGAATCTATGCCATGAAGGATTAAGGCAATTCTGAAGGCAAAAGGGGGTCCAACCTGGTACTAGCAAGGTGTACCTAATAAAGTGGCTGGTAAGTGTAGAACATCTGTGTATCTTTTAACACTTGAATCTAATCACCTGTGGGTGTAAGTGTGAGTGCGATTGTGTATATAAGGGTTCTCCATAAAAATATGCAATGGCGAGTGTAAGGAGCCACAGACCTGCCCCCCTGGACCCGAGACAGACATGGAGGAGATCTGAGCCACAGACATCCCAAGGCCCCCCAGAGCACGGGAACCCCAGGAGGACCACCGTTTGGACTACTGCAACACCCCCCAGAGAAGAGCAGAGGAGAGCCCCAGGGGAACCACCCAGCAGCCACAGTGCAGAAGCCCCAGGGCGCTGCAGCGATTAGCCCACAGGCCCCGCTGGCAGCCGTCTACGCTGGAGCAGATTACCGCAGACTATCTGTGACCATCAAGAAGCAGGGGCTTTTGTGCTATGGAGCAGTCTGTTTGTGTGATATCACAACTTGAAGATGCCTCGGTAAAACATGGTGCAAGCTCACTACAACGAGACCCAAACAAATTAACTGAATTAAAACCAGGTAAGACAGGTCTAACATGTGAAACATGGAAAGCCACTCCCACAAAATCTTACATCACTGTAAGCTGCACCTTCTGATGTGCAGCAGCTAGCATATTGTATGCTCCAATCAAGAGCGGCAAAGGAGTCTTACATGTCTAGCAGAGAAACGGCACATAAACTAGGAGGGATTTATTTTTAAGGTTTGTGAAGTGCCTAAAGATTCACACTCATTTGTGTTTAGTGTGTTACTTCTAAATTGGTATGGTACTGGGTAACCACTAGATGACAGCAAAATGGTTCTAATGTGATGTATAATAGTTGTATAATGTTTATCAACCAGCTTTAGCAGGCTATACTGTATGTGCTACAGAGGTGGTTTGAGGCAAATCTGATGCTATAGTCCACAAAGGGTTACATGTGTGAATGGTATTGACTTTGTGATTTTCTGTGTACGCTAGCTCAGTAACATTGTGTGTAAATGTATATTGATAAGAGAGATTGGGTACTTTTATTAGTGAAGGTTAAGTTTATTAAGAATAAATCTAAATTGCTCTTAGGTGTTAGTGTTGAATTAAATGGTTGTTTCTTACTGTATGTGTCTGTGTTGGTCTTGTGACTGGTTGCTGGAGGTAAGCACCAGTCCCCTGTGTGTAAATATATAGGCCATGGAAAGTTGAATTTTAGAGCAAGTCTTTTTAAATTTTTCAATAGTTATGATTGTTTATTCCATTGCCTTGATAGATGGGCCTGGCAGTCTTACTTCTCTGCTCTCCAAATGTTGCACTTTTACACTATGCAGTGGGTTACTAACCCCTCACACAATTGCATGTCATCCTTTGGTTTTGGCATTGAAAGACATGCCACATGGGAAAATTACATTCCAGCATCACCTTCCTAACACTTTAGCACAAAAACTAGCCTGGCATGGATATTGGCATGTCAAAACATTTGACCACATGAGGGCCGCAGCTGTCACATTTTATGTACGCCACAATGATCAATTAACCCAATAATATCACTTGAAACTAAACTTAAAACTTATGCCATGACCAACTGGAGCCACTCATGCTGTATTGAAATTTAATTTCCAGATGGTCAAGTTAATACTTTAATACAAAGAGAAAAAAAAAACAGCGATGTCACTGAAAAGTAACGTACTGTCATGATGCACCAAAACACTGTTCTGCCCCATTGATTCCAGCATACACAAACGTTTTACAATATGAATGCATCAAAAGTGACACACATACTTCAAAGATGTGACAGGACTTTGTGTCCAACAAAATGTCCTTTATTTCATCACATTTAGACTGCTGTAACATGTGTTTAACATAGCATCAGTAGCAGTGGCAAGATTTAACAACAATTTCAATAAAATAAGGGAAAGAAGGAGCACAAAATTGCCTTGCAGACCAGATATTATGATGGTCATCACTGTGACCAAAATACTTAACCTATTTGTTAAGTGTTTATTTTTATTTATCAGTACTAACCCAATGTGATGATGAAGCCAAGCATACTTTCTTTCCAGTTTTGTCACCATTTTATATGTCAGATTATCCATACTGCTGCTTACAGGGTTGTGTGAGATTTTCAGGATGAAAGCCTTGAACAGAGATTGTGAACATACATACAAGTGCACAAAATACACTTTAACCTTGTTTTGTATGTGTGTAGTTGCCTTTGTGGCACAGTATTTGAAGGGCATTCCAGTCAGTGCTGTCAACTAATGTCATCCACACTAACCCCTGCTGACGGGGGGGGGGAGGGTCAACACTTAGAAAGCGGTGGAAGCAGCTGAGATTGTGACAAGCCCTGCAGAGTTTACATGTGAGTACGTGTATGTGTGTGGGTGTGTGTGTGCGTGTATGCCTTATCATAGAAATATACCCAAAAATGAAATTTGATGGCCTCGCTGATGGGCTGATACATATTTACTGTACAGCTAAGCCTTTGCTTAATCCCAGGAAGAAATCTGATGTAATCTTAAGCTTTGTTGGAAAATGTCCAGTATGATTCATGCATTAATAGTTAAAACAAAGGAGATGTTTGTAGATTTTAAGAGAAACAGGAATAGGTCAAACACTATTTCCATCATGGGAGAAGAAGTGAAGGTGGTGGAGGAGTATAAATACCTCGATGTTCACCTGGGCAACAGACTGGAGTGGAAATACAACTGTGAAGCCATCTACAAGAAGGGACAGAGCAGACTGTACTTCTTGAGGAACCTTAGGTCCTTCAGTGTTTCCAGCAGGATGCTGCATATCTTCTATAAGTCTGTTGTGGAGAGTGTGATCTCTTCTGCCATCATCTGCTGGGGTAGCAGCATCAGAGCCAGGGACTTAATAAGTTGATAAAGAAGGCTAGCTCTGTTCTGGGGCCTCCTCTGGAACCTCTGGAGATCATTGTGTAAAGAAGGATTCTTTATAAAATGAAGAACATTATGGAAAAGATCGTCCTCTTCATGAGACGGTTGTACATCAAAAGAGTGTCTTCAGTCAGAGGCATCTTCAAATCTGCTGTAAGAAGACCACAACAGGAGATGCTTCCTGCCCACAGCCATCAGCATCTACAACAGCTCTTTGAAGAAACCTGCATAATATGAGCTACAACAACATTTAATTTCCCTTCGGGATTAATAAAGTATTTTTGAATTGAATTGAACTGAATCTATTTGACAGCTAAATATGTTGTTCTCACAAACACTTCTTTTGCCCATATTGCACTCGCGTACATGTGTGTAGTTGTGTACTCATTATAAATTGTGTTTATTGCAAAGTCAAAACTGACTGAGAAATGTAATTTAAGCAAAAGGTCTATAATACTCTAATGTTTCAGGAATATCTTAACCTGATGTTGCATAAGGTAACATCTAAAGGTTTAACCCCTAAAACTTGCTAAGTTTGGTCAATCACTGTTTGAACCTCTTATGTGTGTACCCTGGGGCTGCTGTAAGCACCATAATACTCATGATCCATGAAGACAAGTCTACTTTACATGTCAATATGATGCCTCTGTGATGATGCCTCTGTTATACTCTGCATGCAGAAGTAATGACATGCCAATTTTTTTTAATATGGTGAACAGATCCAGTAAGCAACAAAACAGTGTTGGCTTCCAATCTTCAGAATGAGGCATTTTTGGGATGTCTTTAGTCTCTTATTTCAATCTACAATGACCGAAATAAAATAAAAGAAATGTGTGACGATACCAGGAAAATAATCTGTGTAGTCTACTTTGGGAATATTGCCTGATATTCCTGTAAAGGGTTTCCCATGCTGTAAGATTTGTTTACTATTTGGTTCTCTGCTGCTCCTGTTGTTTTGTAGGGACAAATTATCTTTATTTTCAGATTATTTGCATTTGTTTATTGAGGTTTTTTTTTGAGTACTGGTAAAATTTGTGAGACTGGTAGAATTTCACCTGACAGTTCATGTGTCATCTAAAGGTTTTGCACAATTCAATTCAATTCAATTCAATTCAATTCAATTCAATTCAATTCAATTCAACTTTATTTGTTACCAAGGGGAAATGTAAAGGCACAGTGATATGAACACAGTCACCAAAAACACAGCGATTAACGTGCATAGAGGAAAAAAAAAAAACATAAAAACAAACAAGGATCACCATGTGATGAGTAATTAAATTGAAGAGAGAAAGCTGCCCTCCAAACATTGGCATCGATGCCCAGGTTGCAGAACACAGAGAACCACTTTATAAAGTTGTTCCTAAAGCTACTAAAGCTGTCGCTAAAGCTCTACTTCTTCTCAACTTCTAACTATATAGAAATACAGCTTTGGGAACAAAAGTGGCCCTCCTCTGTGTTCTGAAAAAATTGGCATCAAAGCCAATATTTGGAGGGCGGATTCTGTGCCCCAGGCTGATGGAGTGGAACCAGTATGTAATTCGAATCACGAATGTGATGACACTCTCTCTGAAAGAGTAGTAGAATACCAGTAAAACGTTTTTCCTGACTCCAAAGGAATCAAGCTTCCTTAGGAGGCTGACAGATGAAGACACAGCTCTGTGTTGGAAGAGTATTTTTAGCAGATGATCAAAAATGGTCCCCAAGTATTTATACTCCTCAGCTCAGCTCCCTCCACAGGCTTTCCATGGACAACGGTGGTGAAATCTGTAACCAGATGCCTCTGATTGTTGGAGAAGGTCACCACCATCTCTTTGTTTTTGCTGATGTTCAGCCAAAAAACCACTGTAGGACCTGAACATGATTAAAAGGGCCTGATAGCAGAGACAGGAGCAGCAAACTTCACCAGATGACAACTGGGCTGAGTGACTCTACAGTCATATATGGGATGAAAAGTAGAGAAGAAAGTATACAGCCTTGGGTGGAACCATCGAGGTATAATGGATGTCTGAGACAAAAAACTGGATATAGAATTTCCCTAAGAATTACTGTTAAACTCTTACCTCGTCTCCCTCTCGTGAACCCAGAATCATGCCTTATCTCATAAGCTGGATGTGTCATTACGCCCTTTTTAAAAACAGGAAAGTTAAGTCCCAGGAAAAGTAAACACTGTTATAAATCAACCCAGTCTTATTTTCCAAGCCACACAAATGATAGTTGGGTACATGCACGAATACCTTCACACAGACAGTAATCATCAAAACATCTATGTAATAATCTGTTTCCACGTTTGCCTCCGATTACTCCCAGGGGATAGCAATCTCTGTGCATGTCTCATACTTAAGACACACACAGAAACACACACTCTTCTTCATATGCAGATGCTTAGATACTTACATAGAATTCAACACAATCTTTCACTCACAAGCACTCATGTGCATCAAAACATTCTGGCAAATCCGAAGCAGTTGACAGGCCCCACTTATCAGCTGAGGCCGGGTGCAGCAGATAAGGGAGCTGCAAGGTGCATCCTAAACCCAGTGTATAGGGCGGGGGAGAGGAAGTGCATCCGAGGGTGGGATAAATCAGAGATGAAAGACAGAAGAGAGCAAAAAAATCAGCCTTCATGTCAAAAATAATAAACTTTTCAGACGAGGAGTGGCAACAGAAGGTGAACACTTGGTCATGGTAGGATTTAAATGAAAGATGGAGCAGTAAGGTGAAAAACATGTCAGCCCAATGTATACAGCAGGGACAAAGAGAAAATATATAATACTAAAATATGATTATACATGTTTTAAACACTAAGGTCCACCAGATAAATATATATTCACCTTCTATATATACATTCAGAGTTTGAACATGTTACTGATAAAGCCCTCTCATGCTTTTCCTCCATAACACCTATTCAATAAAAATAACAATGCTGGGGCTTTGTCTTTGAAAACCTTAAGGTCTATCTTACATTTAAGACGAGGCCTAAGATCTCCCAGCTTCCACCAGTGTCCCAGCAACCAGCACAGTTGAGCCTGTGCACAGTTTGGTGTTGTGTTCACTTCTCCTCATTTGGATACTCTACTCATACAGAGAACCAAGCTCATCCAAATTTCTGTGAGTGTAACAGTGAGGCTTGGGTACATTTGGAATAAATAAATAAGTAAAAGTCTGAGCAGCAAGGAGAAATAATTTTAGGTTTGTAGAAGGGCAGACAGAAAGAGAAAAACATGTTGTGTAAATCCAGAAATAAATACCCGTGGTTAACCCTCACGGTCCACCTGACAAACATACCCACATGCGTACACAGAGTCTGAATCTTTTACTCATATAATCCGTTCTAGTTTTGCTTCCCAAGACGTTAGGCAGCAAGCCCTTTTTCCTATGTCAGCAACTTCCTATCTAATCCCACTAAATCAAGAAGAATGAGGCTCGGCATTAGTTGTGACAGAAGAAGTCAAGGGGATTGAAAGTGCCCACAGACTCACCATTCAATACACACCAATCTACTGTCTGATAATGCATATACTTGGGTATTGGCTATGTAAGAACTGTGGAGGATGTATATATCATTAAATGCTCACGCGTGATTAACATTGGGTAAATCTACTTTCCAACCTGCCTGTGGCACTCACAAAGGAATAAAACAGAAGCAGAGTGCCAGTCAAGTGATATAGCCGGCAGATGGTTTTTGCTCGAGTGCAAAGCGAACACGTGAGTGTGGATGGATGTGTAGGAACAAACACTCGCTCTCGCAAATCATCTTAAATCAAGTGGATGTGTTGATTCAAGCGTTGCGTCTCATGCCACTGCACAGACAGAGGCGCTCTCATAAGTGCTCTCATTAGTATTACACCGCTGACAGGGCAAAGCACAAAATGAGAACTAATTTTTATTGATGCGTGTTGTAGAGCATCGACCCTCTAAGTCTGCACTCAGCTGTCTGAACTGACTTCCAGCTCACACCTGAAAGTAAGGAGTTTTTTTTTTACGAAAGACAATATCACATGGAAAAGTATCTTGTACAGCTGAGAGGGTTGGAAAGATGTGGCAGCACAGAGGTCTGCTATTACAAAAACAACATAAACTTCAATCAACAGAATGGCTCAAAACATTAATGTTATTTAGGTAGAGGACACCATTTGATTTCCAGTTTAGTCTGTGTTTTTTCTTTTAACCTGCAACAAACCAGTTGGAGTCAATTGCTGAGATGAAAAAAAAAACAAACCTTTTTTGTAGGATTTAGTTAGATATATTTCTGTGTAATCCATGCAACAATTATTAAAATAATACAGTTGAAGCATTGCAGCAGAGTGAAACAGGCGTGTTGTCATATTCTGGAGCTGAGAGGACTGGAGAGGCCTGTGTGGAGATAAATATTAACTGTCTTATCTTTTGCAGAATTATAAACAAGTGTATCAAAAGAAATTATGTATGATGATTTACATTCTTTTACAAGTATTAATGAAATGAGTAATCTTTTGATTTTCAAGTAAAACATAAATGATTGAATATGATTGAGAACTGAGAGTAAAGTAAAAAACAGTAAGGGTTACATTCTCAATCCCGCTATATATGCAAGAGATTATACTGTTAATCTTTGTAATGGATAAAAGAATGAAGTAATGCATTTTTTAAGCCTGTAAATGAAGTAACGCTGTAACTAAAAGTGTTTGAGCAGCACTGATATAAGATTAAACTCTGTTTAAGAGGAGTGTAAATGTTTGAGTGAGACAGTAATAGAGCCGATGTTCAGAATTGGGGAAGTGAGAGCTGTAGCTTACAGCCAAGGCTGATGACTGAGGCGGGGGCATACAGGTCAAAGAAGGCCAGCAGACAGCTCAGACTAGGTGCTGATGGCGCTGTCTGAAATGGACACGACTCGGAAATTCCAGAAAAAGTCACCTTATGTCACGGTTACCAATGGGACAGCCATGGCAACAACCACTGGCCAATGAGCACAAAGAGTTTGTGGAAATGCACTATAAAAAGGTCAAAGCTGAAGGGAGGACTAGGGGTTGTTTTCTCGCAGAGACCAGTGAACAAGATTGGACGGAGAAAAAGATGCTAGATGGAAGAAGTACCCAGACACAGTCCCTGCTGATCGACTGCATTAAAAGAGGATCACCCGTGAGCCCTGAAGGACTGTGCCTCAAAATTTAAGAAATCTGATTTCATCTAAGCCTTTTTTATCCAGACAACAGAAGTGAACTTTTGATCGGTGAACAGCTGATTGCTCCAAGTTTCCGGCTCCTGGAATTCTGAATCAACCTCAATTTTCCCGAGGTTTCCTTCAACTTTTCAGCCTCTGGAAGCCCATTGTCCTCTGAGACATATGTCAGCAAAGGTTTCTGTTTAGCATCGAAGCCTGGAGCATCAGTGCCTTCCACTTTTAAAGGAGGAAAACTGAAGATCAAGTCGTATCCCCCTCCAAAACCACTCGTTGTTTACCCTAAGAACAGCTCCATCGGGTGCATGGACGAGCTACGTCTTCAAAGCCTCTCCAAACTCACTAGTTTCAGCATCAGGGAAAGACAGGTTGAGTTGATGATTTAATTTATATTATTGAAATTTATTGTTTTGCTGATTTAAGCTTGTTACTGACCCTGCAAAAGCGTTACTAATTACTTTAATTAAAGAAAGCATATAAAATTCTAGTTAAATCGTGGACATTCAATTATTTGAGTCACCTTATTGTTTTGTTTTTATTGTGGTAAAAAGTCTTGTTGCCTGGTTCTAAGAATTAATAGGAGGTTTTTTATAGGTTGCCTTAGCCAAGTTGTTAAAACAACGCCCTTGGGGCTCGTAGCCGAGTCACTAAATTAACATAGCCCATATACCAAGTGCCAGTTGTAAATATTAGGGAATGAGCAGCCCGTTAACAGGAGTGATTGTCGGACGTGATCAACGCCGGTGGGCTACTCAGTCGTCCAGACTCCGATTGAGAAGGGCGAGACTTCTGGATGTAGGCTGTCAGAGGCTAGGCGAGTCCATTTCCGACACCAGCTTAAACAGAACTTTCAGTGAACCTGCTTAGTAAGACTTTTTCAGTTTAAGGGAATTCCGGACCCGTTTGGATGGAGAGCTGATTGAGCAATCCCCTTAGACAATAGGAAGTAGGTGGAGAGGGGTTAGCTCATTGGACAACCGAAAAGGTGGCGCCCGAACAGGGACACTGACAGAGATAAGGGGCCCAGAAGGAAAGATGCTCAGTAGAAGGACGTCTCTGCCTGAGCACCCCGGACCGACAGCCTGAAAGGGAGTAAGGTTGTCTGTGACTGATAGGGCCATCAGTCACAACCCTCGCAGTAACTGCATAGCGTGCAGGTGAGGATAGGGCTTTTATGAGGGTAGATGACCAGACCCGGACAGTAAAGCTAGTAGCCAAATAGTCTGAACCAGCCCTACTCGAAGGTACCTCGAGAGGCTTTGGAAGACGGACAACTCGAGACGACAAAGAACTAGCGATGAACGAAGAGATTGAAACACAGGAACCGACGGAGCGGGAGAGCTGAAGGACCACTCCCACCACCGAAGTACCGACATCAAAACAGCTAGAGCTACACAGTTTCCCTACTGAGGTGCTGCTAGGTGGGGGACAGATATTCACATGGACTTCATCCGTAAAGAAGATTTTCCACTCCTTCAACCAGAGCAATCAGAGGAGACATTGGTGAGTCAGCTAACTAACAAACTCCAAAAGATGAAGTATACTATTGTTCAGGACAAAACATGGTTAGACTGGTTGTGGTACCATGCCCCAAGGGCAGTCCAGAGGAGGAAGACATTAGTCCAATGTTACGTTGGTGGACAGGGTTCCTTGAAGTGTGGGGACTGGGGGAACTGTGTCACTGTACAGTCCATCGAAAAATATGACCCGATTGTAAGATGGTTTCCAGTAAGTCTGGACTGATGGGTACCTCACAAACCCCACTGCCAGAGCCCCTGCAAGACTGAAAGATTACGAAATAGAGACCAGAAATGATGACCCAGTTCAAAGAAAAGCTTCGAGCCATCCAAGATGACGACAAAGAGAGTTTTGCTTGAAGAGTGTAAGTGAGCATGGCAGACCGGAGCCAACGAAAGACCACAGAACTGAAAAAGAGATACTAACTTATGACTTAACAGTCAGAAACAGAGAGTGAAGAAGAGGGCAACGAGTCAGAACAAGAGCAAGACCAAAAACATGCTGAACCCAGCCAAGACCCAACTGTTACCCCCTACATCATAAGGCAGAAGGGGGACATCCCTCAACGGATTGCCTCAATTAAGCAGAAACCCAAGAGACTATCAAGAAGGGAATCCTCTTGTCAGCCGCCCTCGAGCGCCATAACAGGAGCCCTCAAACAGTATGATCTAACACCAAGCCACAGGGAGCAGGACCCCAGACAAAGGTAAAGTAAGAGACCTTACCTCTCAAATTTGAACAAGAAGCCAAAGAAAACAGTGCTATAACCAACACAGAACGACAGGAAAGGACAAATGTCGAAGAAAAAGAACCAAGAAAGTTAGTCAGAAATCAGACAGAGTCATGATGAGGAAAACCTGGACCCGATACCCACAATGCAGACGAATTTCCTGCAAGAATGGACTCGACTCTACACAAGTCATTAAGAGCCCAGGCAGGGAAGATTACAAAAAGAGGTTTCGAGAGCTAAGAAGACAAGTGAGCCGAGAACGAAAGCAAGCAAAGTGCGTCTGACTAGTGTGGCCGACCTCTCTTATTATGCTGTCATCCACTCTCCTATTGCCGCTTACAAAAAGGGAGAAGACTGAAAGAGTACAGAGAGAAAATGTGGGTCACCTGGATGAAGGACTGAATGCTGCCATCAATCACGGCCTGAGAAGGGTAACCATATGCCTGGACGGACTGAGATCACATGACCTGCCATGGGAGTCAGCAGAAAAAGTGGCTGTTGCAACAGCACACCACGTAGTCAAGAATCTCTTACAAGACGCCTCACTGACCGAAAATGTCATCGTCACTTCCCTAGCCAACATGAGAGTCGGAGGAAGAGGGAGCTGGCGTTAGTAGAAAGGATAGATGAGAAGAAACCGAAGATCCCCCTTACTTAGAGATACCAAGAATTCAACAAGGGAACGAAAAATCAAACCGCACCCTGATGAAAAGCGCCACCTGTACAAGAGTGAGACCAGCCAAGCTCCCGCCAGGAGAAAAGACCAAAATCAGCAAAGAAAGACGGAGCTGCCCCTTCACCTCTTTGGCAGGCTGTGGACGTAGCCTAGCTAATTGCAGCCTGGAAGACCTAGATAAAACAGATCAGCCCCAATGAAAGATTCAAAGCAAAGAAGACAAAACAAAGTCCAGCCAAGAGGAGCTCCTGAGTAAATTCAAAATGGAGCCCTTTGAACCAAGAAAGAGAAGACAGGGAAGTCAGTGGCTCGGAAGAAGAAGAACCATCAGAACAGGAGACCTCTGGGGCAGATAGTGATGACAGTGAAAGCCTGTTTTCAATCCCAGTGTGCAGCTGGCAACCCCTCACAAGCCACTCAAAGTAGGACAGAGAAGAGGAGAAAAAGAAAGCAGTGGAAGTGTTTTGACATCTACCGGGTCTCAGAAAGAATGGCCAGAGACCTGCCTGGGGGGCCCGGTTCAGGCGAATAATGGGCGTCGAACGTACATACCGAAGCTGGGCAAGAGACTACCACATCCCCGGCTGTATGGGCTGACCGCCTAGAAGACAAAGTCGAACTCAGGGTAAAGCAACAGTTGGGGAATGTGCCAACATCCTAATGATGCCATCCTACCACACCTAGCCACTTATCAGCCCCTGACCAGCAAGTTCAGAACCACTTATGTTGGAGTCGTGCATGATGTGATGTTTAGAAGACTAAAGAAAGCCGCATACGGGTATGCACAAGAGATCGAGCGACAGGTTGAAGAGCTGTCGGACGAGGAGAAGGAGGAAGAACTTCCACTGCCGTCAGCACCGCGCTCCACAAGCAAGACCGTAGGGAAAATGTCTGAACAACCCACAGCGTCCAGCCTGAAGCTGATGTTTTCTGTGAGTACAAAAAGATCAAGACTTGGTTAGAGAGAAAGATCAGAAGAAAGTAGTGAAGATTACATCAAAGATGTGTGGCCGATGATTACCAATGCAACTGAAAGTGACGAGCTAAAAATTGTGGCTGAGCCATGTAACAGCACATCCCTTAGACAAACAAGGAACAGCTCAAAGCCATTATGAGAGGTTGGTTGTGGAGACATGGATGATGAAGACTCCCAGATCAGAAGAGCAAGACTGTGCATGGATGGAGGTCAGCGCCTTGCACCGTGTGGCATGTGCTTAAGCAAACAATCTCACAGCTAGATATGTGAAGGCCCTCCGAGAAGTACCAAAGGGAGGAGAGGAGAGATCGCTTTTGCCAAAATGCCGATGCAGGGTACAACAGTTCCACAGATGGACCAAAGCAGTGATTTCCTTATGATCTGGAGCAGCAGTTTTTACAAAGAAAGAAGACAGAAGAGACAGGACAAAGGGGCCAAACCACCAACTAAAGCCAGTGTGAAAGCTCCAGCCATTAACCCCCCCCTAACAGGACGCCACTTCAGAGAGAGAAAGAACCGCAAAGAAGATTTTACGGACCACCAGCATCGCAAGGCCCACAAAAGAAAAGCACCCTTTCCTCCCTAGGGAAAAGAGTAACGACAAACTGTCCTCTGAAAAAAAGGCCCTCTTCAAGTCCCGCAGGTCAGGGAACCGGGGGCCAGCCAAGTAATGATGACACGGCCGCGAGTCCACCCTGGAAAATGCCTACTGGGGGGAACGAAATCTACACAAAGGTAGAAGGGGAACCCTATCTAGTGGACACCGGGGCTGAGGTATCCATGACTCGCAGAGGCCTAAAGACGACAGGATATCCTTACGGTCCAATTTTGCCAACGGGACTGTAGAGATGCCGTATGGAAACTGCAAAGGAATCATTTGGGTGAAGGGTCCATACAACCTCATCACCATCACAGACTTGAAAGAACTCAACAAACCACAGGGAGAGCGCCGCTCACTGTCTCAAAGGCTGAGCCAGCTAAGGTCAAGGTTAGTAAAAGTAGGATTGACTCAGAGTGGAACCGGGGCTCAAGAGTGGTACAAAGCAGTAAAATGTGCCAGAAGTAACTGAACAGAAGCTGAAGGAAAGTGACTTCTCCCGGCTGGGAAAGAGAAGTTACGGAAGATTATCACCTCAGCAAATGTGGCCCGGTTGCAGAATGACTGTGGAGCCCTGGGACCAAAGTATGTGCACCTCATAGAAGGGGGAGTGCATCCACCAGTTCGACAGTACCCTCTGAACCCGGGTGCAGTTGAAGAAATGGACAAACTAGTAAAACAATTGAGCGCTCTAGGAATCATCAGAGAAGAGCTGAATCCCATCACTAACAGTCCCATTCAAGCAGTAAAGAACCAGAGTCAGCAGGAGGAGGTTGGAGGCCAGTAATCAAATTTCAGGCCCTCAATCGAAGAAACATAGCAACCGAGCCAGCCTAATCAATCCCCAAGGAGCACTGAAGACACTAAGAGTAAAGAATATAATCCTGCATGTGACTTAGCAATGGATTTTTCTCCCTCAGACTCGCAAAGCAATCACAAGGCAAGACAGCATTTACACACAAAGGCAAGAGTTATGTGTGGCAAAAGGTTACCTCAGGGGTACAAGAATTCCCCTAATGTGTTCCAGTTAGCTGTAATGGAAGTTTGGCGAACCTAGGAGCTACAGTGTACATTGATGATGTGTTCATTGCAGACGACACAGAAGAGGAGCACCTGGAGAGACTGCAAACAGTGGTGAAGAGAATCACAGCTGCAGAACTGAAGCTGAATCTCAGAAATGCCAAGTTTTGGACAGTTTTTCAGGTGAACTACCTAGGATTTCAAGTAACAACAGATTTGGGACTCTCAGAAGGATATCGAGAGAAGCGGCACAATCCAGCCACCTGAATCCGAAAATGATCTACAAAAAGATTTTTGGACTCTGTAACTACGTGAGAGATCATGTTCCTAATTATCAAGATATGCTAAGCCTTATTGGCTGCCTAAAGAGACGAGAAGGAGAAGAAAAAATGACAAAGAAAAACTTGACATGGACTGCATCGAACCAAGACGATCTGGATAAGCTCAAAGGAGCATCCAAGAAGCCGTGAGGTTGGAACCAAGGAGCTTGACTGAAAAAATTGGTGGCCAAGATCAGCTGTGAAGATGAGGACTCCATGCTAAAAAGTGAGCAATGAGGGGGGGTTAGTACTTTTGTGGAGTTACACGTAGTCATCAGTAGAGAAGAAAATTCCCCCAGAAGAAAAAGAATTAGCAGTGCTTGCTAGATACTGGAGCACCTTAAAAGACCTAGCACAGGAACAGCAGATTAAGTCATCACTCAGAGCCAAGTTCACAAGTATCTCAAAAAAGAACGGTGGAACGCACAAAAGCAACCATACAAGGTGGGGAAGATGGGAAGACATCCTGCTGGACCCCGACCTTGAGATTGGCCCAGCACAACCAGCCAGCAAGAAGACACCTTAGAGCCGTCTGTGAAAGAAAGCCGCAAGAGTGGTCCCTATACACTGATGGGTCGAAGAAGGACTGGATCAGATCGCCTACTGGGGGTTATTCTTCAAACAGCACGGTCAAGAGAGGTGTCGCCAAAAGGTAAAACTCCCGGTAGTGCACAGGCGGGAAGAAGTGACAGCAGTGCTGGAGGGAATGTTGGAGTTAATGAAGAGAAGAATCAAAAGAGCAAAGTAGGATCACAGACATCCACTACTGTGCACAAGCTTTGAACGAAGACTTATTCAATTTGGAAGAGAATGGATTTTGAAAGCGCCAAAGGAAAGTTAGTGGCCCATCACGATCTGTGGAAGAAGATCCGCCGAGTTGAGAATGAGCCTGGAGCTTGAAGTGGAGCACCAGAAGGCTCATACCTGAGAAGGGGCTCACTGGCGTGGAAACGATGAGGTGGATCGCTATGTTCAACAGAGAAAAGTTGTCTTTGTCGGGATCGAGAAGTGGGACAGAACGCCACAAGGACGGGCGGTCCCTGAAGAGTACGTGGATGAGGTGGTACGGAGCGTGCATGAGGCCTTAGGACATGCAGGCGTGCTGCCTACCCGTAAAGAATTGGAAGAGCAGGAGCTATGGATCCCTATGAAGCACATCCGGTGCGTACTACAGGACTGTGGAGTATGTGGGCAATACAACGCAGGGCACCGTGGACAGCGGCTGGAAGGTATGACAATCAAGAGCACCATCCCCTGGGGCTCAGTGTGCATGGATGTCGCGGGCCCCATGGAGATAACAGGGAAGAAAGGTGAGAAATACCTCCTGGTGCTAGTAGACTCAATGACAGGGTATGTAACTGTAAGAGCAGCAAGGAGAGCCAAAGGCAGCAGTGTCGTTGCCATGCTGGAGCAAGTCTGTAGTTTCCCTTGGGTGCCTAGGAACTGCGAACAGACATGGGACTCATTTTCACAACGCACAGGTTGATCACTGGTGCCAGTGATATGGAGTAATGAGAATTTACTCTCCACCATACACTCCCCAGCGAACGGAGTGGTGGAACGCACCATAGGTCTGGTGAAAAAATGGATAGCAAAAAAGCTAATTCTCGTGACTAGAGCACCAAAGCTGTAGAAATAGGGCAAGCACTGAATGACAGACATCGAGTCAGTAGACCCTCCCCTGCAGCAGAACTCAACCAACGACCATTCTCTTCACAAGAAATGGGGCGGAGCTCCAATGAGAAAACAGGGAAGCCAACGCCTAAGGTGGGTGAGAGCACGAGATCACCCTGTGTCGGCAGCGGTGAAACCCAAGTACGATACCACTGACATTGTGAAGCAAGTATTAGATCGTAACACAATATTGTTACAAAAGAAAGGGATCCAAGGAGTTGAACAGCTCAAGCCAATTCCCAGCTAAAGATAACCAAAAACCGGAGAGATGGCCAGTGATCCAAGCACCATGCCACCCTACATCAGACTGGCCACTGTATATGGGGTGGTTGCCATTCGAAGAACCACTTCAGGGCTTTGGGCAGGAAGAGTCGTGAAGAAATTGGAACTTGCTAAAAAAGGATTCCTGTCAACAGAGGATGAAATGCTGTGGTGGAAAGAGGTCAAGAACTGTTGCGCAATCTGCATGGGTGGGCCCAAGTCAGCTCAAAGTCCGCTGGGAAGGGCCAGGACGAGAGAAACCACTACATCACAACACCGGTGGCGACGAGTTAGACAGCCTGCCATACAAGCCCGTCAAGGTAACAGACATCTTCATTTGTGGGGGGTGCCGGATCACCACTCTCCCCAGAGTGGTCTTTGTGACTCAGTGGGATCTGCGTGAGGAAAAGCCACGAGAGTGTACCTGCCTGTGGGACGGTTCACTTGCGGAGCCCAGACAAGATCAGGGAGGCTGATGCAGGTGGTTCAAGCAGAAGGCTGGCAAGTGAAGCGATTTTATGATCCACTCAGGTCCTTTAAACCGCATGCTGATGAAGGAAGCCCTGCACCATATAGACAGGCAACCCAAGACCAAGACAGTGTGTCATTAATAGCTCAACCATCAGCTCCCCCACTTTACGAAGCGTTATGTGGCACCGAAGGATGGGGTCACCTGAATGATGGCCTGGATGGGGGACCAACAGATCTGCTGACAATATCAATCACGGAGTCCTGGCCATATGATCCAGCCTCTGGCCAGGTAAGCTGCCCACCTTAACCACCACACAACATCCCTGGTGTTTTTCGAGTGCATAGAGACCAGGGTCCCGAAGGTGTCGGCACTGCACTGAACAACCTCACGAAAATGAGGAGCAACAGACGCAGCCAAGTGGATGGATCGGGCCTGGAGTTGACAACCTGGGGACAGTTAATATTAGAAGTTAATTGCAAAATCCGGACCCTCCCCTAGAAGACATGCCCGACACTCCCAAGGAAAGGGGTGCTCGGGGTACAGGGGCTATACTACTACACCACCAGTTTAGACGGCTGGGGCAGCAATGGAGTCCAACCCAAACAGAGGGTGGGAGAGTTCATCGTAACCTCTGAAGCCTGGCATCGCGATAGGTGGCTACAGATTCCAGGGAACCGTGGCTCATTGGACAGACACACAACCCTGGCTCCACCCAGAAGGTACAACTGGCAGTGCAAATGGTTGTAGTTCCATATAAGTGTATACTCCGTCGGAGCAACATAACAATCATTCCAGAACAGCAGGAGCAGAGCCTGGAAGAAGAGAAGTTGCAGCAGCATACAGGAATAAAACGCTCACATTCCTGGCCTTGGCCATCTTTGCCACAGAAGTGGAAATGGACAAGAAAGGACAAAACTGACGGACCAACAGGAAAAGGGACAAAAGTTGTCAAGTGTCAAAGGAAAAGAAAAACACGAAAGGAGGAATGTTATTCCCCAGTGGGTTCCCACAGTGAAGGTGGAATTTTAAAATTGCCTCAACACCTGGAATGGCCTGATGCACGGAATACCGTATCTGAAATTGCCATCAGGATTGGTTTCTACTAGACACACCGAGAGCTGATTTTGCCCCTTTCTATCCAACCTCGGAAAGTTATTTTGTCTCCAATATAGAATATCAGAGAGAAGCAGATCTGCAAAAGCCTGACCATGCTTTAAAAGGTCAAACCTTGCCATGGGATGTAACTAACTTTTTTAACCCTCTCATATCGCACACAACGTCCTGGCCAGGCAAAAAGGGGCGTCACCCCGCTGGATACTCAAGTTGTAACTCCACCAGAAGAGCCCGAAAAACCTGCCATGTTATTCAATACAGTCCAACTTAGAGTAAGAGGAGCAAGTCCTAGGAATCAGATGGGGACCACATTATCAAGAACCATTACAAGGCACGTATTATGAAGTTTCAATGGCCGGAGCTGTAATCTGGCCTCCATCACCCTCTATGTTCAAAAGAAGTGAAGGGAAAAGAGCGCCAACTTGGCAGATATGTCTTCAACAACACCCAATTACCCATTTCGGTGAAAGAAAGCGCAGTTTACCCTACCCTCCACATCCACACTGTACCCATCCGGCTTGGCCAGCCGTCGGATCACTCAAAATTCACGGCCACCCACTGTACACGTCAATCTGTATCCTGTCAGAAGCAGGTTGGCTTACGAGATGTATAGAAAAAGGCGAGCCATAGACGGATTTTACTCTTGCAGGACCACAGATACGACCTGACTACTGGACAGTCTACCAGTGGAAGTGGTTGTGGAAGGGGTTGGAACCTGGATTGCCCTACCCGTTTACCCATTTATCAACCCTGCTCAAGAACGAGTGGACAGAACTGAAGAAGCATATCAACTTGAAATTTAGCAGGCTATTCCCAAGGATACAATGCCAGAGACTCATTCGGACATGATTCCTCTCAGTTATTTAGGCTACTTTTAATGCCCAAGATGAAGAACCTCCCGACGACCCTGACAATACAAGTCCCCTACTCGACCCAAGCTATGGAAACGGATAAAGATTACGGATAGAACGTCTTGTTAAAGACTTTGCTTAGGGTTTTTGCTTTGCTTATCGGCATTATTCTTTTTGTTAATCATACTTTACCAAGCTGGAGTGGGACCATGGAACTTAACCCATGTTAAGGTCGCTCATGGTCCTTCAAAATACGCCACCAAACCTGCTGGAACACAACTTCTCTGAATGTCTTTTTGCCTTGGACAGAATACCCTTCCTTAAAGAACCAGTCTGGGTTCTATCCGGAAGCAAAAACCCAATTTAACCAGACTGTAGAAGGTGCTACAGAAAGATTCCTCATGGATTAACGACTCCCCGACGAACAACTTGTCAACCACACCCTTGGTCTATCTCCAACTTGAGCTCACTGACGAAGGAGTAATAATATGGGTGAGAATCCTGCACCGACTCATCCGCCGTACAATTCGTTGCAATTGGATGCACCCTGACCGAGGGGTCCCCAGAGTGGCACTGCAACTGGGGGCCTGTCGGCCCTTATAACAGTTTTAGAGGCCACGGTTATTGGGGATACTGAAGTTTTATCCACCAGGGTCCTTCAAGAGTTTTGTGAGTTGCACAGCCTGGTTTCCCCGTTGGGAATTTTGGGGAAATATCAGTTAAATTGTGACGAGAATGTGTCCACAAAACCAGACGCATCCCAGCAGACCGGCAACCACACCGAAGGAGACCTAGTTATCCCCGCAAGAGGATCCAATGCCACAGCGCAGAATCGTACACACGATCCTGACACTCCTAGGCCTAAAAACACTTTGTCAGCCAGAAACCTAACAAATTACCCGTTGGCTTTTCTGAATCGAGAAGCCCTGCAGGAGTGTATTAATGCCAAGCTCAGACATTTGCCCAGCTGTTTTTGGAACATATTCACTCAATGCCGCACTCAGAACTATCTGCCCTTAGCCCCTCTTTACACTCATCAAGTCTATCTCTCCTGAATAACCTCCTGGTCGAAAACTATCTGGACTGAACACGAACAATGGCTGAACACGACGTTTCCCTGGGTATGGAAGGCTTATGGTGTTCCCCAATTCAAAAGGAGACTTCCCCAAGGGTGAAAGCCGAACACATGAAGACCTTGTTTTTCTCTGACTTTTGGGACTTTGGGCATGGATACAGTCTGATCTCAAGAAGGGGGTGTCAAAATAAGGTGAGATCTTTCCATGTAATCCATGCAACATTCATTAACTGTTCACAGTTAAATCCATAAAAACTACAATAAATATCCTTTTGGGTAATCCATGCAATAATTATTAAAATACACAGTTGAAGCAGTAGAGTGAAACAAGCATATTCTCATGTTCTAGAACTGACAGACTGGAGGCCTGTGTGGAGCCACATATTTCCTGCCATATATTATCTGTCTTATCTTTTGCAAAAATATAAACAAGTGTATCCAAAGAAATGATGTATGATGATTTTACATTCCTTTCACATGTATTAAATGAAATTAGTAATCGTTGATTATCAAGTTTAAAAGATGTATGATTGAAATGTGTTAAGAACTGAGAGTTAAAGTAAAAACATTAAGGGTTGACATTCTCAATCAGCTATATATATGAAAGATAACGTTAATTCCTTTGTGAAGCATGAATTAAAAAGAATGAAGTAATGGTTTTTAAGCTGTAAATGAAGTGAACGCTGTAAAATAAGTTTGAGCAGCACCGATGTAAGAATTAAAGCCTCTGTTTTAAGAGGAAGTGTAATGTTGAGTGAGACAGGAATAGAGCAGATGTTCAGGAATTGGGGAAGTGAGAGCTGTAGCTTACAGCACAAGGCTGATGACTGAGGCGGGGGGCAGAAAAAAAAAAGGTCAAAGAAGAGGCCCAGCAGACAGCTCAGGACTGAGGTGATGATGGCATGTCTGAAATGGACACGACTCGGGAAATTCCAGAAAAAGATCACCTTATGTCAGCGGTGACCAATGGGACAGCCATGGCAAACAACCACTGGCCAATGAGCACAAAGAGTTTGGTGGAAATGCTGTATAAAATGGGGCAAGAATAGAGGAACTAGTTGGTTGTTTTTCTCGCAGAAGACACGTGAAACACATCGGACGGGAAAAAGGATGCTTAGATGGAAGAAGTACCAGAGACACAGCCCTGCTGATCGACTGCATTAAAACAGCCCTGAAGGACTGTGCCTCAAATTTAAGAATCGGAATTTTCATCTACAGCCTTTTTTTATCCAGACAACAGAAGTGAACTTGATCGGTGAACAGCTGATTGCTCTAAGTTTTTCAGGCTCCTGGAAGTCCTGAATCAACCTCAATTATGTCCCCGGGGTTTCCTTCAACTCTTCAGCCTCTGGAAGCCATTTTCTCTGAGACATATGACAGCAAAGTTTCTGTTTAAGCATTGAAGCTCTGGAGCATCAGTGCCTGCCACTTTAAAGGAGGAAAACTGAAGATCAAGTCGTATCCCCCTCAAGAAACCACTCGTTGTTACCCCTAAGGAACAGCTCCATCCGGGTGCATGGACGAGCCTACGTCTTCAAGCCTCTCTAAACTCACTAGTTTCAGCATCAGGAAAGACAGGTTGAGTTGATTGATTTATTTATATTATTGAATTTATTGTGTTGCTGAATTTAAGCTGTTACGGACCCTGCCAAAAGCGTTACTAATTAAAGAAAGCATATAAAATTCTAGTGGACATTCAATTATTTGAGTCACCTTATTTTTGTTTTTATTGGTGGTAAAAAGTCTTGTTGCCTGTTTCTAAGAAATTATAGGAGGTTTTTATAGGTTGCCTTAGCCAAGTTTGTAAAACCAATGCCTTGGGGCTCGAGCTGAGTCACTAAATTAACCTAGCCCATATACCAAGTGCCAGTTGTAATATTAGGGAATGAGCAGCCGTTAACAGGAGGAACTGTTGGACTGTGAACGACGGCGGTTTGGCTACTCAGTCGTCCAGACCTCGGTTGAAGAAGGGCGAGACTTCTGGATGTAGGCTGTCAGAGGCTAGGCGAGTCATTTCCCGACACCAGCTTAAACAGGACTTTCAGTGAACCTGCTTAGTAAGACTTTTCAGGTTTAGGGAAGTCCGGACCCGTTGGATGGAGAGCTGGATTGAGCAATCCCCTTAGACAATAGGAAGTAGGTGGGAGGGGTTAGCTCATCGGACAACGGAACGAGCTTAGAGAAAACCTAACAAGACACCACTGTCCAGCTAAACAAACAGGCTGGGCTAGGAGAGCATATATCAGAGAAGCAGCCAAAATGCCGACATGACAACAAGTAGTTGTGAACTTCAAAAGTCTGGCCTTTGTAAAAGCGTGGTCCGAAGAAAGTCATTCTTATAAAACACACAATTCCCACTGTGAAATGTGGTGGTGGCAGCATCATGATGTGGGGATGATTTTATCCAGCATGGACAGCGAAGCTGGTCAGAGTTGATAGGAAGTTGGATAAAGCTAAATACGAAGTAGAACAAAACCTGATGTGACTTAAGACTGGGGCAGAGGGTCACCTTCCAGAAAACAACCCTGCAAACACAGCAACAGCTAGAGTGGAACGGTTTAGAACAAAGTATTTCCATGTGTTTAAATGGCCCAATCAAAGATCACACATCAATCCAATTAAGGAATCTATTGCAAGAATTGAAAAATAATGTTCACAGATCATCCCTATCCACCCATCCACCTCATCAGATTAAGCCTAGGCAAAATGTACGTCTCTAAATGTTCAAGATGGTGGAGACATCCCTCAAGGACCTGTGGCTTTATTGCAACAAAGGTTGGTTCTGCAAAGCATTGATTCAGGACGGGCTGAATACAGATACATGCAAGATGTTTTACATTTTTATTAGAGGACTAATGAAAATTGTTACAATAAAATGCATTTTCTTTTAACCTTGCGATTCTACCCTAGTTTGCGTTGACCTGTCAGAAAAAATCCTGAAAAGATGCAAATGAGTTTAGCATTGAAATGTGACAACATGTAAAAAAGTTCAAGGGGTGGGAATACTTTCACAAGGTACTGTAGCTTACTAGTATGCCCAAATGACTACATTTTAAAATCTATTTTGAATGTACTTTTGCAGTCTCACGGGGAAATGAAAGCTACAGGTTAAATTAAACAGTAAAAGCCAAAGGTCCATATAAAAATTAAATAAATTTAATGCAAATCTAACCAAAACACAATCTAAAACAGTCTAAATTTAGAAGCTGCTGCAGATCTGTTCCACTGGATCGCATTAAATTGCAATAGTGCGTCTAATAATATGGCATGGGAGTGATTTCATGTTGTACTGGGAATTGTATTTAATTTTCTAGTCTTTCGTGGGGTTTGCATGAGTAAAGAAAAGCAATTAAGAAGCCGAACTGATGTCCAAAAGCTATAACAGACTGTGCCGCTCTGACAGAAGATGTGCAATAAATCTCCAGGTGCAACCCAAAGACAACTGTTGCAACAACCCATGAGTAGTTAAAAGGTTCCTACAGAATCCGAACCCTCTTTACACTTTACCACGTGTTTTTTACAGGTTTGAAAAAGTATATTAGCATTAGTACTAGATGTTACTCACAGACAGAAGAAATAAAGGGCTATTGGTATCTGACTTAGATATTGTGGTTCTTTTTTAATTGGGTTCTTGCATGTTTTTAGGATAAAAGGCTCAGAATCATCAACGGTTTCTTTAGAAAAAAAAACTTCTTCACATAAACACACACTTTAAAGGCTTATTGTTGCTACAGGGTGGCATTGAAAATTGACATCTTTATTCAGTTGCAGCAATCTGGCTGAGAATAAATGAATAAGAAGTCACTGCCGGCCTTAAAATACTGACAACGGGACTGCTGTGGTTGCTGTCAATCAGTGCGCTGATTGCCACAGGCTGGGCGGAAGATGGAAGGAGAGGAGACATAATGCAGCCTCACCCATGTGGTGAAGTCTGAATTTCACTATAACATTTGATTTCAATCATTCAGCTTGGTCTTTTCTTCTAATTTCTTCAGACCCAAAGTCATTCAAAGACCTCAAAAACGCATGAGATGCTCATTAAACAATGCGGTTAAGTTGAGCTCTGAGATGAAATGACCATTTTTTTGCCAGCTAAATCTGAATATTCTCCTCATTATCTCCTCGATTTTCTCTGATTGGTCTGCATTGTACCAAATGTCCCCACAGCAGAGCATAGACACTGTATTCAAATACAGCTGAGATGTATTTTAATTGTAGGCTACATTACCATAATATATGTTTTAAACAGAAGACAAATGGACAAGTAGAATTTTTCGTACTAAGCCCAGATTTGGCATTTTAATTATCTTGTCATTAGAGAATCACTTCTACTTGCAAACATGTTTATTTCCTGCCGCTGCAGAAAAAAGTATCTCTGTAATGACTTAGTTTCACAACAGAAAACATTCACCAGTCACAGGTTCTCTTTAGGCATTCTATCTGGAAGTTTCATAAGCAACAATACTTTTCCACCGGATTAATGCAGCAAAAATATAGCTGTGTGAGCAGGAGAGTAAATATTGTTCTCATAAAAAGCACCGAAATGTCAGAATCTTACATAATTGTCTAAGGAGTAAGAAGTTCCTCAATTTCAAAATATAAAAAATCAGCTCCAGCCACATTAGCAGCTAGAGAGAAAAAAGGCAGGATGGCACTATCAACCCTGATTAGTTTACATCACCATCTAACAGGAGGTAATCATACCCCTGAAGAGGACAACAGCTGGAGGACAATTATGCACCTTTATTTATGTCAATACACGGATATTGATCCAAAAGTTTTTATCGAATCTGTCATATGTCACCAATAAGGGATGTACGCTAGGAACCTGTTTGTGGACGTCAACACCGTCAATCCAGACATCCTCCCCCCAGAAGCTCACCCAGTTTACAGTCAGTCTACCTGTCAGTGAATCACCAGCCTCCAGTTTCCTGATTGACCAGCAGCGGCAGGTGAGGCTGGGGAGCCTCTTCACCCACACAAGAACCATCAGCACTGGTGCCCCCCCAGGGGAGTGTTCTCTCCCCACTCCTCTTCTCTCTGGACACAAATCACTGCACCTCAGAGGACCCGTCTGTGAAGTTTGCAGACATGTTGGTCTGATCCTAGGCATGGACGAGTCTGCATACAGACAGGAGGTGGATCTGAGTAAATACAGACAGTAGTTGATCACTGGTGCGGTCAGAAACACATGGAGCCTAACCCGCTCAAGACTATGGAGATGACGGTGGACTTCCGGAGAACTCCCCCAACACTGCCTCCCCTCACTATCTTCAGCAACACTGTATCTACTGCCGAGGTCAGGAAAAGGGCAGCTTACATGTCGGCAGACTCCACACATCCTGGTCACAATCTGTTTAGACTTTTACCTTCAGGTCGATGCTGCAGAGCATTATTTGTTTAAACCAGCTGCCACAGAGACAGTTTCTTCCCCCACACTGTCTCTCTGATGAACACAATGAACACCTCACAGCCTGAGTAGTCAGCTACTCTGCTGTGAAACAAAATAAGCATATTTGCACAGACAAAACCTGCATTTCTTTACATAAAAAAACAATGTGGCTGTGCATACACATACATGTGCACACTGCTCCTTTATCCTTATTTTTATTTTGTCAAATGTTTATATATGTATAACTAATGTCGGTATGATGTGAGTGCTGGAAACTGAAGTCAAATTCATTGTTTGTGCACACAGTCTTGGCAAATAAAGATGATTCTGTACTCTTCCAACACTTGTTGGCAAGAAAATTATTTAGCATCATCTGTTCTGCAAATGTCCCTAGAAACACATTTGGATTGTCCACACGAATAAATCTCTGGGCAACTAAATATAGAGAAAGTAGAAAGCTGGTAAGGATGTTAAAGGGTGACAAAGTCCAGGAATCTTAAAACAGAAGATGACACCAACATCTGTCCCAAAACACAAAGCATGCATGCTCACAAACTGGAGTGTTATATTCCCAGAGTTTATGTGATTATGTACATTCTGTGCCACGCTGTGTGTTGTTTGTTTAATGACATAGCTGTTCAACATCTTGCTGTGATGTGATAAAGATTTGTGGATACAATCTATTCCTGATCATCACTGTTTCTTTGTCAACAGAAGAAGGACACAGTTTCAAACTTTAACCTGCCAACTGGGAAACTTTACAGACCAGTTTAAGATCCGTGTTTTTATGTAACCAATTAAATAATACACTAAACAACATACATTTTCTTTCTTTTCTATTTTGCTCTTGCTAGCCGTTCCATACTATTCTATGTAACTCTGGTGTCTTATTAGACTTTTACCTTGGCAACACATCACTTCAGCTCTCATCTACTTCACTGGCTTCCAGTTGAGTCTTGGATTGGTAACTAAATTCTACTTCTCACCTGCAAATCCTGTTATTCCCTTACACCTCGGTGCCCATTTGACTTCCTTCATCCATACAACTATTTTGAGAGTCTCAGGTCTAGTGAAACTGGACTCTACTCACCATATGTCATACAGGAATGGATAATTTAAGTGAAAGAGTTGTCCCTGGCTACGGTCCAACTGTCATAAAGAGTTGTCACCGGCTACGGTCCAACTGTCAATGAGCTTCAAACTTCTGAAATGCTCTTACTGTAAACTTTCGCAAATCGTAATCTCTTGATATATTAAAAATATTCCCAGTATTTCTTTTTAACTTGACCCTTTGCTGACTGTGTTATATGTTTTTATTCTGGTCTTCTATGTAAATCTCACTTCAGTTGTTTTAAAAGTATAGGTAAGGTATAAATAAAAGTAAGTAAGGTATAAATATTAATTATTATTTAAGGAAGCTTTGAGTGTTTATAGGTTAAAAAGTCACCAAACCTTTACAAAAAACTGTTTTTAAGCTTATATATTCACAATTAGTGTTGTCTAAACTTTAATATTTTGTTAACAGTAGGTGCTGATGGCTATACTTTTAGAAAACACAAAATCCTTTCATTTTTTTTGTGCAGCTAGACAAAAATCAACATGATATTTCTGAAATAACCACACATATACCCAATTCCCTTTAATGGTTTGTTTGGTCTTTTCACAAATATGCACATATTCATTAAAACACCCCAACCCATTTAATCTCCAAATGCAGATGACAAATCTAAATGTGTGGAAGTCAATTTGGAGGATTTAAGGAGTTAAGAATTAACGCTGGTGCCAATCTCAGCAGAATAAATATGGGTAATGCAGCAAAATGAAATCTTTCATAGATCCAGACAACTGCAGTTTAAATACCACCTTCATCTACTCCTTTGGTGGTGCTAAATTCCAGCATGACATGAAAAAACCTGGCTGTTTCTGGTATGTTCTGCTGTACTTGAAATAAAAAGGGTTGAGATAACCTTTTTTCTACATCTCAAAATGTTTTGCCTCCTCTACATCAGTGAGTTTGACAGTGAACTATGATATTTCACTGCTCCCAGTTTTATAAACAATCAAATATTAGTCTTTGCCCTTAATAATGTTAAAATAAATGTACAAATACAGTATATGCAGTAGCATTTTCTTCACTTAATTTGTGGATTTTAAAATTACTTCAAAGATTTAAATGCTTACCAATTTGAAAGAAAAAGGAACAATGCACTGTATTTTAATTATTGCTATAGATACCAATCAAACTACAGTGAACATAGCTGTAGCATGCAGAAAAGGATCTTTAATAAATGCATGTAATATTAAAACCACTAAATCGTTAATGACCTTGAGAGCTTACTAGTTCTGCTTACTTCTGCAGCTGTAGGAGTCTGATCATAAATGCCTCAGACCCCTCAAGCAAAAGCACAAACCATTGATAAAGATTGTAATCTTTGATTTTTGGATCCTTTGTTTCAATAGGGGAAATCCCTGCTGAGTACAATACAGTACAGAGACTTTTTAAAAATTACTTACTAATCAATTTTGCATGACAAAATTCTAACCTGTGGAAGTGTCCCTGCATCATTGTACAACCAAAAATGCCCTGGAGCATTTACAGCTTGCTGTGGCAAGGACAGAACATGAGGTGAGCCTATAAAGAAAGCTGGTTTGGGTTAAAAATGTTCATGCCATCATTAAAAACTTGGCTCCTTTTTTTTTTTAAAGAAAAGGCTCACGACAAAAAGTATGCAGCCTCTACATCATCTTCTAAATATTTTTATCTCATTTACTTTACACCAGTACAAGTGTGTGTATGCTATTCCCAGTAGGGTCAATTACTTCAGAAATGCCCTTAAAACGTGTGGCTCCTCAGCCATAAAACATTGCATCATCATTAGCCAATCACAAGCAGGCAGGATTCATGGGGCTTTGTGTGGCACAGTCCTGGGGAATAAGCAGGTGGATGTGTACAAAGCTGTGACTTCACCATCGCAGCGAGATCTCAATTTGTGCTGCGGTCAATAAAAAGCTGCCTTAAAAGCTTAAACCAACAGTTTGGTAATGAACAAACATTTCAACCTGAAACTCATATTGCGTGTGATGTGATCCAGCATAAACAGACTTCAACAAAGGCAAAAATAGGATATGAATCAATAGAGGTTGTGTCCCTGCATCTTAGATAAATATCTGATGGGGAGATGGTTACATGACCCAGTTCAGTCCACCTGTATTTGCTTTATGAACTGACAGGACAATATTGCAAACAGATCACCTCTGTGGCTAGTTTCAAAACAGCATATGGAAATTATAAGACATTATCTCCCACCTTTCTTCAAACCTAAAATTGCTAAAGTGATTTCCGGTCACAGGTCAATCCGGCTCTGAAAAAATCAAATTATAGCCAAGAGGTCTCAGTTACCCCATGTGCAGCATTGTCTGTGTTCTCCCCTCTCTAACAGAACTCCCCTTTCACGTTAAAAAATCTTTTTAGATGGCAGGTTGACCATTTCTCAACCCCTGCAAGCCCATTAAAAGGCATGAATCTGGTCTGGCCTCGCTAAAGAGGATCAGAAGCTAGGTAGACAAGCATGCTGGCATAAACTTCAGCTGAACATGCAAGGTGGAACATGGATGCACCCAATAGGATCTACAGTCTCTGCACAATGGTCATGCTAAGGATTAGCTCTCCATTAGGCCAGTTCTGACTTTACAGCTTACTTTGCTTAAACAAATCTAAGGTTCAGCCTTGAAACACTGACGCTCCTTTCTGCAGTTACAGGAAGTGGTTAAAGCCTGGCATTGCAAATGCAAACGGCACATTTCTTCAATCACCATCTCGGGAAAGCTGAGTCTGGTTTGACAAATTACCGCCTTGTTGGTGGCTTGAATGCAATTAGATTGGTCCTTGGCGGCATTATGTTCAATTTGCACTTTGAATTTCCAGCAACACTAATGATAGCAGGTCAAAGCGATTTAAAAATCTCTTCTTTTTTCCTAGCAAATTATTCAAAATAGCTGTGGTTCTCTAGGAAGAGAACACGCAGCCAAATTGTCCATGTTTAGGAATAAAATGCTCCCATGGGTGCATATTTAGGTTAATCCATCTCAATCCTCCTGAGATAGACAATGACTACACACACAATTCAAATAAATTAAACAATTTATCACATACACACACATATCTCTAGACATTGCAAAAGGCGTCATGTCTGCAGCTAATCTGAGGCTCAAGCAGATTTTGTACACTGAAATGAGACATTTGGAGGAAATAACAAAAGTAACTGGGAGAGAATAAAGATTATTTACAAAATAGATTTTCTGCTGCAGCCAAACAAATTCTGAAAGGCTCATTTAAGACCAAGCAGAAAAATCTCACAAGCAAACAAGTTTTTACTCTTCTACTGTTGAGCCCAAGGCACTCTACACAAAGCACATAATTTAGACATGCAAGTTGCTGCTGCTTTAATCTGAACCTCTGCATCAGAACTCACCCGTCCATTTACGAGTAAACCATTTTTTTATCTTCTGCTCTTTTGAACCTCCTTTCATTCTCTCCCCGTCTTTCATGACTTCTCTGTCTTGTCTTGCTTCCCTTCTAAACACCACCGGCTACTAGACTGTCCCTTGGTGAGAGGCAAGCAAGGGATGAAAGAGGAGGAGAGGAAGGAAAAATGTGAGGGGAGGGAAAGAAGTAAGAGAGGGAACTTAATGTGGATGAATTCACTGAACCATGTGATGCTGCCTCTCCCTCTCTGAACAGTCCTCACTCTTCAATTCACCTCTAATCATTAGGTCTTAGGTGAATGTGTTTTCCAATGAATTTACCATGCTGTCCCATATTCTTACTTAAATTGAACCTCGACCTGTGTACTGTCCTCCACAATTATCATTTTGCTGAGATTTTTTCTGACTCTCTCAAGGAATTCATTTTCAACCAGGTTAATATTGCAAAACTTCCTACAAGTATTTTTAAGAAAAGGGCTTCTATGACAAGGAAGAACTTTAAAAGACAAAATAAAAGGACTGAAGATAAGACATTGGATTTAGTTCCCTAGGGAAAAGCCAGAGCATCACTTTAAAGATAGACCCACCCATTCATCCATTTATAATGGACTTTAATTAAAGTGCATTAGAAGATGAAACTCCCTTTTGAAATTTACAATTTTATTTGTCTTTTCTGTTTTTTACACCCACACACACCCATTGGATGGTTGTAATTCCCAAAGGTCTTCCATGTGGTTGACAGCAGCAGCTGCAACCACAACACCAACACACACGCTCACACTTTGCTCTTTTCTACGCATAAAAAAACAAAAAATCTGTCTCTAGTGCCTCTCTCTTTCTTACACACAATCACATCCACTAACACCACCTGCTTCCATGGTGCTACTTCTGCTCTCCACTATTTGTTGCTGCTCTCACACATAGTATCTCCACCCAGGTTTTTTCTCTTTTTTTCAAACCAACTGGTCTTTATAAAGCGACCTCACTCCTTACACCTTATTGCTAACCAACTACCTGATGCCATCTACCAGCATCACTCTCCTCAAGCCTTGCTGCTCTCCACGAGCTTTCAGCCCAGCCCCCCACCTCCTGCCTCCACACAGTGTGGCAGGCGGACAGCCAGCTGGTTAGCTGGCATAGCACTCGGAACCAAAAGGAATACCTGCAACATAAGCATGCATAGAGATAAGGTTTAACATGCCTTGGGATGGTGCATTGCCCATGCTGCGACACGGACGGCTGCAGCTGAAAGTGATTGCGCTTCCTGTTCCCCCTCCTCTTTTTTTCCTCCTCTCCACTCCTCCCTCCTCCTGTTCCTCGCGTTCGCTTCTTCACAAAGCGCGGTCTCTCCTTCCTCAAGCCGGTCCTCTTCTCTCCTATTCGTTCCTTGCCTTCTACCGACCTCCTCTCCTTTGTCTCACTCTGGCTTTCTCTTGCCTACGCCGGAACCTCCTTCGTTAGATGGCTAAGGTCCAGCAGTGGTGCTTTTGACAGCACTGCGCGTGTGTGACTGTGAGCGCGTGTGTGTGTGTGAGGATGGGAGAGCCTTTGTATGGGTGTGTGTGTGAGAGAGAGACAGAAGGAGAGAGAGTGAGGAAAGCGATAGGCGTACTCTGAGCATGCCGGTCCAGGGATGCTCTGCACACACACCGTGGAACGAGGCAAAAAAAATTTTCCCAATGATAAATTTACACTCCCTCGTCCACTCTCACTTCCTTTTCCCTTTCTTCATTCCTCCTTGTTAGACATTATCTCTCTCTCTCTCTCTCCTCTTAAAGAAACAGGCGTTGCACTGCATTGCTACATGCCTGAGGCACATCTCATGATATGGTGACAGAGGGGAGTTCAGGAACATGGTCCTTTATGGGTCTTCGCAGCAGAGCCTGCAGGAGGGAGGTGGGAAACTGTTTGAAGCATTAATTGAGGGTGAGGATCAGAGTGGGCTGGCGCTGGTGATTTGAGAAAAAAAGGATTTGAAAAGAAAATTAGAAATATCCCGTTGTGATAACAGCGGCTAATGATGGAGCTTTTCTGGCCCAAAGGTAAAGTTGTGGCTGATTGTCATGGCAACCAGAGATCCAGTAAGGATGGTGGCGCGGGAGAGTAACCTCAGCATCACTGGGGCAGGGACTTTCACCAACAGCCACCAACAATCTGAATCCTGGATCAGAAGATATTATCTCGTATTCAAAAGGTTCTTTGATTAGAAAAACAACAATGCTGACATGGAATTATGATGAAAATGCAAATGATTGGAGACAATAAAACCTTAAAAAAAACCCTCTTAAGCAAGTAACTTTGGCCCCTAAACCCGACCACAGACACAAAAATGACCTTGCCTGCTATTAATCATTTTAATGTGATTTTTTTAAGAGATCATGAGTTTACTTTTTTGTAATCTTAATAATTAGTGAATGTATTGGTTCATACACATTCTTCAGATTAAAGATATATACTTTGTCAGACCCAAATTTCAAGCATTTTTAGTCCTTTTAAAAAAAAATACAAATGCAAGAATGAATTGATATTTTATAGTAGCTATATCTACAGTGGTCAGGTTTTCAATATGCCACCTGCAAAAACATTTGGCTGGATGGTTGGATGAACAGATGAACTGATGGGTGGATAGAGAGATGGATGTAAGGTCTTGACGTTTTAAAATACAAATATTTTTCCATGCGTTGTTTTTGTTTTTACTACTTATCTAGATCCTGTGGAAGATGCAAGTCATTTCTGCTATAGGCGATTTTTCCAGACTGTGTTGGAATCCTGAAGATAACAAAATCTGTCTTTTTTCTATAATCGCAAGATGATTATCATATAAAAACGTAGTGATGCAGTTTTATCAACCGATATGGCTGTCATGAGACTCCTGGATGATCTTTAACTACACTGTCCTGGTCAGTGATAGAGGTTCCTTTATTTGACATTTTCAGTACAAATTGGGTGCCAGCATGACTATCCTAATATTAATTAAATAATCCCACTTTCCATTGTAGTTTCAAACTAATTCTAAGAAAATGTGTTCTTCCATTTCTAAATAGCTAAAAGTAATAATCTGTATGTAAAAAAGGGGAATTTTGTTATCTCATAATTAAACCCTTTCATGACAAAACCAGCGTTATTATTATGATGTAATGATTTAGATACTTTGTTTTCTTAAGGTAATGTCATGAAAACAAATTTAAAACCAAATCCACTTGTAGCCTCCCAATCTAACCAGTCAATCAAACACTATAACACTAAAATATACAGGCCCGACTGGGGAAAACATGCGGAACAAGTACTGTCCTGAACGACGTCATTCCTTAGACACCGGTAACAAAAAGTCCTTTGATTCCAGAAAATGGAGACTCAACCCATACCCAGAAACTATTCTAAATGCAGAATGTAATTCAGATTTTGTCAGGTATCATGCAGGCATTCCTTGCTTTTGTTGACAAATTTTACTCTAACCAGTACAGTCATGGTGCCAACACCAAGGACACTAAAAACTAATGGCTTTGACAAATCAGTGTTTGATGGGACGAGGAGTGGTTGTCTGGTACATTAAGCAGCATAAGAATTAAGAAGTTCAAATGTCAGAGTTTCAAAGAAACAGTGGACTGACAGTCTCTTCAGTGATGAGAGCCATGAATATTATATAAACATGCTGCTCGTCACTTACATGGCACGGAGTCTGGGTGGTTCAAAGGCTTGGAGGACCAACTCATCCACCTGCCATCTGAACCTTTTCACAAAGATCTGAAACAGGACAACAGACCCAGCATGCAAGCTCAGAAAAGTACATGTAGTCTCCTAGGACTTTGCTCTTAGGATCTTTAGGAAATTTATCCATCATCCACAGCCTATATTTTAAATTTGAGATGCGCCACATTCGAAGAGTAGCGATGATTCACTTACAATTTTAATTTTAAACAGCATGCTAACATGGATCACATGTTATACACCAACTAAGCTCACACAGTAAGACTATTGTCCTCATTACTTAGCAGTGTCTGGGTGAGGCTGGCACTTTGCAGGGTTGTGTATTTTACTCAGTGGGAAGCGTCTCATTGCTGAGATGCATCTTGCTGAGCAAGTACTTTTAGAGAGTTGAAGAGCACACTTTGCAACAGTTTTCTCATGAAATGAAATCGGCTGTTTTATTTTTGGCTCTGGAACGACCATATTGCAGGGAGAGTTATTAGGATGCAGAGTCAAAAATTGAATTTATTTTTCATTATAACAACTTTTTTTTTTTTGTTTCTTGTTCCTGGAAAAACTTCTTGGTTGTCCCTATAGAGAACCAGCCTAGTTTGCCCTGCTTGTTCTCCTTCCTCTTCTCCATCTCAGCAGTGCAAGCTCATTGACCTAGAAATCTTTCAGCACTTTCTCTGGCACAATAAATCAGCACTCGCTTCAGTGGAGTTTGGCTCTCTAAGGTTATGAAAAGGGGTTAGGGCGTTTGGCAATGACAGTGTGCCTTGGATATATTAATATAAAGCATTGTGTGCAGGGCAAAAGCTGTTCGTAGAGCGCTGAAAAACAGCAAATGTGACTCTCAAAACAGTTCAATCAATTAAACGCTGCATGTAAAATGACTGAAATGAGTTTCATGTGTGTCAGTGTAACCTTCAGTTCATAGACATGGTTTGGCGTGCATTTGCATCCAACTCATTCTTCTTTGCATATCAGCTCAAGCTCAGTCACACTGGATCGTGGGTGTCTGTGTGTGAACGTAATTTTTTTTTTAAGTCTTGTCACAGAATGTTAAACACATTTTTGTTTAGACTTTGACTAGACCACTCAAAATCATGAATATCTTAGATCTAAAAACCTATGTTGTAACTCTAGCTGTGTGGACATAGCTGTTGTCCTGCTGAAAGGTGAATTTCCACCTCAGTCACAAGTCTTTTGCAGCCTTTAACAGATTTTCTTTCAGGATTACCCTGAATTTAGCTCAATTTGTTTTCTCTGAAGCGCTTCCCAATCCTTGTTGAAGAAAGCCATCCCCACAGCATGAAGCTTCTACTACCTTGTGTCACTGTGCAAGTAGTGTTTTCAGGGTGATGTGCAGTGTTAGTTTTTTCCCAACACAACATGTTTAGCATGTAGGGCAAAAAGTTACATTTAGCTCTCATCCGACCAGAGCACGCTCATCCATGTGTTTCCCATTAGCCTACACTCAAACTTTAAACTGGACGTTTTTAGGCAAAGGTCTTCCTTTTTCCAATCTTCAATAAAGGTCAGATTTGTGAAGAGCACAAATAGTTCTCCAACTTGACTCTGGATCTCTACAGCTCTTACAAAGTAACCATGGACCTCTAAGCTGCTTCTAGTTAAGGTTGGCTTCTCAGTTTAGGTGAAATGGCACATCTTTGTAGGTTTGCAGTTGTGCCATACTCTTTCAATTTTTTTTAATGACAGATTACACACCTGCCTGAAGTGACTGAGGAATCAGATTGCTGAATATCCATGCCAAACTGTTCAGATTTTTATTTGTAAAATCAAAATTTGAATAGCACAATTTGTCTTTTACTTTAAAGTGTGTTAATATTTAGTGTTAGTCTTTCCCATAAAAGTGAGAATACGGGGAGACGTTTAAGGTGTGTGAATATTTTTGTAAGCCATTGTTATGTAATGCTGTGGATCCAGATGTGAGGTACACTAAAACATTTTTTCGCACTCTTTTCCCTCCTAACCATTTCAATACCTTCTGCGCCATGGCTTCTGTAGTATTCACTTACACCACCAGTTCCTGTGGAAATAGATTTGGAGTGAGCTGAATTGATAAACTAGCATTGAAAACTATAAAGCAACTGCCCTAAAATACGTACATCAACTAAGCTGGACTAAGCTAAACCTATTTTATTTTAAAGTACATAAGTCTGTCATATTTTCTTTTGTCCTTTTTTTGGAGAAACAATGTCGTTAATTTATATAGCTACCTCTCCTCCTGTCCCATCCCCACACAGACGCTTGCTGATTAACGACCAGTTAATTAATTCAATTCAATTCAATTCAGTTTATTTATATATATATATATTTTATATATTTAACACATGTCGTCTCAAGGCACTTCACAAAAGTCAGGTACATGCATTACAATTAATCCGAATCATTGAACAGTGCAGTCAGATTCTGTTATTTATTCAAATTGGATAAAAAGTTTCTCTATCTAAGGAAACCCAGCAGATTGCATCCAGTCAGTGACTTGCAGCATTCACTCCTCCCGGATGAGCATGTAGAGACAGTGGACAGTCACTAGAGTTGACTTTGCAGCAATCCCTCATACTGAGCATGCCATGTAGCGACAGTGGAGAGGAAAAACTCCCTTTATAAAAAGGAAGAAACCTCCAGCAGAACCAGGCTCAGTGGTGAGCGGCCATCTGCCACGACCGACTGGGGGTTAGAGAGAACAGAGGGAGAGACACATAGAGAACAAAGAAGCACTGATCCAGAAGTACTTTCTATGGGAAGGAAAAGGGGAAAATGTTAAATGGATGTAGCTCCTTTTAGGTTTTTGTTTCACCTAGAAAGAAGGAACAGATAAACTCTGAGCCAGTTTTCAATGTTAGAGTCTGAGAGAGCACATAGAGTTAGTTACAGTAAAAGCTCAGTCAGTAGCTATGTCTAGGAGAGAAAAGGGTTTAAACACTGAAAGACAGGCCCTGTGGATCATCGGTAGAGGTGTGAGCATTAAGTTGTTGGCCAAACAGAAGCTCGGACGATGCCCCTCTCCAGAAAGTGGGTTTTTACAGGTGGACACAGAGTCCGGCAGGTGTAGCTTCTAGGGAAAAGAAAAGAGAGACAACAAAGTTAAAAGCTGAAATAACAGCAAATAATGCCAAAATTGAAGAGTTAGTGTGAGAATGTAGCGAAGAGGGTGAAAGTGGTCATTATGTCCTCCAGCAGCCTAAGCCTATAGCAGCATAACTACAGAGATAGCTCAGGATAACCTAAGCCACTCTAACTATAAGTTTTATCAAAAAGGAAACTTTTAAGCCTAGCCTTAAAAGTAGACAGTTTGTCCATCTAGAGCCCACTGATGGCCATTGTTATACTAAAATCCACAACGATTGGGATATCTCTCTCTGTCAGATTGACCATAACCATTGGAAAAGAGAGGGGGTCATACAGGTAGCAGAAATGGAGGGTGTGTTTGCACCTCAACCATAACTGAGCCGGTTTAGGCTAAACCTGACTCCCCCTTACTCCATCCAACAAGGGGAGAAGTAGACGGAGATACTTACCCAAATACGGAAATCCCCAAATACTTGGTTTGAAATCACGTTTAAAGCTGGCGTTGGAACAAATTTGAAATATCATTTGTCGACAGTTGAGTTAACACTTTCAAAAGGACTAAAAGGTGTCCACTTGTTTTCTAAATAAGGTACGCAATGGTGCGTTGGATTAGTTTCCCAGCGTGTCCCGATATTTAGCCGGCTACGATGCTCCAATTCCCCATTAATGAACATTTCTCCTCCTCGATCCAAAACAATATTGATACGTTATTACAATATTAATACTTTTCCCCTATACTGCAAGCTATTTTTCTTCTCTTTTTAAGACTTTTTATTAATGAACTTATAGGACATTTTACTAAACAAATGTATTTTTTTTTTATTGATTTATATGTTTGTTATTTTCTTAATTCTTAAACTCAAAATGCAGGGACTACATTTCACAACACAACTCCTTCAGTTTAAAGAATGTAAAGGCAGCTTTCTGTATATATTTCTTACATTTTTTATTTTAATTTAATTTTATTCAATCTTACTTTATCACTCTCCTTTGTCTCCTGTTTCCCTATGACTATTAGAAAACATCTGTGAACCCACTGGACTCCAGTTCTTTGAGTTCGCTTTTTATGAGCATGTCTTAAATACAAATACAGCATCCTTGACATTTTGTCACCCCGTTTAAAGAAGTAGGAAAAGGTGCAAAACGAATTATTCTATTAATGCTTAATAATGGTCTCACGGATTAATAATTATCAACTTTATTTTGAGATTTAATAAGTAGGAAAACACTGAGAAATATATTCAATTAAATGGTGCCAAAAATAGTACCTAACTGCACCTCCTACAGGTCATGTAAAATAAATGTAATTGAAGTATTTTTTTATATTTACTTATTTCATTTTTGCGCAGAAACCTTTTTATTTGTGATCCATGGCTTCTTGCTTCCCTTGGTGATGTGACACACAGGCCCTAGCCATTCGTAAAAATGGGAAAGATGAGGAAATGTACAGATTAAGTCAGGTGCGTTAGAACTTGGCTTCTGGTGCTGAAGACTCGGATGTTTTCTGGATAGCCCCGGATCTCTTAAAGTACGAAATTTATAAGTATTAAGAAGATGCACTAAACCACAAATTGGCATTGGATTTCACATTTTGATCTAAAAAAACAATCTGATGTGTTTCTATTATGCTCCATATAATCGCTGCCCGCTTCACCTAACCTGGCAATGAGTTAAAAGAAAAAAATGTTTTTTTGCGCACACAGGCGGCAACGCCACTGCGCAAATACGCGCACAGGCACCGGCGGACTGGCACTCTGTCCATCCTGGAGAAGTTCAGGACGGCTGTTCAGTCCAGAGGCGTCTGCCTCCATTGATAATTACCCGAAAAGTTGCACTGAGCGCCTCGAACAGGGCTTATTTCAGAGCAACCGCGGAGCCAACCGGAGAGCTGAGTCTGGTGCGTGTTTGCGCACAGGATCAGGTGGAAGCAGAGCAGCATAACTCAGGCTTAAGTTAGCAATAAAACCTGAATGCTGACTCAGAATGGCCCGATCGTAAGTTAAAGCTTATCACTTATTCACCCAGCAAGACATGATGCGGAGGTTTACTCTAATGACAGAACATAAGATGACAGTCCAAGAAAGGTCCAGGATGAGGCTCTATGTTACGTTTCAAACACCACAACTTAACACCCATTTCTCTCAGAAAGTGTTTAATAGTTAGAACTTAACTCATGGCTCACATGCTCAGTGGAGAACAACAGACTATGCTGTAAATGTTTCATTTATTATTTTTTAGACGTTTATTTTATTATTTATCATAAGTGGAATGAAGGGCTGAAAAGATGGCAGTAAAACAGAACAGGTTCATGAAAGAACGAACAATTTTAATGAAATGTTTGGAAAGCTCTTAGCATAATTAAATAAAATAAATTTGTTTTTAGGATCTGACCGTTTGACTAAGTTTTAAATAAATCAACTTTATACCAGTTTCCTTTTTTGAAATGTAAGAAGACCATGGAGCCTCAGGAGTGAAACATTTGGATGAGAGTGTAACGTTTAAAAAGGTCATTTACATAGATGAGAAAAGAAGCACATTTATGTGGCCCATAGTAAATATCTTTGAGTTTAAGAACACATTTTGTCAGCAAAAATTTTGATAATTTTTTTTTCTAAATACAACAAAATGTTTCTCCTTCATTCAGCTTCTAACCTAAAATAAAAACCAAGTAAAATTTTTGTAAACCTTCTTTGTTTGAGTCACAATAATTTACATTCAATCAAAACCCGGCCTAGACAGAGAACTGGTACAACATGTCCTTGTCGTGATGCGACATCTTTGGACTTTGTTGTGGTCTTGTGTTTTCAACTATTTATTTAGTTTGCGTTTTGTAGTCATGTTTGTTTATTTCCCTTTGCTCCCTGTTAGTTTGTTCCCTCTACCGCCTCCTAGTGTTTGTTGTTTTCTCTCCTCTCGTTCTTTGTTCTTTTAGTGGTTGCTTTTCTATTACTTGTTAGGGTTTTCTTATGATTATGATTATTATTACATTTGTTATTTCTAGTTCCCTTGTCTTCCTTGTATTTTTCTAGTTTAGTTTCCCTTTTAGTATCTCAGTGTTTATTTATGTTTAGTATTTGTTCACTTGCGCTTCTTTTGTTTACTAGGTTATTTATCTGTTCCTCCTCGTCCTGGTTCCCTTTGGTTATGTTATTGTCTAGCTTCCCTCGTGTTCCCTTTGTTTTTCTGTTTTTGGTCACCTTAGCTTTATTCATATCCCCTCAGTTATCTGCAGCTTGGTTCACACCTGTTGTCCATTCTCATCTGATTAGCTGTCTCAGTCTCTCATTGGTTCTTACCTCACTCCCCTGTGTTTATTAGCTTTCTGGTTCTCATTGTACTTCGCTGGTTCTTTCCATTCACAACCCCGTTCCCTAACCTCGACTATGTTATGAGTTAAACTATGATCCTGCAGAGTCAACTTATGTAAGTCTTTGGATATTTATTAGTGTTTTTGTACCTGCAGTGCTTTTGCTTCGTTTTGGATTATTCTTTGAATAAAGAAGAAGACTCTTTTAAACATGCTGCTGCCTAGCTCTTGTCTGCGCTTTGGTCAATCTAAACCTCAGAACGCGACAGTCCTATGTTATTTTAACTTTAAATGACTTAGAAAGTCGGCAGCTGTCTTATGAATCTTATGAATATTTTTATATTTTGGGTCCGGGCTAAAGCCCCCAATGTTTCAAGACTCTACAAACGCCCCCGGTGAAGGTTACCTCGTACGTCAGGAAACTGCACCAAGAAGGCAGCTACCCATTTAAACTTGTTTAGTGATTAAAAGATTTAAAATAACTGTCACTGTGACGGTCAAGTTTCTCTAGTCCCCCATGCACATTAAGGATGGCAAGGGAATTAAAAAAGGAAACACATTACTAAAGCTAACCACTAAAGAGTTATAGCATTTTTTTGAATGTGTGAGATTATTATCAAAACAAGATTATCAGTGAATGGCTGCTTTTCTAAAGGAGCATTCTATAATTTTTGTAGTAGCAGAAAGGTTTAAAAAAAAAACACCAAACTATTTTCTTTTTTTTTTTAATCATGCAGCTGTCAGCAAAGTTGAACAAATCTTTATTCGAAGCAAAATTCTCCAACTTGTTCATTTTAATTTGTCAATTTGCATGAAACTGAGTCTTTTTTTGTCCTCGGACTTAATCCAAAGCTGATGAAGCTGGTGAATCGTGTGTTTCCATGGCAATGTGAAAGTCCAGAAATGACCAGTCTTATAACATCATGCAGTTTAGTCACTGGTGAACTCTGTTTACTTTGACGTGTGTGTGTGTGTGGGTTGTATGGTCAGGATTTCAAATACCAGCTGAGCTGCACGCTCACTGCTGTGCACCTTCTGTGACTTCATTGTGCCAGAAAATAAGAGTGACCAACAATGTTATATACACTATTCCATACGGGAAATAAAGATTTAGCTTTTATATCAAAACATGGGGATAAAGACAAAGGCAGAGTAGCCATCTACAGCTTAAAACAAATATACTTTTTTCCTGCCCTTTAGAATTGATTTTAAGCGTCCTTTTAGTGAATCAGATCAATGAAAAATAATGCTCCCGCACAGGTCTCCCCTGGGAGGAGGTCACTGGTGGTGGAAAAGGTTTATAGATTTTACATGTCAGTAAAAAGACTATTACTACAATGATGCAAACACATGTTATTGCATGTAAAAGTCATCCATTTAAAATAAAGATCGAAATATGCAGATAGACGGAGTCTCTGACTGATTAGTTTGTTGCAAACTACAACAGGTTGTTTGAACATCATTTTATTTTAATAATCAGCTGAGAAGTAGATTGATTGCTTTATAGGTTTTTTAATCTGGCAGGTTCATAAATAATGTTGAAACCGCCACTTAGGGACGGAATATCAATCTGATGGGTATTAGACGTTAAATTTCACTGAGAAGGTGAAGAAAAAAGCATTTCCTAACAATCTGTATAAAACACTGCTGAATTTAACCTATTTGAGCTTAAATCCATCAAATTAAACCACTGAATAAGTTAAAAGGAAAAATAACATTTCCAATTTGTCTACATGTTTAAAAACAGTCTGCTTCTTTTGTTATGGATTTACCAATATGTAATCATTGAGTCACATGTTGGCTTTTCTAAAAGGGCTTAAGCTATTGATGCTTAACAAGTAAAACCAAACTTATTTTTCAGGAATCTGATGAATATACAGGGGCCTCTCATTAAATTAAAATATCATTAAACAGTTTATTTTAGTAATTTCATTCAAAAAGTGAAAGTCATATGCTATTTAGTTTTATTACACACAAAGTGATATTCACTTTCTCTATAATTATGACTAAAGACCTATTAAAAAATTATTTTAAATGCAGAATTGTTATGTTATGGCCATGTTCTGGCCGACAAGATGGGCAGGATCGGGGAGGACTGCTGCCCAATGTTCGGCAGACAGTCACCTGACAAAAGAAGTTATATACAGGGGTGGGACAATTAAACTGAAACACCTGTCATTTTAGTGTGGGAGGTTTCATGGCTAAATTGGACCAGCCTGGTAGCCAGTCTTCATTGAGTGCACATTGCAGCAGTAAGAGCAGAGTGTGAAGGTTCAATTAGCAGGGTAAGAGCACAGTTTTGCTCAAAACATTGAAATGCACACAATATTATGGGTGACATACCAGAGTTCAAAAGAGGACAAATTGTTGGTGCACGTCTTGCTGGCACATCTGTGACCAAGACAGCAAGTCTTTGTGATGTATCAAGAGCCACGGTATCCAGGGTAATGTCAGCATACCACCAAGAAGGACGAACCACATCCAACAGGATTAACTGTGGACGCAAGAGGATGCTGTCTGAAAGGGATGTTCGGGTGCTAACCCGGATTGTATCCAAAAAACATAAAACCATGGCTGCCCAAATCACGGCAGAATTAAATGTGCACCTCAACTCTCCTGTTTCCACCAGAACTGTCCGTCGGGAGCTCCACAGGGTCAATATACACGGCCGGGCTGCTATAGCCAAACCTTTGGTCACTCATGCCAATGCCAAATCTTGGGCTGTGGACAATGTGAAGCATGTATTGTTCTCTGATGAGTCCACCTTTGCTGTTTTCCCCACATCCGGGAGAGTTACGGTGTGGAGAAGCCCCAAAGAAGCGTACCACCCAGACTGTTGCATACCCAGAGTGAAGCATGGGGGTGGATCAGTGATGGTTTGGGCTGCCATATCATGGCATTCCCTTGGCCCAATACTTGTGCTACATGGGCGCGTCACTGCCAAGGACTACCGAACCATTCTTGAGGACCATGTGCATCCAATGGTTCAAACATTGTATCCTGAAGGCGGTGCCGTGTATCAGGATGACAATGCACCAATACAAGACTGCAAGACTGGTGAAAGATTGGCTTGATGAACATGAAAGTGAAGTTGAACATCTCCCATGGCCTGCACAGTCACCAGATCTAAATAATATTGAGCCACTTTGGGGTGTTTTGGAGGAGCGAGTCAGGAAACGTTTTCCTCCACCAGTATCACGTAGTGACCTGGCCACTATCCTGCAAGAAGAATAGCTTAAAATCCCTCTGACCACTGTGCAGGACTTGTATATGTCATTCCCAAGACGAATTGACGCTGTATTGGCCGCAAAAGGAGGCCCTACACCATACTAATAAATTATTGTGGTCTAAAACCAGGTGTTTCAGTTTCATTGTCCAACCCCTGTATGTTGTAGTGTTCCATATATGGTGATCCCAAACTCTCGTACTTAATTCAAATTAACTAACAAATTATATGAAATAAAAAGCTTTGTAGGGATACTGATTTCCAGAAGGCCTGCCCACAATGCCAAAAGGTATTACCTGCTTTCATGACCATGGTGTGACTGTGCTGGACTGACCAACAAACTGGCCGGACCCATTGGTCTATGGCCAACAGGAAGACAAATGTAACCACAGCCAACAATGCAGACAAGCTGAAGGCTCCTATTAAAGCAACCTGGGCTTCTTTAAGACCTCAGCAGAGCCACAGGCTGATCACCGCCTTGCTGCATTGATGCAAAAATTCCTGCAAAAGGAGCTTCAACTGAGTATTAAGCAATAAACTGTACAGCACATGGGTATATAATTGAGTAGAGAAACATTTCTGTGTTGAAACTCCTTATAATGGGCTTGTGTAACATTGAGTCAGAGAAACTGAACTTTGAGTTTTAAATAGCTTTATTGTAAACCATAATTACCAAAAACAGCTGAAAAAGCACTTGAAATATATCTGTTTAATTTTTTTAAGTTACTAAAATAAAAAACATTTTCACATTCAACTGTATGCATGTAAAGTATTTCAGAAACGGCAATACAAATTCATCTTTCATTGCCTAAGTACACTGGTTGCTCATCCAAACCAGAGGTCACAAAGTAAAAATGTGTTACAAAGAGATACTAAAATGTATTTAATACAAAAGTGCAGGGGTTATTATGCCATAAAACTAAAGAGCATGATATCACACTTTTGAATGAGATTTAGTGGAAGCTGAGCGCCAAGTGCATTGCTGTGTGTGACTATGTGTTTTTGTTTTTTGCTCATTTCAGCTACATTTGACAAGAGTACAACGGAGAGCAAGAGAAAGAATATGTCAGGAACAAATTGAATAATGACAAATGAAACAGACTTTGATGTATTGGGGAGACAGGAGAAAATTACCTCAACTCAGATTCCTTTACCAAGCAAATAACAAAAACAACAATTGGGTCATGAAGCATCTTGTGTTTTCAGGAGTGAAGGCAACAGCTGCTAATACAAGGCGAAAAATCATTGCTGTTGAGATCTGATCATACTAGTCTTCTTAATTAGGAAGCCATATGTCAAATTAAAAGTTTATGGTCTTACTAAGCTTCCACTCCGGCTTGTGATCTTAAAGCTAAATAAAAAGACACATCATGGTCCATGTCTGGTCCCTTGCACTCCTTAACGTGTGCTCACTAACTCCCTATAAATACATAGGGTGCTGTTGCCAAGGTAACAACTCTATGGGGAGTTAAGCCACCTGAATTTCAGACGATGCAGAAACGGAGGTTGAAGTGAGGTGTGCTGGCTGTGGGAGTGTTAGAAATTCAGTCTCATTTTAACCGATGATTTATGTCAGTAAACACAGAGTCTTAATACAGAGCACTCCATAGACTGGCCTGCAATTACTGGGGGTTCAGAAAATGTCCTTCCCCATTAACTGGATTTCTCATCCCAAACTGTACAAAATGTCCAAACCTTTAGGGATTTCTGTAATTGCAGAATTGACAAGTGCTATTTATGCTAATTTGAACTACTCTTACGTGCGAACGACTTCAAGGTTCCGTTTTTCGTTGGGTCGCCGCGGTAAAACGCACGACTTTAGTCTTCGACGCAGGCGGTCAGCGGTTCAAGTCCTGGCCCGTTGACTTTCCTTATGTCTTTCATCCCTTTCCTCCCAGTTCACAGTAAAAATAAAAAGGGCCACTAGAGTTGCAAAAAACAGTTTTTCATTTAAGGTAGAACATGTTCTGCTTGTTTTACACATTTATCACCATGAATAAAGTATTTTGAATATTAGTCTGCCCTCTACCGGCAACAGTGGGGAATTGTAGGCATATTTAATTTGAATGGTTTTAGGAAATTTAGGAAAATAAATGCCAACATTTCTGACAGGTGTAAAAAATTTATTTGTAAATGTTTCTATGAAGAAATAATTCTCCAATACGTTAATCTTTTAATTATATAAATGAGACCTCAAAAAGTGTACGCTAGAGATTCTCTTTATTATAGTGCATTTATCCGGTGTTACAGGACAAGTTTTTTTTTTGTTTTTTTTTAAAAAGCATAAAAATGAGAGAAAGAAATATATGAATACAAGTCTTTCGTGCAGAAATGATACTGCAAATTAAAGCTTCACATCTGACCAAAAGGAGGATAAAAGACATCAATTTAAAATACTTTAATACAATTTCTTTCCATCTATTTTTTTCAACTTGACTAAACCGTTGTAAGATATAATGTGACATAAGTACAAAGATTTTTCATTTCATCACACTTTAAAATAAACGCAAAAATCTAAATGTCCAGTTGTAGAAAAAAAAAAAAAAAAAAAAAAAGAGAACCTGAAGCTCCCTTCTGAGGTCAGTGTAACATTACTGTGCAGTCATCCTCACTCAGTGTGTACTGTTCAAGGTTGGTTTTATTTCTCATAGCAGAAGACTTGGGGGAAAATAGGTGCGACTACTCTGGTTAAACTAACTTGCACATTCAACTATCTGCTGGTGTAGAGCGATGGAGAGTGTTACTGCATGCGAGTTCACTACCATGGCAGAGAGATAAACAGCTGTCATCACACAAGTCTGTATTGTGCAAGCTGATGTGGTTGTAAAATATGATCAAACCACTTCTTGTAAATAAACAGAGGAAATACTCTGCCCTGAAGCAAGATGCCTGAAGCACTAAATATATATTTGTAAGGCTGATTTAAACGCTTCCGATTTAACATGTACCATCAAACACAGCTGTAACAAAAAACTAAAGAAAAGGAACTTGCAAACACCTTGCTGCAGAAAAATCCAAAACGGAATACAATGAGACCTTTCTGCAAACAACGTGGTCCCAAGAGGATTTTACTCAAGAGGACAGCACACCTGGCAGCTCAGACTAGGATAAACCCGGCCATACACAGATAAACAACAATAATAATAGTTAAAAACAGCAGACCCCAACCAGTAAACTACTGTACTTACAAGAGGAAATGAAGTCTACTTCTAAATAAAAAGCCAGAGTGGGAGCAAGTTGTCATAGCAGTTGGCTCTGTGGAGCTGAAACCCACGCAGGCCTCAAGGATACAAACCATGCAATAGTTAACACTCCTCCATATTTGTAAACATGCGCATTTATTGCCGTTACCAGATCCAGTCTCAGTGGACACCTTTGATCAGTTACACGGGACAACAAATAAGATTTATTCTAAAGACAAATGATGTCAAAAGCAATATTTAAATTCAGACCCGTGACTGAACTGAATGGAAGAAGTTCCCACCACTGGAATATTTCCACATAAATTGACCTTGAATACAATTACATTCTGAACACAAGGCATCCGCAGTATAATCAGATGAAGGGAAAACTAAAGGTGCTTTATCTATTTGATCGTAAAACGATAGCAACACTTAAAATCCGTTGTCAACCTCAACTGTTCCAGGTTGTCAGATGTTAGAGTGCATCTTTGTGAGGTAAATTAAACTGATATTAAACGCCTCTTGTGTCCCAGCAAATGTAAAGACTGAGCTGTACCCATTTGGTTTTTTTTTGTAGACATTCTTTTAAGAGGACAGAGCACTCAGCATCGTGCGTTGCTTTTAGCTTTGCAAATACCAGCAGCCTGTGGGTGTGCTGGCACTGGAGGAATGAAAGGTGACTGAGAACTAACTGTGTTCAAGGCACAGCAGGACTGCTCCCATGTAGCTCGCACGAACACATTCATTCATTCAGAAATACTCACAAAAAACACATACATACAGTACACTGATGTTGGGGCGCACTGGCCAAAGCTCCAAAATAAAATTTAAAGGAAACCAGGGAAAAAGGAGAGTAAAGAAGTACATCTAAACCCAGTGCAGCCTCCAATGAACACTGCAGGCAGAGCTGACAGATGCGGACGTTGATCACTTTACGTTCCTCAGTTGGCTTGAAAGCCAGTCCAGACCCTCGTACAGCCCATCTCCACTAGTGGCGCATGTGGCCTGGATATACCAGTTACGGTGACGGAGCGAGTGAAGGCTCAGCTTGTCAGTGATTTCAGCTGCATTCATGGCGTTCGGCAGGTCCTAGAAAGTAAAAAAAAGAGAACATAAAAACTAACATACAGAGACAACAGGATTAGATTTTCACAAGTGGGTTTAAGGCCTAATTTTAAATTTTAGGTTGGAATTTTAATGCAATCAGAAGTGAACTAAGTGTCAAGCGTGATTAGACTAGGACACAAGATTTCTGCACAACTGAATTCACTGGCATTTCTGCATAAGCTAATCAACATGAAACCCTGTAATCAAAACAGATTAATAACGTGTCAAGCCAACTTTATTGAAAAAGCCCTGTAAAAACAGCAGGTCCTAACTAAAGTGTGGAACAACAAAAATTATTAAAATAGATGAGCAAAACATTAGGTTTAAAAAATAAAAATAATTAAAAATAAAATCCAAATAAAAGCAGCAACTAAAATAAAAACCAGGCATTAACAGGAACAAATAAAATAAAATCAACAACTTATACCGGGTCAGACGCCAAGGAGAAGAGGTGGGTCTTAAAAGCAGATTTAAAAATGGCTACTGAAGAGCCAATTTCATTTGCTTCTGCAAAGCGTTCCAAAGTATGGGAGCTGTAACGGCAAAAGCCAGATCTTCCCTGGGCTTCTGCCGTGTCCTCAGCACCTCCAGTAACAGCTGAACTGAGTGACCAAGAAGGGCAATGCAGGTGCAGTAGCTCAGAGAGGTACGGAGGGGCAAGACTATTGAAAGCCTTGAAAAACAAAAGATTTTTAAAATGGAATGGCAACCAGTACAGAGAGGATAAAACAGGAGTAATATGCTCTCTCCTGACGGTTCCAGTTAAAAGCTGTGCACCAGCGCTTTGCACCAACAAAAGACCTGACAAGGATGACTAACTCCAAGGTACAAAGTTGCAGTAATCCAAAAAAGTTGTAATAAAGGCATAGATAACTGTTTAAAAAAAAAAATCATCTTTCAACAATAACCTTTAATATTGGCCGAATGCCTCAGGGGGAAAAAGCTGGATTTTACTACTACACTGATCTGCCTATCCAGTCTAAAATCACTATCCATTGGTCTGTGCATAATTAGTCTAATTGTTTTGAAACTCTTAATCAAAACTAATCAACAAAACACCACTCCAGAATAATCATTACCCGCAACATTTCCTTTGTAAAGTGAGTCTGTGTATGAGGTGTAATCAGGAGACAAACCTCTATGGATGACCAGGTGAGAAACGTACCTGCTTATTAGCAAACACAAGCAGCACGGCATCCCTCAGCTCATCTTCAGCCAGCATTCGCATGAGTTCCTCCTTCGCTTCACCCACTCGTTCCCTGTCATTACTGTCCACTACAAAGATAAGGCCTTAAAAAGCAAAAAGACAAAAGGGTTCATATGATGGAGGCAAACAAAAATCTTCAAATTTAAAGGAAGATTTAGCAATAAGAGGACTAATGCTTAGTTGACAGAATGGAAACATCACATTTCTCACCTTGTGTGTTCTGGAAATAATGCCTCCAGAGTGGTCTGATCTTGTCTTGGCCACCAACATCCCAAACCGTAAAACTGATGTTCTTGAATTCTACAGTCTCAACATTAAAACCTTAAAACAAAACGAGAAAAAAAATATTCATAACCAATGCCATGTGTAGGTGTCAAAATACAAAGACCTTATAATGACGCAGGCAAAGACTCACCAATGGTGGGAATAGTGGTAACAATTTCTCCCAGTTTGAGCTTGTACAGGATGGTGGTCTTACCAGCAGCATCTAGTCCTACCATCAGAATTCGCATCTCTTTCTTCCCAAACAGTCCCCTAAAGAGACTGGAAAGGTTCCCCATCTTGGCTTACCTGCAAGGATGCACAAAACTGAAGTGTGAAGTCTCTGAAAGGCTGGCACTAAACAAAAAGCAGCGGCTCAACTAAACCTTACAGGTCCTTTCTATCTGTAGAGTTTAAACTTAAACGCAACATCCTCTGGCCCAAATTCATGTTTCGTATTTTTATAGAAGTTCAGAGATGGTCTACTTGTTGCTTCCTGAATTTATTTTGTGCATCAATGAAACTGCAAAACACACTTCTGTCATTCGCTCAACTTCCTTGTAGTTCACCCTTTTTTAACAAAACAGGAAAAGAATTTGCCCAAAAAGCCTCTACTTGAAAAGTAAAAAAGAAAAACACAGTTATACATATGGCTCTGGTAAACTTAATGTTTACTTTGAAACTACTGAAGGGCTAACTTGCTAATAAATGAGCTTTGCCGTGTTCAGTCTGAAGGTGGCATAAAATGAGAAATGTTTCATTTATAAAATTACTGAAATTATTAGTATATTATGTCACAGGCATCACCTCTAAAGACACATCAGTGGCTAGAGTAGTCGTCTTGCAATCAGAAGGTTGTGGGGTTGATTCCAGCTTCCCCATCACATGTCAATGTGCCTCTGGGCAAGGCACATTTCCCCAAGTTGCCTATCAATCTGCATATCAGTGTATAAACGTGTGCGATTGGATGAATGTGGATCTAGTGTAAAGAGCTTTGAGCGGTTAGTATGACTGGAAAAGCGCTTTATAAATTCAATTCTGCGCTGCATCACTATCACTGTTACGTGCCCAAATAAATACCACATGTTGCTGTGACTTGAAGGTTACATACACAAAGTTTGTGGACAAATAAGGGAAAGCAAGCCTAAGCTTGCTTTGTGCAGCTGCATGCTACTTTGCCTGTAACAGAGATAAGAACCACAAAGGCAATGGAAGCACATTCCTTGAAAACATGCCACAGCTTTGCCTATAGACAGCCTGGAATGAGCGCAGAGTTTCCAGTTTCATTGAAGAGAAAAATACTCTCCAGTCGGGTTGCCAAAGACAGGATTTGATGTGACATTCTGCTACCAATTGTATTAGATGGTTAGAAATGTCAAGACTCAGATATAATTAATATTTGGCAGAAAAATTTGAACTGTGTCCAGGTACAAAAGTGAACTTATAATTGAGAACATTTTGAAGAAGCATAAAACCACAACTTTAACACCTACAGTTAATTTTGTACGACATAGACAAAAATCACACAGAATGCAGGATTTTAAGCCATCTCTTGTCACATGTGAAAATAAATAAGTGAAAACATATTTACAAGTATTTATTGAAAACTCCCAAAAGCTGTATTTATCCAAAATGGTTAAAATCTACACCTATACTATATAGTATAGATAGTATACCATCTATACTATACTGGTAGCAGCTGAGTTTCACTGTCTCAGACAAAAAACATTTGTTTTCATAACCTGTTGTGCTCTTTAAAAGCATGCAAAACTATTAATATTAAGGATACACAATATATCGCATTAACATCAGTATTGGGGTGTTTAACTGAAGCTGAGAAGCAATGCAGCAATGTGGTCGTTTTTTTTCACTGCGTCCAAAGGGTAGGGAAATATACCTAATATCTGTAAATATCGATCATCAGCTATAACAGGAATATTAATACGGATATTGATAATGGCCCAAATACTCATATCAGTGCATCCCTAAATAATATGTTTCATTTGGTCAGCCAATGTAGGCTACAAGCCAATAGCAAGCGAGAATTTCTATGTGGTAGACAGTAGGCTGAGCATCCTAAGTCGTAAAATGAGTTGGACATCGTGCTAGCTGTAAGAAGCAACAGGCCTGACTCATCTATGTTAAACTACACTATAATCAAGATGAGAGTGCCCTGAGGTTTGCAAAATTTTATGTTAGAATGAAAGGTACAGTCACACTAGCAGTCAAATGAATCAGTAGCACAAAAAAAACTATTCTACTAATCCAATATAAAACCCCTGTAGCGAGCTGAAAGAGTAAAAATATTCAGTTGTTTTTCAATTATAAATGTCAACATGAAAAATGTGGGCTTTTGTCAAAACTAGTTTGTAAAAACTATTTAAGAAATACTCATATAATAAGTAAATGTAAAAAGAAAACCAGGTATTTGTAAAATCTTTTTTTTTTTAAACCCAGCATTCATTTTTATTTAACAAAAAATGTGTTCAGCCAAAGATGCAGAATCCAGAAAGTCTTTAAACAATGAAACACTTTTAAGGATCCTAAAAGCAACGTTTAGAGTGTCATATACAGGGGCGGGCAACATGGACTTAAATCTAATCACGATATTCTGTGGTTTTATGGTGATAAAAATGATAAAAGTGACAATAAAAACTATTTATTTGCAGTATTTTTTTAGGTAACTGTATGGCTATGACTACATAGCCCCATAAGCACAAATAAAAGCTTTTGACAATCGCTTCTTCAGAACACCAGTTACATAAAGAAGTGTGATTTTTATCACCAAGTTGCACACAGTAACTGCAATATATTTAATCATATTTTTGAATTTATCAATATTTACTGACGCACTCATGGAACAAATTGTGGAGAAGTTTGTAAAAAATAATTCTGACAATCTAGTGAGTTGTTGGGAGTTTCCAAACATCATTAATTAGAATTTATTTTTGTCACGATAAATCAAAATTTTTATCACGATAAGAAATGTTTAACAATATAAGATGCCAACCCCTAGTCCCCTAATCGAGACTGAACCAGTTTCAGTTTCAAGAAAGGCATCTCTCTTAGAATCAAAGGAGAATGGCACATATGCTTTTTTAGAAATGTGCCATTTCTGTCTCGTTTATTTAATGCATTTTAAACAGTTATCTTTTAGAGAAACACATTTTAAAATTGTTTAAAAATGTTCACTGTGGTGTAAACTTGTGGTTTACGTATGGATGCAATGAACAAGCTGATGTTTGAAGCTAAAACTTGGGAGGAACTGCACTTAATAAAATATCAATTTGCCTTCACTTATTCATACATTATTACACTAAATACTCAACTTACCAAAAAACCTACGGAACCAAATGCATAGGTAACAATACTGCCTTTTGCAACTTTTGTAATACACTTGTAACTTTAGGCTAGACTCTATATTTTAAGAAATTTACGGTTACAATGACAGCTAACGAATGTTAGCTTGTTAGGTTAAAATGATTCACAGCCGATAACTGCCCAAAGCTTCATGAGCTTTAGAAAAATATAACAGAAGCTGCTGGATCCACGAAAAACTCTCGGAAACGAGGCGATATTCAAGTGTTAAATTTATGTATAAAAACACACCAAGTCACTCACTCCTAATGAAGTTAAAGAAGGAGCTAACGAACTTGAAGTGTCTGGCTTCGACGCCTGAAAACCAGCCGTTATTCTAAAAACGTTTAAAACCGCATGTCTTTACCTGTAGGTTGATTGAAAATAGTTCAATAACCGCGAGTGTTTAAATATTTGACAGTTTTACCTTGCAGACGTTTCTCGATGTTTCTTCTGTTACTGTTCAACAGGAAAATGGCGATTTCCGGTCGTCGTCATCCTCCCCCGCTTCATCTCCCTCCTCTATGTATTTGTCAGCAGTCCCAAACATTGAAATACAATATTAGCGCCATCAAGAGGTGTGGAGCGGGACTGATGCAAATTTCCTTCTACGTTTAGTTGTGGGCTTCTTCATATTTCACAGCATACTTAAAATTGTGGAACGTCTTTACAGTAGTGTTTATGAAGTTAATATCTGTGTATTTTTATTTCTTTGGATGCCTGTTTATATCTGGCAAACAGACATTTGATGTCCTCTGAGTAAAATACATTTTTTTTTATGTATTGAACCAATCTGTCTCGCTGTAGAAATGATATGTGTTACAAGATGTCTGTGGACACCCAGCATTTTGGGAGCCAGATGCATCTGAGGACTATTTATTTATTCATCTGTCTATCCATCATCTATCTTTTATGGCTTCACAGTGATGCATTTATATACAGTTGCCTTGCAGCATGAAGTTCCTTGTTTCGAATCCCAGCAAGGGCTTACATGTTCTCCCGATATTTGGCACTTGGATTCTCTCCAGGTACTTTAGTTTCTTCCCTCAGTAAAAAGTTGTATGTTAATTGTCTAATTTTTTATTTGCGCTTATGTCTGAGTGTATGCGTATTGCCCATTGATGGACTGGTGACCTGTGCAGGGTGTATCCCAGTCAACAATTGACTTCTGCAGATAGGCACAAGCCTCCCTACAACCCCATAAGGGCAAGCAAGTAAAGAAAATAGATGGATATTTACTTAATTTTTGTATTATTCATTCCAATGCCAACATATTGTTACACGTGCAACTATAACACACTGAATGTAAGTGTGTCAGGTTATATACGGCAACCTGTGGCAGGTTAAAAAAAACATGTTTGGTAGAGTAAGGGCAAAAAAATGATTAACTTTGTTAATTTTTGACAAACTTGTAATTCTTTTCAATTTGTGTAGGAGATCTAACAATTTTTATTTTCCTCTAAGTTTAGACTATTCTTTAATCCTCACAGTTTGAAAAAGCAATGTATCATCATTAGCAAGGATAGTGTCCAATATCTAATGAAAAAACACATGGTATGTTTGAACCGAATTGAACAAATGTTTTAAGAAAGTGTAAAAAAGTATATGAATTTGCTAGGTGACTATTATTAAGATGAAAAGAAACAAAAAGGGTCTGCGAACAGTTACTTTGGTGTGATGGGATAGAACATCTATAGTGCCTTGTAAAACTACTCAACTTCTCATGTTTTGTCCCATTATAACCATCAACTTCAAGGTATTTGATAGGCATTGTATGTGCCAACACAAAGCACCACATAGATTTGATGAGGAACTTTTTCCCACTTTTTTGCTGAATTCCTTATATGACTTGTAGCGAATTATAAATTTAACTTTTTATGGCTTTCTCTCACCAATGCCTTTCCTGTTGTCAGTCTTCTATAAATGCCAGAACTGTGGAGTGTTCGACCAATAGTTGTCCTCTTGACAGATTTTCCCGCCTGAGTTATGAATCTCTGCAACTCTTCCAGAGTTACCACTGGCCTGTTGATTAATGGGATTTAGGTCAGGGGTCTTCAATCTTTATAATGTAAAGAGCCATTTTTGCTTTAGGTAAGCTAAAGAAACCTTGTTTAGAGCTGCAAATATTACAGGACGTATAACATAAACAACCTTTGAACAACCAATTGAAATTGTGCTGGAACTTTAAAGAACCACTATCATTTTATTTCTGTTTTTAAGTTTAAAATAAAGAAAAACATATAACTTTGCAAAAAGATTAAGGTTCTATTTTCCTCAATGGGATATTGATATTTGTGTAAAATGATTTAAAAAAAAACCTGATGACACGAACGATGGATCTAAAAATATATTACTGGTACTTTCAGTTTCATTCTTTTGTGAAAATTCAATGCAATTATTCCATGAAAAAACTGAAAAACCGAGGGGAAAATACATTTTCATTGGATTTATATTTAAAAACATTTATTAGTTCTTAGTCACTTTTAGCAGAACCCTGGTTTAGGTAATAGCCTTGTCTTGATACAGATCTGTTGTGTCGTACATCTACAGATGATGGATTGAACATTGCTTTGTGAGATGTTCATAGCTTGGGACGATGCTTCGTAGCCTAATCATGCTTTAAAGTTCTCCACAGCTCTATTCGTGATCTGTGGTCCTCACGATTCTGTTTGTTTACTAATGTTCTCTAACAAATCTCAAGGTCTTCACAGAACGTTCATGCTTATGGTGAGATTAAATTGCACATTTACTAATAAGGTGACTTCTGAAGGCAGTTATTTGCACTAGATTTTATTTAAGAGTATCAGAATAAAGGAGACTGAATACAAATGCACACCACACTCTTCAGACATAATTTTTCAAGAAAAAAGTGAAAACCATGTATCATTTTCCTTCCCCTTTACAATTATGAACTACTGTGTTTTGGTCCATTACACAAAATCCCAATAAAATGCACTAAAGCATTTGGTTGAAACATGAAAAAATGTTTCAGCCATATTCACCAACAGATCAAGAAGTATAAAATGTCAAGGCACTGTATACAAGTCCTGTATGCAAAGAAATATACAACCAACTAACAGAATCTGATTTCTGCAACTAACTGTAGTTGGTTCATAACTAAATTTTGCAAAACTGTTAGTGTTTTCCATTATTTTAATCAATTTGATAATCAAGTCCAAACTTTGGAAGCACCAGAGCAGCCATTAGCGCTGAGAGCTACAGATAAATATAAGCTTGTCTTCACAATGAGCTTAGATGGGATATAAAAGACCTTCCAGCAAATTTTAAGGACCTATAAGCTGCATCAGAGGTAGTCTGTTATGTCTCCATAAACAGTCTCACAGTTAAATTCCTAAGGCAGGTAAGAACCCATATGAGGTGCTCAAACAAAATCCACCCTTCTCCCAGTAGCAGTAGGAGGTCCAGTATGTTTGGCTCTTTGTTACTTCTACTAAAAACCAATATGATCTCCGTTGTCTTGTTTATATCCAAGATAAAGTGATTTTTTTCCCAGTGTGGCACAACATTTCATACCAGTTCCTCCTATCCAACCAGAAAGTATTTCCTGGTTCTGCTACACTTTACGTTTCATTATCAATAACATACATTTTTTTAAAGCAATGGTAGTTAAATTGGTTATTTAAAACAACTTGCTTTTGCAAGGTTGTGCAATATTTAAAACATTAACATCCACCCTTACGTACATCATACACCCAATATTTTCTGAACACCGAGTTCTCACAGTTTCAGCGGAAATTTAAATTATGGCTTTTCAGATTTTTCTGAGCAGAACCTCCATCCTTATAGATTTTGCCCACTAGGTGGGGCTACATCCATAACTGGAAAAGGATGGAGTTAAATTGGAAAAACAGACCTTACGCAGTGATTTCATGATTTCATGGATCATTTCACAGTATTTGAAAAACTGAAGCTTGAATTGAATTATGTTGGTATTTATTATAGATACCTAAGTTACAGCTTTTTTTCTAGGTAGATAATACATTTAAGCAGTATTTTTGTTTTGTTTTTACATGTTTTGCTACCAGTATTAAGGGCATCAGATTTGTGGAGATCATTCAGGAAAAGTTTTTCAGTTTTCACACATAACAGTTTATACAGTCAGTCAGTCATTTTCTACCGCTTAATCCACAGTGGGTCGCGGGGGAGCTGGTGCCTATCTCCAGCAGTCTATGGGCGAGAGGCGGGGTACACCCTGGACAGGCCAGTCCATCGCAGGGAAACACACAAACAACAATTTATACAAATTAATAGAATTGGTCTGAACTAAAAAACAAAGTGTGAATCAACGAAGAAGAAGAAATAGTTGTATGTATTCCTAAAACTGTCTTGTTTTTAAAATGTGCGCATCTGGGTTGCGTTGCGGTGGGAGGAACATTCAGCAACAAGGCTGAAAGACTCCATGGAGGGTGCGGCAGGATGATGCTTCCTCCTCCAAACAGCCCTGCCTCCCAGCGGATTCACTGTGCCATGCGCATCGCTCCGGCAGTCAGTGTTGTGCATGTGGGGCCCCTTAAAGAGAAGCGCCGAGCAGACGGCACAGACTTTCTCCATTGTAGAGTCACCGAAATGAGGAACAGCGCCAACCCGGCACAATGCGCTCCAGGCTCCCAGGGACCGCCTGCCTATTGCGAACCATTGGACTCTGCATCCTTCTCTCGAACACTGCAGCTTACTTTGGGTCAGACGTTTAACCTTTTATTTAGAAATTTTACGTATGCTGAATAACTGTCATATTCTCATTGAATGAGATTATAGCTTGATCTTTTAAAACTTCTAATACATTACGCAAAATATTCAAAGTTTATTCAATTTGCTGTGTAATTAAATTGTGTATTTTTAGTGGACATTTTGCAGGTTTTAAAACAGAATTTGAACACATATGAACACTTTATGCACTTTATGCACTTAATGCAACTTTAACAATACAAATACCATGGTATGGAAAAATAATAAACATATAACAGTTAATAAAAATAAATTACTGGGAAGTTTTTTCAAGATTTATACAGTCAATGTTATATGTTAGACCAGGATTTACATTTACTGATTAGTTTTTTCCCTCATTTCCTACAGGCTGACAGGCCGAGAGCCATTGGTGCTTTTACCAGGTCCATTTTCTAATGAAGCTCCAACGGGGAAGGCCCACCTGAAGCAGTGCGAGCAGATGAGTCTGACCAGGCGGCAGAAAAGGATGTGCCGCAGGGAGCCCGGTTTGGCCGAGACGCTCCGGGAGTCGGTGCGCCTCGGCCAGCTGGAGTGTCGCTATCAGTTCAGGAACGAGCGCTGGAACTGCACCCTGGATGGCCGAGGGAGCCTCCTAAAACGAGGTAAGCGCACATTCAGGTTCTGAGATTCTGATTTCTTCCGGCTGAATTAGTTTTACCACAGAGATAAGCGTGCCGAGATTGGCTGCTTCTTTATTTCACCAAATTTGACATAAATTGTATTTTTACAATGTGTCTTTTTTATTAAAAGCAAAGGGGAAACATGAGTTATATATAAATATGAAAGAAATCTGAGTTTAATCAGTGTTATTTTTTCTAAACAAAAGGTAATCTGCAAAAGTAAGGGTGCAGAAACAGCAACATTTTTACCGCCAGCTGCACCATAGCAAAAGCATATAATAAAACCTGCATGTCTGCTTACTCTAATAAAATCTAATTAGATGGTTTTTATCAGTGCATGTGCTCACAAGCCCCATGTGAAGTCTCCTTTAGCTGCATATAACATAGGTTCTTGTGAAATTTAATATTAAACATTAAAAAACGACATTTTTCTTTGTCCTCTATTCATTCTTCATTAAAAGTAAGACAATTTTTTATTTGCAAAGTTAACATTTTGTTCTCAGAGACTTTTACCCTATTTTAACTACAAATTAAATTGACCTTGAAAGTCCATTCTGCATGGTTTAATGAAACAACTAATTAGCCACACATTAAGCTGCACTGGGTCCAGTATTTAAAAATGGTTGCAGATCTGCTGTGCTCACAAAATCCTGCAGGACGGTCCAGGCTTTATGCATATGGATATTATTGTGTGGGAGAACATGAACAGGTCAGCAAAGAGGTAATGAGGGAGTAGAGCGCCAAGAAATCTGGCAAACGACATGGAGAGTGCTTGGGCCCTGTGGTTATTTTTATCTCGGGAAAATGCCCATTCCCAGAGGAAAAGGGTGGTGTGATTACCCACTTTCATCTGGGAAAATCCTTCCTAGTCAAAATAACAATTAATTGGATGAAAATATACGCTGGTGACGACTTTGGGGGAAGCAAAATAACAGTGCAGAGCCACAAGAAGAGGTCAGAAGAGGAGTTTTGACACATGAAAGCTTGCAAGATTCCTGAGGTTGCTATAAAGTCTGACAACATAGTGACATTTTTGCAAATACACCGTGTTGATGGCTTAATTATTGGAATAAAAATAAATTCTTGGATTAGATCCACCAACAATTACTCCCACAGACTTCTACGGACAACATGACCTTTCAAGATGTTTTTTATATATCATTGGCAACAGCGTTATTTAAACATTTGGTGCTTTTTTTCCCTTCTAATCCAGCATTTAAGGAGACCGCCTTCCTGCTGGCTGTATCATCCGCTGCACTGACCCATGCGCTCGCCAAGGCTTGCAGCTCAGGCCGGATGGAGAGGTGCACGTGTGATGACTCCCCCGGAATCCAGCACAGAGAAGCGTGGCAGTGGGGGGTCTGCGGAGACAACCTGAAATACAGCACCAAGTTCCTCAAGAAGTTCCTCGGCCAAAAGAGGGTCAGCAAAGACCTGAGGGCGCAGGTTGATGCCCACAACATCAACGTTGGTATTCGGGTAAGTGTTTAAACCAAATGCTTTTGTGCAGCATGCCAAACCTCTCATTACTTTATTTGTCGTTTCCTGTAAGTTGAGCTCCTGCTAATTAAACCTGACACTAAAAACTTGAATTTTCAACGGTTTGGTTTTCAAGTTTCCAGTCAGACAACACCCGCTCCTCCCTTTCCCTCTTGTATTTGCTTCCATGTTTTGGCCTGTGTGGGTTTAGGCAATGCAGCAAGGAGACAACATGACTGTGGGATCATTGAAGCCAGGTGTTCTCAGGCATGATAAAGCTTGCTGTGCGGGCCAACAGAAAATTAAAGGTCTCATGTCGGAGAGAGCGATTATCACCGTGGCCTCTTTTTAATATACGAGCAAGCATTTTTTTCACTTACTGGATCACTGTGCTCTTCATAAATCCACCTAATGTTCAAAACCACCACTCTGAAAATAGGGAGCCTCAGGGTGCTTCTCCTGTGGCTTCCACCTAAAAAGACAGGCCTTTTGGGGGACCAAAAAGCAAAACAGGAAGAACTCTATCTTATCTCATCTCAAGCGAGTTAAAAGTTTTACACCAATGTGGCTGAAAAGAGGCCAGCATTTTTGTTTACAAAAAAAACCCCACAAATGGCTGTAGTCCCTTCAGTTCACAGTAATGGTGCTCGGAAGCCCCCCGGGGGGTTCATACCTATGCAGGGAGGCAGGACCTGAGTAGAACTTTTCAACCCAGCACAGCCCTCTGGCTCTTTTGGTTTGACCTGTCTCTGGCCCTTCTCCACAACAGCAGCTCTCAGCCTGACTGATCATGCACCCATCTCTGACCATCAAGCACAGGAAACTATTAACATACAGAGCCTTCCAAAGTATTAATGCATCTTAAACGATTTTAAACTTCAGTGTATTTTATGAATTTGATGTGATCGAACAATACAAAGTAGTGCATTAAGGTGAAATGAAAGAAAAATAATATATGGTTCTCAAATCTTTCTACAAATGAATATGTGAGAAGTGTGGCATCCTTTTGTAATCAGACCTTTTTACTCTGATGCCCCTAACTAAAATGCAGGGCAAACAGTCACATTCAGAAATCTACTGATTAGTAAATAGAGTATACTAAATACAGTTGTTCTGGCAATGTTTGTTAAAGGACTGGGGTAAGTTTTGGAACATATTTCAAGCTTTCAACAGCTAACTCAGCACTGTACAATTCATCATCTGAAAATGGAAAGAGGGAGAGAGTATGGTACAAATGAAAAACTATCAAGCAGCGGCTGTCCTTCTAAACTAACAGGCTAGACAAGAAGAGCATTTACCAGAAGAGCAGCCAAGAGACACATTGTAACTCTGGAGGAGCTGCAGACACCCGCAGCTCAAGTCGGACAATTTGTTCAAATGAAAATCATACTTAAAGTTTGCCACAAAGGTACAGCAAACATGTGGAAGAAGGGGCTCTGATTAAACTGAAATGAACATTTTGGGCTACATGCAAAACACTATGTATGATGTCAAACTGACACTTCACAGCCCTTGAACACAGTATCCCAAACTACAAGGGAATGGTTTAGATCAAAGCTTATTTATGTGTTACGGTAGAACTGAATCCAATTGGGAATTTGTGGCAAGGCATGAAACCTGATGTACACCAATGTTCTGCATCTAATTTGACTGCATTTGAGCTATTTTACAAAGGACAAGCAAAAATCTCAATCTCTAGATGTACATAACTGTTAGGACCTAGTAGAGAGACAGACAACCCCAAAAGGAACTGTCACTGTAACTGCAAAGTTTTACAAGGTATTGCCTCAAATGGACCCAATACAAATGCATGCCAAACCTTTCAGATTTTTGTATCAGTCTGAAAACCATGCAGTCTGTTTCATAGTAATACAGTGCTTGTGTTGGTCTATCACATAAAATCCAAATAAAAATGCATTGAAATAAGTGTTTATAATGTGCACCATCCACAAACTGCTAGTTTTTTTTTAGTTGTTATTTTTTTGGTGTACAGAAATTTCTTATCTATTTTTTTCCGGAGCATGCATGTACTAGAAACTGGGCGGAGATTTTTTTCTAGTCTGTTCTTCTTGTCACCTTTGCCTCAGGCTCCCTTAGGCTAAGGAGACGGAAAGGAGACAGACAGAGCTAGTTTCAACACATTGAGAAAAGAAATTTCGAGAGCTGTCCAAATGAGCAATGTGGAGTGAATGAAATACGACAAGCTAAACGGTCCCCTCAATCCATTATGTCCAAATTTTGGTGAGCTGTGGTGAGCAAAAGGCTCATCTCTGCTAAACCTTAACTTACCCTGCAGGGAACTGTCTCTCTCTGGCCAGATAGACCCCACTGATAAGAGGACAGGTAATGAATCAAACTGAAAGAGCTGACATTTCTCTCTTTGTCCCTCCCATTTCAGGCAGTGAAGAGTGGGCTGAAAACAACCTGCAAGTGTCATGGGGTCTCTGGCTCGTGTGCGGTACGGACTTGCTGGAAGCAGCTGTCCCCTTTCCATGACACTGGGCGGCTGCTAAAGTACAGATATGACAATTCCATAAGAGTGTTGAGCGTCACCAACGCAGCCACAGGAGAGACTGAGCTCGCAGGCCCTAGACGCCATGGCCAGAACCCCCGCAATACCGACTTGGTCTACCTGGAGGACTCCCCTAGCTTTTGCAGGGCTTCCCGCTACTCGCCAGGCACAGGTGGCAGGTCGTGCACCAAGGACACGAGCTGTCAGAGTCTGTGCTGTGGACGCGGCTATAACACGGCCATGCACCTCACCAGCCTTTCCTGCCACTGCCAGGTACGCTGGTGCTGCCATGTGGAGTGCCAAACATGCGTGAGGGAAGAGGAGGTGTACACCTGCAAAAATGCATAAACAAATTTTGGAAAGAGAAATGAAAAATGATCCGATGAAGCAGTGGAAAACGTGAAAGAGACTGAACTCAAATCTTTCAAGCGTAGTCCACCGCAGAATGTCACATCAAAGCATGTGTTTGCAAATATCATTTAGGACTTGCATGATATTTTGGGAGAAAAAACACTAATGTACCACTATGATACTGTTGGTTCCTTGCTACTTATCAGCTTACTGTAGATGATGATATTTCCAAACTACTCTCCTTCTCCTTTGCTGGATGCACTGAAATCTCATTTTTCTACATAATGGAATCAAGCTCCTCAAAACAGGAACCACACTGGATCTAACGAGCAGTATGAACTGTGAGCTTTGACACTGACTGTTTGATGTGGTATTTGTCCTCCCATATTTTACTATTTATTGCGCCACTTTCTGTGCCTCGTATACTGCTGCTTTATGCATTAAATCTTGTAATCAAGTGTTGCCAATAAGGCTGTAAAGGAGTTAAGATGAATCTACCTGCCTGTCTCTCTGACTGCTGTGGAGAACTTTTAAAGTTCTGTCCTGAGTAAAAGCACTTAAGTTGCTCTTGCTACATATACACAATGAGATGTTAATGCCTAGATAGAATCACTGGAAGCTTTACTGGTGGCTAACACCACTGATATATTATTACGTGCATTTACAGGGTTATCGTGTAAAGAAAGAAGGTGGGTGTTTTCAGTTGCTCTTATGGAAATGTCTATGGAAATCTCTACATGTGCTGTGCAGAACAAAGGGAGATTAGCACACAGCTGGAAATGCTGACCACTCTCTTTGAAATTCAGCTTAATTTGGAAGCATGCCAGTTCTGTTTTTCTAATCGTAGGTATTAACAGAAGTCTACATTTTTCTATACTTTCAAGTATAAAATTAACTTAAAGTCCAAATTAGCCCCATCTTTGTTCTGCATGCCTTTGAAGTGAATCAGTCACGCTGCCTATTTTCCCTAATTGCTAATCAAAGAAAATGACCACGTTTACTCCCCCCCTTTGGATCTAACTCTGCGTCCATGTGTGCAGGTCGAAAGTGCATGCCGGACCCCAGAGTGTCTGTTTTTATTGGGCTGTTTCATGCTTTATTGGACTGCCTCTGAACTACAGATGAGCAATGAATATAACTCACATCGGGGCTCCAGGCGTCTGACAATGTGGAATCGTAATTTTTCTACCTCACTTCAACTTTTGGCAAATATCCGTAAGATTTATGAGCTATGCAGAGTTTTCTTCTCTGTAGATACATGTCTTTCCCTCTGTATTTGGTTGAAATATATTTTAGATGTCTGTGCAGGTTTTGTGGAATAATGCGTAATCAATTTTCCTGTTTCTATTTTGAAAGCTTGTTGCTTTACACTTTTTATTTAAAACAAATGAGATTAATAAAAAGACAAACATTTGTGAGACTTGTGCATTTGTTGTGTCTTGCTCAGGTGCACACATCACACCTACGTAGAAAAGAAGTAAGTTGAATCCACCTGCCTGCAAATTGGTGCTCTGCATCTATTGAGCAAAACCATTTCCTAATGACACTCTGTCCTCCTTTTCATCTGAAAATGCTGTGGTTTCTCTGCATCACCCTCCACCACAAAGTAAAAGGCAAAGGGGTTAGTGGGTGGGTGGAGGACTTACATACAGGTGTTCTGCCTCTGGCCAGCAAACCAAACACGATGACAATCTTAATGACAACGATGACAAGGATGATGACTTAGAGGATTGTTTGACCCCTAGATTGCACACAATGGGCTGCCCCACGATCGCAACATGAACAGTTTACATCCTATTATCCGTGAATCATAATTTTCCACCCATGGGTATGAGTGCATCTGCACACAGAGGCCCATTGTGTGAAGTATTTATAGCATGCTCTTGTGCTTTTGATGTTGCTCTCTAATTATGATGATTACACACATTATTCTTTATTAAAACATTAACTCAAGACCCCTTGTACTGAAGTGGATTCTAAAACAATTTTACAAGTTTAATTATGTTGAGAATTTCATTATGGATGTACGGTAAGGTACTATGGATGCAAACGATCTTCTTATGTGACAACTATACGTTTTATTATTATTTTTATACTCTGTAGTTTTGATTTCATTACAAACTCAAAGAACTTCAGCCGTGTAACAAAAAGGTTACAAAAACATTCTGATTATTCCAATATTTCCATTACAATTAAGAAAAAACTTCCCATCACTTGACTGTTAGAAAGATAAAAGTTGTACAGATCAGCTAAAGTAATATGACCTCAGCCATCACATAACCATTTAAGACGATACAAACAAAATACAGCATTTAATTATTTTATAAGTGGTAAATAGACACAGAAACCAGTCAAATGGAAACATTTAAGCAGTAATACAAATCTGTAGATTTTTACCAGTTAAAGTCTGAAGTCTTCGCAATCCACAGTTGTATCCGTCATAGGGTGATCAGCTGTGTTTTATTGTCAGTGTACTGTCAAACAGCACTGGGTAGTATTTAAAACTTTTATTTTGACAATAAAAACCAAATGCTTACAAAAGAATATTTGCAAAAATAGACTGCATTCAACTGCATATAAAACTTGGACGACTTGGGTTATACAGCAACTCAGTGTAGCACCTAATTTCTGCATGACCCTTTGGACTTTTTGCTTAAAAATGATTTTAATATCTCAGGTAAGTTATGAACTCAGTGTGGGTCTGAGGTCAAACAAGTTCATACTGCCATACAATTGACTCACCATATTAACTTTTCTTACAAGAATATTGCAGATCAATATTTAACTTTATTCAATGAGAATGCATTGTAATAAAAAAGCCATATTTCTCTAAGCAGAGCTGCAGGTAAGGAAAAAAATTAGACAGAGGAGCGTGTCACAGACAGCACACTGCACTGAGGTTTGATATATTGAAGGGCTTGAAAGAAGGAGACAAGGATGGAGAGATGAGGCGGGATGTTTTGCAGCCCCAGGAGGCCTATCCCCTGCTGATGCCCTTGTGGTTTTATAATAAACTCCGAAAGCCTTCATTTCCCTCACTGCCCCAAGTGGAGGGGGTGCTGCAATGAGGTCGGCCGAATCCAGAGCTGAATTTGCACGCACTCAAGCCCCAAGGGGGTTGGGGGGTTGGACAGAGCAGGGGTGCAGTCTGTATTTGGAGACAGGTGAGGGCAGGGAGGCATTTTGCATATGTGTGTGACTATACCTGCCCTGTGCACACCTGTGGTCACTTCAGCAGGAGTGACATGCGAGTGTGTGTTTGTAGTGAGGCTTTCCTCTGCAGGTGTGGGCTGCAGGCAGCCTGCTGGAGCTGGAACTTTCCAATGCCACCCTGAGACACTGTGTAACATATATAACGCAGGGTGATTCTAGGGGTTCGGTTCAAGTAAAGGTTGCAAGGCTGTGCATCAATATCTGCTGAAGACTGAGGATGAATTGTTAAACCAGGGTTTCGATGTTTAATCAGATATGTATGGAATTATGCCTGGCTTAGCTAAAACATTTTTTCCATTGCAACTTGCTTAGCCTTTAGGTTTATACATCACCCATTTGTGTAAGAACAGTAGATGTTAAATGAAGCATAGAAGGCTTGGAAGACATTTTGCTCAAGGACGCAAAGAGCGGCACCGTCTTGTAATCAGAACCAGTGAGCCTCAGGTCAGTCCACACCCTCCTTTAATCCCCACGCCCTTACTCTGTATGAACAAAACAATAATGAAGTAATGATGAAGAAGAAGAGGAAAGATACAGATTTGGGGAGGGGAAAATTGAAAAGGAAAAGAGCCCGGGACGGAGAGTTGTGGATACGGCATGGGGTAGGAATTTGGAATGTGAAATGAGTAATGCATTTGCTCAACCCACAACAAGAACATGCACTGCCTAGAGCTACAGCAAGGCTGAGTGCATACCTGTATGGGAGGAGGTGGAGGTATCTCAGAGGCAGTGTAGATTGAACCTTAAGTCCTCGCTGTTGCTGATGAGTTGAAAGACTTAACTGATTAGACAACCCCGTTTTATAGATTTGTTCTTGAAGTTGGAAAAATGTAAAAATATTGCAGCAATGATGACGATAACAATATTATATAGCATTTTTTAGACAGATAAAAACGATTACTCAGAAATACCTGGCTTGCATGTCAAGAAAGACTTTTAATTAACAAAGCCTCAAAAGTACAGGATCAAAAAATATTGAGATTTTACATCAAATGATATCCGATATTCATAGATTATTTGCATAATATCCTATGTCATATGACTATGAAGTACTTAAAATGCTCTACAACTTTTAGAGGATTTGATTTTGGCTTTAGGTCCATACAGTAATGGAGCACTTCCTTTCATTTGGTTAAGAAATGGTTTCTCCGTACCTAATGACCATTAACCGATTTTACTCACCAAAAAACAGCTTTTAAACCTATGAACAAATTTCCAAAATTCTATAAAATAGTTGAAAATCAGACTTGGTCCATGGTCTTGCTCAATGATCACTGGAGACCAATGGCACCAGCTCATGTGTGGAGGAAAACTAACACTGTGCGTTAACGTAACCTGTTAAGTCCTAGGGGTTTTAGAAGCAATTTCCGCCTGGAATTACATACAAATAAATCTGGAATAGCTCCACAGTTATACTTCATTAAGTTTATCAAACTGTTGGTACCTATGTAAAGGTAAGACATAAAAGAATAATTTTCCATTGGAACCACTATTGCCTCTCTCACTTTGTCTGATTCATTTGTAATTAAACAAAGACAAAATACAATTTTTTTAACCCCCGCATGTCCGGTATCTAATAATAAAGTGCATAGATGGGGAAAGGTAACCTTTTTAAGGAGAACAGGAATCATGCTGGCTTTGTTTTGGACCAAAATATCATATCTGTCAATCAAAAGAAGAATCTGATTTGTCTTTTCTAGCAAAATATTAATATGACTGTAAACGTTTGCTCTATTCCTTCTGAAATGACCATGGCTCTCTTCCTACTGAGAAGCTTCTGGGGGAGTCTGTTCCCATGCCATTCAACAGAAGCACCTGTAGCGTTAACAGTATGGTTTACAAGACCTCCGCTGTGATAGGACGTGATAAGACCTTGTGCACCTTCATAACTGACTCCCCTTGCTCGTTGTATGGCACTCCCCTTGGTTTTTCTCACACATGACTAAACAGTCTTTGACCTCCATCACAGGCAAAATAAAATTTTCCCACATCAACAATGTCTACCAAAAAAAAACACTGATAAAGGCCAGAGCGATGTGTTCCCCTCAACCAGCAACATCTTGGAAAAATAAGTCTGGAATTATATGTGATCTCTATGGCTACATAAGTGTGCTATCTTGCCGCTGTGTTCATGAGTGCTCGTGATTAAACCATCACTGTCACTAAAGGATGCAAGCATATAATAAGGTATTGTCAATGTGTTAAGTATTTTAACTTAAGTCTGTGGCTTTGTGAACCACAGGCTAAGCTAACTGACAATCACAACTTGATGATGAGCGTGTGGCTGGGAATGGGCCCCTGATGGTAAATAGGAAGCTCTGAGGCAGGGGAAGCCCAGTGATGCTCCTGGCCCTGCTTAGGTGTCAGCCTGCTATGGAGGTGGATAGCATCTTTTATCGTAGGAAGTCTGCATGTCACAGGTGGGGTGGCAGCATTATTCTTTATCATCTTGGAGGTCAGACAAGACAAAACCTCCTGCACATCTGTTTCAAGTGGCTTAATTACCTCATCAGAAAGTAATTAAGTTCAACTGAGCCGTGCTAATAACCCAATAATATGAGTCAGAGACGCATCTAAAAGTTGCAGGACACTGGCTTAAGATCTCTGTATTAAAGGATGGCGATGCTGTTAGATTCTGTGCCACTGCTGGCCTGCTGGTCACTTTGCATCTCTAATTAGCTGTCTTTCCCTTCACAGCGATTCCATTGCTAGCTGTATGAATCCACCTACCTTTAAAAATCTGACCTGGTAGGGTAGCAACGGGGGTGGTCAGTTAAATTCCTGGGCGGGCGGTTGGGGGGGGGATGGTGGAATCCCTGCTGGCCCTGTTCCTAGCACAACAAACTAAAACGTTGGGAGCTTATGAGTTTCTCCTGTCAAATCTGACAGGTTCTCATTTGCTTTCATTCAGCGTCTCATCACAGCTTCAAAGACAGGTGGCTCATCTCCCTCAGGGGTGGAGTAAGAATCTCAACGCTCCCCCCAAAAATGACTGGTATCCAAAAATTTTTGACCCAAGGGGATCTCACTACTCGTAATTGGCTTCTTCACTCTGTCTGTCTTGGGCAATCACTGCAGAATTATGACGCATTATTCTGCTTGGAAAGCATCATTAAGTATATTGTGCAGAAGTGATTCAATAACATATCATTTTCTCTGAGTGAACAAAACAGCATTATTAAAGGTTGTACTTTTTGTAGTCTCCAGTACACTGAGGGCTTTCTTTTTCTAACTAATAATGATTCTGTTGCTCCTCTTGTATAACCAGGATCGGTGGGACTGATCCAGCACTAAGTTTTGTTTGGTTCCTGAAAGATGCCCAAAGGCCAATAGTCTGGCACTCAGAAACAGCATTCTTTGATGATCCAGACGCATTCAAGGGTTAGGGTTAGTTCATGCACAGTCTTCTCTTAAGATAAACAACATATTCAAGGTTTCATGTTAATATTTGTGTATCAAATGTGGGGAAAAAACAGGTGACATTTCGATCAGTCAGAAGGGTCCGATCCAGCTCCACACCTGGTGTCTGGGATCTGGTTTGCACCTGTGGTGCTCAGGTGTGGAACAACACCAGTAAGCTCATCTCATCCTTTCCTCAGGGCTGAAACATGAAGGGTAGACAGAGAGAACCCCACGACCTAAATGTGACTGCATACGTCTCAGAAAAACGTTTGACAGAGGGGGGTTTCTTGCTCCCTCTTTTTCCTACACTGAGCAGCGGCTTAAAGCTGTGCACATCCAACCAACCACTGCCCCAGGGAGATGTTATGACAACCAAAAATGGTGAACAGCGGGAGCAAGAAGTGGCATGAACAGATTTCAGGGTTTCAGACATGAGAGGTAGGGTGAGAGGGACCTCTTTCGAGAAGTGTGTCGCCTGAAGAAACAATTCATGTACGGTCAGGTCGCCACAGAAAAACTGTCTGGGCCGACTTCTGATTGCTGTGTGAGGAAAACAAATTCAGCTACCGGTAGTAAACAGGAGCTCATGTGACAGCTCGTGAAGATAATTATGTCAAAAGACGCTTGCATTTTTTTAACTTACTTCCAGTGCACTCATGTTTCTTTCCTCCCAGACACCACAGTGACGGAGGTTTGGGATAAAGTGATTGAGATGCGGTTTTGTTTAGGTGCCAGGCAGTGCCCCAGGACAATATTTCTCCTACTCAATCACCAAGGAGATATTGTGAAAATTTAACTGCTCATTCTGGGAACTCTAATCATGGCACTTTCACGCAGTTATTGGCTGGGAACCTCATAAACACCTTGTCTCTTTTCTCTGAAATGTTCTCTGCAGTTCATTGTAGAGAAAAAAAAAATGTGATATCAACCTGTTTGCCTTTAACTGCTTGCAAGGCGAAGAACCTATGGATGAACAAACAGGAATGTACTGACAACTGGCTGTGGAAAAAAAACAAAAAACAAAACATAGGATAGCCTAATTAGACAGAGTAAAGGAGAGCTGACAAAGACTAGCCTCAGGACATGCTTTCTCAGTTTTTCCTGTCACATGTCTACATGTCAACAGATTATACCTTCACTTTTGATGCTTCTGGGTCAAAAAGGTGGCTGCCAGCTACTACCTTGGAGAATATAAAGTACAATGGAAACTGTAGCCCAGAGCCTAAGAGGTAGGGTAGTGAAATTTAACAGCAAAGTAAGTATAAAGGACTGAAATACAGTAAAGGAACAACTTGGTTTCACTGTTTACAGCGCTTTGAAAAAGTGGTTGTCCCCTAAATATTTCTTTTGTTTTTGCGTTTTGTCAGACTTATTAGACCATCAAAATATTTTTAATAACAGACAAAGAACACTAGAGTAATTGCTAAAAGAAGTTTTATTAATAATGCTTTTATTTATTATGGGGAAACGGCATCCAAACCAACTTGGCCATTTATGAAAAAGTAATTGCCCCCTAAACCCAATAAATGGTTGTGCCACACAATTGCCATAAAGCAATACATTCAGTTCCACAGCCTTAAAAATTACCTTGTAACCCTTTCCAGCTATTTTAGCCTGCTCCATGTCATCGGAAGGTTTCTATTTGAGAATTATTTTTATTCTACAGGCCTGGCAGTCATTAGGTCTGGGTGTGGCTTGTTAAATTGAACTCAGCTTTTCAGAAACTTGGCTGATCACAGTTAATTTATGATTTAACAATGGGGTGTCATTATTTTTTCACATGGGCCAAGGTTGGTTGGATAGCGTTTGACAAAAATTTGTTTAGTGATTTGAAAATGTAAGTGTGCCAAAAAAAGCAACTACATTAAAACTTAAGGCGACAAATATTATTTCACTCAGCTCCGTAAGTAGAATCTTAAGTGAAAATGCTTTTTTAGCTGCCAGTTGCTCAAAGAACATAGATTTTGAGCTTTTGAAGAAATTTGAAACATATACATCATCATGAATTCCTGCAGAAATTGATAATTACAAACATAGGACTGGATTCTGTAGCTCATATAGCTTGTACTCTTTCATAAAAACAAAGATATGTCTAAAATCTATTTTTATTATTAATCAAACAATTGTTATTAAGCTACAAATGTATCATCCTCAATAAAAAGAGCAACAGTAAATATACCATAAACTTTATACAACATAGAAATGACTTTTTATAACCGTAATCGTTAAACAAAAATGTAATATGGCGCAAAAGTTTAGTGGGAGTGAAACGTCTTCGTTTTTTCGCTCTCTATCTCAGTTTCCGCTTTCTCAATTCCGTACACAAAAGCTCGGCTGATGACGTGTACATCTTGCTCTGTCGTTAGCTGGCTAGCTTAGCCACCTGTCAGAGTAAAGGGGGTAAAATAAACAGAATTGAAAGGAAAAGGGGGACGAAAAGAGTTTCAACGAATCCATAAAAATGGAGACGCTTTACCACCAGACAAACAAGTAAGTGCCGCGACTGCTTCTGTGAAAACGGTGCCGACTTTGTTAGCTTCACTTAGCTTTCTAATGAAACTATTTTAGCGAGCTAATTAACGGTTCAGCTTAAAGTGAAACGAATAGACACACATATTAGTAATAATAACTGTGAAAATGTCTTTGACATGCGTTGGTATGTTGACAGAAATACAGTTATTACGTTGTTATTTTGATGTTTTAGTTCCTGTTCAATTAAACGTTGTTTTTTATACTGGATTAGGCAAATCCAGGAGGTGCAGTCTCAGATGGGAAACCTGGAAAAGACAGACCGTGAATCAGTTCACTGTGAGTAGGATAATGGTTCACACTGTCAGTGTTGCTGCCATTTCCTCATCTAGAAGCTTCCATAAATGTTTAGAGGATTTCCCCTCTCGTTAATGTTTCGGATACGCCGGCAGAAGATGGGCTGATGCCTCTCTGACTGATTGTTTTCTGTGGATGGTGCCTGTTAACATCAGCTCTGGGTCGGGACAGGAAGCGGTAGGGTGGGAGCCAGTCTACCCGCCTCCTCAGTCCCTTCACAAACTATGACATCAGTTTATATTTTTTCCAGAAAGAGGATGCATGCAAAAGAAACAAAGGAGATTTTTATGATGTAGCTTGTCAGAGACGTAAACAACAGCAAAAAATTACATTTGTTCTCAGTACAGATTGCAGTAATCTGTAAAATATAAGATATTCATCTTATATAAAATAATCTGTAAAATATAAGCTATTAATCCTGTTTTATTTTTTATTTTTTTAAACGAATATTACCACACAAATTTTAAAACATCTGTAATGTATGCAGAGTAATTGTGTTCCGGTCTGACCAGTCTACGGTCTATGTATACTTTTCATGCTTGTCGCAAGCTAAAATGGTTCAAATGCCAAGAAATCATTGAAAACGCTTTTATTTGTTTATACAAATAGAAAAAAATGAATGCATCTCAAATTGCATTTAAGAACTCTGAGTACAGTATAGATTAATCCAGTTGAGGTCTGAACAGTGTAAATATGAATGACTTTAAACTAGAGATGGTCAATAGCAGTCCAGTCACAGTGTACAGCAATATTTTCTTAGCTTTTACATTATGAACAACACAGAAAGCTCCCTCTCTGTGTTCACTGGGCCTAAAAATATGCTGTTGTTTTTGTTTTAGCTCTTGTTCCCACTTAAACAGAAAGGAACCCACTATCTTTAAAAACTGCCACTGAATGTAAGTTCGGACAGTAACTAATGAGATTAATTCCACTGAGGAAATGTGAAAATTGATCAAAATTCTGTTTACAGGTATAGTGATTGTTAATATGTCTTTATCTATTTCCTTTCCTCTGATGTTAGATCTATTTTTTTTTTTTTTTTTTTTCCAATTTCAAGTGTTAGAGAATGAACTACAGGCTAGAATCGACCAGATCTTCAATCATCTGGAACGTCTCGAGATCCTGGCCAGTAAAGAACCACCAAACCGCCGTCAGAACGCCAAACTGTGAGTGTGGAGTGATTCAACTGCTGGTTGCCATAAAAGCCCCAGATCTGACAGTTTGAGCCATATCTCATAAAGGCACAGGGTGGGTGCAGAAGACAAAAACAGCCCTGTGCTGCCCCGTGGCAATGTGGCTCTATAAAAACAGTTCCTCTGAAGCCCCGTCATCACCAGCATTCCTGCTGCATCGGGCAGAGATTCATCTCTGACTTGGGTAAACAGGCCTTAGGGGATAGAGTTCACCCCATCCCTAAGCTTTCTTCTGATCCTGGCAGGTCTCTAGGAGGACCAAGGTGAAGCTAAAGACAGGGCCTGCGAGGAAATCTTAAGAGATTTGAGCTGCAAAGAACTCTCCTTTATCCAGAAACTGTATGAATACCAGAATAATGACAGAGAATGAACAACACAATATTTGAATCTAATGGATCAACAACATGAATTTAAAAAAGTTCACTAACTATAAATATAGGTACATATATATGTGTCGTGAGTTTTCTGTTTAATCTTTTGTGTTGTTTCTAGAAAAGAAAATGGATGTCTTTCTTTGCCTTTCCATCAGACGAGTGGATCAGCTGAAGTATGATGTTCAGCACCTGCGGACCGCTCTCCAAAACCTCCAGCACAGACGCTACACCAGAGAAGCCCAGGAAAGAGAGAGGGAGGAACTCCTGAGCCGCACCTTCACTACAAATGTAAGCTGCATGTGCCTGAATCCGGTCTCGGATACAAACTGGATTATGACGGCAAATTAAAACCATTGTAACCATTGAAGTTTAGTAGAAATGAGCTTAAGTTGTAACATTATTCATCCATTACGAAGATATAGGGCCTTTTCCACATGTTGTCACGTTGCAACCTTAATTCATTTTGGGACTTTATGCGATAGACTAACACAAAGCAGCACGAAATTGTGAAGTGGAAGAAAATTATGCAAGAAGTGTTGGATTTCATCAACATGCATGTGCTTTACAATGTAGGCCAAAAAAATAATTTTGGTCTCTTCTGGTCAGCGCATCTCATTTGCTATGGTTCCTCAAAGCAGTTTACACGCTTTGAGGAACTCCCCCTACAGGCTTCTCTTTTCTAAAAAGCTTTGAAAACTGTACTTCGTCTTCTTTTCATTTCACAGTTATGCACTGTTTTGTGCTGGTCCGTCACATAAAATACCAATGAAGTACACCATTTGTGGTTGTAACTACTGGAGTATAAATACGTTAGCAAGGCATTGTATTTTGGTAGAGTGCAATGCTTAGTCTCTAGTTTAAAAAACAAGAGAGTAGGTGTAATAAAAAAATTATGATGTGGTTCATTAGGATGCAGATACCTCCATCCACATAGATGAGACCATGCAGTTAAACACCAGTCTGCACAACGCACACCAAGGCATGGATAACCTCCTGGGCAGCGGTAGTAGCATCCTCAACGGTCTCAGAGATCAAAGATCGACTCTCAAGGTGTGTGCAAATCGACAAAATAATTTTCCTGCTGTTTTCAAGCTATTCTAGAGATTTCCATGTTTAATACCACAAATAATTACATCCCTTACCCAGTTTCTGGTGTCCACACTGTCCATAGTAAGTATCTTATTGTTACCAAGGGTATTCAGATTGGGTGGGTGAGTCCTTGTTTCCAGGGAGGAGATGCCCTTCCTGGCTTTGGCTTCAGCCTCTTCTTATCAGGGTGTGACCGCTGATCAGGACTCTCAGCCTGACAGTCCAGCCATGAGAAACTCCTGACAGAGCGCTGGAGTCAGGGAGGCGTTTGGCCCTCTCCCAGAATTAGATGAATGCGTGCAGCTAATGAACAATGTGCTGTGCCTTTACAGCTGTTGAAGTCATCACACGTTATAATTGTTTCTGCCATTAACTGATTTTTTTTGGCTACACAGGGGACGCACAAGAAGATGCTGGACGTGGCCAACATGTTGGGCCTTTCTAACACAGTAATGAGACTAATAGAAAGACGAGCCACCCAGGATAAGTTCATCATGGTTGGAGGCATGTTGTTGACCTGCATCTTCATGTTCCTCGTCATCAGATACCTGGGCTGACCACCATCCATCTTCTACAGTTGATCATTTGTGGACATTTAAAGGAATGCATCCACAGGATATGACATTTAAAATTTAATGTGATTTTTTTTTTTTTAAATAAAAGTTGCCATTATTTTTTTTTTACTTTCAATAGACCCACACCACTTTATTTTGGAAACATGCTAAACAGTTAGGCTGAAGAAGTTTGTATTTGCAGACAGTATTTCATAGAACCTGAAACGTTTGTCGATCAGTTCACTGCTTTTCATAGACTTACAGCCGAACATGGACTCTACTCCAGACCTCTGTACAAACTGCTCGTGCTTTATTTTCCATGAAGAATTTCCATTAATGCATGATTGAAAAGCACAAATCCAAGTGTGTAAAAACATATAGTACTGTTTCATTACCTGTAAAGTAAACTGCGAACCACTGATTTCGGATGTTTAGAGTTGTTGGATAGTTTAACCGCCTAACACAACAGTACTATTAAAGGTTGTGGAAAATAACACCAGAGAGCGACTATAATGCTGAACAGTTTGTTTGAACCATAAGCTACTATGCCTGGCTAAACAATAGGGAGTTACCACTTAATGACCTTTTCATCTTAAGTTTAGTGGAAATATTAATCCGATATGATTTATGTACTAGCTGCCTATCTTAGCTTTGCTAACCATCCATTTTTACTGGAAAAATGTTCTCTGCCTTGATGGATAGGGCAGCTTGACATCTCAGAGGTTGGATTCTTTTATTTAATAGAAAACGATTAAAAATATCTAAGCTTTAACTTTGTCAACCTGTATATTACCTATAGAAAGTCATTGCCATCTCTCATGGTTGTAATGTCTGTAACAGAACATTTGTGAATGTAGAATGGTACACATATTCAGGCAGTCATCTCTTCTGTTTTGCTGAAGAACCATAAAAAATAATTTACTGTATCTTTTACTTGGTCGACAGGTGTTTAGGTGTTAATGATGGCTTCAGCTTTTTGGATGTAAATTCCTTGTCATCCCAATTGATAATTATTAAATTCAATTTGTGTTGCATGTGTTTACAATTACACAGCACCTTTAATCTAGCTGCATGTTTCCCTTGACAACCCTCGTATCTTGCTTATACCTATGCAGCACGCTTTGGCCATGATGAATTTCCATCTTGGAGCAGCTTTATGTTCTCATACAACTCTTATTTTGAGACAGTGTTGTTTGCAGACTTTTTGTTGTACTTTTAACTCATTGAAGATATAGAGGTCTCTACTTATCAAATCCTTGTTAGATTTTACAAAACCAAAGTTTACAGTCACAGACTGTACTAAAATAATCAAAGATATTTTTTTTGCAAAAACTGCATGAATTTGGGATTTATTCCAGAACCGTCTTAGTGTAGCATTAAAAAAATCAATTGCAATCTAAATTAATCATAACCTTAACCTTCTACAAAGGCAATTTAAGCATTTTTTCCAATAAAAATTATTCTTTCCTATATCGTCATCCCATGGTTGAGCTGATGACAGTATCTCTGAATAAAGCATTAATTGTAGCTTGTCAACACATTTCAGCTTCAGTGTAATAAAGTGGGTGTTTGTGGATCTCCCAGCTTCTGCAAGTTTCCAGTGTAACTAGGGCGCCATCTACTGTCTGCTGCTGGTACCTGCAGAACGATTTAGATATATTGTCCAGATTGGATTATTTAAAGAGCTGGATTAATGTTATGAAAACCACACACTGAAAGAGGAAAAACACATAGACTCAAAGTTTTATTTGTTGAAACAGTTACGTTTTTAAAAAATACAGAGTCACTACTTTTGTTTTTTGACAGGTAACTTGTATGCGGTCCCAGCCGGCCTCAGTGGGAACGATTTAACAACCAACCTTGATAAAATACGTATCAATGTTTATAACTAACTTGTAATTTGTCTGCTTTACCAACAGCAGTGTCAACCTTTTCAGAATGTTAATAGGTTAATCTACAGCATTTTTATTTACAAAATTACAGAAAAAGCCAAACAAAGCTCTTACTCTGAAGAGCATTTGGAAAATAATTTAAAAATAAAAATACAATTATTGCAGTATACTACAATCTTATTGGTACATGATGCAAAAGCAACACCCCAATTTACAGATTTCAGTGCAATTCATTAACACGTACCCTCCAATGGGGAAACAGGAGCTTTGCCTCAGAGTATTACAGATGTTAAAACCTCTTTGCCCAATTTCTCCAAATTTAGAGAGGACTTCTTTTGTGACAATGTCATACCAGTTTAGACATCATAGTTATTTCATATGGTCACCGATGGCTGGCTCCTTCACATTACACACTGACATATGTACAAATTACAGCAATACAAATTATTTTGAGACCAAGAATTCAATAAAGAGCAGGTAGTTATATGGGGAGAAGTATCACACATCATTGAGGCTGTCCATCTATAAGCACATCACAAAAAAAAAAAGAGGTGAAACTGTTGGTTTTATGTAACAAAATCTATGACATGATCTGCTATATAATCTAAGCCAAAATGGATCTCTTTGGATTCCAAAATTAGCAAAGATTGTGACCGCATCAATGAGGAAAGCTTAAAACAAACTCGAGTGGTTAGTGTAGTAGTGAATACAGCCCAAACTGGTTTATAAAACAATCTCAACAGAACATCTCTACATCTACAAACCTGCCTTTATAACAGGAAACATGGGCAGGAAACGTAAAAACCCAAATAAACCAATAGAAAATGCTAGTGTCAACTTTTTAACCAAACACAGGCTGCACCATGTAATGACCACCGTTGGCATGACTGACTTCCTATACACAGATGAAAGGCTTCATTTCTATTCCTACATCAAGATCGTCGCACTCCTATGACAGTGGTCGAGTGTTGTTCATATCCTGTTTCATATCTACTGTCACTCAAGAGCCGTGGTTAGGTGGGTGTTGGAGATCCTGTCCTGAGAAAATTGGGTGCAGAAGTGGGTGGAGCTGGAGAGCTGCTGCTGCTGCTGCAGCCTGCGAGGGCCGAGGTGCAAATAGTGTTGGATAGAGGGCTGTGTGTGGGACGTGGTGGAGCGCCAATGGTGTGTGGTGAAGCGCAGAAGCGGGGATAATATGAATAGGCTGACCAGAAAGGAAGGCTGTTGGGTGGGCAGGAATTAGCCCTGCATGCCCCAGAGAGTGTCCCAAAGAATGACCGAGAGCGTGGCCTAAAGGGGACAAGGAGATAGGAGTAAAGTGGTGCTGGGGAATGTGATGCACCTGGGCCAGCTGGGCATGTGCAGGGTGAGGATGGTGGGTGTTTGCAGGATGGAAGCCCATTGCTGCAGCGGTAGCTGCATGGTGCTGCAGGATGGCGTGTTGGACAGTGGTGATGGATGTGCCGGAGGCTACAGAGACAGTCGGCTGCTGAATGTGGATCTGTTGCAGGGCTGGAGGAGGAGGAGCTGGGGCTAAGTTAGCAGCTGCAGCCGCTGCGGCCGCAGCAGCTGCAGCTGAGGGAAAAGCCTTAACCTGCTTGGCCAAAAGCTGCTGCTGAATATGTTGTTGTGCAGCCTGTTGCAGCTTGCTGTATTTCTCCATCTCCTCTGGTGTGAATGTGATGGGCTGACTCTCCAAAGGTGCCAGTCCATCCTCCTCAGCCTCAATGCCATCCTCCTCCAGATTAGGTGGAGGGTAAGCAGGGTAGCCATGTACTTGAGGCTGCATTTCAGGCATGATGGACTCAATCATGGGGTTCTGTGAGGGGTCTTGACCTGGATCCGCTTGATACTGGGGCATCATCATGGATGGATCTTGTTCAAACAGTGGCTGGGGTTCTTGGTGTACTTGCTCTTCTGAGGTTGGCTGTTCTTGTGTCTCTTCCTGCGTCACTGTGTTCTGTGGGACCTCCTCAACCTTCTGCACTGGTGGGGCTGGAGGTGGTGGAGGAGGAGGGAACTCTCTTATAGGTTCTACAAGGATGACCTCTCCATCTGCTTCAGAACCCTTTCCCGTTCCTGATTTCTCTCCCTCATCAGGTCTTGTTAGGGGAATCACTGGTTTCTTTCCTGCCTGCAGCTTACCAAAAAGGGGCAGCATGGCTTTACTTCCCAGCGTTGGTGGTAATTTAGGGCCGAAGTAACCCAGTGGTGGGTCCTTAATCTTAATCCCAGATTTTGTTGCTGAGGCAGAATCCTCAGAACCTTTCTTGGACTGAACCCTCTCAAGCAGCTGCCGTGCCGTGAGCATGTTTTTGTGTTCCCCTGCATCACGAGACCCGACTGGCCGTAAAGTCTGAGAAGTGGATGCATGGGTGTTACGGTTATGGCTTCGCGATGATGAGCGAGGAGACTGGGAGCGATAGATCCGGGAGCGGTTGAAATCTCTGCGATGTGTGTCACTGTCTGCTCGACCCCGGCCGCTTCGTCTGTGAGGGGAGCCTTTGTTGGAACTGGAGGACCGACTCGCTGAGCTTCGGCTACGGCTGTAGCTACGCCTCCATGATCTTGTGCTAGTGCTGCGGCTCCAGCTGCTGGAACTTCTCGAGCTGCTGCGATGGTGTCGCCGGTGCCGCTTCCTTCTGCTGTAGCTGCGTGAACGTGAGCGGGAATCGTCTGAGGAGGAAGAGGAGTACTGATGTCTCCTGGATCGTCTACGACCTCGACTGCCTCTCCGCTCGTACTCGGAGTCTGACGAACGTTTGGAGCGCCTCCGTCTGCGGCCTTCTGTGCTGTAGTCGCTGTAACTGTCTGAGTAACTGCGGCTACGGTGACTGTAGGCACTGCTTCTTGCTGAGGATTGCCCAGAGCTGCTAGAGTAAGAGCGACTGCGAGAGGTTTGGCCACGATGGCGCCGCCGGCTGCTGCCACGCCTTTCCCCCCGCCTCGATGAGCGGCTGCAAGACCGCCTGGATTCTTCGCTGTGGTGGCGCCGCTGCTCCCGTGGGCTGGACCTGTGACGACGCGAGTGTTGGGCGTTGGAGCCACCTTCTTCCTCACTCTCACTGCTGGGTGGTCTACCATGACCCGGACTTTTTTGGGCAGAGGTGGAGCAGGATGCACTTTGCGATCCACTAGAGTCAGTTTTTTGTCTTTTAGAGCCACCGTGATCTTCTGAGGAGTTGGTCTTGTCATTATTTTTTCCACTTCCGCCTTGTTCTGCTCCAGTCTTGGAAGGCACTTCCTTTGCAGCACGTTTCCTTTTTCCCAGCTCAGCTCCTGTGGTTCCTCCTCCTCCTCCAGCTGTGGGCTGAACAGAGGAACCAGCAGCTTTATCGTCCGACTTTGGCTTAACTTTTTCTTTGTCATCACCAGCTGCCTCTTCTTGATCTTGAGCTTTGTTTTTGCTCTTTTTCCGTTTGTGTTTCTTCTTCTTTTTAGGTTTCTCTTGTGTTGCCTCAATATTCTCCTCTGCACCTTCAACTGCATCTTTTTCTTTTCCTTTGCGTTTTGAATGTTTTCCAGATTTCTTATGCTTCTTCTTTTTTTTCTTCTTCTTTTTCGCACAACTGCTGGCAGTCGTGGGTTTTTGCTCATCAAGTTCTGGCTGGCTGGGATCTCCCTTCATTGCAGGCGTGTCTTTATCAGTGGATGTTTCAGGTACAGGTGCAGCGACTTCAGCCGTTGAAGCAGCTACATCTTGACCTTTGTCATCAGTCTCTTCGCTGGGCTTCGGGGACTTTGCTGCTTTCCCACCACGCAATCCTTTATTTCTTGAAAGCTTAAAGTCGAAGTAGAGAGGATTACAGCTGTAAGACAGCGAAGGCTCAGCTTTTGTAAATTCAAGGAGCTCTGTAGGCCACTGCAAAGTGGTACTCTCATCTTTGCTCAGAACAGGGAAGAAGGGACCCGTTGGGATTTTTGGACCGGTGTTTAAATCGGCTGTATTTTGTGTGTTCTCCGCTTTCTGAGTAGGAGAAGTGGGGACGGTGGAAGCTATGTCCAGTGCACAAGAAGAGGGATCTACCTCCGTCTTCACTTTAGGTGATGAAGGCGGTGGCTCTGGGTCAGCTGCTGATGAATCATTACCTTTTTCTTTTTCAGTTTTACACTCACTTGCTTTGGGCTCTGTCTGATCAGAACTTTCTTCATCCTTTTGCATTTCCTCTACTTCCTCATCATCTTCATCATCATTGCTCTGACTCTGCTCAGAAGCCTTCATGAACAACAAAAACTGGAAGTTAGGCTTCACCCGACAATGAGCTGGAGGTACATAGTGGTAGTACTCTGGTCCTTGTCCACAAAATCCTTCATCCTTTTTCATCATCATCTTGAGTTTGTTTAAAGTTGAGGCCAAGGAGCCACCATCATCAGGCTGCTGCTCCTCTTCTGCCCCAGCTGCACCACCTTTCTCCCCTCCTTCATCTCCTTCAGGAGCTCCCCTGGGACTGTCTGTGATGCAGCCAGATGTCTCCTCTTGTCCTCCAGCCTTATCCCCATCCTGATTCTCCTCCTCCTCCTCCTCCTCCTCCATAGCCTCCTCGCCATGATCAGCAAACACAGCAGCTGCCGTCTCCAGTTTTACGGGGGCTTTCTTGGCAAAAGAGAATGATACACTGACTTTTGATGCACCACTGGGGGTTGGGGATGAGGATGTGTTCTTCCCCAGGGAAAAATTAATAGTTGGGCTGGGCTTTGGGGAGGATTGGCCAGTTTTGTCCGATGGTGATCCCTCAAGGATGGCCTCTGTCAAAACGGGGTTCTCCAGTGACATGCTGTCACCATCTCCTTCTTTCTCGCCATCAACAGCAACTGTCGTCGTTTTGAACATGGGGCCACTTCCAGGTGTACTAAAACACAAAATAAAAAGTATATCTTTAGCTAATATGCGATGATGTATGGGTTGTTTTAAAACACATTCAATACTTCAAGGTTTGTTTAAAGTCATGTTCTGCCAGCAGAGGGCGCTCCAGTGATATGTTCATACCGGTCCTGTCTGTCCCGTTTCCTCTGCTCAGCCAGCTCGTGCAGTCGACGCAGCATCCTCTCCTGCTTCTTTCCATCTTTCCGAGAACGGGAAGACACATTGCGAGCAAACTCTCTCTGCTTCAGCTCCTTTAACCTCTGCATCACATCAAAAAAGGAAATGTATTTGGTTTATTAAACATTTCAACATCTTTTTCACATGTCCGCTACAGTCTGTTAATCTGGTGGCAACTGAATGTTCTAAACTGAAGTTGAGGATCTTCTCTGACCAGATTTTCATCTGCTCACAGTATCTGCAAACAATATAACATTTGTGGCAAGATCCTGTGATCAAAAAAACAAACTTGTGCACAGTTCTTTTTACTTTAAATCTTGAGCGAAATATAATGCATATCCACTCTTTTCCATTTAATTTACAGAGATGTCTGAATAACGCCTGAAAACTGCTACTTTACCAGACTGATGAACCCTATTGCTTTCGAGACTTGAAAACAAGAAATACCTGTTTGTGCGCGTGGTCATAGGAGTTAATGTGGTTGTCAAATTCCTGGTGTTTTGTGTACTGCTTGTCACAAAGTTCGCAGTAGAAATTCGCTCTCAGGTCTTCCAGAGCTTTTGCGATAGCCTTTTCCTTTTCCACCTGGTCCTACATTTGGTGAGAAAAACGAGACATTTTAACAAAAGATCAGAAAACAAACAAATAATAACCTGCTTTAACACATGTTAAAACTTTCACCAGCTTTAAGGAACCCCACCTTGTATTTTTGCCGCAGCTCTTCTGTATCCTCTTTTTCCACTTCAAGCACTCTCCGCTTCTCCGTGGCATCCTCTGCATAGTCCAGCTAAAAAGGACAAACACAGCAATTCCAGCACTTCCAGAAAAACGAAACACCTTGTGAGTTGACAACAGCAGTCAGCCAAGTTACTGGCGGTATGGGGCTAATTTTCATTGCTGTTGTGTCTCCAAAACATTTCAACTTCTTTACATTTTTAATGTAAGTCTTCTTTCTCTGGAAGGATGTTGGGAGATCCTTTGGATCGCTACGAAAGAAGGCTAGAAACGGCAGGATGCTAGTTATTTCACTCCCTCACCATTTCAAACTTTTGCGGTTTTGATTGTCGGGTTTAAAAAGGATGTCACAGGACATCAATTTATTGCTGCATTGGGGCCATTTTGTTAACTTGGCAAAGGAGCAATCTGACTACCAACCAAATTCAACAAATAGCAAGGAAGCTGAATGTATTACAACTAAGCTGCTCTGGGTTATCCTCATGATCTTTCAAACTGTCTGTCATGGAACATGTTGGATTTGGACATTTTTTAAGCCTTTTGGAAATCTCTCTAGTAAGTATCTATATTTTCTAGGAAATACACACAAAGACTACTGTTTACAGCTAGTAATGCTTACCGAGTTAAACGTGCCAACTGCTAACATAAGATGCTAAAGAAAGTTTGTTAATATCAACTGAAATTATTTTGTCTGTTGCTGTTTTAAAATAAAAGGAAAAACCCTGTTTGATAGCAGCTTCTCTCTCACACACACAGTGTAACGTCGCCTCTGCTTACATGATCATTAAGTGTAGAAAGGCTGAACAGATCTGTTGTACACTGTTAGGTACAGTTCTTAAAGAACTATCAGAATCAGCTAAACTCACTATCTGTTGGTCAAAGCTTCAAAAAAAACTAAAATTGTAATTGGGCACTGATCTCATTGACGCGTCTCTGGACTTTTGCATAACCCTGATGTTTAAAAGGTAAATTTGACGACTTCTTTTGTTTCTGGACACAACCACCGAGGACAAACACTGATGGGTATGCCTATATACTGCATTTAAACTCACTGGCACAAAATATCAAAGGGTCAGGCTTAGAAAAGTGAAAAGTTAAGGTTTCCATCTGTGTTGTAACTTTGCCTTGTGCTTTAAATGTATGTTATATATGACCTCAAAAAAACCCAAAAGAAAACATAATACAATTACCACAGGACCTTGAATAACAACGCTGTATGATTGGGAATATAAGAGACATGACCCGTACTATAAATAATTTAGCAATAATTTAGCATTGACACATATACATTTGGTATAAACTACTAATTTAGAAAGTGCTCTCCTGGCATCTGCTGCACTCAAAGTTTGTTAGACTGAATGACTGCGCGACACTGCTGAGCTTTACTCAACTTTAGCTTAAGTGTGCATGGTGGTCTTTGGGACATGCAGGTTTTTGCGTCATGTAAAAGCATCTGATGCTTAAGATTTTTTTGGGTGTTCGTTTGAGACTTCCAACAGAGGACAGAACAAAATAACAGTGACCTAGTTTATTTAGATGGCCCACAGCAAAGCAGCTGATGTTGTTTTGCAGATGTTCCAACAGAGATAAGAAGGAGAATCTACACCAGCGTCTTGCTCTGAGATTAGTTACTGCAGGCCATGAGATTCTAATTAATCTTATACCAGTAACGAGGGAGGTCACGCCTTCTCATAGGTATTATTCAACTCTGCTTGGTTCCCACAATGGAAATCTGCCCGAATGTGCCTCTACAACATCTAAGCATCTAAATAACACGAACATTAAAAAGAACAAATGGATAAATTCAGCATCCTACCTCCATCTCCATTCGGCCCATTCCCATGACATCATATTTAAGAACAATGGGCACAGGGTCGGTGCGTCCTGAGGCAAAAGAGACAGAGAAAACTAGTTGAGTTTTTGAGATAGGGACAAAACACCAACTCGAAGACAGCCTGCTTTTAGAGCATAGGGTGCTGGGGTTAGAGAATATTTGCCTTGAAAGTGCAAAGAGACCAGAAAGCTACAGTGAACCAAACACCAGCCATTCTCACAGCTTACTAGAGCCAACTACTGAACTAATGTAGCCTATTAAGCTTTCATGTGGCTGTTGGTTTGCATTGTAGGTGAATTAGATTAATCGTAGCTTTGTTTAATTTCTGGTGGATTAAATAAAGACGAGGCAGTTGTTTTGCACTGAAGTGCAGACGCCATGCCCTTCCTTGTGCATTTATTGCTAAAGCCCTGTTAGACCAGAAAGCCAATTTTAAAAGGAAGTGAAACCTTAAGTGTGCATTTTCGAGTTAGGGGGAATTGTAACAGGCCTGCACAGATGTCTCCATCACTAAATCCTTCACGGAGGAGAAATTCCCAAAAACCTATAAAGCCAATTGTGTCATCTCTTGCAGGACTCTCTGCAGCAAACATGTTTTGCTGTCCTAAGGTCCAAATCGGTTCAATTTTCTTATGCACCATTTTGAATCATGACGTCAAAAAAAGTATTTTCTTACTCCTTAAGTTTTATTATGTAAGCTGTGAAAAGGGCTAGGACAGAAGGAAATTAACTTTAGAAAAATTAAACCAAAAGACAACCAAAACAGAATGAAACATTATAGATATGAAATATTTAAAAATCAAAACTACTTTAGAGATTGACACAAATTGCTTAATCCACTTATAATCAGCCAAACAAAGCAGAGAGAATGTAAAAATAAATGAATAAAGACACAAGCACTCAACTACAGCAGAGTGACGTCACAGGCCAGGTGTCGCCATGTTGACAGTGCAAGGGAGGGGGATACTTACCTGATAAAACATGAGGGGGTGAGTAGGAGGAGGTAAGGGGAGGACAGACAGACAGACAGACAGACAGAAAGACAGGGGAATCTCAAAACAAAAGGCATAAAAAGAAATTGGACTAGTCTGCTGCTCCTGATGCCAGCCAGATACAACAACCAATCTTACTCATGGGCATTTTAATTCAGTTTGGTTTCAGTTTTTTTTCCTCCCACATATTCACAATTGCCACCCCAGATTTCTAGGCATGCCATTGGGCTTAGAAAGACATACGACCCTGGAAGGATTTGCTCCAAATTTAAATGTATGCCTCTAAAAATCAAAGGGAAATAGTTGCCTCGTTAAACTGAGGAAGGTAAGACAGATGTTTGATGTAATCATCTGTGTCGTTCCTGTACTCGCCTTGGGTAATTAAGTCATAACAGCCCAATGACTTATTCATTATTAAATCACTGATGCGTGGACATTCTAACATGTCTTTGCCTGCCTGGACTTTCAGTCCCACTGCAGTGTCTCTTAGTTGGACAAGCTTTTCACAAAATATTTTACTCTTACCTCATTATTCTTGATGCCTTATTCAAATGGAGGAAGTAAGAGGAAACGGCTGTTTGGGTGATACTGAGGACACAGCTATACTGAAAGATGTGTGGTTTCACACATCTTTCACAAACGGCATCAGAGCAGTGAAGCAGAAAACAGTCTGGTCTGTTGGCCAGCCACTGCAGTGGTCTGTCTGAACTGAGTCACAAGCAAGGCCCAGAACTGAAGACTCATGAACGATTACAATCATCCCAAACTATCACCAGTCATTATACACAGTGACAATACCTCCACATTACCCATTCCAGTGGAAAACAAAGGGACCAGACAAAAAACAATGTGCAGCTAAATCACAAGGTGTGAATCACAAGGTTAAAAAAAAACTGAAAACAAAATGACAATGTTCTAACAGTAATACAGATGCATGGTAATATACAAGCAGCAGAATGAGGACTAGGACAGAGAGAATTGAAAGCCTATGTAGCATTGGTGCTCTGATGAGAGGAAAATGAAAATAATGGGAGAAATTAAGAACAAAACAAAAAAAAAACACTTCAATTGGGGGATAAAATAACATTTACCACTAAGTTTACCATCAGCACAACATGGGCAGGATCAAATCGCTGTAAAAAAGAAACACCAATTGGTTAAGCAGGAAGATTGAGGCACATAGAGAAGGGCAGGTGGGGTTGGGTGTGTGGTAATGGGGTTTCAGGGCGTATTACCAGGGGGGGCTTCTGTGAGTCACCGCCCACCCCCACCCACCTCATCCCTTTACTCAGGGTTAGGTGCTAACAGGAATCTCCTCTCCCCACTTATTCAAACCGCCTGTTCAAGTCCCCAGGCCCCTAACGTGATGTCGTGCATTTTGACTGAAAATGTAACCGAAGGAACCAGACTACCATCCCCTAAACTTAAAGGAGTTTCTACTACAGGATATTGTGACCAGTAAATTGTATTTATTCGAGCTACAGATCAGAAAGGTAGCTTTTATCTTAAAACTGGAACCCTTGCTTTCTGAATTATGTCTTTCTAAAGAGAGAGGTCTAATACACGCTAAAAACCAGGATGCATAAAACATGGTAAAACAGGACTACCTACAATGTCTCATGTCAAGATTCAGGTTATAGGCAGCTCCATATTACTGGTCATTAACAACCTGTAGTGAAAAAGCAGCTACAGTTCATCAAACAATGTATTCCACGTATGTCTACAAAAACATATTTTACTTTTACATATTAGAGAGCTTTAAAAAAAAAAAAAAAAAAAAAAAACTGAGAACACCTGGTGTTTTTTTTACTTAAAAAAGTAAAAAATACCCTTAGGCACAGGCCAGTAGAAGATTCTAACAGTATCACTGTATACACTCAAAAATATAATACAAAAATGTAAAATATGACCTAATTGCTTTCTTAAAATACAAAAAGGTAACATTTATTATTATATCGATTCTGAGAAATAGACCTAAGCAGAAACAGAATGAACTCTCAGTAAATGTTGTGGTAGTTTTTAAGTAGTTATTGTAAAGAATATTTTTTTACCGCTAAATTAGTCTTTCTTCTAAGCAAGGGAAAAGTGCAGGAGCCAGCTGATCAGCAGTGTGCGGCAACAGGTGGGATATGGGGGGCAGGACTGATTAGGACAGTTTTGGCAACATGAGTTATGTCGCCTTTTCTGCTGCCAGTTCAGATGCACTAAACTTACTGCAAGCCTCATTTTTAACCATAAATGTCTCTACAGAGAACACCTGCCTATATTAAACAGATGCTTGCAGATCTAGTGGAAGTACATTTATTATATACAAATTTAACTAAACAGTTAACATACAAATGTTACTGTTTATATTCATGTATGCATACACTTGAAAATTTGAGAATGCCTGCAGAGTCTGGGGATTTCAGTCAGCCTGCCTCCGGTACGTCCCTGAAGTAGCCACAGCCCTGCATCAGCTGACCTGTATAAATGCAAGTTGCCTTTTGGGGTTCGCGAGAGTTATTCAGGGATGAAGTATGGTTTGTGTGACAAGCTAGCCGTAGGACTTAAAAGTGAAAACAACACCTGGAAATCCACTCTAACGAGAAGAGCAATAAGGCGAGCTTTTGCTCGACCAACAAAGGATTTATAAACAGAGTTCGTCTGCCATTACTGTTGTGAGAAGAATGCGATGGGGAGATTTTAGTTCTGACGTCAATGCCTCACCACATCTTCCATTATCCCGCTCTGGCTTTATTTCTGAAATCTCACACCTATGCAGGACATTACCGTCTCGACTAGTGATTTATGCATGGCCAGATGCGGTTTAGAGGCGGTTCGTCTTTGCGGATTTTTCAGACAAATTTTTAACCGTGTTATTCTAAGACTTTCTCTGGTATTCATGAAAAGGACTATAGAGCAAGAATAGTCTGAAGGAATAGGTACCACAACATTTTCAAAGCTGTTTTTAAGAACATTGACCCTTATAACTGTAACTGACCCGTGCCTAAATCAACTATGCTCTTTCTTTTAAAAGATGGGTAAAATTTCTTATCTGTTTAATGCTTCCAGGGAAGACCACCATTTTCCCCCTCTAAGCTTTTTGCCTTGTATAAGCTTAGCAGTTAGCAAGTCTCCTGAAGATCCTATTTCCTGGCTATTCTGCAGCCAGCAAGCTCTGTCTGGGATGTGCTTTAACCCACCAACAAATGAAAACATGGAACATACCTGAAAAAGTAGCCAGCAAGGCTTTGAGCAGTGTTTAGAGTCACTCCTGAAATGCCATAGGTGTAATAGAAAAATAGAAAACATCTACTGTTTGTTAGTTTGACATTGTTTGTGTTTAACAGACATTGTGGTTCAGCATCCTACCTCCAACACTGCTTAAAGCCTCTGTTTAAGGAAGAGATTGAGGCAAGCAGGAGTGCACCTCTGGACAAACATGCTGTGCAGGAGGGGCAAAGAAACAGGGGGAGGATGGGAGTCTGTAGCATGGGGACAGAGACACTTTGTAAAAAGGTGGAGAGGTTTTTCCTGTAAGTTGACTCTATGGCCCAGTAAGTAGCAGACACACACATCTAAGTCCCACATAATGACCACGCACATACAAACACAACTTTCACTGTTTTAGAGGTAGAAACAGGTAAACAAGCAGAGGGGGGAAACTTTTCTACACTGCAAGCCATTCAGAGTCTGAGCCGTGGTTACAGCCAATCAGATAACTTCAACAGCAGCCACGGAAACTCAAAGAGGGAAAAAGAAATCTAAAGTACGTGGAGATGATGATTCTAGGGGATGTGAATCATGAATCATGGGTTCCTAAATCTACCTTGATTTCACGTGGATCTGGATTCTTGGTACAAATCGAAGCATTTTCTCTTAAGCAGATTGAAATAAAGGTTTAGTGATTATGAAGCAAAGAGGAAGAAGCTGACAGAGGCCATTAGCCTATGATACACTGTAAAAGGAGTGTTACACTTAGGTCAACTGCAGAGTGGGAGAAAGAAAACACACCCACACATGCATACTGACATAGAGAGGGGATCCAACAAACCTTACCTAAAAGGGGCAAAAGGGACAAAAGAAGAACAAGAACAAAGTCAATACAGTGAAAAACGTAAAGAGGGGACAATGCTTAAACTTCAAATGTCAACAACTGTCTCTTCTGGCAAGGAGGGCAGGAAAGAGGAGGAAGATTACCATGATTATCCAGCATACCTCAATGAGATGTGATGCTGTGATTAGTATGGGAGCCTACTCACAAGTTTGACAGGAAAGCGGTCTCTAAGCTGGGCCATTAATTCCTGCACAACAACTGGACACAATTGGCTGCAGTCTCATCTGCCCACAATGTAGGGTGCTTACATAACCACATGAATTCTGCCAGAGGCACAAACAAGAGCACAGTCATCCCCAGCAAAGTGTGCTCTCCTCCACATCACCTCAAATATATTGCTATTCGACTCTTCAAGGCAGGATGGAAATAAACATGGATTGAAATTTCTGCTGTTCTGCTAGCCTCTATGCATTTGTCAGCTTGCCCAGAATGAAACGGCTTCCAGGTCTTATCCGTTCACTAGCCTCATTCATGCTGAAAATACCTTTGAGACGACACAAGAAACTAAGGCTATATATGTACATAAACAAAAGGTAGTTGGGCAGCAACAAAACAACCAGATAATAAACTTCACTTTAGTTTCTCCAGATGGTCTCACAACCGCAATGCTAATCTTTAACCATTTTAAGCAACCCCTAAAGCATGCTCATGCTTCTAAGACCTTCACCTCTCTGAACCAGCTTTATATTATGATAGGCAAAGATTTAGCATTTTCAATTGTTTGGCAACAGTAGCTTGTAAAGCCAGCAAAAAATGTCAATGTAAAATACTATTAAAACAATTCATGCAAGTTCATTTCAGCACTAGGCTTCTATGTGGAGTTTATGTCCATCTAAAATGTTTTAATGTGTTCATATTTTGGGCTTTCTACAGAATTCATTCTGGCAGTGTGAGCCGTCTAATTAAAACACCACCATTTAGTACAGATGCTGCTGGTGGCCATTTTGGGGAAATTGATGCACTTGAGCACAAGTTGCAATTTCGCTGCTAAGCATGATGAATCGCTCAGAAATGACTAAAATGATTTGGAATAAAAACAGGATGTAGTGGAGAAGGTGGACAAGACAAAAAAAAAAAGCCAAAGTAGGCATTAGGACGACACACTGGCAAATGCCAAACAAAATCCTTTTTTGGTAAAGTTCTTAGATCAGTGAGTTTCCAAAAAAATAAAAATTAAACTGTTGCACAGTGGAAAAACATGGAAGATACTGAGAGCAGGACGTTAACAACGAACCAAAAAGGGCTTTTTGGAAACATGCCAGGGTTTTAGACTATTCCCACTTATCCATTAAGCCTATGAACACAGCAGGTTTGAGCTAATGGTGTAGTAACAAAAAGCCAAGACCAACCCATACATTCCACTATCTTCACATCTTCAGCCTTTCATCTTAGTGAATCAGTATCAGCTAGCTGCAAAGAACTGTTCGGCGAACATTACTTCTTTTTGAATAATTTTATCAAAAGTCTGCATCTTATAGAATGTATTTTATATACAAATCTAAAAAAATGATCCTCTATGACAGGTGTTGTAGAAGCACCACCAATGGAATATGTTGGAGCAATAAATGCATTGTGCTTTCAGGCCTATATGATTGAAATGCTGTTTCCATCTTCCATCAGTGTGTGATTGTCCTGTGCAGTGCCTGCCAAAATAACATTAGATTGCACAAGAGAGAATAAACTTGACAAACTGCTTTTGCAAACTGAGTTGTAATGTTGAAATGCATGCATATAATTAAAGGGAAAATGACAATAAACTCAACATTAAAAGTTTGATTTAGATTAAAACCAACCCCCAATGGCACACACACAGGCTATGAGAAACCTACAAAAACTTCCACATGAGAGAGATTTAGGTTCTGAATGCTTTAGAAACAAGGAAATTCTCTTTTTTTGGTCCAATAAACACCATCTCTGCAGAAAGCAGAAGATTAGACAGTGTTACAACATGAACAGATACAGAAGCAGTGAGAGATTAAATGATTTTGATGGTTTCACTTCGATGCAGGAGAGACAGTTTATATTGTAACAAACTGTAAAGCATTGCAGGAGTTGCATACAAGTTGTTTGATAGTGAAGGTGGACATGCAGCTCAGGACAGCTGTACCAACAACAACGATCCCCATGTGCTGTCATAATAATACTAATATGCGCTAACAATAATCGCTTGATCAACATGTTCTGATTGCTTTGTGTTGTGCATGATAGCTTAAAGGTAACACTACAGTCTGCAGAATTGCACACATGGGAGTGTTAACGTTATGCTTCCTTGATTTATAATCCTACAGGTGTTTATTTTTTCAAATTGAATCATCTCTTTAATCCTAACATTTATACTTTATGTCGGTCAATGTCATTTAACATCAAAATTAAACAAATGCTAAAGTTTTAATGGCAACAACATTTAATGTCTGCCACACCATGCAAACCCCAACATCTAAGATTATGAAATGTGTCTTATTTGGGGGTTCTGCAAGACATGTGAAAAAGATGAAAAAAGAAAAATATCAGAAAATAAATCTCTCAGATCTCTGGAGCAAGTTTGCACTAATAAACTGAATATCAACGTCTCAGTTTGCAAAAGAATTCACAAGAGAATCAAAGAAATCCCCAAGATTTGCTCCCTCGGACTTAATCCTCTACAAGCCTCCAGAAACCTTTACTCCCATCTTTGGGTTCAAGGGAACCGCAGCGTCAAAAACAACTAGAATCATGTTCGGTTTAACCACAATATTTCCAGTCCAGAATCAGACAAAAGGAAGAGGTCAAAGAAAGGATGTGAAAAGAAAATAATTTTGTAGGGTGTCATATAAAAAAAATATATATATATATATGAGTAGGAAGAAAACAGAAGTTGATGGTGGCTCAGTGCCACCAGCAATCAGTGAACATGAGTGTGCTTCAGAGTGAATCCTTACCCTGCATGGTCTTTCCAAGTCCTTGCCCCAACTTCCATCCATGTTTCTGAAGCAGCCGGTGCCCAATGTTATCCTGGCAGAGAGAAGAGAGGAGAAAAAAACCAAAAATATTCCAATAATAAGAGGAGCTATACCCTGTGGGCATGGATGAAAACATCAAGACAAACAAAACACTCAAATCACACTATCATCATAAGCACAACCACCACCACCATTGTCATTATTGTCATAATCTACCAGCGTGTAACAATCAGTGTCCTCCAGCAAAAGGAGTGTTAGGGCAGTTGGGGAGAGGGATAAAGGCTCGGGGACTTGAGTTGAAGAGTGAAATTGCCTCTTTGTTAAATAAATGCATGAGTCTTTGTGTGGTCTAAGCTACAAGGTTTACTCCTACATCATGAGTGTATTTTAAAGAGACGATTATCAGGCAAAAAAAGAATTCATGATCAAGATACATACATCCAATAACATCCACTATGTAAGAAGTTAGAAGGAGGAGGGGGGAGAAGAGGCCAATATATGTATCGCACGCATACATATATGATACACTATAGAGTAGGATCTTAGTACACAAAGAAAACTGACACACAACAGGTATGGAAATCTAGCAATAACAAAATAAAGACCAGAAACTCCAAGCTTGCTGTGAATCCGTAACCATGACGGGGGGAGCACCGTGAAACATTCAGCTGTCACAAAAATACAGCAACAGGAAGACACAGAAGCGGAGCTTGTGGGCCTTGGATTACCATTACAAGGCCCAGAGTGGACTGGTTATGCATGTGTGAAGGGCTCTGTGGGTGTGCAGATGAAGAGAAGGACAGTGTACTAATAACCCCTTAGATATACTGAAAATGACTGTTGACCATGGTTTTGGATGCCTCCTGCGTTTTTATCATGAATTGTCAGATTCCAACCATGTTCACACTAATGGGAGCAACAATCTGCAACACTTTGGCCATCTGCTTTAACGTATTTACTTAATTTATACTTAAGATTACAATAATAAGCATCAACAATCTTGGTTAGATCAGACAACTGATAATGAGCAAAAGAGGCTTGAAAGGCATTCAAAAACATGCACAAGAGCGATTTCTAGCACACTGTGGGGCCAATGAGCAAGTCATGTTATTTCACTAGTATTGGTAAGCAAGATAACAAAAATATTTACGTGAAATGCAAGACCATCCCATCACTACACACTACAGTACATCCTCAAGCACATATAAACAAGAAAAAATGAAATTTCTTTATAAGCAGTGTTTTCTGTTGTGATTATAACTATTCCAAGCTTCTCTAACATTCACCAGAGTGCTGCATTCTATCAAAAACCATACAAACCAAACAGAAAGGATATTTATAATCACAAAGAGACTGACGTCAACTTTCACAAACAGACAGTGAGGGGTAGGAATAAAAAAAACAAAAATAATAAATAAAAGCATGCAGCTTTTTGTTAAAATGATTTAACAAAAAGGGTCGTCGGTGTTAGTAAGAGCACTGCTAGTGGTACACATACAGTGGGGTGGGGTGGGGGTAGGGGGCAGGTGAACAAAACTCCAGCTGAGTTAGTCTCGAATGGATCAGGCACAGTGAGGGAGGATGGCTCAACAAGGCTTGAGTAGATCTCTTTAACAAGAGGTCAGGAACATGGGTAGAACAGAGCAGGCTGAGCCATGATGAAGGTAGGTGTTCAGGTGGTAGAAGTGAGCTGGGTTTGTATTAGGTTAGAGCATGTGAAGGGAGAGGTAGCCTCAAACACACGGCACACACTGCATCTCTGCCCACAAGCGTGCAAGTGGAGGTAATTTGACTTATTCCTTTGTTTTGAATCACACACATACTGTCGCCTGCTTTTGCTCTGTTTAATGTATTTCCAGGAGAAAACTAAAGTCAGCTATGGAGATTAGAAAATGCCACATCATGATGGTGAGAAACTTTAAATCCTAATCAAGTGACTGGTTTAAGAGTCCTGTTATCTAAAGAGAGGAGGCAGTCACTACTGGTTTAATTTAGAGTTTGGCGTTTTGTTTCCTCCAGTTCATGTATTTCGAAGCCCTGTGTACTCTGTGTGACTGTTAGATGTTGTCCTCCACAGGAAGAGTTAAGACAGATGCTGGAAATCCCATGGCAGAGAGGAAACTGGAAGCAGTCACCACGGTGAAAATCTAACTTGGTGTGACTAGTTGAAGCTTAGCAGTTTTTCATTCTCTTCGAAAATATCCCCGTCAGTCACAGCCAACCATATGGATGCCAATAATTTGTGCAACTTGCTCGTGAAGCTTAAAGGAAAAGGGAAACTAAAATCCACTAAGAACTTTGAACTGGGATACTTTTATACTCTCCATTACCAAACAATAAAGGTCCAGCAAAATATTCAGAAATGCTGTGGAAACATTTAAATCTCAAACCTAAACTTCACATGTGTTTCTGATGGCATGTTTCTCTTTTTGTTTTAAAGAATTTAGACCTTAACAAAATGTAGAGCAGGCTGGATGCAGCGACAGTTTGCACCTGTTGACGGTTAAAAGATGAGGTCAAGATGAGCTCTGTGGAGGCTGGTGGCCAGAGATGACGTGTACACTGGGTGTTGGACAGCAGATGAGTGCACCAAAAGAATAAGACAGACGGATGAAAGCAACGACGGTGAGTCCAACAGCAGTGCAAGTGGAGTGAAGGCATTTCCATACGAACCTGGCTTTAAAATACTGGGCTGTCAAAGAAACAGTCACACGTGACACAACGTAAGAAACCGACCAAACGCTTTCAACGGCAATTCTGCTAGCTTCTCTAGGTCTTAAAAATACAACTCTCTCTCTGCCTTGAAACAAACATTATACTGTATATAAACAGAAAAGGCAGACATTTTAATAAATCCACCAACTGAGCGTTAATACAGGAGAAAGAAAACAAAACAAAATGTTAAATCAAAAGAGATCTACAAGGGGTGTTTTTTAGAGTGTGCAATGTGCCGCCATCGACACAGTGCACGGCAAAAGATATGGATAAGGGAAGTGATATGCAGGGGACCCCACCCACAGACCTCAGAGAATTAAGTCTTATTGTTTTTTATGCTTTTTGTTTGTTTTGTTTTTTGTTTTTTATAAAAATGGGACAATATTTGCATGTTCATTCTTCAAGATTGAGAAACTTGGGCCAAAACACATAAAATAAAAAGCCTTTTCTTCATTTTACTTTAGTAATAGAGCACACATTTGTAACTTTCTAAAGACTCAGATTCACAGAAAAGCAGCCGCTTTTGGACAAGCTCTGCTCCTCACAAGTCCTTGCAGATCCTTTGACTCAGGCCTTTGCACATTACAGGTCTGTGTCAGATGTGACAGGTGGGACGAAGCGAAAAAACAACTGCTGAGGAGTACCGTAGGCTAAGTAAAACAGAAGTCCCATGTGCTCAGTAAACTGAGGAAAATGACCTTTTCCAAGATTCTACTATTGAAATATAGAGTAAAATGACAGAAAAACAGAAAAGTCTGATTAAATAAATCTAATTTACACATAATAATTCAAAATCATACTTACCTTATAATTCTGAATCCCCAATTTCAAAGACAGGAAATTGTTCAGACTCTCGTCAATTAATGTGTTTAAACATCTTTATTGTTAGTTTCTTCATTTTTATTCCCACTTATTTTATTTAATATAAATGCATTTGAGGATAGAACTGGGTTTTAGCCAACACCATTTAACAATCATAACTTCTGCTCACATGATTAAAGCTTGATCAAAAAATAAATGAAGTGGTAGTCTTAGAATAATAGTGACCGAATGTTAAAAGGGTACCGTTTGCCATGGGTTGTTCATCATATTTAATAAGCAATAAAAGAAGAAGTCAAAATTTTTAAAAGAGCAAGCATTTTGTTTGATACTTGTAACAACACAAAATACTACAAACTTAAAAAGCTCCTATAACTATAGCTTAAATAGCGTTTTGTGCCACAGTTTCCTGTGAGCGTTCATGTTGTTCTGTGGCTCTGAGGCTGCCCACTGCATATCGCTGTGGTACTGGGTCAAATAGGCAGAGGAAGGTGGATGGCAGGTTTAAGGAACTGGGAGAGGTAAGAGACAAGAAGGAATGAATCTGAGATTTAAAAAAAATAACAACACAAAGTGTTGAGAGCACATAGTGCTTAATGCTACCAAGTTAACACATGCAATGCAAAAACAGTGTTAAGAGAGAAATAACAAAGACCAAAAGGGGTAAGACAGGAATTAAAAGATATCCCAATAAAATACCACAGACCTCTAGCTGCCTATAATTCACACACAAATGGCCAAGGAGGGGCTCTGAGAAGCTGGGCTGAAGCCTTAATGAACAGCTCCAACATTATGTTTTAGTGGACTAAAAGGTTAAAATTAAGGAGGTAGGTAATTATTTGCTTTTAACATTTAATGTAAAGTTTCAAGGATCATAATTCAAATTCTATTAAAGGCGGATCCTGTCTTACGGAAGACTATAGGACATTTAGCTGTTTTTGGTTTTTTTACCTTTGCACAGTTAAATTGACTTTGAACTGTTTCAGTCACAGGAGACTTCATACAGGTGACACTTCACAGCTCCAATGCCACAGTGCTTTTTTTTTTTCTCCGCAAATGTGCAAGGAGCTGCGTGGTGCTGCAGCAAGCTCCTCAGCCCCCTCCACAAATAATAGCGCAGGAGCAAAACAGCTACTCAAAGCCAGGTGAGCAGGCCACTACTCTTTCTTACTTGTCCTCCTTCATCACCCACATAGAGAAAAATACAGGTTTTGTTTGGCTGAAACAGTATTCTGTTCTGAAAGTTGGACCTACGGCAATTTACCTACTGGGCTTTGGCCAGAACTAAAACCAAATACAATAAAATAATGTGCAAACAAAATGCAAGTAGGATTTAATCTATGTATGAGTGCACAGATGCATTTCCCAATTATTAAATACAATTTTAAAACAAAAGCTTGGTCAGACCTGTTTGCACATCATAGGTAGTTTTATTTAAATAGTCAAAGTAAACCTTTTAATTAGCCTTCAACAAAAATTAAATACCAAATTAAATATCTGTATGCTGATACAAACAATGCATTTAAGGTCCTATCTGACTGGTTCAAAAAAGGACATTAATAACGTTGAGGAGAGGTTTCTTGCTGATCTTGAGGACATAAGAGTTTAGGCCTGCTCACCAAAATGCTTCAGAGAGAGAAAGGAGGGTGGAGAAAGTGAGGAAGACAGAAAAAGAGAGCTGCCTGCGCTATTATCAATATGCCTCTTTAGCGAAAAATGCAGTCCCAGTTGCACAAGCACCATGCCAGCACAGAATGACAGAGGGTACTGTACACCGAATCACTGTGTATAAGGGAGGGAGCAAGAAAGAGAGAATAAGATGTCAGGTGGGACAGTCGTGAAACAGAAAGAGTAGAGAATGAAAGATAGAGTAGCGTTACAAAGGACCCTAAAGATAAGGAGTAAGGAAGCAGAGCGTGCAAATACAAACCAGGTCATTGCTGCTTAGCTAATAGGGGGCCAATTCGCTGCAGGAGAGAAATGTCGAACACCCCAAGTTGTGGACAATAAGATAACTGTCCTATAAATACAAATACTATACACTAACACATACATTCTAAAATCTACATAAACACACTCAGTCAAACACAAATGTAACCATCCACACCATCTAATGACCACCCTCTGTTTTACGAAGTACATGGAATAAGCACTGTCTTGTTTTATTTCACAAATCAATGCTACCTAAGGCAACACAAAATCAGATAGACAACTTTTCTTCTATTTAATCAGACTCAAATGTAATATGGCTTCATTTCTGAATTTTCTAATAAAACTGCAATAAAATTGTTAAATAAGCTCTTTTTTTCCGATACTTTATTTGAAATTAATGAGCAGCTACAGTTTTAGGATAACAGCGAATGTGACAGTGCTTCATCCACTTCATGCCAACAGGTTTATCTCATTCTGCTAAGATGACTAACAATGACTAATGTGAGACTGTTACAAAGAAAACAAAAACTAATGATAATCTGTGGGCTCTACATATAACAGGAAGATCTAGGATCTAAATCATCTTCTTATATGTCACAGAAGAAATGAAGTAGGTTGGGGACATGAGACGTGGGAGTGATTTAAAGGGTATTAATGGACACTGACGAGTGATTCTACAGGTTAGGTGGCAAGTGTGTTCAAGAAAACACTAGATGCATCTACACGGACAGTATGGAGTAAAGGTGTGGTTCTTATTCCTCCCTGGACCAATCATATCCACTCTCACAGCTGGTCCAATGGTGCGGGACGACGGATGCAACCTTACCGATTCGATAGGCTTGTCCAGGGACGCCTGCTCCAGCTCCAACTGGCCTTCTTCATACTGGTCGAAGTGATTCCCACCCTGAGAAATGAACACACACATTTAACCTTATTAACTTTATTTAAAAAAAAAAACAACGATCAGTTATACGAAAAGATCATTTGATGTACAACAAAATACATATTCATTATAATTAACAACTGTGATTCTCTTGCGATGCAACTCACTAAATATTTCAGTCACTGATCCCTCAGCGCTGGTCTAATGTGTGGGAGCTTGGCTCCTATATGAGCCATCATACAGTCAAATGTTTTCATGTGCTGTGTGTGTTTGGGAGAGGACCTTGGGCTCTTGTCACTGTTTAGCATCTATGTGGTGTGATTATTGGTCAGAGAGAAGCAGCCAAACTGCAGCTTTGTTTAGGAGCTGAACTGGTTAAACATCCTGTCTACTGGTAGATTTTGAGGAAGGAGAACTACTTCTGTTCTGCTGTTAGGAGAGTCAGAGTTTGTGTTCATATAAAGTTGATTATAATAATAATAATAATAAAGGACAAATATATTGCAATATGTATTGTGTATCACGATAAATCAACTAAATTGGGATATTAATTTTAGGTCACTTCGCTCAGTCCCATTCCCAGGAAACTAAAATCTAAAAGAAAAAATACAATTGTAAAATTGTCTTAACCCTTCAGACCATTTAAAAAGCTTTGACGGAGGTAACTATTGTCTGTAAACTATGCAAAGATGATTCTTAGTCACAAAATGAGAGTAAATAGGTACAGACTGGCGCAAAAGGAGATAAAAATGATGTATTAGATTCTACAATCTAATGTATCATTAGTGTTAGCTTGTATTGTTTCTTGGTAAAACAAATCAATCAATAAATAAATATAAAAATACATTCCAGTAGTAAAAGTGAGTAAAGACACCATCTAAATATAGTAAATAAATAACCTTTCGGGCAAGTGAGTAATGGGCCTACCAAACCCAATCCAAGTAACACACTTCATGAAAACATATTCAGTTCGTCTTCTCTTTATCAGCAGAGTAGATGGAGGTTAGGTTTGTGTGTTTTCCCTAAGCAAAAGCGGAATAATAAATGATTCCAGAAATGTTATAAAATTTACAAGCCACACAAATCACCAGGATGATTACTTGTGGAAAGCTGAACATAAAGCTAATACAAACAAACTATATGGCATTCTGAGTTTTCATTCTCTTTCTTTGCAATGCAGGTGCTGAACATTTACATTTACCTTGCGGTTTTACTGACAGCTTCTTGCACTGAAATATATTTGTTAACATTTCAACCATTTACTGACATTAATCAACGTTTTTCTGCACAAATCCTATAGAGGTGCAACTATGAGGGGCTGTTTGCAACTACATTCTCAAGAGTATCTGCAGAATGAGGTAACCCTAATGAGGTGATTTAATGTCTATAATTCAGATTAAATCAAATACCACATCTAAATATGTGAAAATCGGGATTATGAGAAGATGAGATGCAGGGCAAAAGCAATGTATTCAATTACAAAAAAAAATCAATATAACTTGCTGCTCCTCTCCACTCTTCTGCCTTTTACTTAGACCACATAATATGCTCTTTATACTCATGTACTCTCCACAAGAGCTTCTTACTTGTTTCTCAATCACTGTTGACTAATACACAGTCTCTACTGCAATGGTTAACATGAACAGTTTTTGCTCTCTTCTGCTGATCATTAGAAGAATAAAAAACATTTCTCAGTAAACATATGTTAGCATCCTCTTGGGCTTTCATACCAACTTAGAGTATAGCTATAGCTAACCCCTCTCCAAACAAAGAAGGCTTTGACAGCCAACCTCTGCAGGAGTTATACATTGCTTAGCATTTTCCTGCAACCAAAGACTGTCTGTAGCACATGTTAAAGCTCAAACACCCCAATATAAAAGAATAAAGTGGGAAAGCTCTTAGCTGGGTTGTGCAGTAGACATTAGTTTGCCGGATTGTGTTGCTTGGCACCAAGCTTTAATCCACGAAGAAACTTTCTGAATACTGAGCATATGAATGCCTTCACTGCAGATCTCACACACAGAGCTTCACTGTGCTGAGCCTGCAATCCTCAACAGACTCATTCAGACCACAAAGCAATTAGGTTCTTCCCAACAAAATAGCTGAAAACAGTTCAACAGCAAAAGCATTTAGGTGGAAAAACATTACCACGGAGTCACTTATCAAGCAGATATCTGAGAATTACAAAGAAGACAAATAAATGTAAAAAATGTACAAGTTCATTAAGAGAAACAGAAATGATTTAAGGAAAATCTGGATATGGCAGCATAAAAAAATTTAAAAAAATCAGACTGAATTAAAAATGTGGCCATTTTGTATATGCTGACCCCAGAGCCATGAAAGAACTGCCGAGATGCACTAGAAAGGAGTTTATTTTGCTGCCCAATAACAGCTAAACAAGCAGCAACTCCTAACTCCATAAAAATAATAAAAATCTTTATAAACTTTATACAATATGATTACGTAGATAAACAGTGTGATGCGACATAACGGACGCTTACTGAATGCAAATGTTTCATGATTTAAAAAAAAACACGCCCACTAACAAGAAAGACATGATGATTTTGTAGACCAGAAATGTGTTTAGCTTTTACTGGGTGTGGTCACAGATCTCAGATAAGCAAAAAAAAGAGATACGCCTTAAATACAGGTGGTGAAACTAGGCTGCTCAGCTATTCTAGCATTTATCTACCATTTCTGGGTCAAGCCTACTTTGTTTGCAATAAGATGCACATTTCTGCAATAAAATAGCAGTAAAGTAAATCCACTCTAAACATTAACATTTACTAAATCTGCACATCGGTTGCAGTTTCATTCATATTTGTAAAATCGGATGACAATTTACCAATTTTTTAATCAATTGTTATCCAGGTCTAAACTTGCACTTCATAAGCGTTAAAAATACATATCTGAGGCAATCTGAAACAACTACACCAAACGATTACAATAACGAGATCAATATAACTCTAAACATGCACTGCATAGCTTTTGGCTGTCAAAAGGGAACAGCAGCCCAAGTATAGCTGTATGTTAGCCAAGCTTACATCGTTAGCATATTTCGATAAACAGCCAGCATACCCAAGGTCACTACGTAGTCTGCGTGTATTCAATATTTATTTTGCTGTTGATGGGTTTAAATGATCAATTAATAAGAAAGAGCTGCGAATGAAGCTGTGCCAGGAATAAAACTCGGACATGTTTATAAAACTAGTATCAAAACAGCCGCAGTGGACTAGCGTTAGCTAAGCTAGCTTGCAGTGCTAGCAAGCACCATGTACACCGAAATACGCGCAGTTGTCTGTAAAATACTAGATGTTTTATAGCTTTTATATCCTCTCAAATGTTCTAAAATACCCCGGCATGCTAGATTCATTTAAAGTCGCAGGTCTTTTGACGTGAATTACCTGGAAATCACGCTCTTCGTTGAACCTAGAAAATCTGTCGGCCATTTTCTGAACGCAGCTGCAGTTTCTCGTTTGACTCCGATGGAAGCGCCTGGTGGTAACGAACGGTTCACACTGCGGAGGATTTACGTCTCACTTCTGTCCATCACAACGTTTCCCTGTGACACAGGAAACATGGTCTTTCATGTGTATACTGGTTTGCAAAACATATGCTAAAGAACACATCTGACGGATTAAAAACAGAATTTAATAAATGCATAACAGGGATTTTGCAGTAAACAAAACAACGAATTGACCCGAAGTACATGTCCTATGGAGACTGAATCCATCCGTTTTTATTATTCGTGTCTAAACTATTCAGTGTAATAAATTAAGAACTAATAAACATCGTTATATAAGTGTTTTTAACATATCAAAATATATATGTTAAGCATTCAACAGAACTAAAATGACAAAGCAAAAGAAGTAAATATAATATTGATCCAGTTATAATTTTTCTTGATTGGTTCCATGTTACATTTTATTCATAGGCATTATCTAATCTACTGAATCTGACTATTTTATTATATTTTAAGAATTTGGACTAAACTGGATTGTATATAGACTATTTGGATGTGAATTGTGCTTGTTCTGTAAAGTGCATTGACATGACTTATAACTGAACCGAATGGAATCCAATCAAATTACAGCATAAAATAAATGTAAGCATGTGGCAGATTGTATTTAATGATTATAGTATAATAATATATTCAGTTTATATGTTTTTAAAAGGTTTGGTCAGACTATTCCAGAATTTGAACCTGCAGATAAATGGCAGAATTCTTTTGATTCTTTTGATCTCAAAACTGAAGGCAGAGAGATGCTGGATATGATTCTGCAGCCATGTCCCTGTGAAACATGATACTGCATACTCTTGCTGGGTCCTTGTTAGGGCTTGGGGTTGATCTGTCTTGTTTGCCAACGATTTCACATTGCCCATCATAATCGATGGAAGAGATTGTTTGAATCTCCTTTATATCTCTGTCTTCTTTGCTCCTGCTCTGCATCCATGGCACCTCCTCTTCAACTAATCTTGGATTTGGGGCTGTGGTTGATGTATTATTTGACCTTTTAGGATGTTAATCAGCTGTTTCTGGGTGTAAATTCCGACTCATTGCTATGTCTCTGAATCATAACGAGTTTTCAAAATTAAAAAAGTATCATCAAAAGTCCTTCGAGCAGCACAGCATCCAATACCAGAGGGAATAATTGGTACTTGACAAATTACATAATGAATTAGAGGTGTAGCCTCAAAGTCCAGCAATATTTACGAGGACATCACTCTCAATTCAAAATATTAAATAGAAATCTGTAATAATAGTAAGACAGTTGCGCAATTATCAAAATTTAAAAAAACACTTGTGGTATGTTTGCTGTTAGATGCCCATTAAATTTTAACGGCCAAATCCGCCCTGCATTAGCCTACTGCGAACGAGAAGACCACACAAACATGACAGCACTTTAAGTTTCTTTTGCCAATTTCTTATGTTTTTTTTTTTGGTTTTTTTTGTATTTTTTGTGTGGATAATATTCATGGCATCACTGTAATGCAAGACTTGCATTTTTGCAAAAAAGGAAATTTTTGCAAATTAATGATTAATAAACGAAACAAATGTATTCTTCCTGGTTCTTCAATTTTATTGAATACGCAAGTCATGCTCTTTGAACATATTTTGATATTTTTTTTCACAATGACTTTCTCAGAAAGATATATAGAGTGATAAAAGGAGGAATTTGTTAGGATATTGATCTTCTTTTAGTAGGTACATTTTAGAGAATAATTTCTCATACTCAGACATTCAAGATGTAGCTATACTATTTCAATAAAACATACTGTAAGCAAAGGGTTAAAATCTACAAGCAGACCGTGATAGTTTAATGCCAGTCCTAGAGATGTCTGTTAATTTACTACTTTTTAAAGACACAACATGTTTTTCACACAACTCTTCAAATCAGACTTATAAGACTTAAAACAATTAAAGAAATGAATCACTCCATCTTGTGTCAAATCATTGCCATTACATGTGATGTATGTATATATATATATACATATATATATATATATATATATACACACACACACACACACACCCACACACACACACACACACACACACACACACACACCAGCCACTTTATTAGGTACACCTTGCTAGTACCGGGTTGGACACCCTTTTGCCCTCGGAACTGCCTTAATCCTTCGTGGCATAGAATCAACAAGGTCCTGGAAACATTCCTCAGAGAGTTTGGTCCATATTGACATGATAGCATCACACAGACGCTGCAGATTTGTCGGCTGCACATCCATGATGTAAATCTCCCTTTTCCACCACATCCCAAAGGTGCTCTATTGGATTGAGATCTGTTGACTGCGGAGGCCATTTGAGTACAGTGAACTCATTGTCATGTTCAAGAAACCAGTCTGAGATGACATGGCACATTATCCTGCTGGAAGTAACCATCAGAAGATGTGGTCACTGTGGTCATAAAGGGATGGACATGGTCAGCAACAATACTCAGGTAGGCTGTGGCGTTGACACAATAATCAGTTGGTACTAAGGGGCCCAAAGTGTGCCAAGAAAATATCCCCCACACCATTACACCACCACCACCACCAGCCTGAACCGTTGATACAAGGCAGGATGGATCTATGCTTTCATGTTGCTGATGGCAAGTTCTGACCCTTCCATCCGAATGTCGCAGCAGAAATCGAGACTCATCAGACCAGGCAACGTTTTTCTAATCTTCTCTTGTCCAATTTTGGTGAGCCTGTAATTTTGTAGCCTCAGTTTCCTGTTCTTAGCTGACAGGATTGGCACCCAGTGTGGTCTTCTGCTGCTGTAGCCCATCCGCCTCAAGGTTTGACCTGTTGTGCGTTCAGAGATGCTCTTCTGCATGCCTTGGTTGTAACGAGTGGTTATTTGATTTACTGTTTCCTTTCTATCAGGTTGAACCAGTCTGTCCATTCTCCTCTGCCCTCTGGCATCAACAAGGCATTTGCGCCCACAGAACTGCCCTCGCTGGATATTTTCTCTTTTTCGGACCATTCTCTGAAACCCTAGAGATGGTAGTGTGTGAAAATCCCAGTAGATCAGCAGTTTCTGAAATACTCAGACCAGCCCTTCTGTCACCAACAACCATGCCACAAAGTCACTTAAATCACATTTCTTCCCCATTCTGATGCTCGGTTTGAACTGCAGCAGATCATCATGACCATGCCTACATGCCTAAATGCATTGAGTTGCTGCCATGTGATTGGCTGATTAGAAATTGGTGTTAATGAGCAGCTGGACAGGTGTACCTAATAAAGTGGCCATTATGCATTTATCACTTTTACCCAAAACAAGATTAAAAATTTGGATATAACAGTGCAATTAATATCTAAGCTAACAATAAGCTACTTAGAAAGAAGACCACTAGTCAGTGGTCAGGTTCTGACAGAGATAAAAGGGATGACAGTGTAGAAATAGAGTGCAGGTATAAAGAGAAATAGGTGCTAGGAGTACTACTACTTGTAGAGGTCAGAAAAAAATACGAAACAGTCTTTGATTGTATGGGAAAAGGGTTAAAATAACCAACTGTAAATGTATCAAGCATTTTAATTATGCTTTGAGACGAGGATTTTGTATTAAAAAAACATTGATTAGGACATCTCGTTTACATGTCAGGCATTCTTACTGAGAGGCAGCCAAATGGACTGGAACCATCCAGGATGTTTGCACCTTTTTTTAAAAACTTCCCAGCCAGACAACAGGATCATAATGAAAGATTCAACTATAATCAAATGCTGAAGAAATTCCTCTGTTGATCCACTGGAACACAAAGCGTAATTCAGTGATACAAACTGTTCTGAGGTTCATCGAGTTTGGTAGTTCAAGTGGATTCAAGGATGTTACAGCTGACAGGGTTTGCATATTATTGAATATATGCTTTGAATATTAATAGGTTATGCTGAACTCATCTTTAAAAAAACTGACTTATACATTTTTGTAAATTTGACAAATACCGTAAGAACAGTGAGGTATGAAATGTTCCATGTGCATTGCCAATTTCATAAAGTTCAAGGCAATTCCTCCAACAGGTCAGTATCGTCTTAGTGTTGGATCTGCGATTTTGTCCTCATAACATCTTTTAAAGCTGCAACGACAGAGACAGGATACAGACACTGGCTTTGCTTTTGTTACTAGGTTTATTCAAATAAATTAAATCTCTAATTTAATCAGCATTACTTTTAGTAGATGCATATTTGATATATCAGAGCAAGCAATACATCTTTTCATTACACAACTCACACCCAATGTATGTTGCATGAAAAGCACCCTAACCTCTGGTGCCCCCAACCAGTCAAAATCTAGGAAATCATCTAAATTCTGCGGCAGTATAAAATGTATTGAGGACAGCAAGAACTCCCAATTCTCAGCAGTAAGCAAAAAAATGGAAGGCAAAGGAAAGCAAGTGTATTTGTGTAGCACCATTTACACGGTCGCCAATAAAGCAATCTGTGACCTTCATGTAGGAAGCAAACATTTCACGCCCTGATTTAAAAGAGCCAACAGTTTCTGCATATTCCAGGCTTTCAGGCAGTCGATTCCAGAGCTGATCAGCATAGAACATGAATGTTTCCTCACTTTGTTTAGTCTTTATCCTGGCAACACAGAGTGAAGTGGTCTCTGATGACCTGAAGGTTCTACATGTTCATACATGACTCTGAAATGTATTTATCCTCAATACCATTTATTGCTTTATGGACCATCAACAAGATTTTAAATGCTATTATTTTCCCAACAAGAAGCCAGGGCAGTGATTTAAGGACTGGTGTAATGTGACCCATTTTACTGGTGTTGGTCAGGACTCCAACTGCAGCATTTTGGATTAGCTGCACCTGCCTGATTGATTTTTTAATTTTTTACAGACACTTAGAAAAGTTGGTTGCAATAATCTAACCCACTGAAAATAAAAGCTTGCATCTTTTTTTCTGTGTCCTGCTTTGATTAGAAACCTTTTCTCCTGGCAAGACTTTTAAATTCATAGTAGGCTGATTTATTGATAGATTTTATTTTGTTATTAGAGTTCACATCCATTGTAACACCTAGGTTTTTTGCTTGCTCTGAGGTCTTTAGCCCCATAGAGTCTAGTTCAGTTTTGATTTCTAATCTTGCATTTTTTGGGCCATATTTACTCAACAGAAAAACCTCTGACTGAATTTCCTAGCATGGTTTTCTTAACAAAGTGTACAGCATTCCATCAGATTCATTATGCAAACTGATGGATTTCATCTAGTCTTGAATATAACGGTGGCTCGAAAGAGTTAAATAATTTTCCTTTTATTGATTTATTTGTATTTTAGTTTTTTATCACTGACACAGATAACAAATATGTGGAGTTAATGGCAGTATGGTAGTAGGTTTATTCAAGTAAATAAAATCTCTAATTTAATCAGGGTATGGACTAATTCTTTCATTAATTTGTTTCCAGAAAAGAGATTAAAAAAAGCGCGCTTTCAAATTTGCTTGAAGATATTTTTATCACATTTTATAACAAAATTAATTAAAATTGCTGTTTTGTTCTGTTTATCCGGAAAAAATATTTTTCTCATTTATTAAACGAGAGTAAAAAATAACAGGGAAAAACAACAAGTTTAGTTTTTTTGCGTGTTCAAGGTAAACTCGATTTTCGGTCAACATGGCCATTTACATCTAGCGTCTTCACAACTGTACTCGAGCTCAAATTGCCAGTTTTTATATGGCGCTTAAAACGGGTACTGAGGTTTTACTTTCAAAATAAAAGTATAAATGTCACTTTTATAACTACGCCTGTTTATTCTTGGTCAACAAACCAAAAAAAAAAATAACTTAACTAAAGTACTTCTTTATTATCAGTAAAACTATTTTTGAAACTGTGCGTTTGATGTTTCTAAATAAAAAGAAAGAAAAAAAAATATTTGTATTTGAAATTCTAACCGGAAGCTGTTTCTTTAGGGCGATCGAACGACTCGATGCTAAGCGCTCCCATCTAGCCGACGCCTATAACGTTGCTGACGGTGAGTTATCTGTTTTGTTTCTTTAAAGTTTAATACTTTAATCAGGTTATCATCTCTCCGACGTGTGTTTTTCTTATTGTCTCATGATGGCACTATGTCGTCTTTCTAATGTATGGCGTTTAGAGAAATAAAAACGTCTATGGCTAAGGATATTTTTTTTAAAATGGCGGTGATGGCTTGAAGGAAGTTTGTAATGTACTAGGAAGCATGCATATACGGTTTCTCCTAAGAACAGATATAATTTTCAGTAAATTATCCTTACATTAAATGTCAAAGGCCACCGTTGTTTAAGCTCAGCAATAAAAACGTCGCCTCCCGTTTAAATTTGGATGAGCAGTTTTACGCCCATTGAAGCGGATGTTTCTGATTAAACAGCTGCTTTCAGAGCTGAGCGTTGAAGGTTTTTGTCTTTCTCAAGACAGTAACGCACATAGAGGACGTTAGAAGCGCGACAGGAAATAAATATAACGTTTAAGATAAGTAAGCAAAACTAGACACATCTTAAATCTTAATTAAATTGGGGTTTTGTTTTTTTGCTATGTATTGTTCACGTAAAGCTAAGCATACGTACGCATTTTTTGCCATTAAATCAGAATTGCTTTTCTTCTAATGACTAATTTGGTTTTTGTTTGGTATTTTGTTTTATTATTTAGCTGTTTCATATCTCCAAATAATTTTTTAAAATGTTCATTATTATACTTAAACTTGCAGGCTTCACTGGTCTCACAACTTTACTGTTTGGTTCAAAGCTAACAGCTGCACATAAATCCGTTTTTTATCATGAGCTGAAGAACACAGCTCAATCTTATTCTTGCAACTATGGTGTCCTACAAGCAATTTTTTGTTTAGTTTAAATCAAAAAGGAATTAGCAAATACTAAATTTCTATTACATAGCATTATGCTGTAGGACATCTTTGCCCTGTGATTAGAAATGTTTCAATAGAAGCAGATGATTAGTGATTAAACACAGATACTGGTACCTGGTATTAAACCTTTTATAAGGAGCACTAGTGTTACCTGAGACAAAAACACATTAGTAAAAAAACAGAAGGAAACAGAAACACAAAAGCAATCAAGAAATCCCAAATGTGAAATGGAAAAGAAAAGCCAAAGTGAAATAGACAAAAAAAAAATCTATAAGAAAAAGAGCTTTACAGAGTATTAGGTGATCGGTTACAATGTTATGGCTGATTGATTGTCTTTATGTGAGTATTTAAATGCTGCCAGAACCAGATCCTAATTTTACAAAACAATGTCCAGAAACGTTAGCAGTTTTGTGTAGGGCTGCATTGGGTCTTATCAGTACATCATGCGACTTACATTAAAATTTTTTCTTTGTTCATGGCATGCAGCGGTATTCTGAATTTCCTGTTTGCAGTAGTGGTTTTGAAGTGAGTAAGTTGTTTTGCTGCGTTAAAGGAAAGGAAGTGAGATTGTGTCAGATAGAAAAAGCAGACAGCTCATATCTTCGCTCCAAATTTTAGCTCTTGCAGACAGTTTTCTCCAAAAGATGCTCGCAATCAAATAGTCAAATATCTTAATGTCTTTTTTTCTTCTGAATAATAGAAAGACAGTTTGTTTTTGTTATTTACATGTAATGTATAATGGATGGTGATGAGGTGTGACAGATTCAGTGCCAGCAACATTATGAAAGGTCAAAAATCTCTTCACATTTCAGGATGTCTATGATGAGTCAGAAGCTCATCCCAACTGAGTCAGATGCAAAGAAATGTGACATTTATACGCTGCTCAGTATTTACATGGCAAACCTCTTTGTCCTAATTCTGCTTTTTTTTAATTAATTATTTTCAGTGTGATTAAAATCTTACATAGAATAGGATAGATTTATTGTTATTGCATTGTGCAAGCGTTCGTACAACGAAATTTGATTAAGCAGCTCCATAATTTATCAGTTTCATTTGGAAACATTAGAACATTAGCAGCAATAACCTCTTGCATAACTGCAAAAACACTTGAATTAAAACCAGTTAAAAGGAGAACAGGAACCAAATAATTTAAAATGGTCTGTTTGGTATAAAACAGCAGTAGCTAGGGTGACTGGAGAGCAGGTTTGTGCCATTTTAGTGTAGAACTGAATTGATCAAATTTGCAGTATAGACATCATATATGTGCAAAGCAGGCGCAGGTCAGTTCATTCATGTCTTTTGAGGGTATAGCAGTGTTTGTTCAGAACAGCCACAGCTCTCAGGGGAAAAACAACTTTTCAAATGACTGCTATGAATAAATTATATCTGGCGTTCTGCTTTTGCAGGTAATACATCACCAGAGCTGTTATCATCATGTTCTCCTTTAACCTTTTGTAGTTGGAAGATAGAGGGAGCAAACTAGCCGTATTGGAGAAAGAAGAAGGCGGGGGGGAATATGGGGAAGTGTAGATGCATTTCCCATAAGTCATGTTCAGCCAGCTCCTCCCCTGTTTGGCTGTGTGCCAGCATCAAACAGAATTAAGAGCCAAGCAGCAGAGGCTGGGTTTCGAGGCATTGCTGAAGACCATGAAGGATAAGGAAGGCAAACAGAGCGCTTAGTTAATGTCGTTGTGGTTTCAGAGCAGATACCAGGGAGTTAAGACTAGCGTCTGTCGGGTACGTGCAAACAGAGAGTTGTTTTTGTAGGTGTGTTTGTTGTTTTGTTTTTTTGTTTTTTCAATATCCTTACTGTGTAATCGGGGTGTGGTGGTGCAGCACTGCGGAAGTAATATTTTAATCGCCTTGCTCTAAAAGATCTTGCAGTGCATTAAGGGCAGTAAAGGTAATGTGCGAGATTTAGTCACACTTATTTGAAGTTGGATACTAGTTTGGTTGTAGGTATGTTTTAGTACTGTTTAAGTTATGCTGATAAATCAAAAATTGATGAATATGTTGGTGGTTTTATTAGTTTGAATCAGGGTTTTAGTGTTAATCTTTGTGGACAGGGCATGCTATGATGCAACAAGCTGCAACTTGAAACCGTTGCAACTGTCAAAAAAAGGCCAGGGTTTAGTTTTCTGTATCATCTACCCACTGCAGACTTTCAGAGTTTCAGTTCGACTTCATATTCAGGTCTTTTCTTTTGGAGCTTGGAGGGCATAGTCCAATATGTCGACCTTTATATGGGCTATAAAAAGCAAAAAAAAGAAAGTGTTGGCCTTGTTGCTGACCTGAGAAACATTTGCTCCTTTGTCTCAGCAGTTTCATGCTAATTGGAGCTGCTGGTTCAGTGAAGAAGTTACTTTTGTTCTTTTTAGTATCATTTAATAACAAGAACGAACTACTGAAACCTGTTAAATGGTTGAACTGAGAAGACATTCTTTGGTAGTTCATTTTGTTCTTTTGATTAAACCTCTATAAAATTGGCCTCTAGTAAAAATCTGCTAACACACTTCAAAGAACGTTGTATTCATACAGGAATAACACATTGCTGGTATCAGCAACCATGCAACTGTATAGAAATGCTGCAAATCTATTATGTTTCACAGAGATCATATGTAACTTTTTGTATTAAAAGCTATTACCAGTGCAATTTGCAAAATTTTAAGCCTTGCATTAGTCAAACTACAAACTTTCTTGAGGGATACATAAATAAACATATGCTTCTCAAAAGGGGCTCAAAAAAGTAATTAAAGTATATCATGTAACTGAGATTTGGCTTTAATCTGTCTGTAAAACTTAAAAAGTGGTTGTAATTGTCCAAAAATAATTTGACTTGATAATTCTCTCTTTCAGAACTATCAGATGAAATGGCGGTGAGGCAGAGGCTTTTCAATTCAACCGCTCCATTCTCTGGTTCCCCAAAAGCTGAGCTGAAGGGGTCATACCCACCCAGCTCCAGCAAGGAGCAGGAGACAGAAGAGGAGGAAGATGAGGGGAAGGACAGCAAATTGGGCTGCATGCAAGAACCAGAATGGATTACGACCCCACTGGTGAACAAACTCCTCACACATGGAACTGCAGAGCAAGTGGGAGAAATGCCAATAAAGACCTCTACCATCATCGCCCAGGCTGAATGTAAGTGTTTTTACTGATTTATGAGGATATAATGTTATTACTGAGTGTGACTGGATTCAATTTAACACCAACATTTCTTTAGGTGAAACTCAGGACTCCCAGGAATTCAGTCCATCTTGTTCTGAAAGATTTGTCGCCTTCCCAAATTGCTTTACCAGGTAAATTTCTCATTGCTCTTTACTATTTTCCTCTCACATTTATTTGTGGAAATGAATGAAAATAACCCGAATTTGTATTGCTTAGCCTTCCCTCAGATCACAACCATGTGGCATGCCCAATTTCAGCCTCGATCCAAGAGGCACATCTCACACGGGAAAAGAAGAGCCAAAGAAGGCAAAAGAGCAAAGGAAAGAGAAAAAAGCAGGGGAAGGGAAAAGAGAAGCAGCGGCGGAGACATCGAATTCCCTCCGGCGTCCCTGAACAAGAAAGTGGCTTGATCCAGGTGAGAACTGTTTCTATCCAAACACTTTTGTTGGCATAACAGCAGCCTGATATTAACTGCATTTAGACTATATCAGAATAAGACACCGCTGTCCAGTCAGCATTTTCTGATTACCAGAAACTAGGTCATATTTAAAGTAAGCAGTAATCAAATTAAGTGTAACCTAGCGTTGATTGCATAATGCGGACATGTAAACACTTTGATTGCATGCTTTTTTTCATGAGCTATAAAACATAGTTTCAATGCCTCTGCTGGCATTTAGCTGCTTTACATTTCCTGCAGTCAGTATGAAAGTTCCCAAATTTTTCCTTTACAAACCCCCTGTCTATCTTTTTAGAAAAACATGTACTTGACTGGATTCATTGTATACTGTGTTCCTACCGGAAGTGATTTTAAAGGATGCAATGCCACATTTTCTCAAAGTCAGAAGCCCAGACTTTTAAACATCCTTTTGCCTAAAGCTGTGGAAGTGAAACACTGAACGTCGCTTCTCATGTCCCTGAATTTTCAGCCTCTAAACATATAAACATTATAATTTGACCATCTCTTGTAGGAGGAGTTCTCTAATGGAGGAATAAGCGACTTCAGCACATCCCGCTGCAGCAGCGTTGAAAGCTTGGTGGAGCAGGAGTGTGGCGATCCTCTCTACAACAGACAGATCTACCCCACTGGCTCAAGTTGCTCTCCTCTGAACTGGCCTCACCAGCTCTTTGACCACCTCTCCAGCTTCCAGCCGTATGAGCAGGACATCAGCTCAGATTCCCTCAGTAGTCTTGGGGACTGCTCTCTCGCCCTTGCAGGTCTCAGAGGCGTTGTCAGCCAGGCAGATCCTTGCTACGCGGGGCCATTTTTCAAAGATGTGGAGAGGGAAGCTAGGGACAATGAAGATACATGTTTAGCAGCTGATTCAGAATGCAATGAAGGAACTATCTTTTACAATGAGGTATGCCACCATCTTTCAATTCAATTTTTTAAGCTGCTGTTTATATAAAATTAACTCATGTCTTTTCCTAAAAGAAAATCCAACCTGTTGATTCTGAATATAAGGAGGGGAGTGAGTACATCCTGTCGCGGTTTATCAAAGAAGGCTCCTATGGTGAGGTTTACAGTGCTCAAGATGTCAAAACAGGATTCAGATTTGCAGCCAAAAAGGTGAACTAGTTTATATTGCCAAACATTTTTTCTCCACTGTCTAATCTAAAAGGGTGACATGTAGGATTTTATTCTGTATCTCCGTATTTTCTTTGAACACAGATTGCCCTAAAGAGATTCAGCAGTGAGGAGGTGGGTGCGTGGAGTACCCTCAGATCTCCTTGTATCACTGAGCTCTTTGGAGTGGTTAGAGAGGGACCAAATGTTGTTCTTTTAATGGAAGAAAAATCAGGTAAACAAGCTTTGTTTTTTCCTTTTTTTACAAAAAGTGGATTTTGTTGCGACTTCCACAGTAATGTGCAAAGTGGCAGTTTAACTGTTCTGAAATGACCGTTAACCTGCCTTTTAAGTGCTGCACTTTGAGCTAATACATTTTATGATAAATTATGGACCCTTTAAAGTTTTTAATCAAGACTCTGATTTTATTTGTTATGTCCAGGCTCTCTGGGTCAGCTGATAATGGAGCGTGGCCGACTGCCAGAGGATTTAAGTCTTCACTACCACGGTCAGGTTTTAACCGCCCTGGAATACCTAGCAAAGAAGAAAGTGGCACATTTGGATATTAAAGGTATGTATTTAAAAAAGCCTGATCTGAGTTATCCTAAAGATAAAAATATGATTAAGCGAGAAAACTGATTTGATCTCTTGACATACACAGAAAAAAGGAAGTAAAACTGTGTGGGTTTTTATAAACTAAAAATGGCAAAAAGGAAAGATATTTCCTTCCTTCGTTTAAAGCTGAAAAACAGCCTTTTTATTTTATTCATAAAACTTTATGACTTGGAAACATTAAGAATTTGTATTAGTCTGTAAACTCCTAAATATGAACACCCTCACTTCTTATAGTATCCAGTGGAAAATGTAAGGAGAAAGTATTCCTCTGAAGAATTTGTCGTTGTTTAGCTGTTGTGTGGAACACGAGTGTCATAGTTAGAGTCTAGATTTGATCTTGAGGCACCTGTGTGCTGCTGACGGGCTGGGAATTTCCCACAGCGTGAGTCACAGCCACCCGTCAGTAACAGCGCATGTGCACTCGATCAGGACAGCAAGAAAGAAAAGAACCACACAGAAGGGGCATTGGGGGGGATGGGTCGGATTGCAGGAAGCAGTCAGCGAGACAAGTAGAGTGAAGAAAAAAAAGTACAAGTATAGAAAGTGAGACAAGTAGAGGAGGAAGAGAAATGTATTAGAAGAAGAAAACAGAAAAACAAGAGAACTCTAAAGGAGGAAGTAAAGCAAATGAAGCGAAACAGACAAAAACATATTTTCTTTTGAGGCTTAGGCGCCATCTGGTGTTCAGGACACTTCAATAACAACAAGAGCAAAGACAGTCCTCATTATTCATTCCACATCAAATTGTTTTGTCCTGCAGCTGTCCAGATCTGATTTCAGATTTTGCTCTGCCCACTAGCAGCTATATTTCTGAATATTTTAGCTGAAGCAAGGCTTCTGTAAGGCCACTAATTAATGGCTCTGCTTGGTTCTCACAGCTGACAACGTGTTGCTGTCAGAAGATGGGAGAGACTCCTTCCTGTGTGACTTTGGACATGCAGAGAAACTCGACAACCAGGGCCTGAGCCTCAGTAGTTCCAGAGGTAAACATTGTGCAGCTTTGGCCAATCAGCTGTGTGATGTGGAATTTATCCAATCATGTCTGTATTTACTGTTTTCTAACTTAAATCAGATCTGAAGGGCACAGAGACCCATATGGCCCCTGAGATTGTAAAAGGAGAACCCCGTGGAGCCAAAGCAGATGTGTGGAGCAGCTGCTGCATGTTGCTCCACATGCTGAATGGATGTCAACCATGGACAAGATACTACACCTGTAGACTGTACCTGAAGGTGATGCTCACAGTCACATGGAATAGACAGTAAATCTGCTCCTCTGGTTATTCATATCAAATCCTAACAAAATTGCCGCTTCCCACTTACACAGATTGCAAACGAGCCTCCGCCAATCGGAGAGATTCCATGTGACTGCAGCCCTCTTACAGCTGAAGTTTTAAAGGCTGGACTCCAGAAGGATCCAGTCAAGAGATTATCAGCATCTCAGCTCAAAGAAAAAACTGACAGAGCTCTAAAAGAAGGTGAAGTAAAGCTTTGGTGTATTTATTTTTTTTCCTTTTGGCTGTATTGAAGCGGTTTCGGGGACCCATCCAAAACTGAAACTGATACTCTAGTGATAGAAATTCAATACCTTTATAGCCTATTACATCCCAGTTATTGCAAAGAACCATCAGATTTAGCTCTTTAATCATAGATGGAATTTACTATAGCTCAACATTTAGCGGCATCCCTGCTCCAACACGCCTGCTACAAATGAATAGCTCATTACTATGCCTCTGTAGAGCTGTATGACATGCTGATGAGGGGTTTCAGCAATTTGATTTGGGATTGTTGTTCATCTAAAAGTTGCAGGACAATAGCTCTCGAGGACTGGAGTTGGGGACCCCTGGAATAAAAGCTTATATCAGTCCTGATATAAACAGTACATTAAATTACTTTATTGCTCTTATCCGGTACACGTGTAATGATTTATGGTCAAATCTGATGTAGAAAATGGTGATTGGAAAGTGTACTTCATTGTAATTGTTTTTTCACTGCAGTTGGGGGATTAACCAGCTCAGTCCAGGGACCCTACACAGAGCCTCTGTATGTTCCAAACAAACCTCCTGATGACCTGCACCCAATTAATAGCAGTGGTGACTTTGAGGATAAAGAGGAACACACGAAATCTCCTGACAGTGTCATAACAGGCCTAAGAACAATAAACAAAACTGTTGAGAAAGACCTGGAGATCAGCCCCTATGAGCCAAAGCGAGAGTCATTGAACACCCCACAAATGCTTATCCCTGAGCCAAACTTCAAGAGAAACAACAAGATCACCACCATGCCTGAGCTTGAGCTTCGCAAACTGGAGCGAGGTGAATTTTTATCCAAGCGTGTAATTGTTGACATGTAAATGATTTGATGTTTGAACTCTGCTCACACTCTTCTCATGCTTGTTAGACTTCTACCTGAGCAGTCTGTCTCAGCTTCCTTCTGCGGAGATGCAGGAGCAGCTCCTGTCTTGCATTAACAGTGACCATTATTGCAACTGGGAACTATGGGATAAAAAGGTAAGTCACATCACAGAAAGGCACATTGCTTAAATTTAACATCAAGGCTTAATATAGACACCTTGACAAGAAAACAAATATTTTGCAAAACTGTTTTTACTGAATAACTTTTATTCTTTCAAGGACTCTGGTCGCTGGTCCCTGAATCCTGGAGATGATTACAGCTCCGGTTTCTTCTCTTATACCAGTCAGCCAGATGTCCAGGTTTTCAGTTTAGATTTGCTTGGTCAAACACCACCATGCTGTTTTGAAGGTGAGATAAAGCCCCAAAACATCTCTCCGTCCTCTGAACTGTTCCATACAGTACAAAACTATACATGTCTGTTTTGCTTATTGTACAGGGGTGGATGTCTGCATCAGAGACTTCAGCAGGAGAAGAATTCAAATCAGAGAGAAACGTCGGGTGAAGGTTGGCCACATCGCCACTGGCATCAGTGATCAGGTTAGAGTTGGCCGCTTTCACACACACTGTGTCAAAAAACTGATTTGTTGAAGGAGAGAGGGTTAAATAACGGTGTCTGTTTTAGATTTCAGAACGGGTGTTCACCCTGGAAACTCAGCACGGCCAGCAGATCAGTCACGATGACGAGGTGCTGGAATCTGGTCTGGAGCTCCGCTGTGTTCCTGCTCCAGACTTCTGTTCTGCTTGGAGGTGGAGGGTCAGGGATGGAGTGTTGGAAACAAACAAAATTCCTCATCCTTACCTCCCGCTGGCTAAAGTGCCGCTGATTCAGTCTCTTCTGAAATGATTTAAAATTCACCCTCCAATGGGTTTTTTTGAAGCAGTGCTTTAAAAATTACCATTTTAACAAAATGGTCATTAATAGCTTTAGTGGTGAGTTTATTTGTAGCAATGTCTTGTAATGTTTACCTTTTGCTTTTTATTACTTTTTAACTTTGAGGCAATAAGCATGTTACTCCATACTATTTAGTATGTAGGCCATTCAATTTTATGATGTTTGCAGTGAAAAAGGTCATGTGCACAGCCTCATGTGAACGTTTTGGCACAAAAATTACTGTGAAATGGTAAACAAAACTTTTTATATTTTTTGGTTTTTCACAAAGATTGGAACTGTCATGGCGGTTTCATCTTTTTTTAATAGTCATGACTTTCATGTGTTCAGTTACATCTCAAGAAATTATAATATTGTGAAAAATACTTGGTTGGGCCTCCCTTAGCATGAATTACTGCATTAATGTGGTGTGGCATGGAGGTGATCAGCCTGTGAAACTGTTGAGGTTTAATGAAAGCATAGGTTGCTTTGATAGCAACCTTCAGGTCATCTGCATCGTTGGGTCTGCTGTCTCTCTTCCTCTTGAAAAACCCAGTGGACCAACAACATTTCAATGTGGATTCTGTACCTCTCCACTCTTCAGACTGACAAAAATATTGAACTTTTTTACAATATTCAACATTTTTTGTTTTAGATGTACCTGTAATTATGATTATCCTATTAAAAAGTATAACATCTTCTCATCTTCTATTTCCCAAACATGTCAGATATATCACCACATTCAGCAGTTATTTTAAGTCTATTTACTGTCTGTCAACCTCTGCTTCTAAAGCCTTAAATTGTAATCAAATGTGGCCAGAAAGGTAGATTTTCATTTGAGCATTTGATGCAATACACATATTAAGAGTTTGGTGTAGATTCACAAGGCACAGACTGGCTGGAATCAGAGATGTATCAAGGACATGGACTACAACTGTCGTAGTCCTTGTGTTAACCCATTCCTGGACCAGAGACAACATCAGAAGTAAGTTATGTACACTGAATGGCCTATATCTCAGGGTTGCAGGTATGAAACATGTACCTCAAGTCATCAGAGACATCTTCACTCTGTTTTCAGGACCAGAACTAAACAAGGATAGAATATACTGAGTTTATATTCTACTTAGCTGTGGAAGTACCTGAAAACCTTAGGTGTGCAGAAACTGATGGCTTTTTTAATCTGGACTGAAAACATTGTTTACAGCAGCTTTCTGGTAAAGGCTCACAATTATTTAATCATTTAATTGTTCTAAATGTGCATTTGCAGTGAGAAAAATATATATGTAATATTACAATTAATATTTTTACAGAAGATTTTTGAAGGACATTTTTCTTCTTAGGAACCTAAAGTGTGGTCTTTTAAAATCAACAATGCAAAAAATATATGATGATTAAAAAAGATTAGCTTCTAAAAATATTAAATACTTCCTAGAATGTGTCTAATGCAAATTACTAATGTATGTAACATTTTTGTGTTGATTTTCTTTAACATAAAATTTGAATTTTTGTAACCCTACTATATAAATTATATCAATATGAATATTTCAGGCAGAAGCAATTTTAAAACACTGACATATTTAAAGTTGAAAAATGTGTATTTTTAGCAATTTTTGGGAAATTTAAGTTTTTTTTTGTTCATCGGACAAATGTGTTAGGATTTTAAAGGACCTCTTAAGGGTGAAAGGTCAGCAGTTCCCATTCTTATTGTGAACGCATTCACAGCGGCAGTTTGACTCGCATCTTAGTGGTGAGAACAAGTATTTGATACACTGCCGATTCTGCAGGTTTTCCCACTTGCAAAGCATGTAGATGTCTTTAATTTTTTATCATAGGTACTCTTCAACTGTGAGTGACGGATTATTAAAAAAATCCAGAAAAATCACATTGTGATTTTTAAATAATTAATTTGCATATTGCATGACATAAGTATTTGATTCATTAGAAAAACGAAACTTAATATTTGGTACAGAATCCAGGCGTTTCCTGTAGTTCTTGACGAGGTTTGCCCACACTGCAGCAGGGTGGGCAATCCCACTCCATACAGATCTTCTCCAGATCCTTCAGGTTCTACTACTTCTGCCTGAAATATTCAGGAAGGTGAGGAATGAGCCCTGAACTACACAGCAGGACCTAATCCTGCTGTGTAGTTCCAGTCCATTGTGGAGACGTTGGCGTTTGTTTGATTGAGTTTGTGGACAGGTTTTTTCATACAAATAACGAGTTCAAACAGGTGCAGTTAATACAGGTAATGAGTGGAGAACAGGTGAGCTTCTTAAAGGACTAACAGGTCTGTGAGAGCCGGTATTCTGATTGTTAGGTGATCAAATACTTATGTCATACAATAAAATGCAAACTGATTACTTAAAAATCACACAATGTAATTTTATGGATTTTTGTTTCAGATTCCGTCACTCTCAGTTGAACAGTACCTATGTTAAAAATTAAAGACATCTACATGCTTTGCAAGTGGGAAAACCTCCAAAAATCGGCAGTGTATCAAATACTTGTTCTCCCCACTGTAACTGCTGTATGAATGAAAAAATGTGTGGTATTCTGTGCCTTAGGTTGAGACCCATCAAAATACTACATACGTTGTTGACAAGAATGTCCTTACTTTCAGCAAATTCAATTATATTATGACTTTCAAACCAGCAAAAGGCTCTAAAATTACTAAACGCTATAGCCTAAAGGTTGCCAATCTGAAATATATCAAATAAAATAGCTCACTGTTTGAAGACATAAAGGTGAGTTTCTAAGATTTAGTGGAGCCTCCCTGATATGCAGTGTCACCCCAGACACTGAGCGAGTTTAGTCATATCCATCTGTTAAACCAACCAACTTTTATAAAAAGCTTTGCTTCTCCTCATTTGGTGTTAATCAGTCTTCTGTACAGCTAGGCAGAACCATTCAATTCAATTTAATTCAGTTTATTTATATAGCGCCAATTCACAACACATGTTTTCTCAAGGCACTTCACAAAAGTCAGGTACATACATTCCAATTAATCTTAATCATTGAACAGTGCAGCCAGATTCTGTTATTTATTCAAATTGGATAAAAAGTTTTTCTATCTAAGGAAAGGAAACCCAGCAGATTGCATCCAGTCAGTGACTTGCAGCATTCACTCCTCCCGGATGAACATGTAGAGACAGTGGACAGTCACTGACGTTGACTTTGCAGCAATCCCTCATACTGAGCATGCATGTAGTGACAGTGGAGAGGAAAAACTCCCTTTTAACAGGAAGAAACCTCCAGCAGAACCAGGCTCAGTGTGAGCGGCCATCTGCCACGACCGACTGGGGTTAGAGAGAACAGAGCAGAGACACAAAGAGAACAAAGAAGCACTGATCTAGGAGTACTTTCTATGGGAAGGAAAAGGTAAATGTTAATGGATGTAGCTCCTTTAGTCGTTTCACCTAGAAAGAAGGAACAGATAAACTCTGAGCCAGTTTTCAAGTTTAGAGTCTGAAGAGAGCACAGAGAGTTAGTCACAGTAAAAGCTCAGTCAGTAGCTATGTCTAGGAGAGAGAAAGGGTTAAACACTGAAAGACAGGGCCATGTGGATCATCGGTAGAGGGTGAGCATTAAGTTGTTGCCAGGAGAAGCTTGGAGGATTCCCCTCTCCAGAAAGGTGTTACAGGTAGACACAGAGTCAGGCCAGGTGTAGCTTCTAGGAAGAGAAAAGAGAGAGAACAAAGTTAAAAGCTGAAATAACAGCAAATAATACAAAATTGAAGAGTAGCGTGAGAAAGTAGTGAAGAGGGTGAAAGTGGTCATTATGTCCTCCAGCAGCCTAAGCCGATAGCAGCATAACTACAGAGATAGCTCAGGATAACCTAAGTCACTCTAACTATAAGCTTTATCAAAAAGGAAAGTTCTAAACCTAGCCTTAAAAGTAGACAGTTTGTCCATCTAGAGCCCACTGATGGCCATTGTTATACTAAAAACCACAACGATTGGGATACCTCTCTCTGTCAGATTGACCATAACCATTGGAAAAGAGAGGGGGTCATACAGGTAGCAGAAATGGAGGGTGTGTTTGCAGACCATTGTCTGCAGCTGATTGTCAGACAAGATTTGATGGATCAGAAAAAGTAAAAAATTATTCCAGTGTTTCTTAATGGTGATTCCAAGTAGGTACCCTCCTGAAAGGCTATAGTCTTAGCTTTGTTTATGCTAAAATGTCACTTTCCATTAAAAATTGAATATCTTAACATTTTCAAGGATGGCGGACATACCACATTTCATAATAAAGCATTTTCTGAGAACATTTGAGTAGGGATACAATAAAAAACACGATAAAAATAAAGATTTTGTAACATCTCTAAAAAGGGAAACATTTTAAATGTCGAATTTTCTGAAAACACTTTCCAAAGAATGATTCCAATCCTAATTCATTGTCTGAACTACACACACAAGTCACAACAGGGAGAGTTTAAAAGATTTATTCTCCTTATCACAACATAACAAGTCACTGCAAAAAGGTTTTCCAGGGAACTTTGAGACAATTTTCACCCATATAGAAAAGGTGTAGACTTAGAAACATCAAAGTGATTTCATTGTAAAAAAAAGCAAACACCAAGGCACTGACAAACAAGGAAAATGTATAAAAAACCCTTTTGCTGCGTGATGTTGCAGCAGTTTGAATAACTGTCGCAAAAATACAGTACTCTGAACGTGTCAAAAGTGAGGTAAGCAGCCCACTGCTTTCTGTGTATGCAGCACAACTGCGATCATAAGTCAAAGCAACTGTTGGCTCATGACATTTGGCTTGATTTGGAAATACAGAACAGACCCAATTTTATATATATATTTTTTTTTAAGAGGAGTCACATTAAGGTCGTAACGGCTTTCCAAACGCCCCAAAACAGTAAAGGTTTAAATTTTATCCAGCCATTTTTAGTGATTCTAACAACAGTTCGGTATGTCATTTCAAATGTAAACAAACAGCACAATTTACTGATTAGGCACTCTATGTTAGTCCCTGAAATAATAAGAAGCTGTGGATTCATGATAGGACAGGGAGATGAAAGAACTGGGCTTAAACCTAATGGCTATACTTGAGCGGACTTGCAACTTTTTAGTCAACTTAATAATTGTTTGCAAAAACATAACATGTAAATCGACTCAACGTGACCACCATCTAATACGTCCGTAGCCGGCAGTTTGTTGAAGATTCCCATCAGGGACAACTCATAAATACGTATGAATGAAAACTGGCTAGCATACAGACATGATGATGAAAACGAAAAAGAAACAAAGAGCACTACAACTAAAATAACAGAGAGAACCCTCTTCATCCAGCTGAACTTTAGTTTTAGGGTTAAAAACAGAGTGCAGTGACTTTGTACCAAATAAAAAATAAATTATTCAAAATTCCTTCTTTAATAAAATCTAAATCCTCCCCATCCTTCTGATTTTGTGCATTATCATGCACAGCTCTCCACCTCAGCGGCACAACGGTCACGGGTACAACAGCGCTTCTCCTGTCCAACTCCCAGTTTCACAGGAATTGTGGTTCTCCATGTACGAGGTCCTCTAGCTCAGCTTTTTTTTTTACTCTGCCTCAACTTGTTTCTGTTGACCCTCTGATCATCTTTTCGTTCCTGTTCCGTCAGTCGTAGCTCTTTCCATCTTTCTCCTCCCTGCTCCTCAAATGGCCCTCACATCTTGCGAATGACTATAACAGTGGTAAGAACACCAGCCAGGAAAACCCCCAACGTCTGCCATGTGGGTGTGCCGAAGTAGGAACGAATACCCTCCTAAAAAAAAACAATAAAAAAAAAAAACAATTATGGAGACACTTAACTAATGCCTGTCTGACACAGCGCCGAGGAAAAGTTTTAAACCACCTCAGATCTGATCAATAGCTCTTTACTATAGTGGAAGATTTTTTAAAGATCAAAAGTCTCCAGAGTTGGGAGAATTACTCAAATTACCGGTTTCATGGAAGCAAAATGTAAAGAATCGACAAGGGTCTAAAATTTTTTAAACAAATGTTATTAATGATGTGCTTAAGCTGCATTTGTAAGCTACTTCCTCACCCAGCCACCTTGCTCCCTTATCCAGTTGATCACATGATCCCGGAGGTAGTCTATGGTCCAGTTGATTATTGTTCTGATGATTTCAGGAATTTTGGTTATAAGGGCCTGAAAAATATGTAAAAAAAAAAAAAATTGTTTATTATCAACTAATGAATCCATAACGCACAAAGAGAGGTAACAACAGAGGGAGCGTCACTTACTTTTATGACGAGTCGACAAGCGAAGTAAAAGAGCGCGACCACTCGGCCCCAGTTGAATCTACCGTCAGAAAAGATCTGAAAGGCGACTTTCATGAACACGTCTTTTGATGGGCTGAGGGCAGAGTCTTCTATCATCCTATGGAAAACATTAGATTTGAGTTCATTTGTGAGAGGAAGGTTAGTAAATATACAGTAAGACTAAGAAAGAATAAACATTTGTAGTATTTGTGTTTGAATGTGGAGAGCCAATCTACCTTTGTAGCTCCATGTTTCCATCCAGCTCATCTCCAATCTGCTGGAGGCACTGAGCGAGCTTCTTATGGTTTGGGTCACATAGCTCCGTTGCATCCAGCTCTTCCCTGGTCACTACGGCATCACCGCCCGCATGCCGCCGAATCCGCTCGTAGATGAAACTGCTCAGGGGCAAACCAGAGTAAAATGTCTCGCACTTAGTCTTAGAAACTATAAAACAATAATGTAGCCACAATTACAACACAAAACACGACTCTAAGGTAGCAGGCTATGTACAGCGCAGGCAGCCTCACTTTAAAATAATTTAAAAAACCATAACAGTTTGAATGAAACAATGACCTACTGCCCAGAATTAAAACACACTCAAACGTTAATCTAAAACTGAACGAAAGTTTGTTAACTGACCCCAACTCCAATTCACAATAAAATCTAATACAAAACTAAATAACTTCTCCTAAAGTAAAAATATAATAAAATAAAATGTCATTTCGAGCATCTGCTGGCACTTACTTATCTGGAGGTTTATTTTACAGCATTTCAAAGCGTGGAAACTGTCACCTATTTGGCTTTATATTAGAGGAGTACTCATATAAACATTATGCATCAGGATTATTGGGCGAATTCATCACGGTTAGCAGTATTAAGACAGCAGTCTCATTAGAATGTGTCCAAAATGTGCTAAAACTGTTATTACAGGCTAATGTTGCTCTGCTTTCAGTGAAGCCAGCAACATAAATGTTATTAGAAACATTACTGTCTTTATGTTTTTATAAGACATTTGGCAGGCACTTTTTTTAGATTATGTTAAGAGATTAATTACTGTCTGCACACCATTGTGTTTTAATTAGCAACAGAGAAGATTTAACAATTTTGAGGGCCTATATGTGTTTGCAAGTTATAGCGCAGTATATATACTTCAGACTTGCATTGAAAAGGTTTGCTGGAAGCTTTGTTTAAGTTCCTCTGCTGTCTTTTACCAAAGTAGAAACTTAAACCGTTATAAACAAAAAGTCTTACATTATCTTGGGTGTCGAATGCTCATAGTCCTGAAAACCTGAGAAGTTAGTAACAGACAGACTTTTGAACCGACAAACCAAGAGAAATACCTTTCTTGCTTCATGATAAAAAAGGAACAGCTGGTTTTAAAAAGCATGGCCCTTTGGAAGACAATATTTTTATTAAACAGAGCGCTTGAGACACTGAAGACCACAGCCTCTGCACATGGTGGGCCGACTCTACCAACGGAGCCAGTCAGGGCCCAGTTTTAGTGGTAATTTTAATTTAAAACCATTAACACTAGCCACCTAAAATTTTATCCTGACAATCAAAAATGTCATTCATGCACTTCTTTGGTGTGGAGTACTTTAGAGAGTTTGTCCATCTACTCTTTTTCAGTATTGTCATTCAACAAAAAACAATAAAATGACACCTATTTCTGAGAGGTGATCACCTGTGACTAATGTATTGCTCATCTGATTGCATACAAAGGACAGTGACACTCTGACATTTTGTTGAATATTGCCATGAGAACCTACTGATTGTGTTTGACCCAGTATTTTATTGCTCTTCTCTTTTTATTTTCTCATCGAGATTGCACCACTTTCCATTAGCTTTCACATTTCAGCTAAAAATAACCTATGCTGGCTACAAGCATCAAGAGCAGTAAATAAATGTGACTGCATTGCATTTGAAATATAATTGTGAAACAGAACTTCCGAACTGTCCTTTGGGTGATGATGACTATAATTAGGTTTGTTGTGCAGCTCCACAACGCGTATTTTCTCCGAGTACGCCACCTTCCTCCCACAGCTCAAAAATATGAATTTTATGTTAATTGGTCTCTCTAAAGTGCCCTTAGGCATAAGTGTGTGTGTGTGTGTGTGTGTGTGTGTGTGGTTGTTTTGTCCTGTGTGTCTTTGCTGTACAAGGAACTATATTGTAATCTACTCACTTTGTAGATTTTGACTGGTCGTCTTATCAAGTTTAAAATTTCTGTTACTTAGTTCACGTTATGACACATTCGGATCATGTTTTTGGATAATTTCCTAAAAGTCAGCCAGTAATACAGTCACTATTACTTTTGAGCATCCATCCATGGCAACACCTGGAATCATACCTAACTTTCTGATACGAGTGCAATATGAGAGCAAGACTTGCCAGTTTTTAAACAAAAATTCAGTTAAAAACTCCTCGATATGGAATGACGAATTGCAACACAATATATCAGATTATTTAATTTACAACAGGATGAACTACTTAACTGAAACAGGCTACATTAAAAAGTAACCTCCTCATTTAAACAGTTCTGAAAAAAAAGACAAGGCAGGTGTGAAATGTACTTACTCCTTTAGCAACACAGCTCCCACTTCCACAATCGGATCCACTGAATTTCCTGAGAAACAAAAGTCAGGATGAGTAACATCTTTTAAATGCTGATACATCAGTAATGTGAAACTCCCATTAAGTAAATATCCAGCGACTAAACTTCCTCATTAACGGGTTGTTTACTTCAAAACAAATATCTCAGATGAGACTTCCAGAGCACAATGGAATCATTTTAAACCCAATGAGTCAGTTTTAGCTAAATAATTTCAACTGGTTCCTTCTTGAACCAGTAACTTGTAGCTAACTGGTGAAAATAAACGTCCTCGTCGTGAAGAGGACGACAAAAAGTAATGTCCAGATATCTTTGTTCCGGTGTTAGTCTCTAAAGGAAGAAAACCCTCCAACCTCAACGCTAACACGTAGCGGTTTTGCTAAGCTAGCATCGTTCAGGCAACGTTGTTTGCGTCCGTTTGATCAACCTAAAACTAAAACTACTGAAGCAACCCGCTAATCCGGACAGATTCCAACATCTACCAAACATCGATGAATACTGTCACAGTTTAGATGAATAAAAAATATAGCGGATCCTAGCCAGTACCTTGATCACCTCCACCTCCTTCTGCCATTTTGCTTTTCTGCCTCCTACTTCCGCACAGTCAGGTGACTTCACGTATCTTCTGAGCTCTTTGATGCTGATGGGACTGTGATGGACAGACCCAAAGGGTCATGAGGTTCGTCACTCCCTGTCATCTCCACATCAGTTACCGCAAACATATGTTCAACATCACAACTCCCATGATGAAATTAATCCTGATCAGAAGGCTGCACGTTCATTACAAATAAAACACAACCCAAAATAACTCATTTTAAATAGAGAAACAGGTACATTTCAGTCAATTACAATAGCATTTATGTGATTCAGTAAAAAAAAAGAAGCTAAGTTAGTACAATTGATAAAAAAGACTCTACACATCCCTGTGAAAATGAATTGTTTTGTAATATATAAAATAAAGGAGACCAAGATCAAAATTATTTTATGACTTCTTCTATTTTCATGTGACCTGGAAAATATATTTGTGTCCCTAATGGTGCCCTGCGGGGGGCGCCCTAGAAGCACGGGACACTTTATTAGGGCCATCTGGTCTGTACCAAATATTCTGCCAGCAGTGTTGCCAGATCGGGCGGATTTTCGCCCAATTTTGCTTCTTTTGAACACATTGGGCTGGAAAAAATAGCTGCTTTTCACAACATTGGTGTGTTTTAAGAAAGGATCATAGGAAAATATACAATGACAGCTATTAAAATAGCTGTCTTTGTATGGCAGAAAAGTAAGAACTTGCACACATAATAATTTTTTTTAATGTAGAGAATGTGTTGAACTTGACATCATCAATCGGTGATTGTCATTTGTTAATCAAGGGTCCCTGTGAAGCGATATTGATCAACGAAAATCGTAAACACCCCAAATGGGGTTAAGAGTTTAACTTAGCTACAAGGCCTTTACTGTTGTTAAGCTATAACTGTGTCCAAATTCAAGGGCTGAATCCTTCAGACTTGATGTTGAGAGACAGCATCATGCTAAAGCGGAAAATACAAAAAAATATACAAAACGGAATCGTGTTTGTCACGTGTTTGTGAACTAGACACGACTATGTTTTGCCCTTCACCTGTAGGCCAAACGCCCCCCAAAATATTGCCCTTAAAAAAACATGGAGGCTCAGCCTATCTTAATTGGTCGATAAATTCGTCCAACCGCCCAACCCTAGGTGCAACTAACAATTATTTGGTTAGTTGATTAATCTGTAAACTATTTTTTTGGATTAATTGATTAATAATTGGATGGTAAAATGTGCTTATAGGAGATTTTTTACAGAATTTGAATCAGGTGAAGATACAACTTTGTCATGAGAAGTTCTGGATAGAGCATATTTACCAACAGAAAAGGGTTTTTCATCTTAAATGCCAAATGTATACATTGTTTGTACTATTTTTAATTTATTACTGCTTTAAGTGGGTTGTTCTTTCAGCAAATGGCATGTTTTAGAGTCTGTTTACTCCAGTTAACGATTATTCGATTACTAAATTAGCTGACGATTATTTCAATGATCAGTTAATCACGATTAATCTGATTAATTGTTTCAGCCTATACTGATGACTTGTCGATGTTAGTCATGGCATGATTGGGAAAGCTAACTTTTTGTGTTGAGTATTTGTTTGCCCGATTTCTTCCTTTGTGGGGAGTCTGTCTATGTAATCTTTGTTCCTTGTTTTAGTGCATTTGTGTGCTTATGACGTGTTCTTTATAATTCTTGTAATAGTTTTACACTTTTACCATGAGTGTCACGCGAGGTGGAGATTTGGGCTGGTTTTTATTGAGATGGGCGAGTATTACGTTGTGTTTGGGCTGGAAACAGTCAAATCTGGCAACCCTGGCATTAAAGTCGGACCAGTTTCCGGTGCACGTTGGACTCTGGCAGGGCTGCCTTTTGTTACCAGTCCTGTTCAAAACTCATGGACAGGATATATATATATATATATATATATATATAATAATTTGTTTTTCTTTTAAAGAAAAAAAAAAATTTTAATTAAAAGAATAATATAATCTGCAACAACCCAGTGGAGAAACTTTGTTAAACCACATTTTGACTCATTACCAGCCTTTAGTCTTCTTTGGCACACAAGTTATAGTAAACCTAATTTACCAGAAATAAACTTCAGCTGTTTCAATAGGATTTTTCACATTTGTATAATTTAGCTACAGCCATAGATTGCCGAGAGGTTTTAAATAATCTCATTTTACAAATGTATCAATCAATTTTCCTTTATGTATTCAAGTGAAAATACTCACAAATTCCTGCAACTTAAGCTCAAGGTGAAATCGGAGGTCCTTTTCATGTGAAAAGGTACTATTTTTCAGAAATGTTGGGCTTGCTTCCAAATAATTCTTCTCCTCTTTGGAGTCAGAACAAACCTTAGCGGAAGTATTTGATTAGGTTTTAAAATCTTAATAAATTTTCAGCTTAATTTTTATGCGATCCTATTATCCTAGATAGGTTTAACTAAAATAAAAACTCTAACAAACCTCAGTCTTTCCTCTGTCCAATTTAAAGAATCGTTTTACACTTAAAACTGCATTTCTGAAAGTAAATGAGTACTTAAGTCAACTTGAATCAATGTTGAATCAAACGAAAAGCTAAAGCAGCCCAAATGTTTTACATTAAGTAAAAAATACTGCATGCACATAACAAAACGAGAAATATGGTACATACTGTATATTTAATTTCAACTTGAAACATCACTTGAGACATTTTCCAGACTTACAAAGATAGAAAATGTGGAAACTTTGGAATAAAAGGTTGATCTTATCACCAGAAAGCACTGACTATGTAATGTTGCAGCAGTTGTAGTAATTAATATCAGAAAAAAACTGACAAAAATAAGGTTAAATATATGACAGCTTTTTTTCTGCATGCAGCACTTCTTTCATAGCTCAAAGCAAATATCAGTTCATGACACATGACTTCATTAAAAAAAAACATAAAAATCAGCCACGCCCCCCCCAACACACACACACACACACTAAAAACATGTAAATACATATACACAAAAAGGTGATTGTGACATTGGGTCATTTACAGATACGTAAACAATGCATGAAAACCCAAGCTATTGATTACACATCCTTGTTTAATCAAACCAGATACTTTAAAAATACATTTTATATTTTAATAGCCAAATACATCACTAACTGAATGCTAAAAGCAAGGCCCAAAAACAACCTGTCATACTCCCTTTTCCAATCAAGAGTTTAGATGTATCGATAATGAACCGACCATGGAAATATCCACAGCTCTGAGCAAACTTCATTACTACATAGTGAGCAATTAATACATCAATGTGTTTTTATTTACACAGGTGGATATTAAATCATGCCAAGCTGGTGCAGAAACTGCCTTTAAACAATGGCTTTATTTTTATTAATATCATAAAATATTGCAAATTAGAACTTGTATTTAGAAAGAACTTGGCCCAGGATGATGACGAGCTTATGAGCAGCATTATGTTTCTAAGGACGATGCTGTTGGAACTGTTCTGCAGCATCGACTATACATGGCTGACAGCTTTTTTGTACTGAAATATTGTTATTATTATAAATATTAAGAACTTAATGACACTTAATTACAATTGAGGGTGTCCTACAAACCTTTACGTCAAAAGTAATGCCTGCTACATAAAATATGAACTGGCAGCATGTTGGATAGGATCTCACAGAACAAAGTGCAGCAAAGTGTGAGTCAAATTTAGAAACATGCAAATTCAAGAACTACTAAAAGTGTAAATAAAAGAAATTAAAATAGATTATCAAAGTTTTCAAGCATCCATATAAACTGTGCTTTTTCAAGTAAAAATGATTGAGTTAAAATAATTTCTTTTAGTCTAAACTCCTCCCCATCCCTCTGATTTTGTACATGCAAACAGGAGCACTTCTAGTTAGTGGCATAGTCAGTGGGGCCAGTGAGGAGTAACATAGGTCACCCCAGTTGCCACATCTGTAAAATATTTTGTAATGGTTTTCATTTTGTAAAAAGAAAAAAAAAAACTACTGAAAATACTTATAGGCTGTGAAACTTTAAACGATCATTTCTAGTCAGTCTAAAATATAAATCAGTGAAAACAAAACAAAAGACAAATTATCTATGATAGGTTTTTTGTAGTTCCTATTTATAGTAATAGTACATCACAACATTTTGCAACTGATTGTGATTTTGGTGTGCCATCCTGAGATTTTTAATGGCCCTATGGGAGACAACCAATTATTTCCTGTATACAAGTTTCTCTTGTTTGACCTGTTTACTCAGCCAAACCTACTGCGTTCCCCCATTCTCTTCTTGTTTTGTTCCAGCTCCTTCAGTTGTTATTTTTCAAATATTTCTCCTGTCTGCTCTTCACACGCCTCTTAAATCTTTTGGATGACAAAAAGGGTGGTGAGCACACCAGCTAGGAAAATTGCCGCCATTTGCCATGTGGGAGTGCCAAAGTGGGAATAAATTCCCTCCTACAAAAGCACACATGAATATAATGAACCGTCTTTTTAAGAGCAAAACTCAACAACTTCAATTAGTGATGTGCTCAAAAGTAATATGGTGAGCTCCTTACCCAGCCTCCTTGCTCCTTTATCCAGTTGACCACCTTATCCCGGAAATAGTCTATGGTCCAGGTGATTATGTCTCTGATGATGTCAAAGATTCTGGTCTCATGTGCCTGGCCAGATGTGTGGAAAAGGTTATCAAATCGATTGTATTTAGTTCAGTTTAATTTAACACATTTGCCTGAACATGAGTTAACACAAATACAAATCATCAAATAATATTTCTAAAATTGCAAGTAAAACTCAAAGTGGATGAAAAATAAATATGGTACCATTAATGCTACTCCCTACTACAGGAAAAGAGACTAAATGCTCCACTTACTTTCATGACGAGTAGACAGGCAAACCAGAATACAGAAACCACCCTGCCCCAGCTGATTTTACCATCTGAAAACAGTGCACAGACGACCTTCATGAACACATCTTTTGTGGGAATGATTGATGGGTCTTTTGTTAGCCTAAGGAAAAAAGCATATATTGGGTTTAGGATCAAGATAATAAATTCCAATTCTAGTTTTAAAAATGCAATATTTGTGTTTGAATTACAGCTACAGCCCAACCAAAAGGGATCATCACCTGCTTAACTCTCCATCTCCATCCACTTGATCTCCTATGTCCTGTAGAGCCTGAGAGACTTTATGCTGACGTGGGTTAAGGAGCTCCGTTGCATGCAGCACTTCCTGGATCATGATAGCATCACCGAATCCATGTCGTTGAAGCCACCTACAGATGAAACTACAAGAGTGTGGTGGTGGGTGTAGATCATGCAAACAGGATAAGACATATTGCCTGTGTTGGAAGGTAACTAGTTACACAGTTTGTGAAGTTGTTTACAAAGATCAAGTAGCTGTATCAAAACGTTTAATCTAACCAGCACTTTAAAAAAAAAAAGTGTTTTTTTTTATTTAAACAGTAAACTACCTGTCTCATGGCCGGTCCTAATGCAAATTTTTTATAAGCTCAAGACTGCTTCGATCTCCACTAAATGGTACACCCTAAATTTCTATTAAGACACAATTTCATGAGTCTTAATAGAAAGAACAGCATAAAAGAAAAAGCTTAAAATATTTTTTTGGACCATTTCCTGATGTCAACCAGAACTGAACGTTTAATCTTGTACTTTGCATGCACCAAGGCTACTTGACCCACACCTATATTACAGTATAAATAAAGTCCCAATTAGTCAGTGCACAGAGAAATCTGTGTCCCCTGAGTTCTTCTTGTCATGGTCTAGGTTGTCGCTGAGGTGACGTGGCTATCAGGAGACAAGGAGACTTCCCGTATTATGTCCTTCCATGAATGCATGACAAATCCTCAAGTAATCCCCCACAGTTGTTCTACTCATTATAACACTTGGAAATGCCTTACCCGTGAGAACCAAACGGTGAACATATTCATGTTCTAAACCATTCTCAGAATCTTTCAACGACAGCATACTAAGCTTGATACAATAATTATTTAAAATCAGAGCTACACAATAATGACCCAATGGTCTAGATTTCATTTATAAAGGAAAAAGTAGATCACACAGACACTTGAGCAGTCTATTATATGAATAAGAGGTGACAAGTCCGTCTGCCTGGCAATAACCAGGAATCCAAGGGGAGCTGGAATTAGAAACTGTAACACCACCCATGACACATCAAATCGGAGGAAACACAACCAACCGACCAAATAAATTATTAATTACTGTAATGTTTAAGAAAAAAGTAATTTGCAACAGTAGAATCACAGTTCTGCGCATCCTAATTTTTTTGTGTAATCATAGAAAACTCGGTGACTTACTTCTTTAACAACAGAGATAGCTCTTCCACAATAAGATCTTTTAAACTTCCTGAAAGACAAAACTCAGACATGAGATACATTATCCAAACGACCACACAGCTGAGTTAAAGTCAAACTTAAGTTTGAATTAAAAGTGAAACTGAAACTACAGTTTACGGTCCCTTAAACAAGTTAAAAAACGTATTTTTTCAGTGACAGTCAAGTTGACAGGTAATACATATGTCCTTACTGGTTTAACTTATATATCTCACTTATTTCTACATTTAAACGCAACATTAGTACACAATACATTAAAAGCTAATTAAGTTGACCTAAATCTAACTTAAATCGATTGACTAATTGTCGATTTTGGTTTTTTGCCATCCAGCACTGCGAATACTGTCAGAAAATAGTTCATTCTAAAGAAGCCTCTACCTCGATCTCCTTCTCCTCCCGATGCCATCTTCTTTTCTGACATTTCCGCATAGTCGATCACGTTATATTTTTTCACGCGTGCCGCTGATGACATCATTCATATTATAAAAGGTCGCGATGTTAGTAACTGGGACTAAACCTGGCACTTTAAGGAGCCCTCATCCTTACTGTATTTATAATTTAGGCGCTGTTGTGCCAATAAAGCAAAAATGAATGCATGTAAAATTCTCTATAACAGCCTGCACCCCCAAGAGTTTTAACTGCAAGATTTTAGGAGAACCATTGCCATTATTATTTTACTATCTTAAATTTAGAGTTAAATAATTCAGATGCAGTTGTGTTTAGACATGTATAACCACTCATCATGGGCACGAATGACAAATCTATTTAGGACTATTGATAATTTACTTAAACCAGTATTTTTCTAGGGATGAATGATAATACAACATGGATTTTCTTCACATTTTCTGGATGGATTTTGGACCATTCTTCTCGACAGGATTGGTGGACTTAATTTAAATGAGTTACCATGGCACAGACCTTGCTTTTTAATAGTGGATAATGTTAGAAAATTGGAGCAAAAATGGCGCTCTACACACCTAGAGGATTCCTACTTAATCTGGAAAAATAGCCTACTGTTGTATAAAAATACACTTCACCAAGCTAGAACAGCTTATTTCTCATCCTTAATAGAAAAGAACAAGAATAATCCTAGGTTTCTCTTTAGTACAGTTGCTAAACTTACACAGAGTCATAGCTCTGTTGAGCCATCCATTCCCTTAGCTCTCAGCAGTCATGACTTTATGGCATTCTTCCAAAATAAAATTGATTCTATTAAGAAGAAAATCTTTGACATACTCCCGAAGATGATTACTTCATCCTCAACAAGTGAGACAACATTGGAAGTAACCTGTAGAACCTGATCTGTGTTGGACTGTTTTGATCCTGTGGAGCTTCCTGAGTTATCAGAAATATTAGCTTCATCTAAACCTTCAACTTGTATGTTAGACCCAATCCAACCAAAATTATTTAAGGAAGTGTTCCCTCTGATTACCAGCCCCATTTTAGATATGATTAATCTATCTTTAGTAATGGATATGTACCAAAGCTTTTAAGGTAGCTGTAATTAAACCTTGCTTAAGAACATTTGCTTGATCGAGATGACTTAATAAATTACAGACCGATATCCAATCTTCCATTCTTATCTAAAATTCTTGAGAAAATAGTTGCTAATCAAATGTGTGGACATTTACACAGCAATGACCTGTTTGAAGAGTTTTCAGTCAGGTTCAGAGCTCATCATAGCACTGAAACAGCTCTGCTGAAAGTCACTAATGATATTCTTATTGCCTCAGATAATGGACTTGTGTCTGTACTGGTTCTGTTAGATCTCAGTGCTGCATTTGATACAGTCGATCATAATATTCTCTTAGAAAGGCTGGAATATGCTGTAGAGATCAGGGGAACAGCGCTAGGCTGATTTAAATCTTATTTGTCTGACAGATTCCAGTTTGTTCATGTAAATGATAAATCATCTTTAAACTCCAGGGTTAATTGTGGAGTACCACAGGGTTCAGTACTTGGGCCAATTCTCTTTACTCTCGTTATATGCTTCCAATAGGTCAAATTATCAGGCAGCATATAATAAATGTTCACTGTTATGCTGATGACACTCAGCTTTACTTATCCATAAATCCTGATGAGCCCAACCAGTTAGATAGACTACAAGCATGTCTTGAAGACATAAAAACTTGGATGACTTTAAATTTTCTGCTTCAAATTCAGACAAGACAGAAGTTGGTCGTCTTTTGACCGGAGTCTTTAAAAAAGAAACTGCTTAGTCAATCACTTAACCTGGCTGGCATTAAATTGACCTCCGATAATAAAGTAAAAAAACTTGGTGTTATTTTTGACCAGGACATGTCATTTAAATCCCATATTAAACAGGTTTCTAGGATTTCCTTTTTTCATCTCGGGAACATTGCCAAAATTAGAAATATCCTGTCCAGGATTGATGCTGAAAAACTAGTCCATGCATTTGTTACTTCAAGGCTGGACTATTGTAATTCTTTACTATCAGGATGTCCACAAAATGCAGTTAAAAGCCTTCAGCTGATTCAAAATGTTGCAGCAAGAGTTCTGATGAAAATGAAAAAGAGAGATCATATTTCCCCCTTTTTAGCTTCCCTTCATTGGCTCCCTGTTAAATCCAGAATAGAATTTAAAATTCTCCTCCTCACATATAAAGCCCTTAATGATTTACCTCTATCATACATCAGAGATCTGATTGTTCCATACGTTCCTAACAGAGCACTTCGTTCTCAGACTGCAGGTTTACTGGTGGTTCCTAGAGTCTCTAAAAGTAGAATGGGAGGCAGATCCTTTAGTTATCAGGCTCCTCGCCTGTGGAACCAGCTCCCAGTTTTAGTCCTTGAGGCAGACACCCTGTCTACTTTTAAGGCTAGGCTTAAAACTTTCCTTTTTGATAAAGCTTATAGTTAGAGTGGCTTAGGTTATCCTGAGCTATCTTCCTTATTTTATCTCCGTCTTCTTCTCCCCTTGTTGGATGGAGTAAGGGGGAGTCAGGTTTAGCCTAAACCGGCTCAGTTATGGTTGAGTTTGTAAACACACCCTCCATTTCTGCTACCTGTATGACCCCCTCTCTTTTCCAATGGTTATGGTCAATCTGACAGAGAGAGATATCCCAATCCTTGTGGTTTTTAGTATAACAATGGCCATCAGTGGACTCTAGATGGACAATCTGTCTACTTTTAAGGCTAGGCTTAAAACTTTCCTTTTTGATAAAGCTTATAGTTAGAGTGGCTTAGGTTATCCTGAGCTATCTCTGTAGTTATGCTGCTATAGGCTTAGGCTGCTGGAAGACATAATGACCACTTACACCCTCTTCGCTACATTCTCACACTACTCTTCAATTTTTGTATTATTTGCTGTTATTTCAGCTTTTAACTTTGTTCTCTCTCTTTTCTCTTCCTAGAAGCTACACCTGGCCTGACTCTGTGTCTACCTGTAACACCTTTCTGGAGAGGGGAATCCTCCAAGCTTCTGCTGGCAACTTAATGCTCACCCTCTACCGATGATCCACATGGCCCTGTCTTTCAGTGTTTAACCCTTTCTCTCTCCTAGACATAGCTACTGACAGAGCATTTACTGTAACTAACTCTATGTGCTCTCTTCCGACTCTAAACTTGAAAACTGGCTCAGAGTTTATCTGTTCCTTCTTTCTAGGTGAAACGACTAAAGGAGCTACATCCATTAAAATTTACCTTTTCCTTCCCAAAGAAAGTACTCCTAGATCAGTGCTTCTTTGTTCTCTTTGTGTCTCTGCTCTGTTCTCTCTAATCCCCAGTCGGTCGTGGCAGATGGCCGCTCATACTGAGCCTGGTTCTGCTGGAGGTTTCTTCCTGTTAAAAGGGAGTTTTTCCTCTCCACTGTTGCTACATGCATGCTCAGTATGAGGGATTGCTGCAAAGTCAACGCCAGTGACTGTCCACTGTCTCTACATGCTCATCCGGGAGGAGTGAATGCTGCAAGTCACTGACTGGATGCAATCTGCTGGGTTTCCTTTCCTTAGATAGAAAAACTTTTTATCCAATTTGAATAAATAACAGAATCTGGCTGCACTGTTCAATGATTACGATTAATTGGAATATATGTACCTGACTTTTGTGAAGTGCCTTGAGACGACATGTGTTGTGAATTGGCGCTATATAAATAAACTGAATTGAAATTGAATTGAATAATGTCAGGGACATTTAAGAAGCTTCGGCCTGCTTTATTCACTCCAAAATGCTGTGTGTTTGAAGACATTGTCCCACTGAAACACCTGACTGTGTCCACGTTTTAACCATCTAGATGTTGATTTAGTAAGGCATATTTCACCACATATAGGTGAGTGAAAGTTTATAATTGAGTACAATTGTTACATTTTTCTGTGAAAATACACTGCCTTGCCAAAAAAAAAGTCGCCACCTGGATTTTTTTAAGTAAATAGATACTAGCCTCCCATTGGATAATTACTGCATGGGCAATTATTTCTCAGCTGGCAACAAGTTATTTAACCCCTACTGGTGCAATGAGTTGCTTCTCATTTCTTAAACAACCATGTCGAAAGACGCATCCCGTGGTCGTGGAAAAGATGTGTCTGTTTTAGAAGGGTCAGATCATTGGCATTCATCAAACAGAGAAAACATCTAAGGTGTTACATCCCCAAGGTGGATGTTTTTGTTTTTGTATTGAAGTAATGCCTTGTTCTGTTCTAGGCTCCGCCTCCTTCAAGATTGGGTGCTTCTTCCTGGGTCTCAATCCAATCAGCAATTACCTGCACACTATTTATTTGGCTGTGAAGCTGCACTTCAGGGCCTTTTGGCCACTTGACTGCCATACACCCCTGTTAGTTATGTAGTCTTGAATGCCTCTTTGTATATTTGTACTAATGTGAACATGGTCAGACGGCCTTGGTAGGGGAGAGCTGCCTTTTGTCTAAGCCCAGTTTTCTCCTGTTTATGGGCTTGTTAGATAGGTTATTTTGTAGGTGTGTATATTTTGCTTTTATTGGAGTTAGGTAAGTTATCTTTTATTTTTCTCTCAGGGTTGTTTTGTTTGTTATGTTGGCCTGAGAACTGTGTGAAGCTTTTACCAGTCTGAACAGAAAATAATTTCAATATGGCACAAAATAAACCACTTTAACTGCCCTTTTGACTCGTCATTTCAAGTCATTTCATGTCTAAAATGATAAAATTATGTTGGTCCTTTATATCCCCTAGATCAAGCCAGGGGACGTAACATAAATTGGGGGCTCGCCCGGGATTAAAATCCTGTCCACCCAGTTTCTAGACAGTGAATTTTTTTGAGTTTTTTCTTTGTGTTTTTGGCAGGGGTTGTTAGTATGACAACCTGTATTTTCAACTTGAGTGCATTTTTGAATAATCCTTCTTGGGAGGAGTTAAACGTGTGTGAAAACAATAATTATTTTCTATAGCAGTACACTTTGAGTTGAATGTAACAAAACAAATGGTGAAACAAGAGTTGAAATCTGGTGGAAGAAGGACTGCTTCCTGTTTCTGATTCACCTTGTATTCACCTTGCAAGTTCCTCTTAACAGGACTCCTAATGAAAGATTGATGCCGGCTGTGTCAGAGGAAGGACAGAGGCCTGCTACTGTGGATCAGCTAAAGGTTGGAAACTTGAGTACTGATGCCTCACCTTCTGCTGCTACCTCAACTCCTTCTTCTCAATCAAAACAAGAAGCATTAATAAAGGTACGCTTGGCAAGATTGCAATTAGAGGTTCAGGATAAAGCTCAAGCTTGGCAGGCAGAGTATGAACTTCGAAGGTTGAAGTTGGAATCAGAGACAGAAAAAGTTTTAAAGCTGAAAAAGCTGGAGCTGCAGATTGAATTGAATTGATTGATTGACAGGCTCAAAGTTCAAGAAGTTCCATACCGCCTCAAACTGTTACTACTCAATTCAGTTTTGTAAATTTATCTGCTGTTGGTGAAACAACTGGGTCCCCTGAAAACCCATCTTCTTTTCATGTGAGTAAAAACATTGTATTGGTAGCTCTATTTCGTGAATCAGAAGTTGATACATTTTTTAATGTTTTTGAACGTGTTGCAGCTTCATTGCACTGGCCGAGGGAGGTTAGGCCTTTGCTGCTGCAGTGTAAGTTGGTAGGCAAAGCTCAGGAAGTCTGTTCTGCTTTAAAATATGATGTAGTAAAGTCTGCTATCCTTGCTGCTTACGAACTTGTTCCAGAAGCGTATAGACAACGCTTCGTAATCACAAAAGAACAGCAAATCAGACTTTTGTAGAGTTTGCTTGTGAAAAAGCAGCTCTTTTTGATAAATGGATTTCAGCAAGTAAAGTTCCTGATTATAGCTCTTTACGTGAACTAATGTTGCAGGAAGAATTTAAAAATGGCCTGGCAGATCGCATTGTTGTGAATCTAAATGAACAAAAGGTTTCAACTTTGAAACAGGCAGCTGTGGTTGCTGATGAATTTGTGTTGACCCATAAAACTGTAAAGAAACGTGAAGTCACCACTGGAGAACCTTTCCAAAGAAAAGAGCGAAAAACTTTTGTTTCAAGGACTGAAAGGGAATTATTCTTTTGTCATAAACTTGGCCATGTTGTTGTGGAGTGTCCCTCTTTAAAATGCAAAATCTGAAGTGAAGCAATCAAAAGGAGCTTGATCCCTGCTTCAAACATTTTATTCTTTATGGTGATGTGTCTTTGACTGGAAACTTGGAGGATGAAAAACTCATTAAAATCCTAAGAGATACAGGAGGGTCAAGATCTGTGATCTTAGCTGATGTACTGCCAGTGGCTGACCATTCCACATGTAATGGTAATATTTTGATTCAAGGAGTTGAGATGGGTTATGTTGTAGCTCCTTTGCACCTTATGTGCACATTAAGTCAAAGTTGGTTAGTGGCATTTTCCCTGCGGCAGTACGCCCTTCTCTTCCAATAAAAGGGGTTGATTTTATTATGAGGAATGATATTGATGTTGGAAAAGTGCAACCTTTTCTGGAAGTAACTGATGAGCCAAAGTCAACCTTGGAAAATGATGACCTGGCACCATGTTTTCCATCTGTTTTTCCTGCCTGTGTTCTTCCCAGGGCTCAAAAACGGCGCAGAGCTGTGGAGAGATTCCCTGTTGGCTCAGACTTTAGCTGAAGATGCCATGCAAACCCAGAGGGAACCTAAAGAGGACTCAAAAGATGCTGCTGAGAGCAAATTAAAGGACTTTCATCTCCCTCAGTTAAACTAGCCAGTAGCACATGAGAGCCTCATTGCTGCTCAGAAATCAGATTCCTTACTGGATAAATGCTTTTCTTTCTCTGAAACAGGAGATAAGAAGGCTTCTAATTTTCTTCAGGATGGTTTCTTGATGCGTAAGTGGACTGCACACCCAATAGTACAATCAGAGGCAGAAGGAACCTGTTCTGATGACAGTGAATGGAGCACAACTTGGGTTATGCCTATTGGGTATCGTCATAACCTATTATCACTTGCACATGAACATCCTTTGTCTGGTCATTTAGGAGTTATGATAAAATTATGTTTGTCCCTTATATCCCCTAGAACAAGCCAGGGGACGTAAGAAAGGAGATTGCAGAAACTACCAAAATTGGGTTAAGAACTGTCCAACGCATTATTAAAAACTGGAAGGATAGCGGGGAACCATCGTCTTTGAGGAAGAAATGTGGCCGGAAAAAAATCCTGAATGATCATGATCGGCGATCACTTAAATGTTTGGTGAAATCAAATCGAAGAAAAACAACAGTAGAACACAGGGCTATGTTTAATAGTGAAAGTAAGAGCATTTCCACAAGCACAATGCGAAGGGAACTCAAGGGATTGGGACTGAACAGCTGTGTAGCCTGAAGAAAACCACTAATCAGTGAGGCTAACCTGAAAAAAGGCCTCAATTTGCAAGGGAGCATAAATATTGGACTCTGGGGCAATGGAAGAGGGTCATATGGTCTGATGAGTCCAGATTTACCCTGTTTCAGAGTGATGGGCGCATCAGGGTAAGAAGAGAGGCAGGTGAAATGAAGCAGCCATCATGCCTAGTGCCTACTGTACAAGCCTGTGGGGGCAGTGCTATGATCTGGGGTTGCTGCAGTTGGTCAGGTCTGGGTTCAGCAACAGTATGTGTTCAAAGAATGAGGTCAGCTGACTACCTGAAAATACTGAACAACCAGGTTATTCCATCAATAGTTTTTATCTTCCCTGATGGCACGGGCATATTCCAAGATGACAATGCCAGGATTCATCGGGCTCGAATTGTGAAAGAGTGGTTCAGGGAGCATGAGAGATCATTCTCACACATGGATTAGCCACCACAGAGTCCAGACCTTAACCCCATTGAGAACTTTGGGATGTGCTGGAGAAGGCTTTGCAAAGGGGTCAGACTCTAATATCATCAGTGCAAAATCTTGGGGAAAAATTAATGGAACACTGGGTGGAAATAAATCTTGTGACATTGCAGAAGCTTATCGAAACAATGCCACAGCGAATGCGTGCCGTAATCAAAGCTAAAGGCGGTCCCACAAAATATTAGGGGAAAGTGACCTTTTTTTTTTGGTGATGACTTTTTTTTGGCCAATCAGTATATGTTTTGCTTTATATATTAAAATCATTGCAGTTGAATGTTTTATAATCAGCAGAATGGTTCAAACAAATTAAAAGGCCACAATTAATTTAACATTCTTGTAGATAAGGGGTGTTTCCAGCTAATTCATGACATTTATTAAATCCCATTTCTCACATTGCAAAGACACTTGCGCTGAATGCACTACTAATGATGCAGTACAACATCCAGCTTTAAACAAATCAGTACTTCTGAATCTAATCAGTTTTTGAAAACACTCTTTTAAAGGTATTTTTAATTCTGCACTACACATTCTTTGGAACACCAGGTCTTCTGGTCAGAATGGAACTTGCAGGACAATGAGAAAATATTCAAATGTATGAATATTCATGATAAATTATTAAACAATTATAAATATTTCTTCCTTAACAAGCAAAATGCATGCCCCCACTATTTATTTATGTCTCCCCTATCTTGTATAACTCTCTTTGCTGTTACTCTGTGGTTACTCTTTGCAACGACACTACTTGCCTTTTCCCAATTTATTGGAATGTGCATATTGCAAAAATTAAAAAAAAACAAAAAGTAAATAATATTTGGTCACCCTGCTGAATACATTTATTTGCTGTGTTTAAAAAGATATTTTAATGCCAAGAGATCTGTTCATGTAGAAAAATCTTCCAGTACATAAAGTCTCTTAAGGTTTGTCACAATTGCACCTTTAATTTAAATGGGTGAAATAAGAAATAAGAGAATACAAAGCAGTAAAAACAAACACAATGAGCTCAGCACATTGTTAAAACAGGTCGTTAAGTTGGAAACAATATGTTAAATCATGGGCTGTGTGATATGTAGACCGTTTGGGAATTCTTTCAAAAATTATTTAAATTTTTTTATAATTTTGTCACACATAAAATCACAACTTCATCTCATAGTAGGCCGCATTAAGATTTATTTCCATTTAAAACCTGTTGTTTTTGTAATATTTCTTGGATTTCTGCTTATACATACTAGATTTTACACTTTTCGTTTAAGTCATACTTGTACTTGTACTCGTACTCGTTGACTTCCGCTTTATCCGCGACCGGGTCGCGGGGACAGCAGACTCAGTAGAGACACCCAGACATCCCTCTCCCCAGACACCTCCACCAGCTCCTCCGGGGGGAACCTAAGACATTCCCAGGCCAGCCGAGAGACATAGTCCCTCCAGCGTGTCCTTGGCCGTTACTTGGGCCTCCTCTAGGTGGGATGTGCCTGGAACTCCTCAAGAGGAAGGCGTCCAGGAGGCATCCGGGTGAGATGCCCAAGCAACCTCAACTGGCTCCTCTCGATATGGAGGAGCAGCGGCTCTACTCCGAGCTCCTCCCGGATGGCCGAGCTCCTCACCCTATCTCTAAGGCAGAAAGATCATTTCAGGTGCTTGTATCCGGGATCTCGTTCTTTCGGTTATGACTCAAAGTTCATGGCCATAGGTGAGGTTGGAACGTAGACCGACCGGTAAATCGAGAGCTTCGCTTTTCAGCTCAGCTCTCTTTTCAGCACAATGGACCAGCACAGGGTCCCAATTACTGCGGCAGCCGCACCGATTCATCTGTCCGTCTTCCCCCCAATTCTCCCCTCACTCGTGAACACTCGAAGCCCCAAGATACTTGAACTCCTCCACTGGAGGAAGGAACTACCCTCCAACCTGAAGAGGACAAGGCACTCTTTTCCGGTTGAAAACCATGGCCTCGGACTTGGAGGAGCTGATCTTCATCCCAGCCGCTTCACACTCGGCTGCAAATCGCCCCAGCGCATACTGTAGGTGTTGGCTAGAGGGGGCCAGCAGGACCATGTCATCTGTAAAAAGAAGAGACGAAATCCACTGGTCCCCGAACCAGACCCCCTCCGGCCCTTGGCTGCGCCTAGAAATCCTGTCCATGAAAGTTATGAACAGGACAGGTGACAAAGGGCAGCCCTGCTGGAGTCCAACATGCACAGGGAACAGGTCCGACTTGCCGGCAAACACAGAGACCGGATGGCCCCTAATAAAGGGCCCCCAAATCCGTACTCCTGGAGCACCCCCCACAGAGCCCCACGAGAGACACAGTCAAATGCCTTCTCCAGGTCCACAAAACACATGTGGACCGGTTGGGGAAACTCCCATGAACCCTTGAGTACCCTGCAGAGGGTGTAGAGCTGGTCGAGTGTTCCACGGCCGGGACGAAAACCACATTGCTCCTCCTGAAGCCGAGGTTCGACTACCGGCCTGACTCTCATCTCCAATACCCTGGCACAGGCCTTACCAGGGAGGCTGAGCAGTGTGATCCCCCTATAATTGGAACACACCCTCTGGTCACTCTTCTTAAGAAGGGTGACCAGCACCCCAGTCTGCCAGTCCTGAGGCACTGTCCCGAACCGCCACGCAATGTTGAAGAGGCGTGTCAACCAAGACAGCCCCAACATGCCCCAAGCTTGGCCTCACGGTACCCGTCAGTCGCCTCGGGAGTCCCACAAGCCTTCCACAGCTGATAAGACTCCTTCTACAGTGTCTTCAAGTGTCCAAAACATGTGGCTGAAGGTCTGACGACACGACAACAAAGTTGATCATCGACCTCCTGCTAGGGTGTCCTGGTGCCAAGTGCACTGATGGATTATGGACAATCCGTGACTAGCACAGAAGTCCACAAACAAAACCCCACTCGGATTCAGATCGGGGAGGCCATTCCTCCTGATCATGCCTCTCCAGGTATCACTGTTGTTTAAGTCGTCCATTAAAAAACATGATTTACTCACGAAAACAATCATGGGAAATAAAATAAGCAATAGTGGCGGTTAAAGATCGCAATATAATTAAAAAATATGGACCTTTCAACGCTTTAATTATTTTGTGTGTTTAATCAATTTACACAGATTTTTATTTAGCTGAAACGTAACTTCCTGCGTTCCGTCGTCTTCCGCCCATTGCGCGCATGCTCAGGCCTCTTCACGACTCGGCAGGCAAAGATGGCGGATGCTCAAGTATGTAGATGGAGACGGCGTGGTGAATTTAAATCGATTTATATGCATTTTAACAAAGTTAATTGCCACATAAAATGACACGAACGTCACAGTTTTGACCTTAGCTATGCCACAAAGCTATTTAGAATCAAATCTACGAGTTTACAATTGATATTTGTTGTCGGTCTGCACACCCTCGTGTAATGCTATACTAGCCGGAATGCTAGCTTTGTTAGCCCAATGAGTTGGTTATCGTTAAAAGTTACCATCTTAAATGTTTTAAATTATCAGTTATACTACTTCAATCATTATATATTATATGGTATTTTCCACTAAAGCGGTTGGCTGTGGCAATCTTTGCAGAAACAGGATGCCGAGTTGAGCAAATTTAGTTTAGCCGTTTGTAGAGATGGAAAGTAAATGTGGCTGGTGTTGGTTGCGTCATTTAAATCCTATAAATGTGTCCTTTTTCTGCAGACCGAGAGGGCTTATCAGAAACAGCCCACAATCTTCCAGAACAAGAAACGTGTTCTGGCTGTTGATGGTGGCAAGGAGGGCAAAGAGAAGATCCCCCGCTACCACAAGAGTGTCGGGCTTGGCTTCAAAACCCCAAGAGAGGTAATTAACCTACTCTGAACTTGTTCAAATCTGTAATATTTCTTTATGATTATAATTTGCAAATGATGCTTTTTCTCACGATGGTCTTCCAAACCTGTAGGGTTCTGACGACAATGCCCTTTGGCAACACTGATGCAAGCAGTTATTTTAATTTTTTTGTTGTTGTTGTGGGCAAATCACTGAGTGATTACTGCATTAATAACTTTCTTCTTTTTCTATTTCCAGGCAATTGACGGCACTTACATTGACAAGAAATGCCCCTTCACTGGAAATGTCTCCATCCGTGGCCGTATCCTCTCGGGTAAAAATATTTTTGAGCAAACCGGCACATATACCTAGGATGTCCAGAATGTTTAAGGAGTTGTATATCCAAGCAAATAATATATCTGGAAAGAGCGATACAAATTTTAAATGATACCAAGTTATTGTAGGTTCAAAATTAAGACAGTTATAATGCATGTCCATCAGTTTAAATTGAAACCTGTGAAAAGTTGTGAACCAAATTAATAAAAAAATAGTTAAAAGTTAAACATTTGTAGCATTTGGTTGTAAAAAATTTTGGAATGTTCTAACTTTTTATGGGTTAGAATAAAAGTCTGTTAATTGACTTGTATTAGCCATTTTATATAGCTGAAAGGTCGCTGTTGACGGAAAATATTTTCACCATTTAAACACAATGACAGAATATTCTGCCATAAAACGTATTTTCAGCTTCCATTTTCTTGCAAGTAAACATTCTAGCTAAATTCTTAGAAACCAAATTATTTTTGGATTAATTTGAGCATTTGGTTGACTATAAAATCAGTTCATTTTTTTTTAAATTCAGCTTACATTTTTGTGATTGTTTGGTTGATTGAAAATATTTTTCTTGTCTACAGGTAAATAAAGCATGGTTATATCACAGTAAAACCTTAACTAAAACCAAGGGCGATCTTGCCGACATTAATTCGGTAGAAAATGGACAATGAAGGGTTCTGAATATATTTAGGTTAAATAAAAATGATTAAACTGCAATCTTGTGTTTGGTTGGACAACCCAGCCGATTAACCTGTAATCAAGTAATTGCAGGTTAAATGGCAGTCACAGACTTACTGATGATATAAATAACTATTGTTAATTTTGGTGTCATAAACCTGTATTGGCTCCACAAAACAGTGTTGCTTAACTTAAGGCTCAGAATGTTTCTGGGATGCAGTCTACCTTTAAAGCTACAGCTGTAGGATGGAGTTTGTACATAGACTTCACCTTTGTCATTATCCTACAAATGATGCTTTTTCTCACGATGGTCTTCCAAGCCCATCCGGGTTCTGACGACAATGCCTATTGGCAACACTGATGTAGTTTAATGACAAAACTGAAAATGTTAATTTCTCCAGAGTGGGGACTTAACTTAGGTCTACATTGTAGGCACAAATTTTAAGTTCTGCGTCTGTGTTCCAAAGGTGTGGTGACCAAAATGAAGATGCAGAGGACCATTGTTATCAGACGTGACTACCTGCATTACATCCGCAAGTACAACCGCTTTGAGAAAAGGCACAAGAACCTCTCTGTTCATCTGTCACCATGCTTCAGGTAACAAACCTTTTACGTTCTCTTCACTTTAACATTTAAAGCTTAAGAAGGTTATGTGACTTTTGGTTTCCCTATTTGCTTATAGTGAAACCCCTGAAAAGTCTTCTAGTTGTCTACAGACAGCATTGTTAATACACCGGGCATGTTAGACTAAATGCTAATGCTGTGCAACAATCCAGATTTACTGCAAATGATGCTTTTTCTCACGATGGTCTTCCAAGCTCAAGAAGCCCTGACGACATTGCCTCTGGCAAACGCTGATGCAGTTTTATTTCATGCCCTTGCAGGTGGCACCATTGATCCGTTATGTTAAACATGTGTCCTGGCCTGAACATTTTTGACTCTTTTTTTTTTTTTTTTTTTGTACAGAGACGTCACAGTTGGAGACATTGTGACTGTTGGAGAGTGCCGACCCCTCAGCAAGACGGTGAGGTTCAACGTCCTCAAAGTGACCAAGGCTGCTGGAGCCAAGAAACAGTTCCAGAAGTTTTAGGCGTGACTATGAACAGGACGGCCCCTGACCAACTTGTCTCACTGTCTAATAAAGAAAATCTTGTTTAAAGCACATTCTCTGCTGCCTTATTTTAGTCTTGGACTGTTAGTGTGACCTTATTGTTTTTGTTTTATTGCCAAAGGAAGAATAGAAATTGAATGGATCATTAACATGTTTCTGCAGAGCTTGTTGAGTTGTGGGAATAAATTCGATCATTTGAGTAAGGCGTGCTGGACCAGGGATACAATATAAAACATGCAGGATGATGAGCCAGTGATGTACAGCAATGTTTTTCACACTAAATAGAATAAAATGAAACTGATGTCATTCAATTGAAGACAAAAGACAATACAGAAAAGCCAAGAATATGTATTGTACAAGGTGAAAACGTGTAGACTCTTGCACTAGCTTGCCTACCCTTAAGTTTTTTTTTTATAAGATTAAAGCCGGTTCTGAAAAATGTCAACCAGGGCTGAAAGGGGGGTGGATGGATTTGGATCATTGCGTTTGGATTTCAGTGATAAATCAGGTCAAATTAGACTCGTTGAATTTAATGCCGTAGAACTTGCTGAATGTATTAAACCTTAAAAATTCATAGTTTTATAAATAGGCTATAAAATTAATAGTGTCAATCCTGTAGAGCATGAAACAATTAGGGTTACTCATGAAATTCATTGCTTGGTGTGGAGAACAAACATTTCCTGGGAAGGTTTTGTATTTCACAAGATTAGCTTGAAGCTGTCCTACAGACCCTGCTTTGGCTGTAGTCCGTTTTTTAGTTTGATATCTGCCCTTGGGCTTAGTTCACTGCTGAAATGGCCAGTGAATACATTTAAACATCTTATGAATTTATAGTAGCGGTCTAAAACTAGTTATACTAGAGTAAAAAATTAACACATTTTGTCTTTCATTTACATTCTCCATCCATATGCATATTATTATGGAGGACTAATCCTGTCATCTGTGTCCTGTAACTGATAAAACCACAAAAAACTTAAGCAAATATGCTAGAGTAACATTTTTGGTTAAAAACGGCCATGGTCCTACTCCATGACTGTAGTATAAGAATATCAGTTAAGACACATCTGAAAGTTTAGTTCTAAATACATGTTAATTTTTTTAACTTTTCCATTATTTCAGTAAAACACATTTAATATATCCATACCTTTAAAGGTCAACTATAAAGAAAAGTAAAAGATTAAAATCTGATTGTTAGATTTAGTGCAGCTTCAAAATGTTTAGCAAATGGCAGACAGGGTAAAACACTTAGTAGCAGCTCCACTAAAATGCAATGAGCTTGCCTGGATTAAACTCTAGACGCGTCATAATTTAGAACATCATACGCTTATGTGCACTGCAGCACCTCCTAGTGGTTAGAATGTTTTTTAGAAACTATAAATGCAAATGGTGCCAGCAGAGGGCGTCGTTGGCAAAGCAAACTTTCCATCTTAGATGTTTCAGCTCATGGGTTTTCACAATCAAGCGCCAGAACTTTGATATATTATTTTAGAATAAAACCAATACCTGTTTGTTAAGATGTTTAGCTGCCAATACTACCAATTTATATATATTTTTTTGGTTTAAGCAACTAATTCTACCTCAGATATAACAAAGACAGCTAACTTTCTTTGAGGTTGACATTTTTATAAATGCAAGCTGGTAATCGTCTTTGTGTGTGTGTGTGTGTGTGTGTGTGAATGTGAGTGTATTTTAGCATTTGTTACAGTGTAAGGACATGTTTTTTAAACATGTATGACGTTGTGAGGACCCACTGCTCCCCATGGGGCCGAAGGTCTGGGCCCCATTTTGGGTTAAATTTAAGACTAATGTGTGAATTGAGTTAAGGTAAGGTTTAGTGTTTGGTACACTGTGTTTCCAAATGAACTGGGTCACACCATTAAATCAGTGGCAGCAGGTATATAAAGTTTGGTGTGAAGAAACTTGGTTGGCCTGCACAGAGTCCTGACCTCAGCCTTCTTGATTAAACCAGAGGCTCCAGTTGTGGTTTTCTTATCTAACTATGAACACACTCCTGAATCTTGTGGAAAATGTTTACATAGTAGTTAAAGTTGCTATTGCCAACAAATTGGACCTTATAGATTAAGAATAGGATGACATCAAAATTCATGTACAGACAAATACTTTTGGCAATATAGTGTAATGTACTGGTTAGGCCATAGAAATGAATGGAAAATTAATTCGGTGGAAAGTAATTTTAATGATAGAAAGACATAATATCTGTGTGTTTGTGAGAGAGAGAGTGTGTTTGAAGCATGGCCCTCCACCCTTTAGGTACACATCAAAAAGTTATGGTAGATATTAATGGGAGGTAAGCTCTTGTAATTTGTCTATTATTTATTTACCTGAACCTTTCCTATTGAAAGACCATCTAATGAATCTAATAATTCTATGGGCCATGCTGACCCGTTTCCTTTGTGCAGTTTTATGCTTGCTGATGCTCGGTAGCGTCTGAGATCCAGTTAAACCAATGCAAATGCCCAACAAGCCCGGATCAGAGTTCACGCCTGTCTGCGTCAGCTGATTCATTTGCATGTGTCCTTATTTCTGCTTGACAAGAGATCTTTTTAGTCTGTATGGGAATCAGTCAGACCCCCACCTCCACCGAGCACCGTCTGTCTATGGAGTACCATGGCAAAAGCATCTATTAATAAAATTATGCAGTTCATGTTTTATCCTAATCTTCCAGTAAATGTAGACCATATGACGATGATGTGAGCTGGAGAAAGTGACTAATGTGAGCTCAGTGGTCGAGTAGTCAGTAGTTCTGTCATTTATTGATTAGCAGACTGAGCATCTGTACTTTGAGAAGTATAACAAACAATTTTTTCTCAATGACAAATTTAACTGTTTTTTGTTATATGCCCCTCTACACATGCTGCAGTGTCTAAGTATTGAGCCACAAATTGTCCTGTCTTGTACGAGGGGCTTTCCCAGCTTCTTCCAACATTGTAGACACTGCAGGAGGATGGCAGAGCTTCTTCAGTATGTTTTCTGAATAACAGGGCTTCTCAGAATCAGACGCCCTGGGGTGCATGACGGCCCAGCAGGCCCACCACATGAGTTCAGTTGCGCTCCTATATACTGTTTTTTTTTTTTTTTTTAGATGCCAGAGCTTTTCATCCATTAAAAAAGCACGAACAACAAAAACAGACCCAACTCTCTGTCAAATTGTGATGGATAATCGCTTTTAGTGCTGCCAGATAGTATCACTGGGTACATCAGCTGATGTATGTGTTCCTTCATGGTAATTAGAAACTCAAAAGCTTCCTCATGGCTTGTAAAACACTAAATGGAGAGTTTTTCTAAGTTATAGATGATGTACTTAAGAATAGAAACTTCTTTCATTGGTCTTTTAAAATGTTGTGAATCTGATTTTAATGTCATGGGCTTGGGCTGTGGACTGTGGACAGATCATGATGGCCACTCCAAAATATTAAGTTGGCACTTTGTAACCACTATGGTGGTATCACTAGGGTCATTGTCAGTTTGGAGGAACCATTTGTACCCAAGCCTTAACTTCCTGGCTGATGTCTTGAGATATTGCTTCGGTATTTTCATATAATTTTCTTTCCTCATGATCTAATTTGTGACATGTACCAGTCCTTCTTACAGCAAAACACCCCCACAACATGATTCTGTCACTCCCATACCTTTACAGATGGGACAGCGTTTTTAGGTTTGTTAACTTCTCCCATTTTCCTCTAAATGTACCGATGGTCAGTATAACCAAACACATTTTTGTTTGGTCAGAGCACAGAACATGTGTCATCATAGCACGTTCATCTTTGGGACTCAGAACCCATTTCCTTCCTGAACCATATGAGGACTGGACATAATGGTGTTACAACTGTTCGACTAGAGGGACATGGCACCTTCAGCCAACTGAAAATTGTACTTAAGGTTGAACCAGATTTGTGGATGTCCACAAGTCTCTTCCTGATAGTTTGCTGTCTTTTGATTTTTCAGTTATCTCACACAGGAGAGCTGTGTTTTTTAGGTGTTGGCTTAAAATGCATCCACATCTTGCCTCCATTTAACTCAGATTTTTTGAATTACCTTATCAAAGACCTACAATGGCATCATGTCCTCATAAAGGCTTTCCCAGAATATTTAAATGCATAGCAGTGTTAGTGTATGTGAAGGTGTGAAGTAAAAAAAGTGTTTCTCTCTCATTATTCTGAGATTTATCGTATATTAATAATTGTGGTAATTCCTGAAAAAGGGAAGCGTTTAGTTTTATTTAATGTTAGACTGTATGAAAATATCTAATGTTTATTATATTTAGGTTATTTTTAAGTAAAGTGAACTGAATCTAGCTTAATCAGACAAACTTTATCTGAATACAATTTTCTCTGTCATTGCTATCACTGGGCTTGTTTAATGTATGTAATTAACTTCTGATTTGCAAATTTGTACTTATATATGATTTTTTCTCAATGTATTTATGTTTCACTATACAATTTATTAATTCAACTAAACTAAACTGAGCTGAATTATCTTCAGCAGATGGTAATCTCAGTTGTCAATTTAGAAGCATCAACGAAAGGGGAGAATCAACATTAGAGCTTCAGATTTATTTCACCATCCATCTCACCCCACAACCACACCATCTATATTAAAAAGAACATAATCCATGGATTTTATTTGATGCAGTGTTATGGATTAATACATTCATGGACAGTTTTTAAATGAATTAGGCTCCTGCCACTTTGGTCAGTAATTTTAGGCATGTTTCATTACACTTTTACATCTTTAAACAACGGCATGGCAGCATCCTCACATATTCTGTAGAACCTTTTTACAGCTGAACATCTCTTCCATCCATCTGTTTCCCCCTTGAAAAGTCTCTCTTCACATTCCTTCAGTTTGCAAACATGTTTACCCAGTGCCACGGAGCACACTTGGAGTCGTACTTACTTGTATATCCAATGGCACTGGTGTTAGTTTAGAGGGTCAAGTCAATGAAGCCAATGGTCACTATCAAAACAGAGGCCTTCTGGTTTCTCAGCGGGAGGTTTGGGCTGAAGGGAGGTTGTATGGTCCCCACTAATGGGTCCTTGTTTTGGGTTGTTTGGAAGCTGTCAGTATCATTCAGACAGATTTTTCCAGCAAAAGCAGAAGCTGTAGATCAGACCTGATGGGCTGAACAGATGCAGCACATGTAGTCTGGGCTGTAACTTCACCTCGGGGTCTGGTCTTCAACAGAAAATCAGCCAGCAGAGACCTCTGCATAAAGATATGCAGACAGAGTTGTTGACTATTGCAATAACAAGATTTACCACAAAAAAAAACTCCAGAAATAGCAAAACTTTAATTTTATTAATTTGTTTAGTGTTTGGGAAACATTTCACACTACCAGTACATGACAGCCTCCTGTGATATGCAGAAATATTCAGATGACTGTAGTTGTGGGGTGTATCAGAGATGGACAAGAAGCTGAGTACAGAGAGCTGGTGGACTTATTTGTGGCCTGGTGTGGAAACATCTCATCTTGAATGTAAAAAAAAAAAAACAAAGCGGATGATGGTAGATTTCAGGAGAAACAGTAATAGGTCAAACACTTTTTCCATCATGGGAAAGAAGTGAAGGTGGTGAAGGAGTGTAAATACTTGTTTGCCTGGTCAACAGACTCGACTGGAGATGCAACAGTAAAGCCGTCTACAAGAAGGGACAGAGCAGACTGTACTTCTTGAGGCAATATGCTGCATATCTTCAATAGGTCAGTTGTGGAGAGTGGGATCTTGTCTGCCATCATCTGTTGGAAAAGTAGCACCAGAGGGTGGACTCCTCTAAAACCCCTGGAGGTGACTGTGCAAAGAAGGAATCCTTATAAAAGGAAGAACATTATGGAGAACCCTGAGCATCATCTTTATGAGACTGTTGTTCAACAACAGAGTGTCTTCCGTCAAAGGCTTCTTGAGATCTGCTGTAAGACAGACCGCTACAGGAGATCCTTCCTGCCCACAGCCATCAGCATCTACAGCAACTCATTGAAGAAACCTGCATAATATGAGCTACAACAACACTTAATTTCAGTTTGGGATTAATGAAGTATTTTTGAATGTAAACTGAACTGATAAGACATTTAACTAAGACATTTTTTATTTAGATTTTACCATTTAAGATCAGATTTTTTAGTAACTTCTAAAAATTAATGTATGACTTTCAGCTTTCCCAAATATCAACACATCTATCAACACTGCTTACACACTCACTGGATGTTTGATAGTGATGATTGTAAAACGTTTTTTTTCTGTCGTACCATCACAAACATACAAGTGTGGGGTTGACTAACATCTGCTGAGACTTTAACTGGAACAATTTACTTTGACACTAAGATTGAGTTTTTCTGCAACAGAGACATTGTATGGAAAGGCATATTGTGGAGGATCTGTGATGCTGCTGGTCAAATCTTCTTCCACAATAAAAAAAAAAAAAACTCTACGAGAAAACTGAAAATTGGGCTTTATGGATTCTTCCAGTATAATCATCCTTATTATTTTTACATCTTTACCATGTGTGCCAGAAACTGTAAGTATATTAAGGCAAGGACAGCTGAAATCAGTCTGACAATTTGTTTTTCTCACATTTTACCTTCGATGTAAGTTGTTTGATTTTTCTTCTTTATGGATGGCTTGCAACTAAAGGCGGCATTTGTTATTGTTGCATCTAAGCAATAGAAAGTGTCTATTTTCGGCATTTTCTCAAAAGAATCACCAATAAAACATTTTTATGTTTTTATTTTGTCAGTTGCAGTTTAATTGCATTTCTTTGCAGGTTGAGATTAGATGACTGCTCAGTTATTGCAGAATACTCTACTTTTTTTACTTATATGACTTTTTTTCTCCATACCCCCTTCTCTATCGGTCAGCAACTTTGCTGCAAAAATTTTAATCTTAACAACAAATATTTATCTTCAGATTTCCCTTCCAGCTCCAGTCTTGTGCCAAATCAGTAATAACCTAAATATAGATCACTCTTTGGGCCCATAATTGCTTCAGTATCTCATGATGGGCAGCTTTTGTTAGCATACTGTGTAAATTACTACTCATTAAAAGCTGTCTTGTGTTGTTATGCAATATGGTAAAAGCATGACTTCCAAGTTTGTTCCCTGTTGCCTCATGAAACGTATTTTGTTCCCATTGCTATCTCATACATACAGTTACAATTATTTTCCTCTGTTGTATAATATGAAGCTATTCACCTCCTCACCGTCCGGCAGCTTACTGCTGTGGCCCAGAACAGAGACGCTGTTGGCTCCACCAAAGGTCAGCCCATAGTTACCCGGCACATCTGCACATGTCATCAACTCTCTTCAGTTCTGCACAAAGACAGGCAATGTTCTTGAGCCAGAGACCGACCAGTGTCCAGCAGCATTTGCTATAAAAAACGGAGAAGCATGTTCTGTGGTAAATAAATATGGTAAATATGATAAATATGGTCCTATATATGAGTAGCAAACTGCCCTTACACTTAAGTATGTGTTCCAGTCATTTTGAAGTGAGTGAAGGCACAAAAAGGGTATTGGGAATGTCAAGATCTATTACTTTAAGGTTAGAGGTTGTGGTCACAGTCATCAGTGTGTCATATGTTCAAAAATACTGTGAGCTGCTTAACTGATTGTAAGTGTTTAAACAGATGTGGCGATCTGCAGACGAAACTGCAAACATGCCTCTGTCTCTTTAAATTCGTCTGCTGTTTTACAGCTGTGATTACAAAACTGCTGCCTGTTTATTTGCATTTGTGTGACAATTTCTCAAAGGGGCCAACAATAATGACCCAAGTACAAGGCTATTTATTGCAAAGCTTTGATTGATTGATGCTCACCTGGCCTGCATGGTAAGATGAGAGCCATGCAACCACGTACCAAATTTGCACCACAACTCCTAATTCAATATGCTCGTGTTCAGCCATGTTCATGCCTGTCTGTCAGGCAGACCGCATGTCTGGCATGTGTGAGTGCAGCAGGCCTCTCCAGTTATACAGCACTCTGTCAGATCAAAGTGGAGCCCAGTGCTGGCGGATCACAGGACGAGGTGTTGTGCACAGCAGCTCTCTTTGGTCATGTGTGAACGATCCACAACGGCTGTCATTGTGGCATCCCTGCGGTGAGCCCCTGCTGAGTGATGGCCCACATCAGAGCATTGAACTGTAGAAACCAGGAGAATCTGGACTACAGACCCAATCAGCATTAGGTGGGGGTGGTGGGTGGGGTGAGGGTAGGATTAATTATGGATTTTAATTGACTTTAGAAACAAGAATTGGGTGCACAAGTTTGAATGCATATTTTTTCCTAATGCACCCTGGCTCAAAATTATACATACTCCCTCTTAATATTTGAATAAATGCTCCTTAGCAAGTGGCAGAGAAATCACACATCTTCTTAGCTATCAGTAAAGTGCTGACATAAATCTGGCTGGATATTTGGCCACTCTTCTTATCAGAAGTTGTGGAGCTTTTTTAAACTGGTTGGATTCCTGGACTGAGCCCAGCTTTTAAGCATAGTGAATGGATTTTTAATAGTTTTGAAGTCTTTGTCTCATCTGACCATAAAACATTTCCCCAGGAGAAATTTGATTTGTCCATGAGGGAAGCTGCAAATTTCAGTTGAGATCGAAGGTGTCCATTTCAGAGCCATTTTTTTTCTTTTTCAACGTTGATGGTAAACTCACTTCAAAGTGGACAGGGACATTTGTGTTCCTGCATCTTCCAAACTTGAGACTTGGTGGATCCTGGGCTGTTCCTAAACATCCCAACCAGTCTGATGTCACTTTATTGGAGGTGAACTTTGACACAGTGAGGTGTTACAGCACGACAATTATTCTTAACAGCACATCAAAACTAGTTTTGAAATGGATAGAACAAACAAACCTTAAGCTGCGGAAATGGCCCTCGAAGGTTGACCCTATTGAAAATGTATGCATAATGCTTACAAAACAGTTTTGCAGCAGGAAACAACCAATGTCAGTAAGCTGTACTATTTATCATAAGAAGATTGGTGAGTGGGACGTGGTGCTTGGTGTAGTGGTAGAGTGCGCAACTCATATACAGAGGCCTTAGTCCTTAACACAGCCGTCCTGGGTTCGAGTCCTAACTTGGAGACCTCTGTTGCACGTTTTCCACCCCGCTTCCTGTTTTGTACTTTGAAAAGATAAAAGCTGCTAGTAAAAAAAAAAAAGTAAGTAAAAAGAAAAAGAAGAGTGGTCAAAAAGCTGATTAAATTCAAACTTGCGCACCCAATTTTTGTGTTTGAAAGTTCGTTGAGGTTGTTGCTCGTAAAACCTTTTCAACCCTCAAAAAAATTAAGCAAATAGATAATTTAAGCAGGAAATGACACAACAATGCTGATGATGATTCCTTACTCGTCTAACTATAACTGCATGCCGAGGATGAATTGTTTGTACACATTATTAATTGGGTTAACAAAAACAGCTAAGACATTGGTAAAACCCCTAATAGTGGTTGTGATCTTCTGTTTTTTTTTTCATTGTTATAATTTGTGTTGCAGAGTGTAACAGAAGAACTGTAAAGTGTAACACTTGTCTGCATAAAAGGTAACAGGAGAAACTCAAAGCTACACCCCACAGCAACAGTTTGTGCAGCTTCGAACCGTTTTTTCTGTGCTTCAAGAGGAATTCACCTCGGCAGATGGTGAGGCCGGGCCCCAGAGGCCCTCAGGCAATGCTACACCCTGGGACCCAGACACCTAATCGTGCCCCGTCGAGCCTCTCACCTGCTGCTTCACTGCTCACAATGTTATCTCATCTCCCTGATCTATTGTGGCTTCCATTGGTGATAATGACGGTTAAGAGACCCACGCAGCGATGGAGTAGGGGTTCGGTCTCCCTGGAGAGAGCCAGAATCATGGGAAACATCAGAGTAATCGATCTCCCCGTCCTGCCTCCTCTGGTGGATCTTGTTTCTTATCTTGACCCTGTAGTGAGAATCTGGACTTTAAAGCACAGATTGCTTTGATTGGAGTGCAATGAGCTATGATTTTTCTGTCCTAAATTAAATGGGGCATCTCACTCTGCTTCTTTTACACAGTGGTTTGCGGCTTCTTTATGACCAAACATTGTTTTCGAGGAGCAAATTTGGAGATACATTTTAATGACTTGTTTGATGCGCTCTTATTGTGTCACTATTCACCACATGTCTCCATAAAAGGGCATAAATTATCCATGCATAATATATATACTAGCTTGGAGACCCACAGTTAGTATTATTTTGACAAGCGAATACTTAACCATACCAAATTGTTGTTGAGTTTCTTGTTTTTGTTGTTCTTTTGTCTGCTGTTTAAATTTTCTCTGAGCTTTTTTTCCATGAGAACACACCATCCAGTTTATGCATGACCTCGGTTCCCACCACAGTTAGATATTGTGACAGTGGCCCAGTTTTCACAGAGCTCCACTACAATTAATTCAACTTTCATTGCTTCATCTTCATTGTGTAACTCTTAATTATACAGGATGACATTGTGGATGGGAAAGGTTGAAGGTAGCCATTATTTTGTTAAGGTCAAAGTAGTACTTTATAATTGTATAGTTGTAAACACAACAATATTTAGACAAAAGTTTGTGTGAAAAAGTTCCAACTGTATTGATTGTACACCAGTCAGAAATAAATATATACTAACCAGTAACTGGTAAAGTTGTTAACCCTGCTCATTTTTCTGAAATGCAGTGCTCTTGCAAAGAAGGAAAAAAACTGCAGAGGAATTGCTAAAAAGCACAGGACAAAGACACTGAGGTGTTCGCCCAGTCTCCATCTCCCCAGATACCAATCTAATGGGATCTAATGGCATTGTGGGAAGCAAGCCCAGTCCACAAAGACCCCACCCCACAAACCACAAGGTATTTCTGCAACACTGTGCTGTCATGAATAACACAAAGCATTGCCAGTTTTTTACCCTGAAGAAAACTCACAGCCCAACAGTTCCTCCTAAAAAACAACGCCATAAATAGATTTTTACAGCTGATGTCACATATAGTGTTGTTCCTCTACATCGCAATACTGAGATGTGTAGTTCTTTTCAGTATGGTTAAAATTGTTTTTATGGTCAAGTTGCCATGGAGACTGGGTGGTCCAAAGATGTCACCCTTTGGGGCAGTCCGCTAACAATGAACCTTGGACATTTTTTTTGCCCCCCTACCTTCCTCCTCACTGAATGTGATGGCAATATAAGTCCTCGTCCAGCCTTGCTTGTCACAGTTCCGGTTTCCTTGACTTTTGTAATAATTGTGCTGACTGTAAATATGTGGAAGCTTGAGTGATATGATATTATCTTGTAACCATTTTCTGACTTGTGGAGGCATTGTATTACTAAAATGTCATGTTCTCATTTGTCCCATTTTGAAGAGAGGTTAAGAGAAATTGGCCTATGTGTGTCTTATTAAATGTTCTTTGACAATTTGATCAACCTAAAAAAGTGAAGCAAACATGACAAAATGGCTTAAATTAAATGTATTTTTAATCAGAATTGTTAAAATAAGTGTGGCATCTGCAATTGTATTTTATATTATTTAAATGGGTTTTTGTTAAAGAATGTTAAAGAAATTAAAGAATGGCTTTTCTCTAGATTTTTCAGAGTGAGATAATGTCGCTGAAATTAATGCATTTATTTTAAGGCTTTTTCCTCATATATTTTTACACTGTTTAAAAGATGTATCTACTAGCCTCTGTTTTCTTCTTAATATTTCCACTTAAAGCCACGTGAGAGCCTGATATACACTACTAGTCAAAAGTATTAAAAACACTTTCTCATTTCATGGTTTTTTTATTTTCATGACTCTTTGCATTGTCTGTAGATTCTCACTAAAGGCATCAAAACAGTGAATGAACACATATGGAATTATGTAGCAAACAAAAAATCGTAAAAGAAATATGTTTTTATTTTGCAGTGATGACTGAAATATTAACCTTTGGCCGTTTCTCAATGAACCTCTGGGAAGTTCTTTCAAGACTCTTTGGAAAACCATTTCAGGCGACCACCTCATGAAACACATGAAGAGAATGCTCAGAGAGCAAAGCAGTCATCAAAGCAAAGGGTGGCTATTTTGAAGAATCTAAAATATAAAAATGAATGAGTTATTTCACACTTTTTGTTTACTAAATAATTCCATGTGCGTCCATTCAGAGTTTTGTTGCCTTTGGTGAGAATCTACAGTGTAAATATTCATAAAAATGAAGTGGGAAAGTGTATCTAAAACTTGTGACAGGTAATGTACTTCCTTAAAGTTAACAACAGGACCCTCTCCCTGTGAAACAGAGGGTAAGAGGGCAAGGGGGAGGGGGGTTTACAGATGATAACCCTGTGCCATAGTGTGCAGGAATGCCTGCCAGAGCATCTCTGTTTCACTTTGTAAAACATTTTCAAGATAACAACCAATTCCAAGCAATCCAGAAAAGAAAAAAACAAATGCTGCATTCTTGTCAAACAGCTAAACTCTTCATCTTAAGACAGATTGTATCTGTAAGACCACCGAAATTCAAAGAAAGGAAGCTGATGGATGCCCCTAGGGACATGAAACCTTTTTATATCTTGCATCAAAATATATTGGAAAGAGTTGGCAGACGAATGTATGAATGTGTTTTCTAATGAACATTACATTTTTCGTATTAAGTCTGTGAGCATATGAAAATTACACTAGTTACTAGTTTCTGTGTTTTCATTGTTCTAGGGCAACTTATTTTAATGGGAAGGTTTATGGACCCCTATAATGCTTCTTTAGCTACATCTAAGCACAGGCATAAGAATAAAAAGGCAGATTTTTGGGCTACACTTGACCAGCCCATGATTCATAGAAAAGACATAGTGTATCATGAGAAACTATTAAGAGGGAAATCATTCTTGCTTTCACAAATACTAAAATCCTTTACATTTATTATCAAACTCTCTTACACATCAAACCAAACCGTTCATACATCTGATCAAAATGTATATGTTTTTTTATTGTCCTGAAATCACTGAAACACATGACACTAAGCAAAAACTGCAGGTGCTTGCATGCTAGTATAAGCTAGCATTTGCTAGCCCATTAGCCTCATGAGTTAACAATAAAGTTTTGCTGTTGGGACATTTAGCACGAAAAGGACTTAACATCCATTAGAGTGATTTAAATATTCAACCACTATGTACTGTTGAAGCTATAAAATCTAAAGCTCATGTTAAAACAAAATCCTACTGGTAGGCTGTTCATAGCAGTCAGTTAGGCTACTTTCCTTGTCTCAAATCTTCCAGAGGTTAAAATAAAAATACTTCATTTGCACATGTTGCACTTTTAAATCTTCTCATTTTGTATGAACTAAAGCACAGACCCCAGAGGAGGTTTATTATATGTGTCTCCCTCTGCAGCACACCCATTTCATATTTCTTGAACACTATGCAAGAAATATATTCTGCCAAAATACGTGCCAAGAACTTAAGTAGCAAGAACTCGCAAACCCGTGTTGCAAGAACAGAATGACAACATTTAGTTTTTGCAGCCATGGAGGAAAAAACAAATTTCTGTGTTCTAGTGGAGTACGTATTGGCCTTTAAGGCCTTTGCCATGTCTCAGACAAGCTACTGAAAAATGTAAAAATGTTGGCTTTTAAAAATTTTTAAAGACGAAAAATGGTCATGTTTATATTAGAGAAGATCATGCCAGACTTTCAGTATCCTATGTCAGCTTAATAAACAGGGAAGAGACAGTTTTTCTCTTTTTAGTAAAAAGCAGATAAAAAAAAGACATGTCAGCTGTCATGATAATCTCAAGCTTTCTTACGTCTCCCTCCCTGAATGTGCATTTGTTTTTTAATATATATCTGTTGAGACAATGTTCTGCTAGCCATCTAGGTGCTTTGCAGATGTTTTTGCTTTTTGACATAACTTGGTAATATATATAGGATGCTTCCTGCAGTATAACTAGCCATGGTCAAGTTAAACAGTCCAGACAATGATTACATCACTGCAATGGCCCCAACAAAAACAGTGATCTGTTGAGCAGCAGAGTAAACTTCCTCTGCTTGCACTGATGCACACTCCTCCTAAGGGGATTGAGCGATGCAAAAGGCTGAACCCCAGTTTTCCATATGAACTGCAAGTGTTTGACTCGGTATAGACAAATGCACGAGCACAGATTTATTCCACATGTTACAAAGAATGAAGATTGCTCTGAAATTCATGCCTGATCTTGGGTAGTTTTGGACTTTGCAATTGATTTCACACATTCATTATTCCAACAGCGTGATTTCTAAAAACTTCCATATCCTCAGGAAATCAGTCAAATAACTCTTAAAGCAACCTACATCATTGTTTTCTATGTGAATCTTTTAATCTGTCCATTTAGCTTAGACTACAGCAGCCCATTAAAACAGACTCCCACACCATCTTACTTTAAAATGATTTTCCTCTCTTGAGATAATCACAGATGTTTTCTGAGAAACAAGGCTCTTACTTTCATGCTATGCATAAGTTGATAAAACAAGCTATTTTCTGTAATTCAATGTAGTCCACAGTTTATTTTTGATTTCCTGCTCCACAACTGGAGATTACAATTTCTGCTGGCAGCAGCCCAACAGAAACAAAGACTTGGCCACAAGGGTCCCTAACCTTAGCACCAAAGAGAAACACGAAGCCCATATTTGAGAGGTCACAGCTCTGTATAGTTGGAGATATGACTGGGGAGCAGTGGATATGTGCGAGCTTTAGCGACCTGGAGAAAGTCCCAAAGTCCCACCCAGGGAGTGCGAAGTGGAAGCAGTACCGATGGAGGGGGGGGCGTTCACATCCTTTACAGGATTCGTCTTGTTATTCCACTTTTTGGCTATGGAAGCGCCTCATCAGGGGTAACGTCTAGGGAATTATTCAAAAAGTTTTTTTATTAAAATTTTTTGCTCTGCTATTGGTGTAAAATTTTACTCTGAACTAACCCATGAACATGAAAGCCTGACAGTGGAAGCCACAGGAATGCTAATTTGTCAAGAAGTCTATCAAAAGTCATATAAAACAGTATAATTAGAGAGATTATTTTGTACTCATGTATCATCTGTCTTCAATAAAGACCCCCACAAGCAACATTACAGCATAACTTGGCACGATTTATTTAAAAAAACCCTTGAAGCCCATCCAACTGATGTTTGCTTTTTCCATATATGCCTTCCCTCTGTGACCGTTTATTTTTTGCTTGGCTTGTTTTGTGTTGTAACCATGCTGTTGCTGAGTTTCAAATCCAGGTTCTAAACCTGGATAATGTTTTTTTTCATTGAATAGTCAGAAAGAATCTTAATCAATGTGTTTAGAAGAGCAATGGCTCAAAAGCATCTATTTATTAAATGTTAAGAGAAAAAATAATGTCTGCTCTATCTACAAAGTATATCTGCTGTTGCAGGAAAGAAAAGATCCAGGATGGTTAGCAGACAGCAAGGGGAAAATCTCAGCATGGTTTTTTCCTGAATATGTGACCACGTCTACATTTCCTCAACCAGGTCAGCCAGATTTTGGCCAAGACCAAGGAAGGCGGGCTGATGATCCAGGAAACTACAACCTTTTACGTCAGTACAGCAAAGACAAAGAGATGTCAAAGGGATGCTGACCCTTTCCTGCTAATCAGAGGAGGATTTGCAAAGAGGAAAGTACTCCTCCCTCCAGCTCTGCTCAAGCAGTGATGATGTTTCCATGTTTTTGCTGGCTCTTGAGGGTGAGATGGTACCTGTATCCTTTCTGGCATGAAAAAATGATAACAGACTTATCTTCTCCCGTCGTATGGTGAAGAGGAAGCCTAGAATCAGGCAGCTTTTGTTTGTCACTCTCTAAATTTGAGTATATTTCCGATCAGTGGAGCTGCTTTTTGTATTAGGTACACTACTTTGCAGGTACTATAACAATGCCTAAAACTCTCTGTATTAAACATTTCTACAATATTTGAAGAGCCATACATTTTACAGAGACAGTTATGGGTTTTTCTTCCCCTTTTGTGAAACACAACTTCTGATTGCCACAAACTTAGAAATTAACCACTTTACTTTCATGCTGATAGTGGGACATTATGCCACTATCAGCAAGAAAGTAAAGCAACCACACCTTCAGAAGGATGATCCATTTCAACAGCAGCTTGACAGCAGAGAAAATGGTTTGGCTGCAATAATCTTTATGGTAAAAATAGAAAAATAATTGTTTCTTTACACTAGTCTCGCTTAAAAAGCTTAAGCAAATGTGATGTTTTTGCTAATGTGTTAGTAGTAAGCAAATTAGTGTCATTTTCAGACAGCAAATATTACCAATATGTTCGTGTCTACACAGAACATATGGGAAAAGAGCCAAGAATACTTGTCCAAATATTATATAACAAGCTGCCATTTTATGTGTCTAAACTATAACAACACCAGCATTTAAAAAGGTGCAAATGGATTTAAACAGCTATGATGGATTAGGATACGCTTTGATCTGTGAGAGAAATAAATCTCTTCTCATTTGATCCCTTTGTCATACCACAGGAAAGCATCTTTTGCATCTTCACTGGCCAGCTGCGAGGCCCTCAGAGGCCTGGATCTGTGCTCTCTAGTGACTGACCACATGCTATTGTTCTTACCCTGCATTCAATTAAAAATGTAACTATGTTAAGTATTATTCTCAGCGGTGTTTGGATTGTTTAAATGCTTTCATACTAACAGCAGAATGAAAAGTGAAAGATTTAAAATCAATTTTCATAAATTCCTTGTGAAACACAATGTATTTTGAATTGTCAGAGGCATGTAGTGATATGATAAGAAACTCTTTTTGTTCTTTCCATTTCTTCAACAATAGCTCTACAGGATGATGAATGGTGACATTGTGGGGTTCTTTTCAAATGTTTTGGCCAGGCATCAAGTGAAGATGCATATCTGAGGACTCTCTGACCCATGCTTTCTTCATGCTGACTTAAGGTCAGGAGTTCTCCGTAGGTTTGACTCACTTTCTTTCATCCGTCCGACCGTGGGCTGCGACCCCAGTAATGTTATACAAATGTCAAGTGTCATGGGACTGACAGGTCCTGCATGAGGGAAATGCAGTTGGCCAACAGAGACTGTTGTAGAAAAGGGCCCTTTGTAGAACCACAGAGAGCTCTGGCACTTTTGTTTTTTGTTGCCCAGATTATGCATAAAAATAGATTTTGTTCTCATGAAGTTTCCAGCTTCTGTATAAAGGATTCTATCAAGAATCTACTAAATCTGAAGCCTGTTTCCCAGAATAAGTGTCCCCCCTCGTCCACTCAGTTGAAAGTTCTGGTTTATTAGCTGGTTTGTGCAGACTGTGATAAGTTTGATCATCAGCAGAAAGTCACATTCTTCTCTAGCCTACAGCTCAAAGGAAATGATTCACAGTAAACATTCAGGACAACATGCTGTCTTTTATCTTAAGGTCTTATTTCTCTTGCACCCTGTGGCTTTGAAGCTTAGCAGCTGACACTTTCTCAGACAAAAGGGTTTCTTCTTGTAGTTAATGTTCATTGGTCAGGTTGGTTGGGCATTATGTTTGTATGGTCTGCAGAAACCTAAAAACGCTAAATGGAAAGAGTCCAATACATATGTTTCAGGTCAGCAAAAGAAAACCCAAGTAAAAAAATGTATTCATTTGGCCTGCTGCATTACCAATATTATTCTTTTCGAGTTCTCTGATAGAGGGCAAAATTCATCGTTCCATCAAGTAAAGCAAGTCGTCCAGGTCCTGCAGCAGAAGCACATTTCAAAAGTTTCTAATTTTCAGTTCACCGAATATTTTCCCCTAAGTCTTGGGAATCATCAAGGTGTTTGTTGCAAACGTGAAAGTAGCCTTTGTGTTGTTCTTGGTCAGCAGTGGTTCTTGCCTCTGAACTTCTCCCATTGATGCAATTTCTGTCATGTAATTTTGTGTCCTAAATTTAGGAATAATGGCTCTCTCTGTGGTTCTTTGGAGTCCCAAAGCCTTAGAGATGGCTTTGGAACCTTTTACGTAGTAATAGATGTCAATGGCTTGGTTTCTCATCTCATCTTCAATTTCTTTTGATACGTTGCATGATGTGTTGCTTTTTGAGATCTTTTAGACCCACATGTTCTGTTTAAGTGACTTTTTGATTGTAAAGGTTTGGGTGTGGCCATTGATATTAAACCACAAAAAGTTAGTTTATTTATGATTCAACAAGGGGGACAATTGCTTTTTACATCGGGGCAGGTTGGTTTGGATAGCTTTTTCCTCTTTATGAATGAAATCAATAGAATATAATAATTCCTCAAAAATGATGTTTGAGGTAAAATGTGGGAATTTTTATGGAGTCAAAAGGAAAATGAAACTTAGTTTTGTTCTTGATAATAGATCTTTCAGTAAGGCAGAAGGGTGCCATGGCAACCTTATAGTTATATGTTTTCTTGGTGACTTGGCCTTTTGCCCTGAACCCTACTCTCCATGATGGCAGACTTTCCCCTGGAGAATTTCTTGTTCACTATCTGCTTTGTCCCCCTCCTCTCCAACTGACAACCCTTCTACCCCACCAACTCCAAAACCCAGAATGCCTGTACCCAGGCTTTTCTCACTAAGACCCACCAATAGCCACCTGCTGAGAAGGTTTGAGGTCATCACCTATACCCTTGGGGTAAACTGCGGTGTCCTGCTTTCAGTCTGCATCTATTTACACAACATAGCAAAGGATAAAATGATCAGTCATCTGTTCGTCTTCTACTTTGCATGAAGCTGTCATTAAAAATGGATAAAACAAAGATTTGATTGTGTAAGACGGGTTTTGGAAAAAATCCCCAACTGACATTTTTTTTTCTTTTCATGTGGACTGCTTTTAAATGTAAAGACAAAAGGGAAACGGGGTTTTCCCTGCCAATGCTTTTCGAGATTGTTGCTCTGCTGGTGCCCCGTCATGGCCTGAAGGAATCACCCAGCACTCATCAATCTGCTTCCACATTCCACAATAGCTGACAAAGAGACTCCACTCTCTCTGCGGCAGATGGCTTTGCCTCGGGCTGTCCAAGCCAAGCTCCTATTGTTCAGGCTCAGGGGTCTGATGCAGGGACCTTCACTCCTCCTCCCTCAGTGTCACAAAGGGATACCAGGGTGCAGAAGTTGATTTTAAAAAAACCTCTCCGGAAAGTTAAATAAAATTTGAAAAATTTTTCCCCTATTTTTGGTGTTTTTTAAAAAATCCATGACTTTCTAAAAGTTTAGTGTACCAGGTTTAAAATACAGTGGGAAAAAAAAATGACAGACTGAAAATGTGGTCAGCCGGGTTTATCTTAACTCCCTCAGGAATACAGGAGGGAAGCATAGACACAGCTGGGAAACAGAAGCAAGCTCTTAGCTGGCTATCATGCTAGAAGCCACATTTTCTCTTGCTATCTCCGACATAGAAGCACTGAGTCTAAATAAGCGGATACCTGAAAACCACAAAATCTCACCAACAGGTACAAAATCGACAAAAATATTTTTTACTTAGCTTTTATGTAGTCGCTGGATTTAGTTTTTGATCATTTTTTTTCCTGTTTTTAAATGAAGTTAAAAATGATTTTTTTCCCAAAAGATTTTCCCCTTTTATGGAAAAAAAGTTAATCATTTACTTTATTCACATAAAAAGTTAAAACAGATTAGAAAATAGTTTAAAATATTAATGTTTTTAATAATTCCCTCTGCATTTTCCCCTCTGGGAATTAAAACTTTTTTTGCCCCTTTTTTAATTTTTTTTCACTTAATCCCATACTAACAGATTTTTTTTGGGGGGCCGGGGGGGCGCAAGGAAAAAAAAGTAATGTACATATTTTTGTTTCCAAATACATAAAGTAGTAAACTACTGGTTTGTTGGTAGTAGTGCAACTTTGATAACCATACTTTCTGCAAACAGTATACACTATACCTGATGCCACATCACATATGATAATTTAGCATGTTATATTATTATTTTATGATGTGTTATACATTGCTACAGTAAAAGCTTTTTGGTGGATGTACATCTGGCTTGATATTTACATTTAGACTCTTCAATAAACTGATGTTTTACTTCTGTGATGACATATTCATGTGGAGCAGGTTTCTGAAGTGCTAGGGTTTAAAACCCAATCTGGGTTTTTTTGTTATCACTGGGGAAAAAAAATAAAATACAACACTTTTTTTTTTTGCCCCCCAGGTTTTTATGACTGAACTCAAAGATCTAAAACATTGTCTATATACACAAAATAACAGTTTCTTTCAAATATTGTTCACAAATCTGTCACAAATTGGGGTTTTTATTTTTTTTTTTCAGGAGTTATGCTTGTTTTTTTATTTGGCTTTTTAGCCCTTTTCAGTGCGTTGAAACTAATCAAGTGTAAATAAAACTTAAATAACAGCAAAAGGGGTTTCATGCATACAAATTTGACAAAGACAGACAAAGCCACAACAGTCATTCTTTCTTTCCTTGTGAATGTCATTGTGAAGGCCCGGGAAATACCCTTTAAAAATTAGGGAAAAAATCAGGTTGGTAAAACAACAACAAAAATGAAAAAAGTGCAAACAAACCAGGGACACAAAAAAACCCACTTGAAATTTTTTTTAAAAAAAACTTTGTGGTACCAGTGCCCTTTGATCATGGCATTCTTTCAGGAAAAACTGCCCGAAGAGAAAAGGGAAACCAAAGCACAAAAGGGCCCCCGGTTTAGGAATTGAAACCCCTTTCAAACTGTCCACACCATGCCCTTCCCCAGGCTTTTATTTTTTTAAAAAAATTTTTCTCCCCAAAAATGGTTTATGGATGTCTCGGGGTTTGGGGTGTAACTAACGGATTGCAGAGAAACCCTTTTAAATTTTTTAAAACACATGAAAAACAAAAGAAAAATTACCTTTAAAAAACCCCCAAAACTTTCCCGAGATGGTAAATATTTGGTATAAATAGGAATAAAAAAAATTAAAATATTTTTTTGTGCCTTGAATTGAATTGACACATCCTTTGACCCAGCATTTGCCCTACTTAACTGCATATGTAGTGTGTCATATTGTTGAAAAATAATTTGACGATGAGTAAAAACCTCACTATTTCATGTTTTATTTATTTTTTTCTCTAAATGCATCTATATGCAGTGAGAAGTGAGATTTACTGTTAAAATATCAAATATAATCAATGTCAATGCTATCATACATATTATGATTATGCTGCTGTATTTCTAAATATGAAGAGTACAGCAGAATTAGTTATTACTGTCACTGATTGCAATGCATTAATCTGTCTTCCGAGACTGAAGTTAAAGCTCTTTTTGTCATTGTGACAACCAGGTAAAGTCAAGTTCTTCTGCAGAACTAGTTCAGAACTGGCTTTAGCACCAGTCCCGGCTAGCGCTGGAACCACTTCGGTGAAAAAACCCTAACGGCTAGTGGCTTCTTTAGATCTTACAATGTAGTTTATTTGGGCACCTCATAACAATTTTACTGTCTTGTTTTTGCAGCTCCTTTTTCTTAAACGTGTAGGAATGTGAGGCGCTTTTTATGGCCTTCGATGCCTTAAAAATCTTCTTCGAGGCCTCACGGCAGCTTCCATTCAGCAATTAACATAAAGCTGCCACCAATCTCCATCAGGGAGCGTGCAATCCTGTCTCCCCAGACTTTTGTTGAGATAGAGCCTGTATGTTTAAGACATCTGCTGTCTCCTATGTCTGAGCAACCCACAGGCAGGTCCCTCCACGCGGATCCTTTTATTGGGCTATGAAAGGGACCTTTTGGGGCTCCTGATAGATGCCCTTCATTTCAATGAATATAAAAAGCAGCACAATGGGAAAGTAGTACACCCCCAGCTCCAAACCCCTGGAAAAAAACCTCTTTTAACCTCTCTAATGCTTAGCCAGTCACTTTAGGAGATAAGACATGTCTAGGCAAGTTTCTTTAGCATAAATATATAAAAAAAATTTACAAAAAGAAGGGTTTTATTTAATACAAAATAAATAAATCATCCTGGTAATATGTGTAAAGTCTGAGTGCTAAAACTAAAGTTGAGTTAAAGTTGTAATATTTCACAAAACCCAAATTAAAGTAGCATGTTCAGATTTCATCAACAGGAATAATGTAGTCTACACAGTGTCCTGCAAAAGTATTCATACCCCTAACTATGTTTTTTTCTAATTTCACATACAAATCCACAAAACAAATCTTGATAAATAGTTTATAATTAAAAAAGAACATTTGTAAAGGACCAAATCCCCTTCTTCCACGTTTGCTGTGTCCCCTACATGTCCTGTAGAGAACTGCAGATAGGAATTATTTTGCCCCTCTTTCAACACATAAAACAATTGTGGAGTTGTGGAGTGAATGGGTAATAGTTGACATGCTAACAGATTATCTCACCTGAGCTGTGGATCATTGCAGCTCCTCCAGAGTTACCATGGTCTTCTTGGCTGTTTTAGTAGTCTGAGGTTTGACTCTAAATGTTTTCTAGTCAGGTATCGGTAGTTTTAATAACTCTGCCACATTCTGTCTTTTGAATGATGGATTCAACAGAGCTCTGTGAAATGTTCCAACCCTGGGATATTGTTTTAAAATCTGTCCCTGCTTTCAACGTCTCCACTACTTTCTCCCTGACCTGTCTGCTGTGTTTCATTAGTCTTCATGATGCTTTTTGTTTTCTAATGTTCTCTAACAAACCTCTGTGGCCTTCACAGAACAGCACCATTTATGCTGAGGTGACTCTCTTTACTAATTGGTTACCTTTAAAGGAAGGGTTTGCACTTTTTTGTGGTTTAAAAAAGAACAAAAAGATGAATATTTATGTTGGCCACACTTTTCAGTTCGCAAATAAGGTTAGTGTTTTTTTGTTCAAAAGGTATCAATATTTTTGCAAGGTAGTATATGCAGACAAATGTCTTTTGATGCTGAAAGCCAAATATAGTTAGTGAAACCTTTTTGGTTTTGGACAAATAGTTTTATTTGATAAGTGCAAATCCTGTATATTTGGTTTTGTTTGGGGTTTTCAGTCTTAAAAACATTTGGACATGATGTTTCATGTCCAAATGCTCAAATAGCTCTTTTGCTGAAAAATAGTACTATCATTAGCATTGTATTTCGTTGAGAAAATAAAAGTTTTTTTTTCTATTTTCTGGCTCATTTTTAACAGCACTGGTACAAAGCACTGAAAGCAGGGGGTTTAGTTGGGAGTGTTGGGGGATTTGTGCAGAGGATGTTTACCACAGTGGTTTTGCCTCAGAGACACAACAGAAATAGATAGACAATGGACAGCACAATGTCCTATTTAAAGATGGGTCACTGCTATTTATAAGCCACTGATGAGGCCTAATGAGGTGGAACAAACGTGGAGACACTCTCATAGTTTTTTGGATCAGCATTGTTTTCTAGTTGTCAACTAAAACAAAACAAAGTGAAAAATATTTTTATTCTGTGAAACTGATCAGGTTCCATGGTTACACAGTGACTGCTCTTATCAGGGTAAAGAGATCCGGTGGTCTCATCCATTTATCATCTTTAGCTCCTATTTTGAAATATGCAAGAAACTGTACCATCAGTTAAAAACAAAGATAGGTTTAGCCTGTGAAAGCAGTTGTGGAAAGAATTTCTCAGAAGATGATGACCTTTTTCGTAAGTGCACACGTATGTTTCTGTAGAGTTGTTTTTACTGCTGAAATGCAGAGCAGGAAGTGTTAATTTTCTGGTGGTGTACAGTCTGGAAAGAATCCTGACCGTTGTCCCTGTTGGTCCTTCATCGTTGTTTATCTGCTCATGAGACCCCTTTTTAAATCAGAAAGACACTTGTGGCTCGACACAATAGGCGGCATTGTTACCCTGTGAAAGGGGTGCATGTGCTTTGCTAATGCCGCTCTTACAGCAGCCAACCTCCGGGACAACTTCTACATTCAGCCTTTGATTAAGGAGCACCGTTCTGCATGGATGGCTTCCTCGAAGGTGCCTGGAGGTTGTGGGAAAGGGCTAGAGAGAAAGTGTGGCCTCAATCCGGGCCCGATCCGGCCTCAGTGAATGGGCTACAAAGACTTCAATGATACTGGGCCCTGCTTTGTCCAATGAAGGTGGGGGTGGCTGTAGCTGTGGAGTGTCTGACCAGTTTTGACAGTTATATAGGGAGGCAGAGTCTCTGTGTAAGATTTAACTCCTTCAGTCATTTAAACTCTCAGGAAGGTGTTTCAAGGATAGCAGAAACATTCTGACACAGTTACTTTAAAGCAATCTGGTAGCTGGAAGAGTCTCAAAAGGTCTATGTGTCTGGAATTTGACTTTTTATGGTCTCTCAGTGTTTTGCAGTTGAATGTGATATTATGAACAAGTGCTGAAATTAACTTTTTCTAATAAGTATTCAACTGAACAATTCTGTGGTAGATTCCTTTCTTTAACCTACTTTTTGTTTCCTAATGACATGAATGTTTTGAGAGGGTAACAAATCTTTACTGAAGGTGGCCAAGCTTATCACACTCTCTCTTTTACAATAGACCCATATGCTGCAACACGTGTGATGATGTTTTGCAAAAATTGGTGGCATCTGTTGCACCAAAGCCTGAATCACTAGCAAAGAGCACACCACATTAATGATGGAGACTCAAAGAGGGAGTTCTGTCTCAGGCCATCAGGGCTCCAAGACAAATAAAGAAAGAGGAAGACAGAGGGTAAGGATGAAGAAACATAAAGGAGGCAGGGATCATAAATGTAATATGAGGGATGAGTGATGCAGGCATAAGGGATGAAATATTAAGGAAGTGAGGACTGAATGAAGTGATGAGTGATGGATTAAGAAGTAGAGATGAGGGATCAAGTATAAAGAAATATGGTGAGGGATAAAGAATTGAGGAGGTGGGGATGTTGGATGAGATAATGTCAAAACCCTCTCTAGTTTTTCAATCAGTGCTTGTAGTGTCAATGATTTTTATAAATAATAGAAATGTGCTGCATGTTAATGGACCACTCAGTTTTTCAAACTGGCGAAACCTCTTCTGATCTAAAACACTCGGCCTTTGGGGAATTATCTCTACAGACCGAAACACTTTGCTGACCTGCTAGCTAATTAGTTATAATGTGTTCCATATGTTTTTACTGTAAACCAGATTCTGGTTGCAGACTGTGTAACAGGAATATTTTTGTGGTTTTGACCTAACATCCGCTAGCAAAATGCTCATTTCAGTACACACAAAATCACTACACAGTAAAAATTTCAGTAAGTTAAGATCTCCTTAAAATGTCTATCATATTTATCATCAAAGGGTTTGGTCCATTTGGGAAGTTGAAGCTAGAGAGCAGAAAAAAGTGGTAAATTCTGTAAAATTGTAATTAAATGGAGTGAATCAGGGAGAGGATGTTTCTGTCTTTTCCAGATATATCAACACATCTGTTTTGAACTGAGCTCTAAACCCTTTGATATCTCCATATCAATGACATGATCTCTTCAAGCTCCACGAGGGATTAGATTTAAAACTACCTGCAGCTGTTGTGTCCCGTGGGAAAAATCAAAAGGCTTGTAAGCTGTGCTACACTTTCCCATGAATGCGACAAGATGTAAACAAGCATGATACAGAACTTCAGCAGATAAGCATCAAGTTTCTGACATATGCAGGGGAAGGGAGATATTCATTAAAAATCTATTTTCTAAAAGCGAGGATGCATAATTGGAAAAAAAGACAAACAATACATTTTTGGTTGTAAATAAGTAATAAAAATGTCACCTTGCTCCATGGCGATTCTATGTAATGAGCTTTTGACATGTGAACAATGTCTTTGCTAATCCATTTAATATGAGAGGATCAGCTCAGCTGGATTGACAACAGGAGGTAAAATGCTGGTCTGTGAGATGGACGCTGCTCTGATTCCCTGGCTGGAGCTGGACCAGGATTGATGGTTTGGGTGAGGGGATTGTATGAATCCGTTTATGGAGTCAATGACAGTATAGGATTTTCTGACAGGTGGCATGTTTAGTATATCCCATGTGACAGCCACTATGTTCAGTCTCATTAAGCTTCGTCCCCCAATACAAAGTCCTCCTGCTGTTGTCACCAACACATCTGCGATATTAACTGCAATGATCAGATCATGTAAATTAAGGAGTTTATACAAATAACAAAACTATAAGAGAACACAGCCAAATTGAATTCCTGGGATTCATTGACAAGGCAAATTAGGATAAAAAATAGTTCACAATTTAAATTTCATTATAGAATGTGTGTGTGTGTTTTTAAAGCCTGTAGTGAGCAAAATATTCCTTGGAAGGGACAGGAAGTTTTCTAGAATCTCCATTGGTGTCAGCCAAAGCACAGTTCATTATGGATTCAGAAAAAATAGGGCAATATTCTAGAATCGTTTTAAATCTTTCTCCAAAGTTAGATTTGGTTTTAGTACTTTTGAAGTGTTTGTGTTAGACACGAGAATCATGTCACATTTAACCCTGCAAGATGGTGTCTAAATGTATTATCCAAAGTTTGGGAAGAAAGGTAAATAGTTTGGGTGCACATAAGCAAAAGCACCAGAAAATGACATCACGGTTTTCTTGTGCATCCAGGAAATAACTAGACCAACAAAGCTATTGCAACAATAAGTCTAACCATATCCATGTTCATAGCCTAAACTTTTTACTTAGCCTTTAATTGGTCTTCCATATTTTTTGAAGCACTAGTGGCCTTTATTTTTCTCAGTTTTTTCTACAGTAAGCTGACAGGAAAGGGGTGGACAGAGGGGGAAGACATGCAGCAAAGGTTACCTGGGCTGGGAGCCGAACCCGCACCCGCCATGGGCTGCAACGAGGACTGAAGCCTCTGAATATAGGTCACACGTTTTACCCCTGCACCACTGCCACGCCTATGGTCTTCCATGGTTTAAAGAGCTTGTTTTTTTCAGCTAACTGGTTCCAACAAGCACTTTCCTTGGCACTAACAAACTGGTGCTATCTCAGGTCCAACTCTTATTTGAGCCAGACAAAAAGAAACACTTTCATCGGGTGCTACTATTACGAATTAGAAAAAGGCAGACCCAAGATTCAGCCAGACACAGAACTGAAAGATTAAAAAGTTTATTCAGCCACAGGAAAACGTCACTCAGGTTAAACTCCACACAGCTTCCAGGAATCACTGAAGCAGAAAGAAGGATTAGTGACTTGTAGTTTCTCCAAATCTTCCAAGGATCAGAAAAGTCACTAACCTGTTCTTGTCTTGGGTTAAACTTGAAACCCAGAGGGGAAACCTCAGTGGGTTGAAGGCAGTGATCTCCACAGAGCAGGTGAGAGAGACAGGTGACTTTTGGCTGAATAATCCAAGGGCTAGGCTGATTCAATAATCCAGGGACAGAAACAGCCTCAATGATCGGAACAAGAGACGTCAGGCAAGGGGCAGGCAGAGGCATAAATTAGATGCAGGAAACAGGGTCAAAACCAAAATCCAAACAGTCCGAAAAGGGGCAGGCAAAGGCAAAAATCCAAGAGGCAAGGCAAGGTCAAAACAACGATCAGTCAGGAAGGAACGCTGGATATCTACTCACACGATGGCTTTCAAAAATCTGGCACCGTCTGCTTGTCAGAGTCAGTATATATCAGGGAAGACACAGGTGCTTGGAATGCCACAGATTGCACTGCACTGCAGCAGCCACCAGGTGCATCTCATCTGCTGATTGCAGCCAGAGAGACAGGCTAGAGCAGATGTGCCAGAATCATAACAGCTACTGGATGGGAGGTTTCTGGTGATGTAATCCCATGGTACCGAGTTGACTCTTCGGTTGTAGAAAGTGAGCTGTGTTTTATTTTATAGATCCAGTAAAGAACCTCCTCTAGTACCAGCTCTGATGTCAGTTTAGTGGGAAAACCCTGAGGGGCACCATCCACCTTGCTTTGTTTTTACTTCAGAATACGTTGTGCTGTGTTAAAGGAAGCATATAAGAATGATGTTTACACTAATGTGGAAGCACTAATATGAGTTGTATAAGAGGAAATAACAAAACCCATAAGGGGTAGTTTGGTTCTGTGAGATGTATTACCTCCTGCCACATTGAAGAGGTGCTAATTCAAACGAGATCCTGGTGGGTGTAAAGAGCTTGAGAAAAAAAGTTATGACATTGTATGACTGCCAAACTTTTTATATTTCTCAAAACAGTATCAGAGATTTGAGACCCCAAATGGTGGCATCTGAAATACTTAGACTATTACACTATTATTACTAATAGGCATATTAAACAGGGACAAAATAACAGAACACACTATCTCAATATATTGTTTTAAAATCAATTTATTGCAACATTTCTTTCCATTTTGCAAAGAAGGATTTTTGAATGTAACAAATTTTTTTCTGAAATAATCTCGAGACCCCATATTTGGTTTCCCCCAACCCACAGTGGAGTCCTGACTGCAACTTTGGAAACCATTGGATTCTTGCTGCATTAGAAGCAAATCACAAGTTTTGAATTTTACCCAATACCCTAAAAATGTTCAGCGGTTCTTGCTTTTTTATGTTTTCGCATACCAGTAACGTAATTTAACTACTCTGCAGTCACATCTGCTTTTCATTGTCATGGCTTCTTAATTTGCAAGGCGTCTCCTACTGCTGCATATTACCCCCGGTGCCTGTGGAGCACATAATAGGCCCTGATTGAACTTTGCTGCTCTGCATTACAGAAAAAAAATAAAAACTTCAGCTAACTTGTAAAAACAACAAGTTGAAGTATAAAATCTTTTTGAATGGGAAGTTGAAAACGAGGTAATTAGTTGCTAATAGACTTCTGGGTGCAGAGCAAACATCTATTAAAATCCTAAACAGCTACAGATGTGGAACCTGAAGAGACGACTAACTGCCTCTGTATGGGGCATAGGAGTATCAGAAGTGACAGTTACAATTAACCTAACAGTCATGCTTTCCTGTGGGAGAAAGTCGGAGAACTTGGAGAGAAACCCACGCATGCATGGCGAGAAACTCCATGCAGAAAGACCCCCGGCTGGGAGTTGAACCAAGGACCAGTGCTACCAACTTCACCACTGCAACACCTTGGCGTCAACTGCTTTTATGGACTATATGTCTAATAAAATGTACTCAATTCATGTTCTTTGGGGACATAACCATCATACCCACCAGTCTGGGGCTATTCTGATCTCCTTCTGGAGAAAGAAAAGGTAGATTACAAACTTTGTAACCCACATAACACTTTCAGAGTCAAACCTCAGAACTTTCTCACTGGAGTCTTTCTTGCCTCTGCCTGTTATTCCGTGAGAGTCTGACACATTTTTACCGTCCTGTATTCTCCATAGTTTCAGATCCCACAGTCCCATTCTTTCCTCACAATACAAACAAAGATCATGTCTCTGCACCTCTTCATGTTCCACCACCCTCTGACACAGATGAGACAACAAACAGGAAACCAAGCCAAGTCTTCTTCATCTGTTCTATTTTAAGGCTGTTCCACTAGATGCACGCCTTTTAGACTTTGAAAGATCAGACTAGGCTGAACTCACAATTTTTTGATTATTTTAGATGTTCCCAGAACTACAGGAGCAAGCACAAAGAGATAATGCTGGGAAGAATTTGGGGTGACAGAGTGGAAATAGGGCAGCGGCAGGGGTCGATGAGCAGAGCTGAACTGCTATGCAAATACCTTTTTTTTCTTGGTTATGAAGCCAATAAAGGGGGTGCAAAGGGAGCAAGTACAGCCTCAGCGTGGGGAACTTTGAAATGGGACATCAGCCACCAGGCATGAGCTTCCTGTTTTTGTTGGATCTGCAGAGTTGTCTTTCTCCTCCGCAGCAAAATCTCCCTGTGCTCAAAGTGAAGAGCTTGTTTATCCATTCAAGAAACATGCTTTATAAGACACATTCAGGAACAGTCAAAAGTTTACTGATTTCACACGGTGGTGAATGTTGCAATGAGGGCAAGTGGTTTGCAAAGTTGAACGATGCAAGTAAAAGTAAACCTTTCACATTCTGGCTCTTTAAGTTACGACCTATGAACTTTTTGTTGTAAAGCATTACTTAATCAAAGCATAGTACCTTCTCAATCAGAAACTTCCAGATGAGCTTACCACTGGGGACATCATATAAGGTATGAGGTGACCAATTTTTATTTTAAGTGTGTCATTTATGGTTGTTTTTTTTATTTTAATGATTTTAACTAAATTCCTCCACTAAATAGTTTACCAGTATTTTGTACCTTTGCAGCAAAACGTTTATGTGAGAACACTCCAAGTGTTTCAGGAACAGCAATAAATGAAGTACTGAAGTAGTTTGGAAAGAGGACTGGGGCAGACTGGAAATGCCAGATGCCAGATGCCATCATTTCATGTTAAGTTGATATAAAAACCACACAGTCGGTGTAATGCATTTAGTTAAGATGTTTTACAATAATGCTTCCCTATTAAAATGATAATCAGCTAAATAGACTTATGATAAGCCCAACTCAACCAGTAAGCTCTACCATGACGTTACCTGCAGCGCAGTCTGTACCAGTGCCATCATTCAAGTCCATGACTCTGGAAGAATGTTTAAAAAAAATCCCATTGCTTGACTGATAAAGAGAAGTTGTTTGGGTAAGCTGAAGTACAATGAGTTCAGACTGCATGTAGTGCTCCTATACTTTAATTCACAAAACTATTTAAGATGATAGAAGTAGAATACCTGACTTACTTACTTCAGGCGAGAAAACCAATCAGGTAAAACCTTTTTAAATTGTGAAGATTATTATTATTATTGTTATCATCACTGTTTTCTTCAGCTTGTCTATTAAATGTCATATTCACTGTTGCTTGGAGGCCATTGAGGTCACATTCTGCCTTAAACCCCTTGCACTGAGCAAGTATTTCAGACTCTGTCTACATCTTTTCAAACTCATTTGTCTGTCGTGGTGTTTATTAATGCCAACTGTTCAGCTTGATTAGTCTGTCTCTTGTGATGTCACTGACCCATGTAAACACAGAGCAGGATTGTCAATGTTTTTCTCCATTTTAGAAACATTGTATTTTGTGAAATCCTGCTGTGGAAGTTCATTCTTCAATTTCCAGCTTAGTTTTTTATTGTCAATGTATTGTTTTTAAATTTGGAAATGAAAAAGTTCAACTGGATAGTGTCTTTAAAACTGGGGTTATGATATGGAAATATCTCAGTCATCGACTGCTTTTAGAGGTCCCCTGGGTCTGTTGACATCTGAACCTGAAGGGTCTCCTGTGGCTATCTGATTTCAAAAAACAACTTGAGCTTCTTCAAAGAGTGAAGAGGTTTGTGTTGTCTTGAGAGAAAGATCAGTCTTGTGTCAAATTGTGGTCGGATTTTAAAAAAGTGATGTCAATAAAATAGATGTACCTTTCAGTTTTGTGCCAGTGCATTCTTGAACTGGTATCCAGTATCAAAATTTACATATTTTCTAAAGATCTTTGCTTTACATCACACAAAAAGATTCAAAATCTAAGTGTGAGGCGGTTTAAAAAAAATTATTTTATGTGGAAAGTAATTTTGTAAGGCAAGAAATGCTAAACATTCAATATTGTTTTTATCCTTTTTAAAAATAGTGTCACACTCAGTGTTTTATTTTGTTTGCACGGAGGAGCTCTCTTTAGCCTAATGGAGACACTTTCTGCTGATCGGTACAAATCCTCCATGTTGACTCATCTAAAGAGAAGCTGAAGAGCACTCAACGCCGGCCTTCTGAGAGATCCCTCTAATGTTAAATGAGGAGGGTAAAATAAAGCCGAGTTCTGAGAATGAAGCTTGCTCCGCCTGGCACTCAGGTCTGTTGTGACCTTTAATCCCATCAGTGATACCGTATCTATGATGGGAAAGTAAACAGAAGTGGAGACAGGATCTTAAAGCTCAACTCTGGTCCTCTGAGAATCCTCAGTGTAGTTTTCCTCTGAACTCACATGTTCACACAGAGGTGTTCAGTCCTTCATAGTGGTTAGCAATGTTTCTGATCTCATTTAAATAAAAAGCCACCCCTATCTCATTGAACCCAAAAATCCAACATTTAATTTGAGCAAATTTATCCAGGGAGGGGAAAATCATGCCACATTAAGAATTATTGCTTTTAACAAAATCAAAGGTGTCACATTTATAAAACCTGTAACAATTTCCACAAAATAAATATAGCTGAAGTATTGTTATTTACACTTCAAACAACCTTTTAATTTAGATTCCAGCGATTTTTCTTCCCCTAGTGCATAAAAAATTATGTGACACAAAGGCCCGTTTCTGTCGCTCTTTAAAATAGGAAGAAAAAGCTGCTTGCCCAAATCTACATTAAGAGCAATAAATTAAAAGTGTAGGGCCTTTAAAACTCTAAACTAAAATGCCATGACATATTAAATAAAAATATTTTGACTTCTGCCAGAACACAGAAAATGGGTCAATATTGAATCTTAAATCCTATGGAAAAACTAAAGAGAGCAGTTCTGAAGAGGACCTAAATCTATAGATGAAAATGTTTAGAAGAAGAATAACTTCTATACTACTGGCAGAAGGGGGTATAAAAAGTGTTTATTTTTGACACCTCTTCATTAATTGATAGCCTTTTTTTATTTTTAGTATTAACTACAAACACATTACATTTTTATGATGTTTTGTAAAATTACTTTGTATTACACCCGAGTAGAAGCTTGCATACTATTTCTAAATAGTAAACAGAGGGAGTGATTAAGAGATTCAATTTCACAAAATTCCTATTTTTTTAGGTTTTTGTATGTCGACTTTTGAGCTAGAACAGTCTTGAAATCTGAAGTTCATCACAAGCAGATGCAAAAAGGAGATACTTTTCTATGGTTGGTGCACAGAAGAATCAAGAATTAGGAATAAAATCAATATACATCATCTTTAGTAAGTCTTTTGAAGCATTTGCTGGTAGAAAAACTATTTAAAGAAGAGACATTCAGAGATACATCCTAAGGAATGTTAAACACATCAAAATGTAGGATAAATGAAAACAGTATGAAGCTGTGTCTCTCAGCTAATATCTTCCAGGTTTTTTCTCAACATGCTGGATCTTTTAGGAATCAAGCTAAGGCTGGTGAAGATCTATGCATGATTGGGTGTTATGGTATCAGAAAATCAAAAGAGTACAAAAATCTCTCTTCAGTCATTTAATATTTGTGTCACATTGGTCACACTTCACCGTGAAAGTTTTGCACCATGCAGTGAAACAAACCACAATGACTCAAAAATCCAACCTCAGATTTCCAATTAATTAATAAAGAAAATTTAACATATTTATAAAATATTTGTGAGTTTGTGTTCACCTGGAAGAGGGCTCTGAAGATAAAATGCACAAACAGAGATACAAAAACCACCAAAATAAACTGAAATGCTAAGGAAGCTGATGATAATACAGCTCTCCCACGTTTCATGTTAAGATCCGAGTTTGCAACTGTAAATCTAGAGGTCTAGAAACAAGGATGAACACCCTGCATGTACAACAAAAAACAGGTGTTTGACTGAATATTAATGAAATCCACAGAGACAACCCACTGTCCCTGGCTCCTATTCTTGCTTAGATGCAAACTTCTTCACTGATTTGTCAGGAGAAACAGAAAAAGAAGGCAACTTATTTCCTACATGTCACAGAATTAAAAAGAGGGACACACCTGCTATGGCAATAAAGCTAAAATGGAAAGACAATTTTCTGATCATGACACATCTTGGAAGTTTGAGCTTTTCTTTGATTGTTCCTTGAGAATTGTAATGACAACTTTGGACATTGTTGGTTTTCTAAAACACAAATTTTACCTTACGAAAATTATTTGAATTAATAAGAAGGTCCCGAAGGATCTGTGATTGAACAGCAGGTTTGGTGGTGCCTGGTGGTTGCTGAGAGTCTGGGTTTTATTCAGGCATCTGCAGCTGCGTGTCCCTCTGAATGGAGCTCATGTTGTTTGGTCGGCATCCCAGAACCAGACGGCACTCACTGGTGAGAGCCAAAATTTGAATAACAAGTGTTCAAGAGCAGCCAACTGTTAAGATTCCTTACAAGATCAAAGAAGAACAATGGAGCCTGTTTGTCTGGTGAACACACGGCTCACATTTGGGTGAGTTCAAACAGCTTCACCTTGAAACAGGGGAACCTCAGGAAAGTTTTGTAAGTGGTGGCCAGATGGGTCTCACTAATAATCTTGGCATGGCAAAACAAAAAAAAAAAACAAAAAAAAAGACAATAACCAAACTTCAGAAATTTTTATTACAGGTTACATACATATCATCAGACTTTTACTTTTCAGTTGTGTTCAGGCTTGTAGTTCACGACAGATAAATTGATTCTCTTGTCTGTCATCAAACAGCATGTAACAAAAAGCATAACGTCCCCAGCAAAGTCCCCAGTTCAAATCTGAGTTTGATGGCTGAAGATGTAAAAGGTGATTAATCCTGTGAGGAGGAGGAAAACAGCTGAAATGTTCTCTGAGAACTATAGGTTGGAGACCTAACAAACTGTTACCCTGGGGAGATCTTTAAAAGGGCTCTTTTTGAGCCAGTTTGACTCCAGCTCACTACAGTGGCAAACAACCACTTGTAATGAAAACTATAATTTGAAATCCTAAAATTTTGTCAGAATTCAAATAGTTGTTGGGATTTGCACTTTGGTTCTGATCAGAATTGTTAAACTGGTGTGGACAGGCAATCATCAACACTTTCCTCCCAACAGCTCACCAGAATAGTCAACTTATCTCAGCACTCCATGCAGTGGGTGTGCAAGTCTCATTTTTCTACACGTAATTTGTCCATGTTTTACACATGGGGATTTAACAACATCACAGTAAAGTAAATAACTGTTTTTCATGCCAGTCAAACTCCAATGTATCAACAGTTAATTTTCTTGCAATAACATCTTGTTGGGCTTCAAAAAGTCACTTAAAGCTAATGCTGCACACTTGGTGGATGGAAGGAAAGTTAAAATACTGATATACAATCAGAGTTGGGAATTGATTTAACATGATCTGCAGACATCAGCAGATGTTTGTATGGACAGAGGACACATGAAAAGGGAAAAATGTTTAATAAAAGCATTTTCTGGCCTTATACACCTTATGTTCAACAACAACTGCAATTGTTCTGGTGTTCTGGCTGTTTACTCTTTGCTTGAGCTATCTGTCCTCGTTGTGGCATGAATTGAATTGTGTTGTGTCCTCTTACCTCTGCCCTTTTCCCCTTTTTACTTCCATGGAGCTCATCCACATCTCTTGGATAGACAATCTTGGTGGCTACAGTCCTCTCTATATCATTTTTTTTGTGTTGCTAAAAAACACCAATCATTTTTTTTTCCGACAATCAAGATATATTTTTTTTAATCAGGCCAAACTTTATAATTACAAAAAAATTGACTATTAGATGCAGAGTATCAATGTCATAATTCATATATGGTACTCTCTTCCTGGTTTTAAGAGGGGCTTGGCTACAGAGGCTTGCATACCTAGAAAAACAATGAAAAGACTGATAATATTTATGTTTCACAGTTTTTATATTTATAGGTTTTATGGCTCTGAAGCAAGGTTGTAAATTTAGGTCTGATTGATAAAAGGATATTTTTAAAAAACCTAATCGGCTACAAGTCCATGTCTTCAGATAACTATGTACCAAAATTCAACTACTTTTATATGTTAGAACATGGTTTTAGCCCCACAATAATTGAGTGTTCATATTTTTAACATACTGTAACTTTCCTAACTTTATTTTGTAATTTTGGTTTATACAGTTTGTCCTAAGCCTGGTGTGGCACACACTTTGCTCCTTGATTAGATAAAGTTTAAGATTTTCTTGGGTCAAACGTTTACTAGTGACATATTTGAAAACCCAAACTGAGCCGCTGATCCGGACACCAAACCCCGCCCCATGAACGATCACACGCATGTCAGATTCACAGACCTCCCACGAGGCGTGGCCACTACAGGAGATTATAAATACCCCCACTTTACAACTGAACCACTGAGTTGCTATGACCTCTAATAGGGCTTGTGTATTTCAGGTTGTGTTTTGTTGAGAACAGTACCATATGGACTTGGCATCAGTTGCACGTTGGGTCGCTTCATAGTTTTTATTAGTTGTTTTTAAGTTTTAACCATGCTGAAAAATAATGGGAAAAAGACAGCGATCTCTGTAGCCTGCACGGGATGCCTCTGCCTGCTGCTGCTGGTGGTCGCTGTGCAGCATCACCGCGTTCAGGTGACGGAGGAGGCGGACGGAGAGGACGCAGCTGCGCGTTCGGTGCCGGAGGACAGCGCACGGCTCGCCCAGGATAAGAAAGGATTCTCGACCTATTTCACCAAGCTGACCCGGGGACGGAGGGAGGTGGAGAAGCCCGCACGGACCTCTGCCGCCGCCTCAGACCCCCCTCCGGCTGAGGACATCAGCGCCACTGACATATTCATCGCCGTGAAGACCACCAAGAAGTTCCACCAATCCAGACTGAACCTACTGCTGGAGACGTGGATCTCTAGAAACATGCAACAGGTGAATAAATTCAGATTTTTTCATTTCATACTTATCAGTTTGTTACAGCAAGTTGTGTAAGTGATAATTTTTGGGCTCCAATTAGGAATTACTGAATAATAAAACTTGAAATGTTTTAGATGCTGCTTTGATCCTCTTGTCACCAGATGGCACACTTAAATAGCCTCACAGTTCCTGTAAACGGTTCTAAATTTCTACAGCTCTGTCACTTTTTATTCTCCTCTGAATGATGTCCCTGAGGACGGAGGGAGCACTTTCAGGACCCCCTGTTCTTCCTCCCACCTCCTCCTCTCTCCCTCCCCACTGCCTATTATCCCTCCTATTCTTCGGTGTCCCTGTGAATGTCCCTGCTGCAATGGATGCTTCACAGCACCGACTCCAGCTCTGTTCCCCCTTTCCAGGACTAACAAAGCATCTTACTGAAGGAGGGGGAGGCTTTCCCAGCTCCTTGTCTTCTCTCTCTCTCTCTCTCTCTCTCTGTCTCTCTTTCTCCATGGGAACATGGGAGCATAGTCTGGGTCAGCTACACTGGAAGGGATGGGAAAATGGGGGCTTTGCTTAGAGGTGATGCCTGGGACAAAAGGGGTGCATCTGCAGGAAGATTTGCACATTGGCGCACAAAGAGAGGCCTATTATTTCTTTGAAAAAAGCAAATCATATGTGGTTTTGTCCAGCATCTTCATGTGTCAGATGCTTTTTGAATTGTTTTGGAGCTCTTCGCTTTTTAAAACCAGTCCAGTTGTTCATCTCAACTTTCAGAACATTTTACAATTAGTATCTATAACGATAGCAACCCATCAGTCATTCCAGGCTCTAACATCTTAGAGCCAGAGTAGTCATTAGTCGGAACTGTTTGAGCATTTAACAATAAAGACTTTAACACACCCTCAGCATCTTAACGACATGTGCTAATTGGCTTGCAGCTACTGTCATGGATGATATTAGTGAACTCCATCATCCAGAGGTAACAGCAGGACTGATAGGCAGACAGCTGGGGGGGATTAAAAAGACGGGCAGGGGAGGGGTGGTGGTATTGGGGGGGTAGACTGAGCAGCACAATGCAACAGGGAGTTCCTGGAGGAAGGGTGCCAGGTGGTCAGGGGGACATGGAACAAAGGACGGCTTTAATGCCAGCCATATGATGCACAGAGTTCCCACCGTGTGCATATGGACGTCCTTGTCAGCAGAGGTTTGATTCTCACGCTCAGCTGATGAGCATCTGTGAAGTTTGGATAATTTTTATACCCATATAGGCAAGAACAAGAGCATCACTTGTACGAAAGCAGAAGTAACACGGCAAAAATGGAAAGATATTGGTAGAAATTTTCACTTCCCTATACTGCTGTCTCTGCAAAGGGACATTTTTTTAGAAATCTGCAAATGAAGCTGCTCTCTAAGGAAGGCTTTTTTTTAGCATTGTTAAATATATAAATAGATGTCATCTATAGATAAGAAGTCCTAGATCTTACATTTTTCTGAACTGGAGCTTCTGATGCGGAAAATCTCCCCATAAGAGACTTTTAGTTTTAGATGAAATATTCCCATAGTTTAGTTAATAAAATTGCTTCAGTATGAGGTTGTAAAGTAGAAGTGGTCAGCCTTGGCACAGAGACAGAGTTTATATGCAATATTGTCTGTAACATGTCCCTTAATTGTCCCTGACAAAAAGTGCTGAAAGGCAGAGGGGAAGGAGTCAGGGTGGAGGGAGTTGGTGGAAAGAAGGGAGCCCAGTGGCCTTCCTTCCTGTGGAGCTGGAGGCAGCCAGCCAGGCACCACGTTCAGCTCAGACAGGGTTGTTCGCACAAGTCCTTCCTGTGGTCTGGATTGCACCGTACCCCTCTCCCTCTTTCTGATTTTCCCTTTTGTCGCTTATCTCTACTTTACAAAACAAACATTTTTCATTTATTTTCCTCATTTTTGATTTGTTTTAATTTTCTGTGAAAGTAATTACACCTTTAAGCTTCAGGAATGTAAGAATGGTAGCAAGAATTCTTCCCTACATGCATTCTGCTTCAGTTAACTCCTGCAGCTGTATGCAAATGCAAGCAAACATGCTCAGAATTTACCCAGCAGAGACTTTACCCAGCATGAAAACTCTGCATTGTTCTCTTCAAGAGCCTCTGGCTGTGCATGGGTCTCAGAGAGGGAGGAGGAGAGGCAGAATGAGGAGGAACAGGGGGTGAACGGCCACACACGGTTTTCGATTTACTAATCAGTGGTGAGATTCCTCCCTTTCCTTGTCCCCCCTCCCTCCATCTCTTTTTCTATCAGTGCCCTGGCAGCTCTGGCAGCTGCCTCAGTGATTAGGCTGTCTATTCATCGAACTTTTAAAGCGAACAGCGCCAGCACTGTGATCTCTTCACCACTGAAACCACCTCCCTGCCTTAAGCAAATACAGGGTCTCTGCTTTTAGCATAAATAAAAAAAAAACATCTGCTCAGACTTTGCTCCAAAAACTCCTGCGGTAGCCTCTGTTTGCATCCTTCATTGTGTAAAGATCTCTAACTGCAGATGCACAAATGGTGCCCTATAGCACAAAGCGACTCATCGTGAGGCACCACGACCTGGCGTGTCTAGACGCGTGGCCTTGATAAGGTGGCGTTATGTTTGGCAGGTGCTGCCTCACCTGAGGTGAAGAGTAAATATACCCCTGGCGGTTAGAAAGCCTGCGGCCTCGAGCCTTTTCATCATGCACATTGAGCAGCTTGCACCTGCTCTGTGTAAGAGTTATCAGTGGCCTTTGTTGCTCACCCCTTTTATGACTAATTGCTACATTCAACAAGTGCCTGTAGTCTTGAGGTTTAACTCCCCAGACATTATGAGTCTGCCAGATACACTGCTTCAGGAACAAAGAAGTTGTATTGCCTGTAACATTTTTATGCCACTGTTTCAGGAGAGTAAACATAGCGAGGCTCTGGTGCAGGGCCTTGCAGCGCAAGCCGGCTGGTCCAAAGGGGACGTGATGTGGGGTGTGTGTGTGGGAAGCGGACCGTCTGCCTCCTCTTTTGTCGGTTGTCTGGGATGCTTCAGGGCGGCTGCATGGTTGCCATGGAGAGAGTAAAACGCAGCACAAAAGGCCTTTATTGGAGCAAAGGGCTGTTTAACGCAGTGTGTTTTCCGCTGCATAAAAGACACGTTGATTGATGCTAATCACAGCAGCTGGATGCAAGGAAGTGGGACTTTGTTTTGCATTTGTGTTACAGCTCCAAGTAATCAGCTAAAGGTTTTTTTTTATTTTATTTCAGGCCAAGTCATCTTATCTGTGACTTTTCTTTGTTTACAGACCTACATCTTCACTGACGGCGAAGACGATGAGCTAAAGAAGAAAATCGGTGAGTTTTATGCGGAATTTTAACAACAGAGAATTGATTTGTTTGATTAGAAAGGACCTTTCATGAAACACTAAATGGATTTTATGACTGTCATAAAAAAAATCTTCTTTGGGTTTTTTTGCTTTAGAGATAGCCTCCTTTTATTGTTCAGTCTCACATTAAAACGCTCCCTGTTTCTGTTTCTTTTTTTTTCTTACAGGAATTCACGCAATCAACACCAACTGCTCTGCGGCTCATAGCCGGCAAGCTTTGTCCTGCAAGATGGCGGTGGAATACGACAAGTTTATTGAGTCAGGGAAAAAGTAAGCCTCTCTATCTGAAGACTGGTTGATAAATTAATAGTCTGAAATTCAGTGCATCTAATCTCTCCTTTGCTTTTCCTGCTTCATAGATGGTTCTGTCATGTAGACGACGATAACTACGTGAATGTTCGTACTCTTGTGAAGCATTTGTCTCAGTACCCCCACACCCAGGACCTGTATGTCGGTAAACCCAGTCTGGACAGGCCAATAGAGGCCACAGAGAGGCTGGGTGAAAACAAAATGGTTAGTTAAGGCATCATTTTTTAAGGATATAATATAGATGTTTCAAAGTAACTGCAATATAGTAATTGCTGGTTTTGTCTTCATCTAGAAACCAGTCAATTTTTGGTTTGCCACGGGAGGAGCTGGGTTCTGTGTGAGCCGGGGTCTGGCACTGAAGATGAGCCCATGGGCCAGGTGAGATTGAATTTACAGTTAAACCAGATGTTTCCATAGAGTGTATAAGAAGACACAATCTTCTTCTATGTCTGACATGAAATCAGACTATGGTTAGGTAGGATTACCAAGATTACACAATAATGGCAGACTAATGAGAGAGATTTTTTTTTACTGTCTCCAAATTCAGAAGTCTATATGTAGTATTTGGTAGAATTGCCTTTTAAAGTGTATGATTTGAGTCAAACGTTTGGGTATCTAATATAATAGTTTGTTGGAACTTTGGCTCATTGCTCTTGACAGAACTGGTGTAACTGGGTCAGGTTTAACATGAAGCTTGCTCACACACACACTTTCTCAGTTCTGGTCTGAAATGTCCAATGGAGCTAAGATTTGAGCTTTGTGTTGACCTCTGCAAAACACTGACTTTGTTTCTTAAGCCACTTTCTAACTAATCTGGTAGTATGTTAAGGTCATTGTCCATTTGGAAGACCTGTTTTTTGCCAAAGCTTTATTTCCTGGCTGATGTCTGATGTCTTGTTTTAATATTTCCACATACTGCTCTTTCGTACATAACGCTACGTTTCTCCTGCAGATACTGTTCTCAGGGTTAAAAGCCTGAGAAAAAAATGAAGTGTATTAAGTCTTGACCTTTAACCTCTCTGTTTTTCTTTTCTCAGTGGTGGTCACTTTATGAACACAGCAGAAAAGATCCGCCTACCTGATGACTGCACCATTGGCTACATCATCGAATCGGTTCTGGGGGTCCCTCTGACTCGAAGCAGCTTGTTTCACTCCCACCTGGAAAACCTGCAACAGGTGTCCCGATCTGAGATTCACAAGCAGGTGAGACCCTGACAGAACTATTTTGGCTTTTCTTTAGACAAACATCAGCAGGGTAAATTGAATTAATTGCTTATAATCTTTCTTCTTCTGCTTCCAGATCACTCTCAGTTATGGGATGTTTGAAAACAAGAGCAATATTATCAGCTTGAAAGGGGCTTTTTCTGTTGAGGAGGATCCATCAAGGTGGGGACATTTTTCTGCTTTATATTTCAGCAGATCTTTGACACATTTCCACTCATCCCATTCTCTGATCTCCATTTTCCAGGTTCAAGTCTGTGCACTGTCTCCTGTATCCAGACACTCCATGGTGTCCCCCTCAGGTTGCCTTCTAGGGTGACCGCTCCTTTCTCATCCTCGTCCCCGTCGCGCCTCGGTATCTGAAAGGCTCACGGGGACCAGTGTTTTTCGTATGAGACCGTGTAGCTGCTGCGTTCTCGCTGCAGCCGTGCGTGGTCTTTAATGGTTTTACTAGGCTGCTGTGCGGCCCATCTATGGATACTTTTCTTCCTCTCTGGACTCTGAACTCATCCCAAAATGCTTGGGTGGAGGGTTTCAGCCATCAGAAGGAAGTAGCTTTCGCTATTTAGCTTTGCAGGCAATCAGTTGTGCTTTTGTGATGTATACGTTGCTTGTAAATGCATCAGCAATTCTCATAGAATGTATTCTTATATATCCGAGCCTTTCGCCAGCTTTCTTTTTTTCCTGTTAAAAACTGTAATGCCACTCAGGTTTATGCTTGGCTTTTGAGATTTTCATAACGCGAACATTTTTTGTCTGCCAAATTCGTTCAGTTCTGGTCCAGATGACTCCGGATATATGCTCTGAGATGAAGATTTTGCTGTAATTTTACATGAACAGTGTTACTTTTCCCACAACCTGAGCTGGCAGTAGGCAGATTTCCAAATGCATTTTTCTTTGAGGGACCTAATCTGAAGTATGTCAGAACAAAGCACTTTTCCCCTCTTATTTTAAAAAAAAGACACATTTTATGATTAACTCGCTGAGTTTACGTCCTTTTATGACATACTTCAGATTTGATTCCAAGCTAAACAAAAATAACCCCCTAAGAATCTAATTTCCCTGTTCATTCCTATGTATTTAATAACACTCGTTGCATTAGTTACAATCAGGGAAAAGCAATGAGTGGAAGAGATTGTGTTTCGGGAGTGGGGGGTTGGGGGGGGGGGGGGGGGGGGGTTACGATCTGCTTTGAATATGTTTTATGTTGTTTAAAAATTGCACAACGGTGTTTTAAATGACCTGACGTTTGCATCTCACCTCTACAGACCCCTCACGGTGGAGAATTACTGGCTAAAACAGCCAAAAAAACAGAAACATCTGCTCGTATAATCCGAGCTGCAGTCTATTGTGGCTGGCACAAAAAGAACTAAGGCCTTATCTGTTATTGTCAACACGATTAGTCCTTATTTACACATAAATCCAGCTGGTTATTGTTGAGGCCTGTGAGGTGAGAGCAGCGTCAGTGTTTCCACATGGAGGTGTTTTGATCCCTCTGTGTCCTCTCTCACCCATATTGGGTTTCATCTTTATGGCGGTATTGTATACTGCACTTTTGTTTAAAAGAATAGTGATTGTTTAGAATGTCATTTTCTCATTGTGGTTTACACCAGTTTTAAATGACTTGGCCAGGATTTGTTTTATTTTTTTGGTATTGCTTTGAACTGTACTGCATGACTGGTGTTTATTCTCCAGTATCTGGAGGGTTTTAACAGTTCATTCCCACATCTGACTTCTCAGGGATTATGAGCTGATCCTGGTATTAACCACCAAGGGACCCAAGGTGGGACCCGAAAAGTCGAATAAAAGCGCATAACCACTGGGAAACTGTCATCTTTTTACTTGAGTTTTTTCAGAGTTTATAGAATTGCATTTTTAGCTAGCTTCAGTCAAACAAAGTTAAATGATGCAGATGATGCAAAGCCAGAAGTGGTATCTCACACACAAGGGGAAGCTGTAAAATAGGATATGAAATATTGTATTTTTATTTTATTTTACCAGGCTTGGTATGCAGTTGTTACTTCTTGTTATGGATTTTAGAGTGGGACTTTAGTCTCTGCCAAATTTGCATGTTTCTTATGACATTTAAGAAACTTAAAGGAACAGTGTGTTACAATTAATGACATCTAGTGGTCAAGGTGGAGAAAGCAGGCATGTTAATTAGTGGGAAAACGTTCATTAAAATAAGTTGCCTCTAAATCAGTAACCGTTTGGAGAAATTTTAAATGATTACTGGGTTTGAAGATATACAACAGGCTAGTGTGTTTTACATTTTTTGTCTAAAAAGGGACAATGCACATTAATCCATATAAGCAGACCCTCTAAATGTAAAGTCTAATCTTTAGGCAAGGTTATGGCATAACGCTGCAATGACAGTATACTATCAAAGACAGACTTTACTACTATTGATAGACAGACTTCAAAGACTTCCCACATTGATTAAGCAAAACCTGAATGAATCAAAAAGCTTCCTTAAGATATAAAAAAATGAACCATTAAGGTACAAATTTGAAAGACTCGTGTAAACTGTTTCAACAGTTAAAATCTCTCACACAACACCGTAGCTATGTGTTGTACATATAGACAGTAACCTGTTTTGTGCCCGTACCACTTTCCTGTCCAGTGTTTTATTCAGGCAGCCATTTTTCTCCAAAATGTACAATAATGAAATGAAAAATACACTATGTTAAATGATTTCATAGCTTTTCTTAGCAAGATTTCAGTTATAGGACTTGATCTGATTGGGAATGACCAAGATTTGATACAATAATCAGTATGGAAAAACAATTATGAAGTTACAGCTGAGCAGCCTCAAAATTGTTGAAATTAAATTTAACAGTTTGGTCACTTTTTTAACATGAGTTTATAAATAATAAATTACAATCCAGAGGAAAAAACAAGGTACAAAATTATACTTAAAATAAATAGTGCTTCTCACCTCAGAAATTAATTGAATTAAATTGTTAATTTTTTTAGAGAACATAATACAAATAGTTTGCTAATCAACACTGTCATAAAATCCCCCTTGGGATACCTAAAGAGAGTAGATCACACCAACATAAATGCATTGGGTTCTGTTTATTAGGTTAAATTTCTTCCACAGAATTGCTTGTTCAGAAATAAATTAAAGTGTATGAATTTGTATTAAAGAACATGATGTCTACTTGTATGAAATGCCTAAAAGACTCCACCAACATAGCTAGTCGCTGCAGTCATTTGCGGTTTTGATTCGTTATAGGTAATGTACACCCTCTGTCTTCTTGCATGAGCTTATTTTCCATTTTTAAAGTTGGGCTATATGTTGGCTGCCATCTAAGGTCAAAGAAAAAGAGATACTAATGGTTTACTGTGTATTAAAGTAAAAAACAAGTTAGATACCTTATTAAAAACCTTTTGTATCAATTTCCACTTAAATCGCATGTGCATCTGCAGCAACTTGTAGTTTAAGAGGAAATCTGCCTTTCAAAGCACTTAATGCACTTGTTTTCCCACCTAAACCTTCGGGATAGATTTATGTAAACAATAATCATGATCCAGCATTCCACAAAAATGATTAGAGATAAACTCCTAAAAACAAATAATTGCTCAAGGAAACTTGGGGACGGGGGCTTTGCCAGAACGGCAACAGTCCGTAAACCTAAACATCGTTAAACATGAATAAGAACTGTGCAAATCAGACACAATTCAAAGCTTGATGCCTTTTGCTGAAGAAATCAGTCAATAGCCCAAACAAGAGGAAAGACACTCTTAGCTGGCTGCAAAGACTGGCTGTTTGTTTTGGGAAGATTTGACACTGCAGAGAGATTTTGCTCACTGCTTTACTGAGTTAACAGTAAGCACATAGAATTTTAATACAGATATTTTTTAAGTAATACTACAAAAAAAGGAATGATAAGGTGTTTCACATGATACGGGACTAGCTGGGTGATGCAGAGCTAAAGATTCATCATCAAAGCAGTGCATGGGAGACAAATTACTTGCAGCAAACATCCCAACCACAAACCATAATCACAGCTTTGTCCTTCAGAGATGTACAGTGGGAAAGAAACTGAAGCCTTTCAAGTGTCTGAAGCTCATGTTCAAACAGTTTTTTTCTGCGTGTTGACTCATAAAATGTTTTGTATAAATGGGAACAAAAGGTTTTGCATCAGCAGTGTATCAAATCTTAAAAACCGGGGCATCTTTTACTGTTTGTTTCAGAGGCAAATGTGTTTTACAAACAAAAGGAAGAGAGAGATTTGTCCTCTGGCACAGAAACCATGGGAAAACACAGCATGTGGCTTAGGTATGAAAGTCTCTGAATATAAAAACAGTAATCAGATAAAAAGCAGTGTGATATTTGCTTACAAAAGAACAGTTTTGACATAAACAGCCAAACATGCATGTCTTGGTCTAATCTATCTCCAATCTTTATAATCTCCCATCCTAAACAAAGTTTTACATAGTTTTATTAATCTTAAATTTTTACAAACTAAAGAAATAAAATATGAGTTAGATCGGTTTGTGATCACTTGACATTGGTAATCTGTCAAATCCACAAACATCTGCGAGCAGCTTTGAATGCCTTACAGCCGTTACATGTGATTATTGTCCTTTGGTGGTTTTTCACTGTTTATCTTCCCTCAGTGTTTGCTATTGCAATTAAGGCTGTTTCCACACCAGCTGCAGAATAATCCAGCCTGACTGAGCTTTTAAGCACAAGCTACTACCATTTTCAGTTTGCACACAGAGCTCCAGCCACAATGTTCCTCATCACAGCTCAGACTGAGGGCAAGGAATTGTCAGAGAGAGGAACAGTTGAAAGAAATTGATTTATGATTATACACTGGATATAAAAAACGTACAACACCCCGGAGCAGTTGTTACATTTTATTGTGTAAAAATGATAGTTTTGAAATGTTTTGTTCACTTTGTGAAGACATTTGTGGTTTTTGACCTGTGGAAGGTGATATATAAATAAAGTTTACATGTTTACTTGCATTTGGTGTGAATCTCTGCTAAATAAACTGCACGATTGCAACACCCCCTCCCCAACACACATTAAAGTGAAAAGATGCAATAACCTGTGACTGAATAAGTGTATACACCCTCAAGAAAATAGTTTGTTTTATGGTAAATGGTAAACATCAGCTATAGAAGTGGGATTTCCTTGAAAGCTTCTTGTTTGTCTCCATTAGCTTAAGCTGTAGTCTCCAGACAACTCACAAATACTGAAAATTATGTAATTGTACAAAGGTATCAGTCAGGAGAAAAGCTAGAAAGCAGAAGATGGAGATGAATTCATTTTTGAATAACTCCAGAATAACTTCAAGAGAAGGAAATTAATGTTTTGGAATGGCTTAGCCACAGTCTAGAGATATATCTAAATCTATGTTTACATTTGTATCTCTATCTCTATAGTGTATATCTCTATCTCTATATATCTATATCTGTATATATTAAGAAAAATCTGGCAAAAATTAACCATCAACTTTTCACAATTTCAAATGAAAAAAGAGCTGTTACTTATTACAATTGCAAATTGAAACCTAATAATGACAGATTCAAAGCTGTGGAAGCATCTGCTGGAATGCTGGAATGCTCATAAACATTCAACTAGAGATGGCTGCCACCGGTCCAACCACCTGGCTGCCAGGGGAGTTTGGTGAATCGGGACAGGGGAGGGGAGGGAGTGGGGTGTTGTGGCTGATTTTGTATTTGCAGATATAGGATCCTGTATCCCAAATGTCATAAGAGCTCTGTTTACAACACACACTTATCCTGGGTTACTTGCTTCTCTCCCAGTTTTGTTTATGCTTTGTGAGACAGGCATCTTCTCTGACAACATGGAGCAGAAACTAAACACAAAAACTGGGACGTTTATGTTGTAAATGACAGCCAGAGAGCAGTTAGGTTTTATAACTGTTGAGAAATGCTCACGTCAAACACTTTAATGCAATCCGTAACCCAGAGAAATGTAGGTTTAAACTCAGGAGGTGATGGCCGAAACCTGTTCCAGTAATACAATCAAACCCCCTTGCAGCTCTGTTCCATCAGCCTGCGCTTTTATTTAATTCATGACTGAATACAAAAACAACATGTTTTCAGACAACATATGCAGTTATTTCTTCTTGAATTTACATGGGCACCCTGATTTCTCAAGTACATTAAAAGACAAAAAAGTAAAATATCACCATGGAAATACCAATCCAGATTTAAAATGACTCATAAAGCTCAGATACAACCACAAAGGTTTGAAAAACAATAAGGAATGATTCAGAAATTACTACAGAGATGTAACTATTAAATAAATACATCCAATAGACATAAAACAACTGAATATCAGCATTGCTAATCACTTTCAGTGACGTAACATCTTTTTGGACTGCTATAGTAGCTTTCTAATCTATGCTGAGGTTATATAAAATAAAACATATTCAGAGTTTTTACAGCTCTCTCTATGCTCTGTAGTCAAGTGGAACAGCAACCCTGGAAACACTGTGTGTTTTGAACAGCTCACAATACAAACACCTCTGTGTGCTTTTTTACACTTCCTATCAGAGCTCTGAGCGGGGAATGTGAAATTTCACATCTCTATAAAGCTACACGCCTTGTATTTGTTCAACTCACAACAGAAGAGCAGCTCTAACTGAAAGCAAAATGGAAAGCCCCATTTGTGGGGGAGGCAGAGGAGTGGATGTGGTAAGGTATACATACGGATGGATGCTTCAAAGGGACAGAGTGCATGGGGATTACAGAGACACTGGCCAGTTGCACATTGTCTTCATGACTCTCCCTGGCTATATCAGTCAGTCTCCAATTAACAGTCTGCATTGTCTCCAGGATTAGAGCTGGCGGGACAAGCCCCGCTGGACTGACCTCACAACAACTGGCAGAGGCCTTAATCCTGCTCAGCATGTGCTACAAAGGCCCACCAAGTAGGAGTTTACCATAATCTGGGTATCACATATCTCCGCAGAAGAGCGACTTGACTTCATAAGCAGCACTTGAGTTCAGGACCTAAGAATGCAGAACTACTTGTCTTGAAAGCTCAGCCAGAAGATTTACAGTGTTTTAGTCTGTGCTTTACCCGAATTCCAAAAACGACACATTTAGGAAAAGCAACTATATTTGGCAGATTAGTAACTAAATCAACTGAACTAATTTCTTTATTTGAAGCAAGAACCAAAACAAATCTTCGCCTATAAAAGTGTAAATAAGATCAGGTCAGATCATTTAAAACTTTAAAACATTAAGCAATAACTTTTTTCAATCAATGGAAAAAAAATCAAGGGCAACCTATGGTGGGATTTCAGACCCAGAGTAATATGTTCAGAAAGATGAGTAACAGCTACTTGACAGTTTATACAGGGTATTGAAATAGTCCAGACGATACGTTAGAAAAGCACAAAATCTTAAGCAAGGAGGGAAGGCTTTTCTGTCGCAGTAACTCTGAGCTGGAAAAGCATGGATTTTATAACATCAGTAATCTGTTTAACCAAATGGGTCAATTAGATTTCCCAAATTAGATTTGTCTTATGTTTGTTAAAATTTAGAAGGGTTAACTTCATCCAGGTCTTAATTCTGTTAAAACAGTTTAGTTGTGGTATCAGGAGATTACTGCTGTTAATTAGGCCCGATTTAAGGGAAAACAATGTAAAGTAAATTATACTAAAGATTGACCCAAGGGGCAACATGTACATGATAAACAGCCATTGACCGAATACAGGCCCCTGGGGAACCCAGAAATAAAGAGGTGCTACAGAAGAGAAATTATAGGCAAACAGAAGAAGTCCTACATCCGATGTGTTTATGGTCTATTCTATGAAAGGCTACAGAGAAGTCAAAAAGTACTAAAACAGTAAAACAAGTAGAGTGTAAAAGAAGGCCATTAAAAACTCTTGAAAGGGCTGGTGTGACTCAAAACCTGAATTAAACTCCTTAGAGAACTGGCTTTTCTGGAGGTCTTCAAAGATTTTTCTTTGGACATTTTCTGTGTTTTTAGTAATTTTTAGTCTAATCAGAGGAATGTTTGTTAAGTCAATTATCACTTAAAATTCAAATATAAGGATTTCAACTCAGGGGCAACTGTGGCAATAGACCTCTTAACAACAAACCAGTTTTAAATGGCACCTTTTATTGCTCTCAATAAATCTATAAAAAATCTATAAAAATACCGGACATCAACTACAAGACATAAAATGTTATGAAACACATGTTTCTTTTTAAAAAAGTAAAATGAAGAAATTTCCAATGAATGAAAAAACGAGATACAATTAATAAAATACATTAATAAGTAAAAATACATAGTGTAACAGAGCGATGAAAGTAGAGAATAAATAACAGACCTGAAATGTCTTGAAATGCGCAAAAATTATTACTTCAGCTCCAACAAAATGGTTCAAATAAGCTATCTGCTAAAAATGTGTGATGCTTTTTCCGTATTTCCTGTTTTCAAGAGGTCTAACCTCTTGAAAACAATGTTTAAGCAAACAACACTTGATTAGGTACAAGAAGCAGACAGAAAGTGTGTGAAAAAGCAGATAAAGTTCAAAGAAAAACACTGATAGAATTTCAGAAAGCTTGAAGAGATGTATTTACGACAAAGTCGGACTACTTGGAGGTCCAATAAAATGGAATGAGTGGTTTAAAAAGTTTGCATAGTGCTAATAAGATTTCCTTTGTGTATTTCAAAAGAGGATTGTTGTTGCAGTATTAACAGTAAGAAACTGGTCCTGTTCTCCGTTTGTGCTCCATCTGTCCAGGCTGATGGGGATGTGTACTGCAATATCACACATTTTAGGATGGCCAAAAATAAAGCATGGTGTGAAAACCCTCACATCAACTTGTTTGGATTCTGTTAGCTGCCAAACCACAAAACAGTTTTTTCCATTCATTCATTCATTCACTTATTCATTCTTTAATCACGAGGATTGTCATAAACTGGATGTGGAGTGTGTATGGTGTATTGGAGTTAAAACGAAAATTCAGAATGAAAGACTCACCTTCACCGCCTCCATCTTCCAATGACTCTTCTGTGCGTCTCCCGGCCTCCAATCAGCATCCTGTCCGCCTGATTCTCCATCCAATCACCTTCCGACGCCTCGCTTTTAAACGACCTTCAGCTGTGTTCATCCTCGCTTGTCAGCTGAGCTCATCCCTCCTCCACCCCACCTCCACCATCTTCCTTCACATCTACTCCTGGCTTCCTCGCTCCCTGGCTGCCAATCCACCACCAGTGTCGGATCAGAGGGAAGATATCTCTAAATCTAAACCTTACAAATGTTCATCTTAACTCATGTCATTCTCAGCATTCATGTCTTCCTCCCAGGTCCGAGCGCCAAAGAAATAACCATGTAATTTCACATCATTAAAATTTTTCTAATTGCCATGCCTTTTCCTTGTGAGTCTTTTCAGATTGAAATAATGTTGTGTCGGGCGCTTTTTCCATTGTTGTAGGCCCCAGGCGGCGGGTTGTTATTCTCTATCTGAAGAAGAAATAAAGAGGTGTGTTTGTAGTCTGCTGCTTTATCTTTACTGTGATGACAGTAAGTTGATGTATGAGAGGAAAATGAGAACAATATGAGCAAAACTTGTGTTTTACTTTATGTTTTGACACAAACTGAAAATACATGCAGTCAGAAAGTCAGAGGCTACTAAATATTTATGGAACCCTTTGGAAGAAAAAAATCAACAATGTGGACATATTCAGTTTTTCCCTAAAACTTGGAAAACCCTCACATTTAAACAGTTTGTACTGTGATACATTCTCACAACTTTGTTGTTTGGCAGAATAATTGCTTCTAGAAACGAGGTCTATCAGAGGTCTCAGACGGAGGTGCCGTCCGCCTCCCCTGTGTTTGGGTCTGATAAAAGCAGAACCATATTTTTTTTAAATGGAAGTGCTTAACTGCCTTCTGGAAGGGGTATCTGACTTGTGTTTCTGCTTTGCTGCCTTGCAGCTGCTCAACACTGAGAAGAGGAGAGCCATGGTCCGATAGCTTGGCAGAGAGCCCGGTCCAGCTCAGGAAGTGTCCATGTGTGTATGGGGGCACCTCCCCCTGTTCTTCCTCCTCTTCTCCATTCAGCTCCTCACCTCAAAGCATTAGTAATGCATTCCTCCAGTCCAGCAACAAGCAGGGTAATTCAATTTCCTCGACAATGGGGCCGTGTAAAATTTCATTTGCATCTTCAGTTCTCTGGGTTTTTGTCCAGGCTGTAAAAACGTCCCAGTCTCTGTCATGCTTTGTTTGATCTGCAGTTGCTCCAGAACTAACAGCAGATGACCGGAAGATGCTGTAATCTTTTTAATTGATCACTGTTTCATACTTTAAATATCAGAGGAGACACTAATCTATTCCTAAATGTTTTATATTTTAAGAGTTTCTTTGTATAATAAGTATAATAGCTGGGACAAAGCTGCTTTTAGCTGAGCAAAAGTGAGGCAAATAACTATTTTCTGTGTCAACCCTCAAACTTGGAAAATGTGTTTTTGGAGGACAGCAGCTGGCTGGGCCCCAAAGTGACAAAACTAGACTGTTGGCCCGGCGCTGACACTGACCTCCTGTCTGCTGTTGACCAGGCGAGGTCAGACACACACACACGAGCCTGCCTTTCTTGTCTACACCACTGCAAATACCTACAATCATTTAAATCACGAACTTTAATAGAAAAAATTTAATAAGCTTAGTAGCCCGGTTATTAACCCATGTATGTAGTCTTTGTGTACTATATGTTCTCCATTTTAATGTTTTTTCATTTTTTAATGCATTCCCGGCTTTCATTCCGAATGTTTGTGTTTTTATTTTTTTAGCCTAATCTTCTGTAAAAAAACCCACACTGGTGATGCTCCAAGGCATGTGGCCCCTCAAATGTTTTCAAACCTGTTTTATTCATAAGCATCCAAGCTTCTGATGAACCAGTGCTTTGCTTTCTTTTTTGTTTAGTGTGTATAGAAAAGGTGGAATCTTCAATATACCTGTTAAATACAAGTAGATTATATTTATTATATCCTGATTTGTTAAACCCAAAATTAAACAGGGTCTGGTTTATTTTTTCCATGACTGTATCTATGACCCTATTTGTCATAAAAAAAAAAAAAAAAAAACATTGTGGAAACTAGACAAACTTCAGTCCGGTAATCCTTGATTTTATTTTTTTGTCTGATGATTAATGTTTTTTGATTACAGCTGCTGTTGGTGGCTAAATTTGACCTGAAGTAGTAGTAAAATGAGTGTTGCAACACAGAAAACAGAACATGAGGCTGCAGTTGTATCATTACAATCAGATGTTTCAGATTCAACTTTTTCCGTTATTTTTGGAAGTTCTGAGTTATTTTTGTTTAAAGTGAAAAAAAAGAAACCAAATGGAAAATGCATTTACGTAATCAGTATTGAAAAAGTGCGTTTTCATTAGGATCCAAGCGGTGAAGCTTTGCTGCTACCTAGTGTTTGTTCTGTGTTAACATTTGCTCACATTAATGACCCCCGACAACCTCGCCACTTCAGTTAAACTTCCTTTAATTTTAAAACACAGCATTCAAGCTTCAACGTGACCACAGCCTTTACACGTACACATTACAAAATTATGTATAAAAAAAACAGATCTACAGTGATTTTATTACACAAAAGAGACAAATCTATTAATATTTACATGAATTCATGTTTCTAAGGTAAAATAAAAGAAATGCCTTAGAAATTAATCACAGGTTTTGTTTAAAGAAAAGAAAAATACTTTTTTTCAAATTGGAAATGCTTTTAATTATCTTTATCTGTACATTAGAACAAGATCAATATTACTACTACAAAAAACGAAAAAAAAAAAAAAAAAACCAGAGTGCATCAGTGAATATTTAAAGAAAGCATACATTTGTTTTTAAACTCAGGCTCATTTTCTTGTTTCACAGCCACCAAGGAGCTGCTGGTTGAATTAAAGACATGTAAAAAGTTTCTGAGATACTAAAAGATTTGTGCTTAACGTGGCACCGTCTCAACATCACTTCCTACACCGATCACATCTTAAGAAGCAAGCAGAGGCAGTGGGAGAACAGACATCTCACTCAACATTTGAAAGTTTGTCATGTTGCAACAGATTATTTTCCTAAAAGAGAAATTCCTTTTTCTTTTGCACAGAAAGTAGAGGTTTTCACAATCCTTTCACAGCAGCCACTACCCCCTCTGAGTGTTATATAAATGCTAAAACACATTTGAGGCACTGCATTGCTAACGCATTACATTTCTTCAGAATAATCTCCTGAGAAAAAGCCATATTTTCAAGTCAAAGCTCCCACTGGGTGATCACTGCTGCTTTTTTCTGTGTGAACAGTTTGCAGTTTTTTTTAAATAAAAGAACCACAGAAAGCATTACAAGCCGTTAAGAAGATACAGGGCGCTCCAGAGACCACACACTCTTTTTTTACAGTCATCTGCTGGGAAAAAAATGAGTTCTGGCTTCTCAGTTTCATTCAGCCAAATAAAAACATGTGCCAGGTCCAGATCTTCACAAGTGAACAGCAACTGCTAGAGAAGTGGGGCTCATTGCAATATAAAAACAAAACAAGTGAAATAATAGTGTCTTAAGAAAAATAAAAGACTGTGGTCAGACATGCAATACCACAGGAACACTGGTCCCAGACAACAGGTTTAAGACAGAATGCCACTATAAGCCTAGTGTGTTAGTGTGTGGTGGATGTGCCACAAGTACAGTATGGTTCAAGCTCCAGAAACAGAGTCCTAACAAGCTAAAGTTAATAATCAATGAAATAGGTAGCTTTAAAGATCGTATCTACAGATGTAGGCATTTGCTCCAGAGTAAAGACAGAGTATGTTACAGTACTTAACCAGCTTTAATAGAAGAGTCCATGTTTGATGTCACCCATGTCATCATGAATTCTTAATTAAAATCTTTCAAGTCTATTGCATCAGCTCAGGAGTTCAGTCCCAGCACCCTTAATGATCCACGCAGTGCTAAACAAAGGAGTGTGGAAGTTGGATTAGTAGTATCTGTACGTCGGACTCACAGTTGGCCACCTGATGCATGTCCTCTGGTTCTGCTGCAGCCAAGCAGGTAAAAGCACATTTGGTTCAAATAAAGTGAGACAAGAAAAATAAGCAAGAAGCAGAAGAAATGGAACCGATCACTTGAGGAGAGACTGGATAGAGGAGAAGCTTCAGAGATGTGCAGTGATGTGGATTGGTGGAGATTGGAGAGGTTTAATGAGCTGGAGGGTTGTTGGGATCGGGCCGACTGTTGGCCAGGTACTTTGCGCGCATGCTGGAGGTGTACTGTAAAGAGAACCAGAGAAAAATAGGTTATAATTTCTACCTCTACAGATTTAAAAATGAACAGCAAATAATAAACAGGGTTAAAAAAAAAAATCAGTCTGGTCACATAAAACAAACGAATCCAATGTAGGATTTTCTCATTCTTATTGAACAGCAATAAAAGACACCACCTTTATAGACTGAAAAAAACTTTTAAAAGTTCTGATAAATGAAAAAAATACATCCATTCATTAAACATTAAAAACTGTGAAAAGATATACAGGATAAACAAAACACTACAAGGAGATGGGAGAAAATCCTGCAGAGATGATCTTTTAGACAAGTGCTACAGTCTACATGGACATCAAATTCACAGGAGACAAAAAGCAGAGCAGAACCGTATAATATAACTCTGCTGTAGTCTGCCCTTCCTGTTGTGTGTTCACACCAACAGAACCAGACATTTATATACAGTTGGAATGGATCCATGCATGTTTGGGTGGCAGGAAAACGAGCAGGACAGGGCTGCATTTCACTCCTGTGGAGACGGCCATCTTGGATGCAATAAGGTTAAAGTGTATTTTGTTCTGTGATCATCTGAACAACTTAAAAACACCAGAACTTCTTGTTTTCAGGGAAACATTTATCATTATTTTTTATTAATTGTTCTCCCTAGAAAATGTCAAAACCAGGACAGACTATACTCTGTTGAATACAAAAGGTAAATGGATAAAGGTTTATGAAGCACTGAAGCTTAAACGGATGCTTGAGCTTTTTAAAACAGCAGCTCCATTGTTTGTTTTTCATCACGTGTAACATTACCAAATGCTGGTCTTGTCTAGATCTTGGACATGCTGTACTCTGGGTTTTGTTTCAAGATGAAGACCACAGCAGCAAAATCCTTTTTTTTTTTAACTGAAACCTAGTGTAAAATTCCTGGCTGCATTCCAATGCACTCAATAAAGATTTTTATTTTGAAAATGTCACCTGGGCCCCATTCAGCGAGGGTGAGAAATGAGAGGGGTGACAAAACAAGAGGAAGAGGAACTTTCTAGAACACATATGTGGAGGTTTTTCTCTCTGTACCAAATGCAGAACGCTAAATGAGTCGCCCCAGTTCCCTCCACTCACTCTGCCTGCAGCTCATTCTAAGTTTGTCAACATTTAGCTTGAAGAAAATGTTATGTGGCGATGCTAATTTTGTTAAAATGTTTTTGCCACCTGCTCCTATCACACTGAGCAGTCTGCCAACAAACTGAGTCACTGCACGTCACACTTGGCAGCTTTTTACATTTCCTGAATGAAACATTATCATCATATTTATTTTTGATTTCATGTAAAATTATGACTTTAATCTCCAAACAACAAAGTTAGTCCTAGTTAGTTCAGTTTGCTACTGCAAGTTGCACATTAAAACCCACACAGGTCCTCTTATGCTTTCACTCGTGCAGGATTAAAACGAAAATCTGCTTTTCTGTCATTAAAGTTTTATGATATTTAAATTTTGATCTTTTTCAACTTTGTAAAGTCTCAATAATATAAGGACCAAACGTGCCACAATTAGATAACTTAAAAAAAAAAAGTAGTGATTTAAACATAAATGGAAATACATACAATAACTTAATGAATACAAACACACACACACAGACAAAATTGTTGTTAACCCCTCTGTTAATCACCAAAAAACCCACAATAGTCACTGAAATAACTTGAAACTGACAGAAATAATAGTAGAAATCAACAAAAATCAACCAATGAAAATCATACATGGCTTCTGAATTGTAGTTCAACAGAATCATTTAAAAAAACAAACCAATGAAACAGGCCTGGACCAAAATGATGGTACCTGTAACTTAATACTTTGTTGCACAACATGAGAAAACTGCTCCAGTTGTCTCAGGTTTTCCTTCTCCAGACGGTGTGTTTCAGCTCCTTCCACAGATGTTCCAAAGGATTTATATGGAGGTCACTTCAGAATAGTCCAATGCTTTGCTCTTAGCCTTTCTTGGGTGTTTTTAGCTGTGCGTTTTGGGTCAGTAACCTGTTGGAAGAGCCATGCTCTGCGACTGAGACCAGACTTTCTGACACTAGGCAGCACATTTCTCCACAGAATGCCTTGATAGTCTTGAGATTTCATTATACCCTGCACAGATTCAAGAGACCCTGTGCCAGATGCAGCAAAGCAGTCCCAGAACATAACCAAGCCTCCTCCATGTTTCACAGTAGGGACAGTGTTTTTTTCTTGGGCTGCTTAATTTCTGTGAACAAAGAGCTGATGTGCCTTGTCAAAATCTCCAGTTTTGTCTCACCTGTCCAAAGGACATTCTCCAGAAGCTTTTTGGTTTGTCCATATCATTTTTATGATTTCCTTTAACAGTGGTATCCTCCTCGGTCTTTTCCGATGAAGTCCACTTTAGCTCAAACGACGACGGATGGTGCGATTTGACACTGATGTACCTTGACCTTGGAGTTCAACTTTAATTTGTTTGGAGGTTGTTCTGGCCTCTTTGGTTACCATTCGTACCTTTCACTTCAATTTGTCATCAATTTTCCTCCCGCACCCACATCCAGGGAGGTCAACTAGTGCCCCGTGGACCTTAACTTCTGAATATGTGCAGCTGTAGTCACAGGAACATCAAGCTGCTTTGAGATGGTCTCATAGCCTTTACCTTCAACATGCTTGTCTATAATTGTCTTTGCTAACCTCCTGAGACAACTCTCCTTTGCTTCCTGTGGTCCATGTTCAGTGTGGTACACACCATGTCACCAAACAGCACAGTGACTACTTGTCACCCTTTAAATAGGCAGACTGACTCATTACAAGTCGAAGACACATATAGCGCCTATGATCAAATTATTTTCTATATTTTCTAGGGGTACAATCATTGTCCAAGCCTTTTTTATGAGTTTTTTTTTGTTTAATTATTCAGTTGAACCACAAATCAAAAGCAATGTCTGATTTTCATTGGTGGATATTCAGTAAATGCTCGATTTATTATTAACTTTTGTCAGTTTCAAGTTATTTCAGTGACCATTGTGGGCTTTTCATTCATTAACAGTGGGGTATCAACAATTTGGTCCATGTGTGTATATCTGTAATTATTTAAATACTCCAGAGATATAACATAAATACGGAAATGTGGAAAACATGCATTAAAATGAGGATTTAACTCTATTTAAAAAGCAACTATAATTATTTTAGTATTTTTTAATAATTATTATTTTAAAGTCCTGGTTTACAACACAATTTGCCTTACCCGTTCAAGTCGGTCAGCAGTGAAAACAGTGTGACTGGACTGCACAATGAAATATTAGGATATATTTAACGATTTTTACTTAAGGAATTTAGAATTTAAGTAATAATTACAACATTAAATTATTAAATTATGTATTTCAGGAATTACTGAAATGTAACTTTTTTTTTAAATGTACGCTTTTCCATTTTTTTTTTATTGACCACATATATAAATACTTATTTAAAAGGCTTATTTATTATGAGTTATGGCATTTTTGGCCCTCAACAAAGTAGTTCACCAACTAATGCAAAAACCAAGGATATACAAGTCATAAAAATAGTTGAAGGCATTTATAATTTGATGCATATGAACCACTGATTCATTTGCCACACTGAGTCCGTGAAAAGTTACAGCCGCACATGTTCCTGCTGGTTGAGGGGGTAATTTAACATGCAGGCCAGGGCGACAGCATACAAACATCAGGTTAGACATCAGGTGGGACACTAGGGCAGAGAGGATGCAGAACATGGGGGTGGGGGGTGGGGGGAGTATCTCTGCAACCCCACCCACTGGGAGCCTAAAAGGGGGACAGCAAAGCCAGGACTTTGGGAGGTGATACAGAGGGGGAACAGGCCAGCAGGTATGGTGAGGTGGGGATGTTTTGTACCTGTTAGTAAAGCAGATGAAGTTACCAAAACGATCTTGAACTCTCCGAGGGCTTTAACTGCCAGCAGTGACCGCTGTTACTGTCCGCGGCAGTCAAATACAACTGTATGGGTTCGCAGAGAAAGAACGACAAGAAGAGAGTACAGAGAAGATGCACAAAGCAGTGTCGAGGTCCAAGCAGACACACGGACACGAGGGAGAGCAGGATTTCTAGTGGAGGATCGGGCCAGGGCGAGTCGGGGCGAAATAGCTGAGGTCGGCTGTTAATATCAACTCTAAGGCTTTAAAAACTCTTTACTTGGAAGGAGCTGAAACAATCATGAACACAGGAATGAATCATCAGGCCTCAGATGTTTGTTTGTTTGATGAAGCTCAATCAGACAAACAGCATGGCACGTATGATTGATTGATGTTAGTGATTCCAAAGGGATGGATGGGTAAAATACACACCACACCTGCTTTACGTGTAGTGCACAGTCGCTGTTACTTATCAAGATATTGGAAAAGAATGATATGTAACAGTCTGCTGGTAGCTTTACGTTGTGTAAGCTCTAACACTTTTAAATAATTAGACAAAAAAGAAAAACTTACAGTGGGAGGAGGAGACTCGCGTCCGATCAGTGGCGTGTTTTCACAGCGCGAGTTCTGGAAGTTGGAGTTCTGAGCCCTGTATAATACAACACACAGAGACATCAAATACATGAAAGCCTCTCACATACAGCAGCATACATAAACAACCCAGTTAAAATGCCGGGTTTTAGTGATGTAGAAATGAGACCATGATACGTCGGTTCAAAACTTTTTTCACTTTTCGCTGCTGTTGTACAGAAACCTTGTATCAGGAAATAAAAAACAAATTGCCTTTGAATGTGAATTCATACTGTTTGGTCTAAGTTACATGCTCTTTTTGATACTTTCACTGTAAACTGGTGTTAATAAAACCCCAAAGGGAAGGGTGATCAATAGTATTGATGGAGATGCAGCAGGAAGAAAATAAAAAGAGGTGCAATAATCCACTTGCGTAGGTGCACGCACTCAGAAAGTACTTTGTTGTGTCAGCATCCCATATCTTGACTTGGTAATATTTGCCTACTCCACTTTATAAAGGTTCTCCAAATCCATCAGTGTGTGAGGACGTTAGTTGTGAACTCTAGTTAGGTTATTACAAAACTTGAATGTTCCTCTCATTAAGCAATCTTTTGATGATTTGGATGCATGCTTTAGCTCACTGTGGTTCTGAAAATTAAAATCTTTCTTCATCTTTCTAGCAGATGGCTGAAGGATTTGAGCCAAAACAGAGCGCTATTGGGAATAATTATTTCAGTTTCATCTGAAGATAAATAACCCCAGAGCATGATGCTGCCACCGCCATCTTTTACTGGGGGTATTGCTTTCTGTTGGTGGTGCTCAGTGTTGGTTTTGTGCCCAACATATATTTTAGAACTGTGATCAGAAAGTTCCAACTAGGCTTCATCTGACCATGACACATTCTGCAACGGTTTAGGAGATTTTACACAGGCTTGGATGTCTTCTTTGGGAGAAAACCACTGAACTAATTTTTAGATCAGTGGTACAGAGCATACAGGAGATTTTTGTTGCTTGCAGAAAACCACCGGGACTTGTTGGGAATCCCTGCAGCTCCTTCAAAGCTGCTATCACCAGTTTCAGTCTTGCATTTTCATCGGTTTTGGAAAGAAGTCTCCGTTTCCTCACATTTTAACTCATTTTAGGTGACTGACTTAACCGTTTCATGGTGTATATATAATGTTGTGAATTGTTTTTTAGTACTCGCCTGACTGATACCTTTGTACAATAAGATCAACATAGTATTAGTTTGACAGCGTGCATATTTACTCAACAAGGTTACTGCTGCTTGTTTCCCCGCTAATAAATGTTTTTTCTTCTCTTGTTCAGGATATATGTGAAGTTATATGTAGAAAAAGACGCAAAATAATTCAATAAAGTCTAATTTGTTTTTACAAATTTAAATAGTGCACGCAATAAAACCTTTGCTGCCACCAAGGTTTACACAGAACTAGAAACAGATGTATCCCCTCCCCCAGTTTCATTAGCATGGAGCCTCAGAACGCTTTGCGTTTCACAACCATCACAGCTGGAGAGAAACAGCTGCATCTGCTAACTTTGGGAGAACTAAGCTTCTCTCTGGGGTCAAATAAACTTCTTGAAAACAAGAGGAAGTAAAAAAAAATCTCCCTTACTGTGCCGAGTTAAGAACACGACATGCAAATAAATGTTCTACCTCTTCTGCTTTCACTTACAGTGTCCTCTTGTTGAATAAACATCTTTTTCTAATAGTGGTATCTTACATGTACTCTGTGACAGGTGCGTTGCTGACAGTGTGGGCTGTGGCAGGAATGGATGTCTCACTCCCATAGCTGCTGCCACAGCTGTAGAGGCTGGGCATGTGGACCCGGTACAGGCTGTCGTGGTTCTGCCTTCCGCTGGGGCTCAGAGAGTCATCTTCACCATCTTCATTGCTCCTGCAAAAACAGAATTTTAAAATGACCACCAGGGGGCGCCACTCATCTGCCTCTGATGACAATGAAGCATAAACTTGCCACAGTCATGTTTTTATTTTTTCCTATGATGTGTTTTTAATCATTTTAGGATGGAAAAACAAAAAACTGTTATTTTAAATAAATAAGAAACAGCATTGTATTAACCTCATTGTAACTGGATAGTGTTGAAAAATAGACTAGTGCAATTTATTCCATTTCAACTAAAATAAAAGTGCTTTGTTAAGCAAACATTTTGCATGAAAAAATGAAAGATGATCTCTTCTGCAGACAGAAAGGTGGATTCAAATAATGAGTCACCCAAACTTCTAGCAAAATAAGAAAATGCTGCATGTCTTCCTCTAAAGTTCATGGCCACCCACTGCTCCACTTCCATCATACCTCATTTATGACATCATATAGTAACATTTAGCATAAGTCCCTATGCATTTCATCACACATACATGTTGGCAAGGGATTCCAAACAGCATAATTATAACTCAATAGCTATAAAACAAATGTTGCTCTCTTTGTTCAGATTTCAGATGGGGTAAAATAATTAGCTGGCATACTTCATTACGACTGTACTGCTGAACAAGCGTAGCGGGGAACACTGAAAACAGCAGACAGACGAAGCTTTTGCTTTGTGACAGGAAGCACCAGCTGAGATAAAACTGATAAACATGCTCCCCCCTATGATAAGGAGAGATCAGTTCATTATGTGGGCAGGCTTCAACTTCTTCCCAACTAGCAACTCTGCACTCATTATCCTGCTGCTAACGGGAGAAAGAAATCACAGTGATGTTACACTTCTGCTGCAGAAAACGATACTAGATCAGTTAGAGGTTGTATTAGATTTTGGCCAACATGGCACAATTAGGTAGGAAGTCTATCTGTTAAAGCAGCTGGAGTCTAATGGACTTTTGGATTTTTGTTCCCAGATCATTTTGGTGTAAAGTAAAAAAAAAACCTCAACTAAAAAGCCTGATTTATTTTTATTTTTTTACCATAAATGATTAATAGGTTTTCCTCTTGAATTATTTATCACTCCATATACCATTCTGAATATAAAGTTGGCATGAAAGCTTTTGCACAACTACATCTGTGGAGGTTGTGCTTTCCACGAAGGTAGTGTCTGTCTTACCGCTTGCCTCGCCAGGTGTGAGGCACGCTGCAGACAATCGAGCTGAACATGAGAGCTGTCACGAAGGAGAAGAGCAAGAGGTAGATGAGGCCTTCCAGCCCATCATAGCACAGTCCCGTCATTCCCTGGACGTAGTCCTGCAAGACAAATTCAACCTACGTTCAAATTCCTAAAGCCATACATGAATAGACTGGTAAAGTTAATAAAAAAAGTTTTTAACTATAAATGAACATACAAATGCTTTTCTGTGTGCACCTTTGGAATTACGAATCCACTGGAGAGCAACCCCCTATTAAAAAAGGACTGCCAAATTCATAATACAGCATCAAAGGGACAAGTACTTACATATAGGACACCAAATTTTATCTAGAGTGACAACTCTGCAAGTTCCACAGGCATCAAAGATGGGATGCTTTATACAAGTTAGCTGCTGTAAAATCTGCCTGAACGAATCAGTTTCCAGGTCTGAGCAGCGCTACAGCGAGACAGTGTCTCCGTTTGTAGTCTCCTCGTCTCTGCTCACCATGTGCAGGCTGCGACAGTCCACCAGGGCAGTGAGCTGATGAAGGCTGATCTCTGTGGTGTTCAGAATCCCCTGAATCTCTTCCAAACTTCCCTGAGAAGAAGTGAAGAAAACACCACAATTGTACAGCTGTAAGACTAACAAAAGAAGAAACATTCAGAGCCAACATGACAAGATACGAAACCTCGGGAACGTTTTTCTGTTCCTGCTCGCAAAAATGGAAGTGATTCACTTCTCGATTATCCATTCAAAGCACATTTATCAGGGATGAGCCATTTATAAATAGACAGCAAGAGCTGAAAAGCAGATTTTAATTTGTGATCATTTTAACTGTCTCAATTTTCCCTCTAGTCAACATTTTAGCCTTATCTTTAGCTCAAAATGAATCTGCTTGCCTGATAAAATAGTTTGAACCTGAGCAAATTTCTCTGTGCGTGTATGTTGGGAACACATGCCTCCCTCTGTTTCCAATGTCAGCTCTCATTTATGCCTCCATCAACACCGTGTAAAAACCAGTGATGGACAATACCAGTGTTGTGTGGACAAGGGGCAGTGAAAGCCTAATGCAGCTAAATGAACATAATGCAGGTCCCAGGTGGTCTGTCAGCTAATCTTTGTTCGACAGATGCAGCTCCCCGTTCTGCAGGTCAGTCAGGTCCCATTCACTAAGATATTCTGTCACCACAACCAGTTTCAGTCTTCCATACCTTACCTTTGTCTGTTTATATTCTGTGGTGGCAGAGCGCAGCAGCTCAGACACATCATCCTGCATCTCTACTAAGGCCTTATGGCTCCTGGAAAGCCTCTGGAAGGGAAAGGATTAATACAATGAGAAACAACCCAGAGGAGTTAAAAGTTTTAAAATTCTTAAAACCGTCACAAAAAACCTTCAGCAAGATATTAGGAGACATTTTGTGAACACACATGGATACCAACAATAGATGCCCTTGACATCTGGAGCACTCAAAGGTTTTGACTTATTGATGTGGCCTGAAAGTGTAAAAGGTAGGTAGGCCATTTAGGGCAATAAGTCTGACAGCAGATAGATATCCTACAGAAACATGGAAGCTACCCTTCCTTGTTTTAGATTTTCCTTCAAAAAGAAGCCAGACTTCTTGTCATTTTTTTTTTACTTATATCTAAGACTATTTCTCCAGGCTTTATAAAAAGACTGTTAACCATTTTAATTTAAACCTTTGGACAATTTTTACCACTCTTTTTTAGTCTAATCCTTCCACCCGTCTATTCCCGTTTAAACAAAACGCAGATCTAAAGTTTTTTCTGGAAATATCAATCTTAAACAGATGAACTGTGCTTTGTATAAAACACAAAACATTGAGACCATACGGGTGACAGTTTACAAATACTGCATACAAAGACAAAACTTTTTTAACTCACCAAAATGAGACTAAATCTTTTCAGTTTTAGGTCAGTCAGAAAAACCAAAAGTATTCGTACTTGGTAAATTATAGAATCAAGATAGATTTGATCAAATATACATTTTTTTCTTTCTTGAGATTCAGACTTTTGCACAAATTTCCTTTGTATTTGGTAGAATTCCCTTTTAACTGTATGACTTAGTCAAACATTTTAAGTATGCCTCCAACAGCTTCTCACAGTAATTTATTCGAATTTTGTCCAATTCCGACTGACAGAATTGGTCCAAATGAGTCAGGTTTGTAGGCTACCTTTGTTCACAGAAAAACAAATTCTCAAATTCTCCATGCAACAAAGATCAACTGACTCGGTTGCCCTTAACCCACATCATAACTAGCATGGTGGTAATCTTAGTGTTATTATCCATTTGGACAACCCGTGTGTGCCGAGGATTTAACTTCCTGGCTAATGTCTAAAGATATTTCAGTATTTCCACAAAATTTTCTTTCCTCACGACGCAATTGTTTTTTTTGACTTGCACCAGTTATTTCTGCAGAAAAAATATTCCCACAACATGATGCTGCCACTCCCGTACTACACAGGTGAGATGGGGCTTTCAGAATGACAAAATCTTTTGATTATCCCATGGTGTCATGCAATGAAGAAAAGTATATCCACAGTTATGAATATATATGCATTTAAGTCAAAGTTGTTAAGTAATGCCATCGTCTAGAATTTCCCAAGATCTTTAATGGCATCTTATTGTATGAAAACCTCTCAATAAGGAGAAACTGTTAAAACTCTCTTACTCATTATTCTGGCATTTAGCAAAAAGAAACGATTTATGTAAGAACTACCTTTGGTGACCTAAAAGAGGAATTTTGATTCAATGTTATACACTGAGGCCAAATAAGGTTATGTAACTTTTCATACAGTACATGTTAACAGCTTTTTTTATTCTGATATCTTACGCTACATCTGAAACATAATAAAGGTAAATGTCAAAAGGAGCTTGTAGCCACAAAATTGGAATATCTTATCATTAATGGCATTTTGTTCCTTAAAGGTAACTGAATAAATCAAGACAGAAAAGTAGAATACTCAATACCAAGTATGCATCTCAAATAAGTGAACATTATCTAATAATCATGCCCTTAAAAACAAATTATGAAAAAACAAAAAACAAAAATCACACAAAAATTGCTGCAAGACAAGTGGAGCCACGGCAACAGTGACAAAAAACAAATATGACAATAGCAAGGAAAAAGGTCATTGAAAGAACAAGAAAAGTCAGAACACTCAGCTAAATAGAAATTGTGTCTTTGGATCAGGGACGGTACCATCCAACACCCAATGGGAACCATTAAAAATGTTCATTTTAATCATGTTTATTATTTGGAGGTACTACAACCGTTTTTCTTTAGGAGAAGAAAACAAGAACAAATTAACCAGGGTTTGCTAAACATCTTTACACAGATTTTACTAGTGTGCAAACAAACAAATGTTTAATGAATGCAGTTTGCACAAACTCAATGCTATTAGCATGGACACATGCTGATGTGCATCAGTTCAACTCCCTGAGGAAGAGAAATTTTTTTAGAGCTGCAAAGGAAAGAAAACATGCTTGCTTTGAGGCCTTCAAAGAGAGCATGTTATGCTGTCATCCCTTAGATCCGAGTTGTAAACACATGAAGTAAACATTTTAGAAAAAGAAGTTCATACTTTTAAAATGCAAGTGCAACAAACCTGCTGAAAGGGGTTGGTTTGCTCCAAACTGCAACTAAGGTAGTACTGCAGGATCTCTGAGAGTCAGCAAGGAGGAACAGGGACAGAAAGCAAAAACAGATTCATAAAGCACATATTTATCTTAATGTAACTGACACAATATAATGAATATCGTTTTATTCATTTCTGAATTATTGTTCAGTCCAATAACTGTCAACTGACCGGTCTTTGACAAGAAGTTATATTTATTTGACTAAAATCCATAAGTTGGTTGAAAAGGTGAGGCACTTCTCTTGGTAATTATCTGACAAGACTGACCAGTCACTACTGAAGTATCACCACAACACTGTGGAAACTCCTGAATCTAATTCAATCCATTTCACAGAACGATTTCATGTAAGGGTGGAGTTGCAGCACTGACTGAGCTTAATCGGCTTCTACAGCAGCAAAAGGCTGCAACAGAGAGGGTTTTAAGAACTTCGTGCCTGAATAAAGAAATGCCACGTGAGAGACATTGAAATGTAAAAAAATGACAAACAGCAGAAAAATCAGGGTTCAGATCGAGTATATTTATTTGTTCTGAGAAAGCATCTTGCTTATACCTACACTAAGTTCTGTTTTCTGTCTTTACAGTTTTGTTGAAGCACAGAGATTCCATTATCTTCTATCTAGTCGTGTTTCTGTAATTCCTTCTGACTTGTTGCAGCTTGCAGAGTACGACTATGGATGAGGCAACCTAAACGCTAAGAAGTCTTCCAAAAGATACATGAAACTTACAAAACTTTTAATGAATTCTTTGAAAGCATTGAAACCAATACACTGCACAAACCCAGGGAGAGGTGCAGGTATAATTCCTCCTACTGCACACAGCCTTGTAAAAACACCACCAGTGCCTGTTACATCAGTGTTGTTAATGCTCTGTTACAAGACTGAACCTGGATTCTGCTTGAGTACAAAGTGAACCAAGGAGGATTGTAATTATTAGAGGTTTGGACTTTCACTTGCGATTACCACCCACTTCCGTTGGTGAGAAATCCTTCACATATGACTCAGAAGTACTGCAACACAACCATGTGCACAGATCCAAGCTGTGACAACACCACCGCCACCGAACTGACACATGGTGTTAGTGACATTCAAACTCACTGCTGAGTCAGTTGATTTGCGTTCTCTCTCTCTCAACACAACTAAGCACCAGTGGAACGCAGGAAAGAACAAAACGCACGCAAGTCTCTGTAAGACCAGCTGACAAGCATGAATATTAGGAGGAACGGATTTTCCGATCTCAGTGGATGACGCTGGGACAAGGTTAAATGTAGCTAGTGCTGAAACAAACAATACAGCTTGATGATAACTTAGACTGATCAAAAAAAAAAAAATGCTTTTACTACGTTTTAAACGGTACTATAAATGATAAAAACAAGCAGTTTTGTAATACTCTAATACATTAGTAATGAACCACAGACCAATCCAGTGTAAATAATAACAGACTTCTAAATAAATCACCAGCTAATGCAAAAGAATAGCTCATTCAGCTATTTACTTCAGGCAAGGAGGGATCATATGCTTAATGAGAATGTTTTCCAGCAACAACAAGGTAACTCGTTTTACACTGACCGTAGATACTCACCTGAAATGAAACCGCACCAAATATAAACAATGGCAGTATGAAAAGGGCCTAGCTGTCTGTTGCATTCAACCACTGGTAAATGCCACAGGAGTCTTAATAGCCGCAGACCTGTAATCACACATTGGCGCTGTGTAGAGAGGAGTCCATCTATTGGGAGGAGTTTTCCCACCAGCAGTGATTCTATGGCGAATTTAAGTGGCACTCCTACACTTGTGTCTGCAACTTAAACACTTTGTTATCGAAGCAAGGTCTTTCTAAAATATTCCTCAGCAACAACAACAACCATTTTCAAGTGGTGTTATTGTCATCTAATGATTTTTTCAATTAAAGAAATTAAAATAAACCTCTAATCAGAATTTTAACCGAAAACGTTGCACAAAATTCCACATTTTTGGTGGTTTGTTTTGAAGGAAATATAACCAACTGCGACTTTAAGCCCAAAGTACGTTCTGAACTGTGTACGGTTACACACATGGTTGGATGGATGGACACAGTGACAGATGGACAGACTAATGGTTGGACAGATAGACAGGTACGATCTTAAGACAAGTTGTGTCCACCTATCAGAAGTGACCAGGCTGAACAGCACTGATAGATTCACTGAAGTTGCTGTTTAGTTGCTCCGCAAGTTTTTTAACTTCATGAAACTTTAAAAGATTCTGGCAATCAGAAGAACTGACCGAAAAAATGACGATCAAAACATCTTCTTCCAAAATGTCTGAGTAAACACTTAACAAAGTGCAGTCAGATTTAGGTACTGAGGGTTATTAAAGTTTAAAAATTAAAAATAATTCAACATCTCTCACAGATCATCTTCAAGAAGGGAGAAAAAGTAAAAATAATATGGTTTCTCTACCCCAGATTACAGAAATTAGATTATCTATAATACAGCTGAGGTACAGACAGGGCAACAGCACAAGAAGTAAAATAGTTGATGAAATAAATGTGAAAATAATTGTAGAAACAGCAGGAAGCAATACATCTAATAGCAAAGGAAAACACTTGTGCTATCAAGAAGAGTTCCTGATGAAATATGAGAAAGGCAACAGCTGCAGAAAGGAAAAAATATATATACTGAGAATTAAAGAGTTATGTAGAGAAAATACTCAGAACTATGTCCCTTTTGTTTTGTTCTGTTGAATTAATTGAAAACATTGCGAAATGCAAATATCCTAAAAGAATTATGTAAAAATTATAATCTAAAAAAAGATTTCTTTACCCCAGCATTAAATCAACCCTGCTTCATTAGCTGCATCAGCCTTTATACAGACAAAATGTAAAAGCATTAATATAACACAGATCAGTAAATAATCAATAGCAAATCAGCTCTTATTGCTCATATTACTTCAACAGCTCAGTGATTACAGGCCCATGTTCTAATTTCTGTTTGCTTGCATGCAGCAGCAATCATTTTCAGGAAAAAGCTCAGTTAGCTGAGCTGATGTTGGCAGCAATTTCTAGGGGCATGCTGTCTTACTGCCACAAAATAATCAGAGCATTGAGACGACAAGAGAGGATGAGACTAATCCCCATCTAGCATTAGATGGACTGTATCGCTAGTTTTAGGGTATGACTGCATCTTGTGTGTGTCTGAAGATATAATAGAAGAAGTCATACCTTTATTGATGACCCCATACTGATCCACCACTGAGGTAACATATGTATCAGGAGCAAAGCAAAAGTCACTTGAGCTCTGAAAACAAGACGATTGAGTTGAAATTAGTCAAAGATCAACCCAAATTACATTAAAGGACATGAACACACATTTAAGTAATTACTGTAAAAAAGGAAAAAGCGGCCTCAATCTAAGCTGAAAGAAATGATTCATGCACAGGAGCCAAAGACTACAAACTGAATCATCAGCAGAGGAGAAAATCCTTCACACGTAAGCAGACTGTCCTTTATCAACATTAAAACCAGATGTTTATTAAAATTAAGTAAATGAGGAAAACATCTGGAGCTATGCTGCCCTATTCTGCATTTTATTACTTTATATTCTCCATGAAGAAAGCAAACCTCCAGCTCCCCCTTCAGCAGAATGGCTACAGTCCTAATAATGGCTGTTACGCTTGAGCTACAGGTCCTAACCACTGTTATTAGTCTTCAGGATTTCTAGAAAAAGCGACGTGACCCAAAAAATGAACACAGGTGATTATTCCAACTAAACCCATAAAAATATGTCAGTATTAAACATGTATTTATTCTGAGTTTCAAATTATTATGTCCATATTTTTAGAGGGTTACAGAATTTATGAGTCCATAATTTGAGTGTTTCACCTCTAATTTTATCAGGACTCTTAACAGAAAAAAAAAACACCTTTTATCAGATAACAAAATGCATGGAACAGAGCAGTCCCACCAGGTAAAGAAGATCATGTCCTGCAGACACTCACCACAGAGACAGCCAGTTCCAGCCCCAGGGAGACCCAGCTGATTAGAAGAGCCACTACACCGAACAAGCACACCCTGTGGGAAACAAGAGGTCAGGAGCACATCTCACCAGCAGTATTAGACCATGAACTCTACTTACCAAAAGAGAGGCTTAACATAACAAAGTTGATTTAATTACATGGTCAAAGCAAACAGATTCTGGGCTAAGCTGCAACTAAACAAAGATCATTCTGAAATGTTTCCTAACCTTGACATTAGCACTTTAACTATGTTGCAAAAAAAATTTGGACCTAGAATGTTGACTGCTAGACTTTAATAACGATGCAGAAAATAGCCCAGAGAGAAGATAGTGATTGCAAGTAATTGCAGACGGCAAAATGTGGGGATAATATTGAAAAACAAATAGGTAGACATGTTTGCTAAGCTCACTGCCAACTGGTGAAAATCTATAGGATGTTTAAATTTGGACATGATGTGAGGAATAAACAGTAAGATTCCCTGTTAGTATCAATTTATCTAGAACGTTAAACTAATTTATCTGAACGACTTCCATGCTAAGTTAATCTTTGATTTTATGACTTACTAGAAGGAGTCATACAATTCCTGCTGCAACTGAGGTTTTATTGCATCGTGTAAACTTGTTGCTATAGATCAATAATGTGGGAAAATAATGATGAAATGAGGAGACTTACGCTATAAGTATTCCCTTTGAGTTGCGAATGAGGCCAAACAGAACAAGGAGGCAGATGAGGATGTCAAAGAGCAGCAGTGTGATGTAGCCCAGCCACCTGTGGAGATAAAGTCATCATTCTCCCTCTGAGACACGCTTCAAACCGCGTTGGCAATTATCAACAAAAGGTGATTTGTGGTTTTCAAATCTAGTTATACCAGTCTACAAAAAATATGTACATAATGAATTCCTTGTGTTTCTACTGTTGCTGCATCACCTCCATCTCAAGAACGTATCTCAGTGTGAAAACAGAAATAAAAGTACCACCACACACTAAAATCTGGCTTTATAGTGCACTGTGAAACACTTTAGCTGGCATTCATACTCATGTTAAACGACATTGTAGGAGTAATGAGTAACAATCAGTTCCAATTGAATTTGGAATCAATAAGAAAGTAACATTTGAACAGAAAGGCACTCAATACAAAAAAAAAGCTAGGCAAAATTTGAGTTTCTTCAGAGGCACAGACAGTTTCTAACCTGATCATCTAGTCAAGTCTATTTATATATGTCGCTTTTTAGCAACAAGGCACTCAAAGCGCTGTCCATGAGGAAAAACATTGAAATGATAATGAAAATCAAACACAGAAAAACAAATCAAATGACATTAATAATCCATGGGATCGATCTAGCGTTAATGATGTACCACTAACCATAAAAACACTGAAATAAGATAGATACTCTGTGTGAAAGACAGCTGGTATAACTTGCATTCAGTCATACTGCAACTCGGTCCAGTCAAAAACAGTAAACGAGCCTATTTACCTCTTAAACTGACAGTTTTAATAAACAATCGTCCGGCCTCGAGAATGCAGTTTAGTAGTACAATTTTTTGTTGTTAAATCTTCAGGGTTTTAGTAGCTGTAGTACTTGCTGCTCTGATTTCTAGTTGTGTAGATACATTAAAGTGCACTGAGAGTAAAAACATTACCCTGATAATGAGAAAGGATTTGATTGCCTCGTTTTAGGGCTTATAGGCATATTTAAATAAACCACACACAAATTGTTGGTGAAGAAAGAGGGAACTGTTGATGACTACATATAAAATGGACTGAATATTCTCTTGAATGAGCAGTCGAGTGTCTACTCTTACATAAACAACCCAAACAGTGTAAATAATATTTTATAAACACTTTTTGCTTCATTAAAACTATCTCTGGAGTCACTTGTACACTTTTGGCATCATGTAAGTAGTCTGGCTAAATTGCCATTTTTATTTTTTTGAAAACTTCTAAGTTCACTGCAAGCGTATGCTGCCTAATGATGCGCTGAAGTACCTTCTCTTGATCTGCGCTTTACATTGGTTCCTTCTGTAGACTTCCAATCAACATCTACGAAAATCAATTTAAGAGAGTACAGCCACTCAGCATCATTTCACCAAAGCTCTCAATAATACAGGAAATGGAGATTAAAGGCAAATCAAGTTTCCACAGGGCGGGCATTACAGTTTCAGTGTGTCTGCACATAAAGTTGGTTATTAAAAAGATACGACAAATATATTTTTCTGTTTTCTACTGCTCTTTGGAGTACACCATTACAGTCTTACCTATACCAGTCATATAGCTCGATGCTGGTGGACAAATCCTCCAGGGATATGAGGTTGTTGTCCCAGAAAGGAATCTCAACCATCTGTCTGACCAGCTCATCCAGTTGGCCTTGCAGCTTGTGGATGATGGAGAGGTAGTCTGCATGCTGAGCATACTGACCCTCAAGCTGTTGCAGATTGTTGTCAACTGTCTGGTTCAACGACGACGTACTATCATATACCTAGCGTGAACACATGGACATATGAGGACATGACAGTGTTCAGAGGAAAGAAAGGCAAAGTTGTATTTAAACCAGGGATGCTCACAGCAGACGAATGTTGAACTATTAGACATGTTCATATGACTGCGCTCTTGGTCTTACCAGCTTTTGAACTCCAGTGATTGTGCGGTTAGCGTGGCGGAGGGAATACGTCAGTCGATTCACTCCATCACAAGTCTCGCCATTCCCATAGAAACCGACAGCAATGCCAGCACTGAGGGGAGACAAGAAAAGAAGGAGGGGAGACAGGCTAGTGAGGAGGAGGGGTTGGCAAAAAAAGACAGAGAGGAGACAGAGAAGAAACCAAGTGCGGGGGACAGCCAGGCAGGGTGAGAGGCGTGTGAACTCTGTTTTAACCCTGTCGGTTCGGACCCCCGTCAACAGGCTCCTTTCAGCCTCGGCAGAAAGACCCTTTAGAGAACCATGGAAACAGAGAGGAATGGACCAGCAAAAGCCCAAAACCCCACGCTACGCCTGACAAAGGCTGCAGTCAGCCAGTAGATCAGCTCTCATTGGCTGTAACAGGCCTCAAACAGCTCAGGCAGCTACACGGGCAACAATTTCAGGAAAGGATGTGCTTCGTTTACATTTATTCGTTGTGGCTTAATTTAGAGTAACGTTATGATGCATCGTCTTTCAGACATATTCATACTTCTTGAAGTTTTTTATATTTTGTCATGTTATAACAACAAAGGCCAATGTATTTCTTATGAATGTTATGTGATAGACCAACAGTAGTACATCACACACAGTAATTAGGTTGCTTCTGAAATCAAGTAGTATCAAAGTAAAGAAGGCTGAACAAAAATAGATGGGACACTTCAGATATTTATTTCTAAAACTTTTTATGAATGTGCAGAATTTCCCCTCACTTCCCAATAATGCACTACTTTCATTGGTCTCACACAGTGGTTCTCAATACCCGGGTCGCTGATCAACAAGCGGTGGTTTATGAGATCCCCTATAAATCAAACTAATTTCAAATCATGATAACGATTAAGGGACATTTATGACATAAACGTTAAAATGCATTGTAAACACTACTTTCAAATAGAGGAAAACATCATACATACAACATGCTTGTATACGCCCGATAGGTGGGGTCACAAGTCTCATTATGGTGTGAATTTGTAGGTGGAAAGGTTTCGGAACAAATAGTCTACCACATAAAATCCTAATAAAACAAATGTTACCTTTTAACACACTGCAGAAAACCTTAAATGACATGATTACTTTTACAAAGCACTGCATATAAATACCAATTATTTCTATAAGAAACAATAAAATGCCTGTAAGTTAGGAGTATCGTCGTTCCTCCTTTCAGCATGACTCTGTATTAAATGCCGAACAACCTATGAGTTGATCTCACCAAACGCATTGATGACAAGAAAATTCCTACAAACTTGGACTAACATGGATAAACCGACAGGCCGGAGTGGATCTGGGAGTTTTCCTTCTTCCTGTATGGCCGCTAATCTCTTCCTCTCACACTTTGCAGAGTAAAAAAAGCCCAACTAAAACCGGGTAAATATCCTGCTGTCATGAACCCACGGAAACGCCTTTATATTTGGAAAATAGTTAGGGAAACATTTAAAATAACAACAGATAATCGCACAGTTCAGCGCTTTTTGCAGTTACACAGACAACTTTACAGACTAAATCTAAAAAAAAAACAAAATCAATACAAGCTAAACAAAGCACTGAAACTAATCTGATCTCTTCAACCTTTTTTTTTTTGTTTCCTTCCTATTTTGGCTAAAACATTTGTGCGTGGGTACAAGCGCACAGAGACACAGCGATTGTGATGCAGTTCTTGTACTCATCAAGTCCCTGAGCTCTTTGTGCTACTCTGAATCAACTGTGATGGCTCTCTGGAGGCTCCCCAACAGGAGGAGGAAAACAGGAAACCAACGCTATGTTCAAGGACAGAAAACATGACCAGATGGGAAATTCTCACACCTCTCTACCTAATAACAAAAATATCACTAAAGCACAGAAAGTGAAGCCAACACTGAATGCAGAGGCAAATATATAAAGTAAGTGTACTTCTCACCATCATATTCAGATCCTTACAACAATACAACCCACGCAGCTACAGTTTGAATGAGAGAAAACACCGACTGGTCAAATAATTTAGGTCTTAATCAGCGTAGCAAGATGGATTCTTTCATGATTAAATCCGACTGCATGCTGGGCGCTAGCCGCGACCATGGGGCTATAACACGCGAGCATGTGGTCACATCAAAGCGAAATGTAGCACAGTGAATCATGAACGTGGGCGAAATGAGAAGCTAATTATGCTTGGCAACTTGAATTCATGGACTGAACCGTCGCCAGCGCGGTCATGTGTTTACACTCACCTGCACACGAGTGTTGCGATGATGACGCACCAGGCCGTGCAGCAGCAGTCGGCGTTGGGTTGCTCAGTGGTTTTGCTCCGCCGGCAGCAGAGCCAGATGGAGTAGAAGAGTAGAAACAGGAGGTCCAGAGCCAGACAGGCAAGCGCTACACCTCCCAGCAACAAGATGGACTGAAGGAAAGAGGAGCAAAGTTATAAGAACGTGTCTTTGTGTCAATGACAAAGGCAATAATGGATCTGTCTCCTATGCTTTAATATAATAATTTACAGTCATGGTAAAACTTTTTAATTTGTTGTTTAGTAAGAAATATTCACTATTTTCTGACTGAGGAAAACATTGGCTGAAATAACTTCAGCGAGATGCTTCTTAAAGGCAACTTCAAATCTCCTCAACACAGAATTCAGCAGTCAGATGTTTGACGTTTCTTGCATGAAACAACCCGTTTCAAGTCACCATGTGGTTTCTCACTGGGATTAAGATTTGGACTTGAGCGTTCCAGGAATTTCCAGGCCAGTCCTTTGTGGACTTACCGGTATGTCATGGGTCACTGTCATTTAGCAGGGTCCAGTTGTTCTCCAAGATTATTTATTTAGATATGGCCTCATATTTTCCTCAGACGCCCTCCGAAACACAGGAGAATTTATGCCGGTTGAAATGATTGTGAGCTGAGCGGGTCCTGCTGCAGCAGGCTGAGCCTAAACCACAACACTTCAATGTTTCATAGTTGACATGAGGTTACTTCCTGGAATGTTATATTTGCTTTAAGCTCAATATGTCCTCTGTTCTGGGGTCCAAATAATTACATTTTATTCTCATCTGTCCAATGAACATTTTTTCAGGAGGTCCTGGTCTATGTCTCTGTTCTCTCTGCCAAACATTAGTCTGACATTTATGTTGTTCTTAGAGTTCAAAGGTGTCCCTCTATGCAAACATCACATGAAAGTTACATTTGTGTAGGGTTTCTCTAATTTTAGGGGCATTCTCCATCATTTCAACAGAGCATGATCACACTGTAGGACTTGTGGTTACATTTAAGGGTTTTTGGAGACTTCTTTAAGCATCTTGCAGTATTCCTTCAGGATGAACTTCCTCGAGCGGACAGCCCAGGGCAGCTGTACTGAATTTTCTTCACTTGTGTACTATTTTGCTTCCAGTGCAAATGGCTGATTTCAAATTCCTCTGAGACCTTTTTAAACCCCTTATCAGACTCATAGGCTGCTGCAATGTTTTTTCTAAAGTCCACAGACAGCAGGGTTGATCTCACTACAGTGTTCACTCTGACTTTATAAAGTTTCAGTTGGGCAGGCTTGCTTCAACATGCTGAGAAACAATGTTTGAACCATATGGACCTGATGTGACATGCCTTTGTCTGATTTTATTTATTTAAAGTGGGTTTACAAGTCAGGGAGTTCCTACTCATTCCTTAGTGAAATTATTTTTTACATTACAAAGTGCTAAATTGTATTTTCTTCAGTTTATATTCAGATAAATTACTTAAATGTCTCAGTACTCTTATACCGATATCAAATATCCTTAATGTCTAAATATTGACAGGGTCTCATAGGCTGTTCTATTTCTATTAAACCAACAAGCACATTTATTGCTAGAATAATAATAATAATAAAACTTAATCACATATGTACAATGTTAAAGAAAGACATGATGCGCTGAATAAAGCAGCCGTGTGAAACGCAGGGGGGAAAATGTAAAAAGAATTACCTTACAAAGTACTGTAAAATAAAAACAAAAGAAAAAAAACACCTTCGTGAACAAGAGTACTGACAGTATTTCCAAGCTTAGAGTGGAGTAATGTACAGTAATAGTTAAACCTCTCCGCCAACAGCAACACTTCATACAGTATGTAGGTCAGGCAGAAGGTTTCTGTGTTCACTGCAGACTCCTGAGGATACATGTCTGAGGCAGATTTCCAAAACCTTGGGTTCTTCTGCTTGCTCCATTTTTATCCCTTCAATGGCTCACTGTAAATTACACATTACTCTAATGACCGCTCATTTCAACACGTGAACTTATTCTACTCTTTAGAGACAAGAAGAGCTAACCTTCAAAGAGCGGTGAAACTGCTCCTTTTATCTACTGTGACACACGCTTGTGACAGACTGGCTGATCACACGCAGTTGGATGACTTCTTGGCTCTTGCTGCTCTGCAAGTCTCAGCGAGGAGTAGAAAAAGACTGAACAAATGCGCTGTAATTTAGGTGCATCTCTGACACACTGCAACACGGCAGTCACTCAAGGTTGCATCATTAAGAAGTGTTTAAATAGTAAGCAACAACGACAGCTCGGCCATCTGGACGAGTTGAAACCTCTTTTTAAGCCTGTGGGGGAAGAGCTGCATTAACAATAATTAGCAGGATGTCATCATAGAAGGTTAACGACAACCGCTTGTAGGATGAGGCTGTGTTAGCATCCTTTCCATGACATTTGGCATTATGAATTTGTGAAGGGAGAAAAATGACATTTCCTACTTGTTCAATTACCTGTGCATTTAAATACACAGAATGCTCCACAAAAACAGAGATACTATTCCGATCCTGTTCCTGTTTGTACATGCCACATTGCAAACCCATCTATTGTGGATCCAATAAGCTTCAGGAGGACCAGTCTTGCATAACACTGAAAGAACTGAATCATTTTGTCCGATTTCACTAAATCCTGTAGGAAATAAACAGAGCTGGCAGCAAACATTAGACGCCCACATGAATTGAAAGAGGACGAAATAAGAAAATAAACCGTTTCATGCCTTGAGATGAACTTTTCCAACCTGCATACCTGTACAGCATCAAGTACATCTCCATTAAACCGCCAACGCATGTCTGCGACATATCATCCTGCTTCTCAGGAAGCATGAATCACTTCTTCGTTTTTTGAATCATGTCCTCCCATTTAAGTGCACTACAGACGTAACTTAAAAGACCTTTCGGGGATCATGCCTGACTCTCAAGCAGGACCAGCTTCTTAATTATGTTTTTGCTTAAAATGTTTTAGAGAACTTTTTTGTTCTTTATAAAAAAAAAACAAAACCCACCCAAAAGTTGGATCTTACAAAAAAGAAACAAAAAAAAAATCCCACACACCCCTAAACACCTATATCAACTGGTACTGGTTAAAGTTTCCCATTTAAATCCCAAAACAGTATCAAAATATCTTCTGGCTGGTGCCAATCCCTGCTGAGGTGGTCACCAATCCAGAACCTTTTAAGTAAAAATAGAAAAAGGCATGATAATTATGACTATAATGAGACAAATAAAAACTACAGGACCTACTGGAAATAAGAAAAAACAAACAGCTGAACCAGCTGTTTCGAAGGAATTTGAGAAATACAGAACTTCTGCTAACATGCCTTCGAGAAAACGATTTTTAAAACCAAGCATCATTTGTACTAAACTTGTGAACAAATCCAGCTCCCCCAGCCTTAGCTGATTAACAAGCTGTGTAGACTCTTTGACCTTTGCCTATGGTTAAAAATGCCTTAATCAGACTGGTTACTCCTTTTCTTTGTTCGTTTCTTCTTTTTATTTACAGAACTATGTCAGAATTATAAATATCTATGTGTGGGGTACAAGCTATGATATTGTAAGCAAAATATATTATAAAGTACATGATTTCTTATGTATTCTCAGGTTTGTTTTGACTCCACACCAAGCCACCTGGCTTGTTTCTGGAAAAGGTCAAGGCCTGGATAGCACAGGTTGAGCCAGATGGTGACATGGATCACATGGTAAACAGAGCAAACAGGTGTAAACCTGCCACAATAAACCAGTAATCTTTAAATCCAGATTGGAAACTCAATTATTGAATTGTACACAGAAAAAGCCCTCATCATACTGCTCACAATTAGATGATATCATAACCTTATGTCTGTGTGTGAAGATATTACCTGCTGATATGTCCAGTCTTCTGGTTGGAAATCACTGCTTGTTTGCTGAAACTTTAAGTTGAAGTGGGGAAGCCTGTGCAGCAGGTTCACCCACCAAGGTGGTAAGTAGCTGGCTACAGCTGCCATGGCGACGAAAAGTCTAAGCGATTCAGTCAAAAGCAAAAGTAAAAAAGAAGAAGCTTTCAGCTGTAAACTAGAAAAATAAAGCACTTCATTCAGTTTGGGTCCAAGATTTGAAAGCGAAGCTAAAAAACGGTAGATGTAAAGTATTAAAGTGTTGACGACAGCTCGTTTTTGCTGTTTAAAAAAACCCCAAACTAATCACCTCAATGGAGTGATTTCAAGATAGCTGAACAAGCACCAGCACGAAGAGCTAATTTGAACTAGAAACTAACCAACTAGTAACCTCCTCAGCCTACCTGCTTAACCGTTGCTAACATTGAAGTGTTAACGCGCACCCTGTTGTAATGTAGTAGTAAACTCCAAAGAGCTGAAGCCCATTAAAATTGTGTTTCTTCGAAACAAAAGAATTCGACTATTCAAAGCTACTTAAAACAGCAACGTAGGTTAGCTAGCTTTTAGCTGCTAGTTAGTTTTGTTCACCGATAGATGGAAGAGAAGAAGAAGTGTCTTTTATCCCGCTGGCATTCTGGTCTGCGCTTATTTTCATCCAGATTTCTTTGGGTTCTCCGGTCTGTTAATTAATCTTTTTCGGACTTACTCCAACGCAGAATATCTCTCCCTATTCACTCAGACTGACTTCTCCATCCAGCTAGGAATTGAGCGCAGGAAGCTGGAGCCGACGCTGCGACTGCTCACGACAGTCCCCAGCTGGCAAATCAGCCCAGCCCCGGCCAGACCACAACAAAAACACTCATCGGTGATAAAAAGGATCCTGCAGCGACCCCTACAGGCGCGCTGGCGTCGAAGCAATGTGAGGTTCATCGAGTGTCGGAAATGTCATAACTTGCTTGTTTGCTACTTAGGGGGTTGAAATTTCAGAAAATTTGAGATTCAAAATATAGTGGTCGCAACAAATAGTGGTGAAGACGAACTGTCAAATCGTTTGGTTATTCAAGCAATTCAAATGGGGAAACCCGCATTAAAAATACTAAATTAATTTTAATTTTTTAAAGTGTAATTTTTCTATTGGTAGAAAATTCTCTTGAACTTAGATAAGTTTTACAGTCAAGCACTTTTGACGTGGATGTTAATTTATGAATCAAATTTCAGTCCTTACAGACATGGACTCACAATGGCATCTTGTATAAAAATAAATCAGTTTTATCACCCATGGAAATAGAAAGCAATAGTTGAACCATTATGCCTAAAGAAAATGTTGTTGTTTTTGATGATATTGAAATCTGACAAATCCAATCGGTTTTTACACTACAAGTCTCTCTTACAGGCATATAAGCCTGGGTGACTTTTACATTTCTGGTTTTAAACTCCATACAGTCCATTTACACTTTATTGCATTATTCTGGATTTCAGTTCTAATATAAAGAACCCTAGTGTTTCTTTCACCAGAAAATGGTGGTTAAATTCAACATTAAACTGGTTTCTGACATCCTTCTACACCAATGCAGTGATGCCAGAATTAGATGTATACTGTCCCACAGTGCTGCAGAAAAACTACTTCATGCATTTGTTACTTTAAACATAGATTCTTGTACTTTTTATTATCAGGAAACCCAATAAAAACGAATAAAACGTTTTCATCTTATTGGAGGTCTGATGAGAATTAAAAGGAGACATCATATTGTTCCAATTTTAGCTTCTCTTCATTTGATCTCTGCTAAATTTGGAACACAATGAATAATCAAGCTCCATCTGAGAGATCTGATTATTTCGTATGTTCCCAGATAAAGCACTGTGCTCTCAGACAGCAGGTTTACCGGTGCTTCCTAAAGTTTCTAAAAGTAGAATAGAAGTCCTATCTTTTAGGTTTAAAACTTTCTTTTTTAATAAAAAGCTCTTTCCCTATGCTATCTCTGTTGCAGTGCTGCTATATGCATAGGCAACTGCAGGACAAATTGACCACTTTTCCTCATTCTGCGACTTTCTCCTACTACTCACTATTTAACCATTATTTTTGTTTTATTGCTGCAATTACTTTTATGTTCACTTTTGGTTTTTACTCTTCACACTTCTCCAGATGTTTCTGTTAGCTGTGTGACTTTCCCATATGAAGCCATCAGTTGAGCTATTGCTGCCAATAACTTCACCTTCTCTATATATGATACACTTGAGCCTGTCAATCTGTGTTGAATATTGTCTCCTTTTTGGATAAAGTCACATAGAAGCTACTGCTGCGACCACTTGAGACCACTGGCTTAGTACTTCTCTGTTTAGCTGTGTTTATCACATAGATGAAGCCACAAACAAAGCTGCTGCTGCTACTAACTCTGTGTACTCAGTTTTTTTTTTCATATAGAAAGTACTCCTGGACCAGTGGTCTATGTCTGCACAGTCCTTTCAGCCCCAAGCCTGCCTCCACAGATTGCTGCTCATACTGAACCTGGTACTGCTGGAAGTTCTTTTCCGCTTTTGCCACATGGTTGCTCAAGAGCAGGGGTTGCAACAGAGTCATTGACTTGATGCATTCAGCTGGGCTTATATATGTAATGAGTTGATTTGATGTTATAACTGGATCTGAATTGGACCAGCTTTACTTCTAATGTGCCTTGAGAGAACATTTATTGTGAGTTGGAGCTATATAAATAACTGGATTGAATTTAATTATTACAGCAAAGGATAACATTAACCAAATTTTTACTGATAATATGAGCAAACACTAACAAACATATCAGAAATAAATTTAACTACCCTGTCTTTCCAGCTGCAATGTTCTTTTGGTATTCTATGAATGCTAATGAGTTCTAATAAAATCACGTTGAATAAATTTAAACGGGTTTATTTTAAGAATTTGCTTGCTGTAAATGAAAAACCCGAAAGATTTTAGAAAAACGTGATGATTTTTCTGCGAATCACAGAAAGAAACAATGTTGCATTTGTTTTTTTCTCACTTTGTGCATGGCAAACAATTTGGTTAGATAGGTCAGGAAGTTTAATTTGTGATAAACTGGAATTAAATGTTCAGATGGATGCGTTTGATGTTTGCATTCGGAAAACTGCCCTACATTCATTTTTCAGCAATTATTCATCTTGGCAAAGTCCACATAAAGACATCGTTTGCATCCGAACCCTGTCTAAAAAGCTGTCATCTCATATAGCTTGTAAGAAGTAATAAAAAAAAAAAAACAAGAGCTGACGTCTACGAGGTGTACGTGAAGGCAGCTTTTTTTTTTTTTATGCAGACATAATTTTAAAGAATGAGGAACAGACAATAAACCAAATAAACCTGCGGTGGTGAGACCAGATGATAAAACGTTACAGATAAAGCCACGCTTGCTTGATATTGTTGGTAGAATATAAACTGCATATTCCAGCGTGCTAAAGTCTAACACACCGAAACATAGACTGGCATATTCACGCCCCCAAACACTTAAAAAAAAATCCCCGCAGTGAAATAGCTAGTTGCATCGCCAGCTGGCAGTGCGTGTTGGTGGCAACTAGGTCCACTTCATCAGGACTTGGACCTCAACAAGGGTTCACTACAACTTTAAGACGCAAATTACTTGTTTTTCCTTGTCTGCAGGAAATCACATGGAGGTGCTCTTGTGCTCACAAGACAGTCCGAGTTATGGCAGGAGAGATCAATGAAGGTACAGTGCGAAAACTTTTTTAATCTCACTTGAGCCAAGGATTTCTCTGTGGGTTTATTTAATGTTTCCTCTGTGTAGCTATTTGCAAAACTAGCGTTAAAATGCGATGACTTTTCTACCCGCTGAGGTCGCGATTTGAACTCATCTCTAAGAAGTTTTGAGTGACCGATCGGAAACAAGTTGTTGCATCTTGAAAGCTCCTCTTTATATTTAATCAGTTTTCTTCCCCAAACTACTGTTGCTCCTTTCTGTACCCTTGATCTACCAAAAAGACCAAGAAAAGTTGTTTAAAGTCTTGCTGTTTTCTCCTCTTCCTCCTGAAATCTTCAAAGGTGTGCCTTGCAGGACTTATTTATAATGTCATAATAGATATCCCTCTTGTTCATTATTAAAAATATCTGTTAAGGATGCCCATTCTCACAATTTATCCGCTCTGTCATTTAAACTTACAACAATTTAAAGTTTCTTTGCAGAACAGATATGACACAAAGTCACACCTCATATTGAAAACAAAAGTACATTGATGTCACTCATTGTCTAAAGTAAGCTCTTGGTGTTTTACAGTTGATAAGATATAACTCATATTGAGGCACATGTGAATAATATGTGGCTGTTGTTCCCCTTTTAGGTTCAGTTCCTGCCTATTACAGAGAAGTGTATGAGGCCATCCGATGCAGGACAGATGAGAGAGTGCAGGTTGAAGTTTTTCAGCGGCTCCTTCAAAGGGCCGGCCTCTCCAAGGCGGCTCTCAGCCAGGTAAGGGGTTCCACAAGATGCGGTCAATGCAAAACACTACAAATTAAGTGTAGGTAGAAATCAAATATAAGATATTAAATAGGGGTGTTGTATGCATGAATCTACTGAAGGCATCATTCCCCCTTTTCTGACCTTTGATAGCATATCGTTTGCTTTGTGTCTTGTGAGGGCTTTGTGCACACAGGAATGCAAACCACAGTTAAAGTTGGATCTCAGACTGAATAATGTTGACCTTCTGTGTCATATTCTCTCCACCCACCTTTTGTTTTTCTCAGATTGCTGAGCATGTTGACTCCACAGATGGATTCCTTACCAAGCTGTCCCTCTATAAAGCACTGGCTTTGATTGCTGTTGCCCAGCAAGGGAAACAACCAAGCCCTAAACTCTTGGAGAACTACATACAGGGTAAGTGACAGTGTTGCAGTGACAGCAGAGTAGTAAAGGTTTCTGCTTAATGAGTAGCTTGGCATCCAAAGACAACCTTAGAAATGCCTCATCTGTTCATGTACAAAGTGCAAATGTCACTCTTTTATTAGCTAACATGGAAGTTTTCCTTGACACTTTAACCGTGAAATAAACCCAACAGCTTCCTCACTGCAGTTAGCAAGTTGTATGTGTTTAGGGATATTTTACCAAAACCTTTTGTAAGATATTCACATTTTCAACTCTCCTTCACTTCTTTTTTTCCCGGATAAAATGGCTACTAGTGTTCTGAACCTCCACAAACCTCAACACACTTTATATGATTGAACAACAAAATATTATTGTAATGTGGAAGGAAAAATTAAAAAATCTGGAAGTGGGTTATACAGCCCTGCTGAGTCAGTACTTTATAGAATCGAATTACATACACAGAAATGTTTGTCCATTCCTCTTTGTGAAGAGCATCTGCAAACCTAATTTTTCAAGTCTTGTCATGTATTTTAAGTTGGATTAAGGTCTGGCTGTAATTTGGGCACTCAAATGCTATGCTTTTATTGAAACCGTTCTCTTGAGGCACTGACTGACTGTATGTTTAGGGCTGTTATCCTGCAGGAAGCTGAGTATCTGTCACAGTCTCAAGCCTTTCTTTTTCTAACAGGTTTTCCTCCAGAATTTCCATGTATTTAGCCAGCATTTATCTCCCAATCAGCTATGAACAGATTCCTTGTCTTTGCTGAAGAAAAACAACGCTGCAGCATGATGCTGCCAACACTATGTTTGACTGTGGGATAGAATTATCAGGGGGGTGATATGCAGTATTAGTTTCATCCACACATAACATTTTGCATGTAGACCAAGAAATTACATTTTTGGGGCTCATTTGACTTTGAGCTCTTTCTTCCACTGTGGGACTGCAAACTGAAAACTGGATAAATTTAGGCTGTTTTTCAACAATGGCATTCTTTCTGCTACTTTTGTATAAAGGTTAGAGCTATGGAGTTACCATGGGCCTCATGGCTGCTTCTCTGATAAGTGCTCTCCTTGCCTGGGCGTTTAGGTGGACAACAATGTCTTGGTAAATTTGTAGCTATGCTATACTCTGATCCTTTTTCAGAAGAAGGATACGTTTCTCTCTGACCTGTCTGGTGTGTTCTGCATGATAAGGTTTGTTCACTAATGTCCTCTAACAAACCTCTGAGGCCCTCATAGAACAGGTCTATTTATACAGAAGTTGAATTACACACAGATGTACTCTATTTACCAATTAGGTAGCTGAAGACAGCTGGTCTCACTGGAATTTATTTAGGGGCATTAGGTTAAAGATGGTTGAATATAAATGCATGACAGACTAAATGTGGAGAATGTCTGGGTATGGATATTTTTGCAATTCACTGTATTTTAAGTGTCACATCCTCCCTCTCTCTATGTGGGATGATGATGATGGAGGGATATTTAATGGTTTTCTTTAAAGTAACCATTATGCAGACTTGACTTGATCCGTCTGCAAGCTTTACTGTTGAATCCAGTTTTGTTATTTCAGGTGTGGTCAGTATGGCAACTTCCTTCGTGCCACTTCCTCTTCTGCCCCAGAACTCGCTTTCTGAGTTTATCTCAGTACATTAAATTTTATTCATGGCTGTCTTGGAATGTCCTGGGAGGAACTATAAAAGGTCACATGGATTACTGTCAACAGTACTATTCTAGTTGGAGACAAACAAAAGGAAACAAAAAAAATCTGGTTTAAAAAAAATCGGCATTCCAAACTGTTTTGAAATTCCCCTCACTCCTGGAGTATTGATTCAGTCACGCAAAACAAATCTCGCTGAACTGTGTGATTTACAGAGTTACCAAAACCCCAGCTCGGAGAGCCAAGGGAGCTGAACGCTCTGAGGATGCAGCCGGGTCAGAATGATGTTCTGACCATTTCAGAGACGCTGGAAAAGCTTCTGGCCAAAGACACAGTCCAGGTGGAGCTGATACCGGAGAAGAAGGGCCTGTTCCTCAAGCATGTGGAGTACCAGGTCACCAGCCAGGCAAGGATCCTAAAAGAAAAATCTGCAACATGTTCACATTAAAAACAAATTATGAAAGTTATATTGTTTCAGTAAAAGGAAATACTCCACCTTTTATCAAGTAGTTTGCACAATTCATATTAAAAAAGACTCCATCAAAGGTATTTTTACCCATTTTGTAATTCTGTTTGATTATTTAAAAATTTTTTTTTTTACTTTTCAGCGTTATAAAATATCAGTTTATAGGCGGTACAGTGATTTCGACATCTTCCATGAACTTTTACTTCAGAAATTTGCCTACAGAGTGGTTCCAGCACTGCCACCCAAAAGGATGCTAAAGGGAGGTGAGTTACTGTGTTAACTGCACTGTTACGTCTGTCTGTATTTGCTTTGTTCATTCATCGGATTCGGATTTTGTATCACAATTTCATAACTTCTTTATTTCTTGATTTGTTTTAAGATAATATGTAGAAATTCCTGGTTTAAATGTCGTCTTAATGTTTTTAATAGACAGAGATTTGTAAGGATTTTTTGCGGTCTTAGAAGAGATGTGTTTGTAAACCTGCAAACAAAATGTGCAGTTCTCAGAAGCTTTTGCCTGACTGAGACATAGAGACTAGTGATGCATCAAATGAGCTTCTTTCACTTCCTGATGTCTTGTAGCTTTAGTCATAATTATGTGAGTGATTCAAAGATGACTTATGGTGTTAATTTGTTACTTTGAAAAACTTGATTTTTAAAATGTGTTTTGAATTTTTTTATAATGATCATGTGACTTGTTAAATGAGACTTGTTAAATATTTTTGTTAATTTAACATGGATAAACCCACACAGATTTTCAGCGTTCATATATTTATGTGTGAATTTAGTTATTCAGGGGTTTTTTGTGCAGCTTTATATCCCTCTTATCTATCAGTTTTTAAAGAGCACTTTTCTTATGCAACGGGAGGAGGGGTTAACAAGTAGGGGTTAACATGTAATTAAATGTACACTTTAAATGTACACTTTTTTACGTTTCATCACATATTCGCCCTGCCCCCTCTTTCCATATGTATGTAAATTGTTCTAAAAAGACTGATAAGCAGTGTTCTGTTGTGAAGTGCAGATTTCCATCAGTAAACCCTGTTTGTGACGCTGGTTTAGGAGGAAAGCCTCTGTAATTTCTTTCAGCGGTGCTATGACTCACCCCTGATTTCTGCTGCAGCTGCTTCTCAGGGGATTTTTCATTGGTTACAATCTTCATGTATCCATTTTTATCTTTTTTAAGACTAAACAGGTCAGGCATTTCTTGTAGCCATGATACCGAGGAACAGCCTAATATTGTGACTTTTGGTCTTAACAGACTATTTTCTAACATTTGTGCCAGTATATGTTCTCAGGTCTGAGGATATGCCGAGGTAATATCTGCATGCTAGCTCGGCCTTATGGGATTATGAGCATTTGTCTCTTGAGTTAAACTGTTCAGCTGCCTATACACCCTTCTTTCATTTTAAAGTAAATCTCTAAATATACATTTGTTTTTATTTTATCCACAGTCCTGACTTCTGTGTCTGAGCGCGAGTTCATTGAAGGGAGAAGACGAGCTCTGGGCAGATTTATAAACTTAGTGGCCCGCCACCCCCTCTTCTCCGAGGATGAGCTGGTCAAGACCTTCCTCACCTTCAGTGGCTCTGTATGTTTTTAAGTATTTTCTTGCACAATAAGCACTATCTTTACAACACATGGGAGAAAAACACATCCTGTTTGATTCACTCTTTGTCCTTTTCACTTTCCTACTCATCACCCTGCTTCCCAAACAGGATGTCCAGACCAGGCTGCGTGACACTTGCAAGAAATCGGGTGATGAGTTCATGACCAACAGGATTGCAACCCAAGTGAAGGTTCGTTGTGGATATGATAATTCCAGGCGCACTTTGTCTTGTGCAGTTGCTTTCGTTTAAAAACTGTAAACATAACAGAGGAAATTTGTTGGACCTGTTTTGCAGGAATATCTCCCAGCAGACATTCAGGCTCAGTTCTCAACTAGCAGAGAGCTGATTAAAAATATCCACAACAGCTTCCAGAGGCTGCGGGACAAAGCAGAAAAAATGGCTGAGCGCTCAAAGGAGAATGCAACTGATCTGCTTCAGTTTGGCCGAGAGCTTAGGTATTTTATTATTAAGGATCTTCAGTTAGTCCTCTTGTAAGATTTACGGGATTCAAATCCTGAGTAGTTGGCCCCTGCTATATTGTATTCTTTTTATTTTAATGTTCTCGTCAGTGCTCTGGGCTCAGATGCGTCGGCTCTTCCTTCCTTGGCCTCCTCACACAGCAGCTGGGGAACCCTGCGTCAGTCGTTGAAAAGCCTGTCGGTGGAGTTTGCCGTTTTATCCGACAAAGCCACTCAGCAGGTACAGCCTTAAGTAGATGCCTGCTGTGGTTTCCCCAAACCAACGCTGGGTGATAAATGTTACTCTGTTTATGTCTCCAGGGCAGACGGGAAGAGGATGATGTTGTGGAGAAACTGAACTTCTTCCTAGATTTGCTGCAGTCATACAGAGTAAGCAAGCGAGTGAGCTTGACTTTTATTTTTGTTGTGCTGTTTTTTAAATTTATCTCCACCCCCAGGAGACAGAGGAATTTGGTATGTTTACAGTGTGAGAAAGGTTTTTACTTCATGATATTATAGATGCAAGTACAGGCTTTAGTAGGGGAGTTATTTAGCTCAATGCCAGGAGGTAAAGACATCAGCAATGATCCTAAAAATGTAATTATTGCTGCAAAAATAAAAACAAATGGTCTTTAAAATAGGTCTAACATATCAATCATTCTACAGTAATAAACATTTGCATGTTGAAAACATTACAGACATTTACGTGTGAAGTAGCTGTGTCACCAAGATTATTATTTGGTTATACGGTAAAGCTCTGACTGTGAAACCTCAACAGTTAAATCTCACTTACTGAGCCTCACACATAGCATGTTTAATAGAACAGTCAAATAAAGGTTAAACAAGTATGGCAAGTTTGGAAGGACCACATGTAAAAAATGCTTCACTCTAAAAATAGCACATGACAGCAGGGTTGAGCTTAGCAAAACTGCATCTGAACAAACCATATTAGTGCTTGAAAACAGTCTTTATTAACTGACAAGACCAACATAATGATTTCTTACTAAGTGTGTAGATTTGTGCTTCTTTGGTAGCCACAGGTGAAGCTTGTCCTGGACTGGATCAACTAATATCTGTTTACAAAATCTAGGTTTCTGTGGCCTAAAAACAAGGCGATTACAAATCATTTTAAAAGTCTTTTTATTATAAAGGTGACATATTCTTTATAATTCAAAACACACGTTGAGGAGAGGGTGGTTCCATAACGTGGTTGCATATGTGTGTACACACTTATGTTAATAGTTTGTTGAAGCACCTTTTAGTTCAATTTCAGCCATTGTTTTGTTGATTTGGACAGATGCTTGAAGTCTATGATGCTGAAAAATGACACCCATCTTTATCTTCAGTTTTGTTGGAGATCCATGGAAGATTCAGGTCAAAAACTGACTGGTATTTGGTTTGAGTTACACCACTGAGTCATTCTCCCACCACCATGCTTTACTGGTGCTCTTTTTGTGCAAAACCATTTGGAATTGCTTCTCAAAAGTTATAATTTAGTTTCATTAGACCATGATGCATTCTCTCACAAAGTTTGGAAGATTTTAGAAAAGCTAAGATGTTTTCTCTGGAAAAAATGCATCTGTCTTACAACCCTACTACTCAGTTCAGACGTATGGAGAATACAGGGGATTTTTACTTAAAGAACACAACCAGAAGTTGTTGGAAATACCTGCAGCTTCTTGGGCATTGCTGAAGCCTTCCTGACCAGTTTCAGTCTAGTCTTGATCAATTTTAGAGAGACATACAGTTTCTGGAATATCTGAATTGTTCCACATTTTCTCACATTATTGATTTACTGCCTCCACTGTGCAATGGTTTGTGTGTAGTGCTGTATGTAGTAAAATGTTTTGCACGCCTCGCCTGACTGATACATTTGTACAATGAGATTATTTCAAGCTTTTGTAACCACTGCAAATTTGGCTTTAGCTGAAAGATGCAAATGTCAGAAGTATAAGGACAGCTTCATACTATACTATTGTTACTTTTCAGTTGTATTGTAGATGACTAATGTCACGTTAAAGGTTAAAAAGGCTTGGCAATTATTTCACATGGTCTCATTTTCCTTTTATGCAACAAGATGTTAATAGGGCTGTATAAACCTAACTTTGAACCTAGTTAACCTTTTTTTTTAAGAACAGAGTTTTTATTTGGTGAAATACTTTTCAAATTGATAAAATGGCCCCTTTTGATTCTTAACATACTTGGCTACCCATACTTTTATCCAAATGCTTCCCCTGTCACTCTCTGTTGTTACTGCTGTTCTGAGGTGCATCACCCTGCCACTTTGAGTCAATCAGTAAAAGCTGCAACCTGTTTCACTCTAGGATCTATGCGAGCGTCATGAAAAGGGTGTGCTTCATGAGCACCAGAGAGCGCTCCACAAGTACGGCATGATGAAAAGGCAGATGATGAGTGCCACAGTTCAGTCCAAAGAGCAGGCTTCTGTAGAGCAGCTGGAGTCACGAATCGTTCAGGTGATTGCTCTTTCAGTTCCTTTTTTTTGCCTACTTTTAAAGTTGCTGTGCAGAAGCTTCTTTATCTCAGTTACAACATCAATTATAAAATAGTTGTAAACGCCATGTTATGGTAGCAGGTGACCAGTCGGATATATTTAATGATGCTGTTAGGAAGAGGAAGAAAAGCCTGGATTCAGAGCCGTGGCAAAACCCCTGTGATGTGGCCTTTTTGCCTTTTAACTCCTAAGACCCTTTTTCATGCACAAAAACACACACTTAAACAGGACATTCCTCAAAAAGCACACGGTCTCTTCTGTAAACCCTTTGAACACATTAAATTAAATTTGCTTAATCACAGGCGCCTTTTGAAACCAAAGGCAAAAATTCAGACACTGGTACAAAGCTAAGTCATGTTAAAAAAGCAATTAACTGATTGCATACTTGTTTTCCTGGTGTTTTTATTCGTGTGGAGGCAGCCAGTGTGGTTAGTCAGTGTTTGCCATTTGCTCACATTTTTTTTAATTTTTCCCCCCAAAAAAATTACATTTTTTATAAATATTTTTTTGGACCAGTTTTCATCTGCAATTTTTTGGGAACGCTTTTGAGTAGAACTGTTTTTTTTTATGTTCTGTTCTGTTCCCCTTATCACATACTTCAGCATTGTTTTGTATTTGCCTTCTAGAAACATTATAAAGATTCATCTCCGTAATATTATTAAAAAGTTAATTATAGTAGTAGATAAATTCAAACTGTGAATCTCATATAAGTTAGATTTAATTCACAGTGATATGAGTGCTTATTTTTTGTTAATTTTGAGCATCATAGTATATACTTTAAAAAGAAACATTTGATGTTACACTTTTTTCAGCCAACTAAACAGTATTTCTATGCACTTTATTTGTGTGTACTTGGGTTTTAGGGCCACTTTTTGCATTAATTACTGCATCAATGCGGTGTGGCATGGAGGCATTCAATATTTGGCACTGCTGAGGAGTAATAAAACCACAGGATGCTTATGTAGCAGCCTTCAGGCCGTCTGCATTGCTTTCTTTTCTGTCTTATAATCTTTTAACAATATTCCTTAGATTCTGTATGGTGTTCAGGTTCTGCCAGTTCGTTGGCCAGTCAAGGACAGCCATTAAAGCAGGTAGTTATACTTTTGGCTGTGTGGGAGAGGTGCCATGTTATACTAGAAAATGAAAACAGCCTCTAAATACAGCTTGTCTGCAGAGGGAAGCATGAAGTGCTTTAAAATGTCCTGGTAGATGGTTGTCCATGTCCTGGTTCTAAATCTATGTTTGGTGGCTCTTAAGTCACTGACTGCAGCAGCAGTCCAAATTCTGTTAACCTTCCAAAACTCTTGAATGGACTTCCTGTCACTGCTGCTGTTATCCCTGGTGCTTGTTAATTTTTTCTACCAGACTTTCTGCCACTCATCTTTCCATAAATACAGCAATCTGAAAACATCCAGCTTCTTCGACAATTAATTAGCCCTTGTGGCGTATCCTCCTTGTAGAGGATATCAATGATGGTCTGCGAGACAACTGTCAAATCAGCAGTCTTCCTCATGATTCTGTACACCTTAACATTTCTACATTAAAATTCATGTTTTATTGAGCTGATTTTATTGTTTTTTGGGATTCACATTTGGAACTAAATTACTCAGAGAATTGAACTTTTTGATGATATTCTAAGTTAGAAGATTCACTTGTCAAACATTAACAGATCTCTTTTGTATTAAATAAATAATCAACTGAAAAAATGGCAAAGTTTCAGAAGTGCCATTCCTTCCAACTAAGAAGGTTAATTTCCAACAACTGTTGAATAATGAAACACTTTAAGGAAAAGCAAGATTATTTGCATAGCACCAATTATACAACAGGTAATTAAAAGTGCTTTACAGAAAATAAGGGAGTAAAATGAATATAGATTAAGACTTTAATTCAAAATTATGCAGGACTAACAACTGATTTAATACACTGGTAAAATAAGCCTATCCCTTGTATGAAGAAGATGCAATAAATGTTAATATGCGCAAACAAAGTTGAAAAAAGTTAATTTCAACTATTGCTGTTGCTCCCTTATAAAGAACAAGAATGTGGCTTCCAAATGTCTGTGCAAACCATGCAAACATTTCACAAATAAAATAAAAGCACAGAGAATATGATCATATACATTCCAAGATTCATCTTCTGGGGAAAGCGTCTTTTGATTATTTTATCAAAGGAAATTCCTTCTTTAACAAAGTGATAAAAGCTTTCTCGTATCTGCCTCTTATTTTCATCATTAGTTGAAATTCTTCATCAGTTTTGTATTGTTGTATAATTCTTTAAACAGCAAGAAAGTGCCATCCAGACCATGGAGCTCCGCAACTATTTTTCCCTGTTCTGCCTTCATCAAGAGACGCAGCTTATCTTCACCTACCTTCCAATCACCTCTCACATTCTCGGGGCTTTCGTTAACTCCCAGGTCCAAGGACACAGAGAGGTAAGGCTGTATGGAAATGGGTTTTCCTCTGGCTCGCCTTGATGTCGACTCAGCACGTCTTCAGTGGGGATGGTCTATATAGTTTTAGATTGGTTCTTACAGTCCAACAAAAGAACTAATACTGAGGGTTGGTGTGACGGGATTAGAGCTGCCTTATATTTCCCATGAACAAGCGCACATCACATACAGCAACATATCCTCCTTTTCTGTTTTAAAATAAGGTATATGTACATCAGATCTGTTATTGTTCCATTTAAATCCAAAGTAAATCCTCTGGAATTTAATATAGTTTTGGATTAGGTTTTTATAAAGACCTGACTAAAATATTTATACTACATAAACAGACTTTATCCTGTTTTTCTTTTCAGATGGGTGAGGTGTGGAATGAACTCCAGCCAAAGCTTGGGTGTCTCTTTGGTAGTAATAACGGACTGAAACCTCCAATCTGAAACCCACATGCAAATGCAGTGCAGAAGAGAAACACTCACCAACTGGAAAACGAATTGCTCTGTGAGCTAATGCCAAATAATTTGTAAGGCACAACTGTTCCCAGTCTATCAGATGACATTTCATCCAGTAAGACGATTTCTATTATCTACAGTCATTAACTATGTGTGTGAATTTGTGCTTTAGGGTGTTGCTTTTATTTCAGAATTAGCTTTTACCAATGTTAGCACAGCAACAAGATGTTAAGACTTGTTATTCTATAAGGGACGTAAGATGGACTGCATGCAGTCATACATTTAGACACATTTTCTGAATCACCTGTTTACAGGTTTTTAGAAGTTGAACACACTAACGCACTGACAATGAGATTTCAGTCTTTCTGGATGTTTTTGTCAATTGTCAATTGCATTCAGTTTTCTGAATAGCTTTATCACCATAGAGAAGTTATATATCTGCATAGTTTATAGAATTGACAATTCTGTGTGCTTTTATACATATATTTTGTAACGAAAGATTGTGAACCCTGTGGATTTTCTACAAGAATGTGACCTGAAACATGAACAGATTTTAAACAGCTTCTTAAAGTCAATAAAAAAGAAAAAAATATACTTGGCCAATCCTTAAATTAAAATGAGTCAATATTATGTATCTGCAAGCAGCAAAGGTTGTCGATGCTCTAAAAGCAGTTTTGAAAGTAAAGTTAATTTCTTTTAATAGTGTGGGATAACATTTCAGTTCAACAATATTACATAGGAAACCAGGGTAATGCTTACTCATCCAGTGAACTGCTTGGCTACTGTGAAGGGTCTGCAAGATAATGCACTGAAAACAAGTTTAATAGACTAGCCAAAAAGCTGCACGAAAAACAAGGGGTAGCTTTTAGTTGCTGCACAAATTTTAGCTGTGAAAAATAATTGAATATGCACTCGTGGTAAAAAGAAACACCTCCTAAAAATTCAAAGGTTTCGTATGCATCTCAGTTTTGCAATGTGCTTATTTTCACAAACCTTTCTATTTTGGCATTATCTTTGTTTAATAATGAACAGCCTGGAAAAGATCTGATCATGCACATGTTAACACCCTACAATTGGTGCAAGGTGTGCTTTCTTTTTACTGTTACTTTACAGGGATTATCAAAATTTTAGGATCAGGTATCGGAGCATTTTTTTGCAGCCCTAGTGGCCTTTATGTTTCTCAGTTTTTCAAGAGTGAGCTGACAGGGAAGGGGGAACACATGCAGCCAAGGTCGCCTGACCCAGGAGTCAAACCTGCGAAAGGCTCCGTCGAGAACCAAAGCCTCGAATATGGGTCGTGTAGTTCATTCCTGCGTCGCCACCGTGCCCGTATCAGAGAATTTTTGTGTATTTGCAATAAATAGATCACAGTGTTTTATGTCACACTGAAAATTCAAGAAGGGTTTACAAATTTCCAACCACAAAGTGGGTATCTTTGACTTTCTCTGCTTACCATGTTTTTAAGGCTATTGAAGAGGGATGTCCTAAAACTGACACTGAACAAGGGACACAGTTGAATGTAATTGATGGAATGATAACCTGCCAGTATTGACAGTGTATCTCTACAAAAACACAATATGCTGATTAATCACCACAGCTCATACATAATTGGACTTCTTTTTTACCTTACTCTAGGTTATCTCTCTGTATTTAATATATTCCATTTAAAATTTTAAACTCCTATTTCACTTGAAGGTCTGAAACTTCTTAAATTTATGCACAAATATTTTATATTTCTAATAAACAAATTGAAGGGACAATTATTAATTGTGATAAAGAAAATAATCTGGGTGTAAGAAGCAGATTTAAACACTAAAATGGCTGTTTCTAATCATACCACGAACAGGATTTAGCAAATACAGTATTTAGTCCTGATGGATTTAGGTTAAAAGTAATCTTGTTTTCTCCAACATATTTCTGTTGACTGGATATAATAAACATTTTGAATGGGCCCGGCTAGAACCCCGACTAGAATCTGACACAAAATATGTGGAGAAAGCGCAGGATTAGGGTGATGGCAAGGAGGCCTTCCAAGCTCAAAGACTCAAAGAGCTCATATCCAAAGATAAATCATTAAAATGCCAACAGAAAAATGCAAAAAGAAGGGCCTTATTTTTCAATCCCCAATTTTTTTTTCCGTTGGTTTTACATGGGGTAAAAATTATTTTTTTAATTCCACCTTTTTTTTTACTAAAAAAGTAAAAATAAAAACTTTTGGGGTTTAATGAAAAGTATTTTAAACCTATATCTGCCAGGGGTATGAAAATTTTAATATATATATATATAAATATAAAATATATATATAATTTTATATAATATATATATATATATATATATTTTATTAATAATAATTTTATTATTTTATATATATACATCGACCAAAATTTTTGGGCCAAACCTTCTCATTCAAAGGGTTTTTTTTTATTTTTCATGACTATGAATATTGTAGCTTTACCGAAGGGAACAAAACTTAAATTTAAACCTGGAATTTTATACTGAAAAAAAAAGTGTGAAACCTGAAAATTGTCTTATATTCTAGGTTTTTTTAAAGTGCCCCTTTTTTCTTTTTTATTACTGCTCCCCGGGCACTCTTGGCATTCTGTTATGACTTAAGAGGGTAGTCACCGAAATGGGTTTTTCAAATTCAGGGGGATTTCAACCTTATAAATGGGGTTGGGGCCATCATTTTTGTTTTTTTAGGAGGTGGTACGTACACAGCTGTAGTCCTCTGGGGTGACTGTTAGCTGCTTTTTTTTTTGCCATAAAAAAATTCAAGTAAAGAAAAACGAGTGGGCCCTCATTACTTTAAAAAATGAAGGTCAGTCCTCCGAACAATTGGGAAAACTTTGAAAGTGTCCCCAAATGCAGTCGAAAAAACCATCAACGCTCAAAGAAACTGGCTCACATGAGGACCCCCCCAAAAGGAAGCCCAAAGGGGCCCCCCTCTGCTGCGGAGATAAGATCATCCAAGTCACCGCCTCAAAATCGCATTTTTCCTGTTGGGGATTTTATTCAAAATTAAAGGCATACTGAAACCCCAGGCTACCACAGATCTTGCACGGCATGCTTTTCCACCCGGGGTTTGTTTAGTTGGACCTCATTTTTTTTAAACGGACAATACCCAAACCCCCTCCGGGCTGTTAACGCTTTTGACCAAAAAGGGAGTGATGGGGTGCTGCGAAAATGACCGGGCCTCCACAGTCCCCGGGCCCCAAAAAAATCCAATGAGAGGGTTTTGGGGGGTGAGCTGGACCGCAGAGTTAAGGCAAAAGGGCCAAAAATGCTAAGCTCTCGGGGAATTTTTTAAGACTTTTGGGAAAAAAAAGGGAAAAAAATATCAACAAATCTAAGAGTGTGCGAGCAGTAATCAAAAAAAAAGGGGGTCTTTGAAGAACCTAGAATAAAGACATATTTTCAGTTTTTTTCACATTTTTTTTGTTCGATATTATTCCACATGTGTTAATTCATAGTTTTGATGCCTTCAGTGTGAAGCTACAATATTCATAGTCATGAAAATAAGGACAACTCTTTGAATGAGAAGGTGTGTCCAAACTCTTGGTCTGTAATGTGTATATATATATACATATATATATTTTTATTTATTTATTTATTTGGAGAAGAAGCTGGTTTTCTACATGCTGCATGAAACATTATTTTGGTAAGGACCAAGTTTAACTACTGACCATATAAATCCCAGTGAACCTATAACTGTACATATTGTAAGTATTTTGCTGAAGACATTTTGCTAAATTAGTTTCAAACTAAAATTTCTTTCAACATGCAGCTGCTTTGATTGAATTGGCATTAATTCTCAAGTAAACATCACAAAATTTGCAGAAAAAAATGTTTAATTCTACCGGTGTTACAGTTGTAGAGTATGTAAACGCTTCTCTTCGTATCTCTCTTTAGGTCCAAAGGAACCTCTCATTCCTTCGGGCTAAAAGAACCGTGAACATCAACAGTTATCTACAGTAATTATCAAAACTTTGAACACCTAATGTTTTTTTTGGTCCCAGACATAAATAATAGCCACAAGGTTGTTTCACATCACAGCTCCTGGACCTCTTCCAGTGTGTGGCTGAGAATCACGTCGTGACCCTGGAACTTGAAGTATCCCACGAATTTCTTCTTCTGTAGCATCAAAGGGAACCACAGGATATCATCGGCCCACATCTGGCTGAAAGGGATTTCGTTGCAGTCAAACCACTTAGGCCTCATTTCTATAAAACACAATAAATAAATAATGAAAGAGTTAAAAAAAAAGGAACAACGCAAAGATACTAGCTAATTTTCTGTCTGTAAACGGCCATCTTGATAATAATAATCTTAATAATAATCCAAGATACGGTCATATGTACTTAGTACTGCTAATTAGTTTAAATAACTGATAATCAAGTGGGACAACATCTATGAAAGCAAGAGTTTTGGTAGTTTGCTGGTCAGAAGGACACCGATGTGGGTTAACACAATGCCAAGAGGTAAAGATGACAGCAATGGCCGTTGTGAAACAGCTGTTGCTGTTCATCAATCTCAAACAGTAAGAAGTATTATTCGGTGAAAAGCATTAAATACAGCCAGCATCTCAGCAAATATACCCCCAGGTCAGACAGGGCAATGCTTAAGGAAACTTCAATAATCCCCAAAAGATCAATTTTACAATCCAAAAGCTTCAATTTGCATGTTTCATGTTAAAATATGTGACTGTATGGTAAGAAAGAAATGAACAAATGTGGTTTGTTTGGAAGGGTTGCCAGGAGAAAGCCTTCTCTCTGTCTTTTAGAAAAATATTTGTCAGGATGACTTATGTTCGATAAGTTGCATCTAAATGAACCATAAGAGTTTTGGATCAATGTTCTTTGAAAAGTTGATGATCAAAGTAGGTTGGGCATGTCAGGTTTGGCCAAAACCAAAAATAAAATAAACACAGCATATCGGCATCTCATACAAACTGGCAGTGGGGTGTACTACGTGTTTTGATTCGGGCCTGGCGTCTTGCAGTCATTGAGCAGACCATAACCTCCTCTGTCCATTAAAGTCTTCTAGAGTCAAATTTGTGGCTATCTGACAGATCAAGCTTTTCCGGAACTGAGCCACACACCGAGACATTGACCCCAAACACAGTAGCAAAGCTAAAACAGAATGGCTGAACAAAGAAAAGAATCAAGGTGGTGCAATGACCCAGTTAAAGCCCAGACCTCAACCAGATTTAAATGGTTTGGTAGGATCAATGCATAAACGCATGCTCAACAAACTTAATGAGGTCCCATAAGGAAAAGTGGGCAAGAATTCTTCCATAACAATGTAAGATACTAGATCATTACAAAAATCACTTCAAGATATAGCTGCTGAGGGAGATTCTACAAGCTGTTGAAACATGGGGTGTACATAGTTAACTTCAGTTTTGCAATGACTGAGTTGTCTCAATCATCAAATCAACTAACAGGGAATGAATGAAATCCCTTCAGTGTCTCATCTCTGACTTCGGTTACCCTCCAGAGTTTTTAGTTAATGTCTGACTATATCCTGAGTTGTACTTCTCTGTGTATCTTTGTTTGGTCTTCACGCAGCCGACATTGGCTTATTTCTTAGAAAGCATCAAGATCTCCTTGAATCCATCCCCTTTGCTGTTAAAGGTGTATTGGCACGTTTTTAAGCCTATTTTCTTTCTCTGTGGCACACATCTTTATTTCAACCACTGTTCTTGGTTGTGCAGAGTAAGGTTCCATTATACCAAATGGTTTTATAGGTAAGTCCCCTTGAACAATATCTTCCTCAATGTTCTTCAACATGTTTGCTTTTTAACTAGTTTTCAAACCAACCCCACTTTGCAAACCATTTCATTTCACATATGAATCATACAAGCATTAAACTGACACTTCACTCTAGGGATGGGCCTGCATGGAGTCTACACGACACTAAGCCTTAAATAACACTGCTCTGCACTCGTTTTCTGTGCCTACTTTAAACTTTGAAGGGTCATAAAGGCCTGAGATCCATCTTAGCACATACATCATTATAAACTTCAGACACAGTGAATAAAAAAAACTTTTTGTCATCTCACCAGGCCTATTTACTCCTAGAAACAACTAGAAACTGTAATTGTGATTGAGATGATTTGTAATACCATTAAAGAAAGTCAGGTTTAAGAGGAACCAAAACCAAAAAGGGAACCTTTGTGGTTTAACAAGGTTTTTCTTAAATTTGTTACTTGGAACGCTTTTCAAAAAGGTTATTTCCCCTGTTTTTTTTTTTTTTTTGGAGCACTTCTACTTTTTTTAAGGAATCAAATACTTATAGAAGGTCTTACCATCAGATTCCGTTGGTTCACCTTTATAACTATCAGCTCTGAAGATGTGGACATCAAGCAGCTGTGTTTCTCCAACAAATTCAAATTTGATATTTCCAATTTTGTTCAGCACGTCCACTGTGAGGCCACTTTCTTCCTGAAGCTCTCTAAAAGAAGAAATATCAAATTATTGGTCGTATTTACGCAACTGCACTTCATACAAACACTAAAACACATTACCAGATTTCTACAAAGCAGATAGGATACAGGGGAAAGCCGTGGATAAAACCTAAAAGCCTGTAACTCCATTATCATGGTTTTATGTGACACACTTTATCTGGATGCCCTGATTTGCACCAGTTGAAGAAGTCAACAACCAAACCAACCAGGACCTTTACTCACAATTACCCTTTTTTATTAAGAACTAGTGTAGATTTGTGTGTAATAAATAAGCAGCAGAGAGGTAGCATGTTCCTCTGTGGAATAGAGGAACATGCCAGCCCTCTGTTCCTCTGTACCTCTGTGGAACAGAGGAGCAGAAAAAAGAAATTTTACTCTGATATTTGGAAAAGATGACATCACAACAGAGGATTAACACTCCTAAACAAAAGGAAATCTGAAACTGAGTTTCTAACAAGAATAAACTCATTGCAAATGTTATGTAATATCCTGCTACATTATTTATGAGCCCAATTTGAGACATGGTAGACAGGGCTTTAACAGCCATAAGTCTCATATCAGTTAATAAGGCTGCAGAGCACCAAATTAAGGTCACCTGTCCAATATTGTGCAGAGCTGCACAGGCCAAAATGATGTGAGATACTTTTTCGAGCATGTACAGAAAAGTTCATCCAGTTGAGTAAAGCCAAACCCATGTCCCCTCCAGTACCGCCAACGTAGCACCCCACATACCCTGACTGCCTGCACCCCGGATATCCCAAGACACATCCCAGTGTCAAAAACTGCAGAGTGCGTCTGCACTGCTATGGCAATGACATGCATTGGATGACAGGTTTATCTTAATTGCTTGATTTTCTGTGCTGCCCCTTAACTCCACACTGATATTTACAATCTAAAACCTGGTGGTGTAGGATCTCAGTGCAGCCTATGTTTACGTCCAAATGGTAAAAAAAAAAAAAAAAAAATGAGAGCAAAATGACTACACACCCATTCTGATAACTGACATCCATTGTGTTTTAACATGTGCTACTTCTCTTTTAATGACTACCACTACCACTGTTTCTTGAATGTGCACAGCTTGATTCCAGAGGCAGTTCTCAAATCCAACTTTTTCAAGTTTTAGGAACCAGCTGTGTCAAAACAACAACTTATTTAAATGCAACAAGAAAACTTAAATTTTGCATTTCAAAAGCACTGAGGCCAGATGCTCAGCAATATAGGAGAAGTGAAATATATTTGCATATTATAAATAACTATTAAACACCCCTACAGACAGTCTCTTTGTTTGTTTGGAAACAGTTTTGCATGGTCTCAATGCCTTCAGGGCTTTGTTCCTTCGCATATGGAATAATCAGATATTGTCCACACAAAAATATAAATTCCTTTAATATAACCTTATAAAACATTTACAAACCAAGAACTTCTACCAAGATTTTCTATTTTTTTCTCTTACCCTTAACACCATGCTTTCACTGCCTTTGCTTTAAAGTGTAAATATACACAAAGCGTGATCCCAAAATGCAAAATAGACCTAAATCATATCTCCACCTTTTAAAATTTGAAAGTCTGTGTCTTTTACTCTTAACCTCATCAGTAACTGTAGATGGCCGTCCACCCTGGGCCTGGTTCTGGTGGAGATTTCCTGTTTAAAGGGAGTTGTTCCTCTTCACTATGGTTTTGTGCTTGCTTGGAATACGAGACTTAATCACAGCCAAAATTGAAAGCAATTTGGAACCAATATCTGCTGATGACTTGTTGCTGAAGTCATTGAATGTCCCTGGATTTAAATGGGACTTTTTAAGCAAAGGGACCTAATAAGATGTTTCTTTTGATTTGGTGCTAAATCAATTAAGTAAAGTGAGATTATGTTTTGTAACCGCATGTTTATGGTTTTTATACTTTTTATTTTCATTTTTATTATTTTTTGGTTCCGCAACCCTTGCATGATCTGAAAGCTCACAAGCCCCATAATCTTTGTGGATTCACTTTAATGATGTGAAAGCACAAAGTGGTCTGTAATGGGGGGGTCTGGGGGTAGGGGTGGGGGTTGTGGTTGCATGTTTGTTGCGCTCCTGTGATCTGAAAAGAGCCAATGATTTGTTGAGCCATGTCATCTGTTGATGTTGTTTCACTTATTTTATTTTTTCATCGGGACTTTGTATCTGCCCACACTGACAAAAGTACCAATACCTGGTTTAATGAACATGGTATTATTGCTGTTGATCTGCCAGCAAACTGGTTGGAACAGTATTGTCAAGGGCAACATGACACACCGACCCAACATTACAGACAACCAGAAGGCCACAATTAAACCTGCCTGGACTTCCTTAACATCTGAGCAGAGCCACAGAGCCTGCAGGCCACGCTGCACTGAGTGCATATACTGCAAAGTGCATGGGCATAATTTTTAGGATTAATAATCCTTCTTTTTGTTCGTCTTATGTAGTATAAAAATGTTCTAAAAACAGATATTTTAGTTTTTGTTAGCTGTAAGTCAGACAAATCAAAATGGATGAAATGAACAGAAATAAACACCTGAAACAAATTGCTCTACGTTTAATAAATCTGTATACAAGTTTCACTTTTGGGATTGATATTGTGCAATAAAATAACTATTACACGAAATTTTAATTTAGCTGTCTTCTCCTCAATTTAATAAAGTCCACCTAAAATAATCACTAGATCTTCTCAATATACTTTTTACTTACACTTTAACAGGAACCACAACATTAGGCTTAAATTAAATACATGACTCTGACATACCTTTTAGCTGCATCCTCGATGGTTTCTCCAGGTTGAACTTTGCCCCCGAATCCGTTCCATTTTCCAGCCCCAAAGCCCCTCTTCTTCATGCCCAGAAGCACTCTACCCGGCTGGACCACCAGCACCAGAGTGAGAAGCTTGGAGCTCAACATCTCACCTCACTGAGAAGAAGGAAAAAAGCTTAAAGAGTGGTAAAACACACAGTAAACAATGAACAACAAACAACAGTGGCTGCAACTGTGTTGGCAGTCATGTCGGTCACATTAGTGTTTGTTCTGCAGAGCGGTGTCGTCATTAAATATTGCGAAACAAGGTCAGATCAAACGGATACCTTTCTAAAAGAAAACAGCACACTTCACACTGAACCGAGACTCCCGCGTGGAGCGTGTAGATGACGTCACATGATGACTAGATTTGTAAACAGAAGCATCGGTCCGACTAAACCCACAATCAACACACGAGGGCTATCCTTTAGTTGTAGGATCTGATGCAAGTGCTACTTTAAAAAATGTCCGACTAGAAAAATAAGGTAAAACCTAAATTTTTTGTTCCTTTTTTATTAACTCAGAAACTTTGCTGCCACAACTTGCTAAGCAGTTCAGTGTCCTCAAAAGTTCACACGTTGCTATTTGTACATATTAAAATAGATTTGAATAGAATAATACATAAAATTCAAAATGGCTGTTTAATGTTGAAGGCTTGTGTGTACAAATCTTGAGGACATATTTATCATCAATACAATTCCAAAAAGGATATCAGATATTCAATGTAGTAAAGCACTTTAGATTTCTCTTTTGAAAATGATTGCTAAAGTTTGACACCGTTTATTACCTAGAATATTCACTAAGCATAATGTTAAATTATTTAGTACAACAGAGACCAGACACTTGTGACTTATTTGTTACTGCAGTGATAACCTGCCCCTTATGATATTACTAGAAAAATTTAACTATATGAGAAAATTATTACTAAATATTAATAACTCAAATAATTTCAAATATTGTTAACAAATTTACACAAATAAAATGTGAAAAATAGATATGTATGATTTATAAACGAAAGCCACCTTTGCTCCCACATAGGAACTACTATTTGTTTAATTTGTTTCAAAATATAGGGGACCTAAATAGGTAGTACACATTGAGAATTCTGTTTCACGCAAGCGCAGTTGATACTAAGGTAAACAGGACCCCGATTGAACCAAATGTGGGGCTTCTTTGTTTGGAGGAGATGTTTTCACTGCTCGCTGAGTGTGATGAAGAAACTGAAGGGGAAAACTGCAGCAGAGCAGCGCTGGATTCTGAGGCAGCTTAAAGACCCGTATGTCAAAGCTTCACACGCTCAGAACTTTCGGTGTAGAAGCGCCTTCAAACTCCTGGAAATAGACGACAAGTTCAGGCTTTTACAGCCCGGATACAGCGTGGTGGACTGCGGTGCTGCGCCTGGAGCCTGGAGCCAGGTGGCTGTGCAAAGGGTCAACTCTGCTGGGACAAGTAGACATGGCAGGTTTCAGTCACATGGATTCAAAACTCAGTATAATGTTTAATTCATCAGACCTTTTTATCAAATCCATACATGCATATATATTTGATATTTAAAAATGTAATGCAAACTCTAAGTATGCCAACTTTCATCTAAAATAAATATTTTTAAACTAACAATTTGATAGATTTAATTGATTATTTGAATTATCTTTCTAATTATATGAGCCGCCGGGATTCTGGGTAATACGTGCATGTAAATCCAATTAGGAGCAGTAAGGTAACTGTAATTTAAGCGCCACGGTACACAGAATAAACATGTTATTACAAACTCTAAAATGATGAAATGCTTTGTCATGCTTTTTGCCTGCTTAGAAGATTGGATTTTTTTCAGATAACTGCTGATAGTTTAGGTTATTACTGGGAAATAATCTCCTTCTTATTCCAAACCATTCTGCTGAAATACAGTAGGCTACACACAGCATGTAGTCTTAAAAAAATACATTGCCTGTTCAAATTTAGTTGTACCTGATATCTAGATGCATTCAGCAGATGTTTAACTAATTCCTAACATTCGTGCAGCATTTCTAATAGATTCTTGTAAGCCGTACTGAATTCTTGACAATATTTGTGCGAATCAAGCGGCACCTCATGATTATCTTTATGGTACCTATGTGGTAACTGAAGCTTAGAGCGTCACACATTGAATCAGAAAATATGAAAAAAAATTTTAAGAATCTTCACAAATCCTAAAATAAAGTCATTCTTGGCAATTCGTATTAGGTCTGTGTGGAATTTTCTAAGGATAATGATATTTATCAGTTACAACAGGTAATACATTTTCAATTCAGGGTATTGTCCTAAGAATTGGGTTTAAAAAGAGATTCACTAATCAGTTGGCCAGAAATCGGAATCAGCCGATTTGTTGTGGTCAGATCAGCAGGTCAAATCCAGAAAAATTAGATTTTTCTTTTTTCCCTATTTAATAATTCAATCAAAACTAAGAACTTCAGTTACTTTTGAATCTGATAGACTTGAATTGCATAAAAAAGATCTGATAAAAGTTCTAATAAGTTACCTAAAAGGTTTGCTATGATGCACAAAGGCTCTTCTCTTTTGTGCGACAGTCCTTAAAACTGAAAACTCCTTAATTAGTCAAGACTGAAATCGGCAGATCCGACATTAAACAAGATCAGAACTTATTGGTGCGTAAAAGCATGATCAGTTCAATTGTAAGTCTAAAAGATTTCGTAATAAACACAAATTAGTCAGTGGCCAAATCTGAGGTCCTTTTGAGAATAATGTTCCGTTACATAGTCCTGAAAAAAACATGTTTTTGTTTTATCACAGTGTACTTTCACTTTTTCTGGACAAACATGAGTACAGTTTTAAAGCATGAACTTATTTTAGAAAACAGTCAGTCTCCTCAGTTAACCTTGTCACGTTTAATTTCTTGCTGTCTACTTATGCTGCTGTAAATGAAGATCGATACGAAGAGTCTGTGTTACATTATCACCCATCAAACATGTAACTTTGACAAAAAATAAAAATAAATAACAGCATATATGTTATTGAGTGTGAGGGATTATAAAGCTCAGAAAGTTTTAAAGTCTAGGTAATGAGTTTGGCTCTCATTAATCATTAACTATCTTTGGTTTGGAAACAGGAAATGTAAGTTAATTTGTCACACTTTAGTTAGCTGAAGTATCCATAGCTTGCAAAAACACCATCAGTTTTTATATTAATATCAAGTTAATTTTGGAAAAGTATTTAAGAATCAAAGAGATTAAAGACAACTAAGGGGCATTAAGGATTAGGAGCAGTGCCAGAATTTTCTAAAATGGCTTTGCTTTTTGAGTTATTTTGTTATAGCTCAGTTTGCCACAGGCTGGTGTTTATGTTAGCAGATCAGATATTTAGAGGGGAAGTAAACTGTTTCCTGTTGTTTTAGATCAAGGCTTCCCACGTGGAACAGTTATTGGCATTGATCTGCTCAACATACCACCACTGGACGGTGCCCACTTCCTCTCTAGTCATGATGTCACCCACACCGCCACGCACGCCAAGCTGCAGGAGCTGCTCCCCGAGGGTCAGGCTCACGTCATCCTGAGCGACATGGCCCCCAACGCCAGCGGCTTCAGAGACATGGACCACGAGAGACTGATAACCATGTGTTTGTCTCTGATAGACTTGGCTGAGATGATTCTGCTGCCTCGAGGCTCTCTGCTCTGCAAATACTGGGATGGGGTTCTTTCTCATCAGCTCCAGGAGAAACTCTCATCTGTGTTCCACAGTGTTCGGAGCATAAAACCAGAAGCCAGCAGAAAGGATTCAGCTGAGAGATATTTCCTTGCCAGAATGTACAGGAAGCCTGTAAAGTGATATTTGTTGTCCTTTATTTAACAGATGACTGAAGTGCTTGACTGTCTCTCTGATCAGAGAGCTGTTTTAACATAAAGAGGTTTACTTAGTGGCTGTTATCAAAAGATGGCAGTGTTGAGACATCAGTGAGGCTTGCTGCTCCAGGCACAAATACAAGCATATTAAAGACTGCGATGTACGTCTGTGCCCTGCAAACCTAACACAGTAGCAGCACTTAATCAGTGAAATGAAAACCTATGCAAGAATCAGTGAGATTCCTCAAGAGCATTTTTCTTATTATTGTCCCCAGTAGCTGTTCCACACTCTCTTTTTAGTATTTGCTTTGATGCAGAAAGTCGTTTAGCTCCGATGCCCATGGTAATATTGTGCTCTTCCAGCCATGTGCAGTTGTTCTGTTATGAAGAACATATAAAGGGAAAAATAATTTCTAAGTGTCATGTACAGTGTCACTAATGGAACGTGGGATGACAGTAAAGATGGCATGTGTGTTGTATGCCTTTGCTGTCTGACTGAGGAAACATCTATGTCATTGTCAGTATTTTTTTTTTTTTACTAATGATGGATTTTAATTTATCTTCCAATTTTACCTTAATCACTGCCAAAACACATCACAAATAAGCTCAAGTTAATTTGTCTTTTTCCACCACATTAATTAAATTATTAATAAACAGAATATTCTGCTGTGTAATGTGCCTGTTTTGTTATTATTTCAACTTGTCATTTGGCATTAGAGGTGCTCCACATTTAATGCCTAATTTTTAATAATTGATTTTCCATGTAATGGAAACCAATCTTTGTTGCTTAAAGAAAATGCAACTTCAAGAACACTGAAAAGAAGTCTACTTTCTACAGATGCGTCTCAGTAAATTGGAATATCATCGAAATATAAATTTGTTTTAGTTATTCAATTAAAAAAGTGAAACTCATGGATTGATTGTCTCTGATCAGTAATGAATTTCAAGCTTCCATTTTCACTGATTCTGATTATTATGGCCTACAGCTAGGGGAAGCCCAAAATTCACTTTTTTTCTTAGAAACTTAGAACATTAGAAATATGACAAAAGGCTTATGAAAGTGGAAATAACCTACAAAATTGTGTGGATCACCAAGTTGACAACTATCTTGCAGTTACTGATACCCTCCACTAGGGGAATAAGCCACTGACTGTTAAGCATATTAATAGAAAGTTGAGTGGATGGGTTGTAGAAAAAGGTGTACAGGCAACGGGTATACCCTTTACCTTAAGAGATTATGAAGCAAAGCCTTTTTTAAGAGTGTGTGTTAAATGCAGCTGGTGTCAGAGCTTCAACAACCACTGAACACATTTGTATCCAGAACATTTGCCACAACTGTGGCATACCTTGTGTCATGCCACTCCAGAACATCAGAAGCTTCTTACCTGAGCAATGGAGAAGAGGGACTGTAGTTCATTGGTCCAAAGTCCTCTTTTCACATAATAGTACATTTTGCATTGCATGTGGAAATTAAAGTCCCACAGTCTGGAGGAAAAAGGTTTAAGGCACAGAATCAAGTTCCTTGAGGTCCCTCGTGAAGTTTCCTCAGCCAGGGATTATTTTGGGAGCCATGCCATCTGCTGCTGTTGGTCCTCTGTGTTTTATTAAGTCTAAAATCTGCACAGCCATCTACTGGGAAATTTTAAAGCACTCCTGCTGACAAGCTTTATGGAAAAGTTTATGTGACTTTCCAGCAGAATTTGGCACCTGCCTACACTGCCACAGGTACCAATACCTGCTGTAATGACCATGGTATTGCAGAGCTTGATTGTCCAGCAACATCTCCTGACCTAATCCCCAACTCTATGGAGTTTCATCAAGAGGAAAATGAGATACACCAGAGCCAACAATGCAGATGAGCTGAAGGTTAGCATTAAAGCAACCTGAGATTCTTTAACACCTCAGCAGAGCTGCAGGCATATCACCTCCATGCCATGCTGCATTGATGTCATAATTCATGCAAAGAAACTCGAAACAAGTATTAGGCCTTTTCGGTTTATTGTTCTATAATAAACCTCTGTGTCGTGGTCCTCACGCAGCCTTACCAAATACATTCAGTGCTTTAAATACAATAAAAGTTGCCAATCCTCAAACACGTATTTTCTGCATCAGATTCTGCTGCTCAACAAATTAGTGAAATTACATATACATACATACACTGGAAGATCATCTGGTGCCTCTACGCACCTGCAAACTGTGCCGATGCCATCTTTGCTTCATGTCACCTTACAGCTCATAGTTGTTATGGGTTTGTTTCTAACCCTGAGAAGGATCAGAGGCGTAATAATGCTTTTAAAGAGGACTCTTGCAGTGAAAGCTCTACTTATTAGAAGTTAAAACATAATTAAAACAGATTTATAAATGGCTTTGTTAAGCACTCATTCAGTTTTTTACATTCCGAAATTAATTGATGTCTCTTAGTCTAATTGGCACATTTTCTTTCCTTAGGAAACCAGACTGCTCCAAATTACTCATAAATGATCGTTTGAAGTGAAATCAGATTATACCTAAATAGATTTTTACCTCTGAATATTCTGTAAAATGAAAATGAAAAGCCCAATCAAGATCAAATTAGCATTTATCCAGCAGAATAAGACCCGAATACATTCATAAGGCTGCTATTTGGCCTTTGTGTCTCAGGAGTGATGAGCAATACAGTACGAACTGAAACATTCATGCCTCTCGGCAAAATTAACTGCACAGAAGGGGGACTGACCTCTAAAGATGATTGTTTGGAATGAAAGGGAGCAGTCATGCCTGTTGATGAAGCTGATAGTGAAAGATGTGAACAGATGACCAATTTTATTTCTCATTACTTGTTGATTATTCTGCCCTGCGTTATTCAGATTCAAATTATTGGAGTGGGATCTGTGTAAATTCCATTGGAGCTGAGCGACTCACTCTCATGACAAATGATTATTCGCTCACAGGTTAATTCATTCTTTTCTGGCCAGATGGAGGTACAGATGTAAGAATTAACAAATGAAGAGAGGAAAACGGGTGGAGAGAGACAAATGTTAAAATTTAGATGTTAAACTTCGAGGCTCGACTCATTTTTATGTTGTAACAGAACTGAATTGCTTTGTTCTTATATTTCTTAAAATCAACTCATGTTGGTGCACTTTTTTATTAAAATAAAGAATTTAAATATCAAAATATATAAAAATTTTTATAGGAATTATCTGTTATGAGAGTGTAATAACATCATAAGGACACAATGTCCTTGTATAAAACAGTCTGTGATGGAGGAATTGTCTTCTCTTTTCATTGAAGTTGAATAAAAATGTTTTCAGAAGGCTGAATTCTTAAAAGAGACATTCACCTCTTCTTGATCATTGTGATGCCAAAACTGAACATGTGAGTTTTAAAAAGCCCCTGAATGGTTTGAAATCTGTACTGATTTCTTTCACCATCTGCAAGCTTTTATTAAAATCCACCCGCTAGACAGGAGCATGGGAGATTCCATTGTGCAAAGATGGAAACTGGATACAATAAAACTGAGTGCATTTTGCCAAAGAAATAATGTTTCCCTTTTGAATCTTTGCTTGGCCTCAAATAACACAGAACACACATTACCACAAGCAATTGACAGGAAATTAAAGAAATGGTAATATCATTTTCCACCATTGTGTCATCCATTCCCTTTGGCTGACCCGAGTTCCCAAAATGAATTTCATTTCTGGCAACATTTATCATTTCTCTGAGCCCCTGAATGTTTGAAGACAGAGCCAAACAAACATTCACAGACACAAAGTATGGACCACTATTATATTAGTAATGAATTTGGTAATAAAAAAAAACATGTTGTAACTCTTTTTATTAGTATGTTTCCTGGATATTTAAATGCTCCTGTCTGTTCCAGCCACAGAACTTCAGTGAATCTCACATGTTGTAATGGTGATAATTAGATGTATGGCCAGCTTGTAACTACTGGACAAAAAAATAACATTTCCACAGCAACTCCAAAATTATGAATCATGGTAACATAATTAATTTAAGCTAATGTTTGGCATGTTGAAGGTAGAAATGTCCTATTGTAAATCCTGTTGGATAAAAAATATTTACCTTTTACCCAAATCTTTTTTGGTTGCTTTAACTTTTAATATATGATTTTTAAATGTTCTGATTGTTGATAAAATATCTACAGTTCTAGTGAAATGTTTACATCCTGGTAGTTAACATCATACTGATTTTGACCTTTTAGTTACTCATTTTTACTGGTATTTTCCTAGGGTGGATAGATTATTATAGGGATTTTTATCACCATATTAAATTATGGTACTGTTTAATAAATAGGTAAATCATCCATGCATCCATTGTCTATACCCGCTTGTCCTTGCAGGGTCACAGGGAGGGCTGGTGCCTATCTCCAGTGGTCATTAGGTGAATACTCCCTGGACAGGTCACTAGTCCATCAAAGAGCAGCCCAGAGACACATTGGACAATCATGTATGCACACACTCATGCCTAAGGGCAATTTAGAATAATCACTTGATCTAACAGTCATGTTTTTGCTTTGTGTAAGGAAGCCAGGGTATCTTGAAAAAACCCGCACATGCACTAGGAGAAACTGCAAATTCCATGTAGAAAGATCCCAGGACCTTCTTGCTGAAAGGCAACAGTGCCACCAACCGTGCCACCTTATATATTTCACCATTTCACCAGTTTGAAGTTTTCATTTTTTTTATATCCTTTCTCATTCTGGTTCCAAATGAGCTGATTAACACAGAAATATTTCCACCTCATGTCTATGAAAACATCAGCTCTGGACTTGCAGGTCTCAGACTTGGGGCAAGGATAGCGGTTCAATCTTTGTTTGTCTCTCTCTATGCCGAAGGATTCTAAGCCATCATCTCTAGGACTAGGGGTTGTGGCTGAGGGAGCAGAGTAAGCTAAAGAGTGTCAGTACAACAGACTTAGATTTTTGGATAGAATGACTGTTTCGGATTCCAGCTGGTACCCAATCTCAGAATAATAGTTGAGAAATAAAAGTTACTTTCCTGGTTGTGTTGAAAGGAGTTTTCCCCAATAAATAAAAGAATCTAGCCTCTTTAGGAATCTCATAGAATAATCTTCTCAGGAAGGCTTGTGGAAAAACAATAGACTCTTCTGATTGCAGCAGAGAAACTGTGTCGGAAATAGGCAAACACGGGCTGCTGTTGGCAACAACACAGCAAAGGAATTTCCACAGTCACTTTAGCACAGTTGACCAGGCTGGATAAGTTTGAAGGCTTTTATCTTGAGGTGACTGCAGATTCAATTATTTCACTTGTTCTGGTGTTTTTTTATCTTTTCTTTTCTCTTCTCATCTTATCCTTTCATCTGCTGTGTGTTAGAGGTTTCAAGCTTTTAAAGTTCCCCTGACTTCCTGCTCTAAGGCACATTTTAGGACATGGATGTTATCCTTTTGTGTGTGTAATGCCTTGGATGGAGATATTTCCACCAAAATTAACATAAAAGTCCTCAAGATGCACCGAATTATGAGAATTGTGATTTTACCCATGTCAATATTCTAAATCAGTCCTGGAATTAAATCTATAATCATTCAATGACAGCATATTCATTTAAACATGTGACAATAATTATCAATAAGCAGAGCTATAAAATGAGAATTATTTCATTATTATTATAACATCTAGATTTCAACACAGTTATTAGAAGAAAAGGAGGATGCATAGACTCTTCTCTGTTTATAAAAACAAAGACTCTGGCAGCTCTTTTATCAATTTTAAGTCTGAGCTGTATGTGAGTATAACAAAACATTACTCCACAGACTAGAATTGGAAACTGACAGTCTGAATTGACCAGGGGAGAAAAGCGGAAACTAAAAGTGTCACATCTGATAGTGGCCTAATCCTCTGTTTTACAATAAACAACTTCCACATTTTAATTTATTGTGGATTTTCTCTATCCCACACATGGTCAAAACTACACATACAGGCTCAAAAATATACAAACATCTCACTTATATCTGGATAAATGTCCATTAGCTCACCCTTAAAAAAACACAAGCTTTCTGCAGCAGCCAACAAGCATCTGATCTCACTTTGGCTGGATATTTGGCTACAGCTCTTTTATGAGTTTAAGTTAGTTTCCTAGCATGAACCCAGCTTTTCAATACACTTTCAATTGGCTTAGGTTGGTACCATTCCAAAGGCTTTACTTAGCCTGCTTCATTCATTCCAAAATCAGTTCTGATGTGTGTTAGGGGATCATTGTTTTGTTAGAACACCAAATTGGTCCAAGTTTTAACTATCTGACCCAAACTGTCACCCTGAGATGAAAGAAAATATTTTATTATGAAGAACCTAGGGGGTCATCAGTGCTAAAGCTAGCCATGAGTTTGAAACTGTTGGAACAAAAGTGCCATTGTTCACATCAAGCCAGGTTTATTTCAACATGGACTTAGAGGATGTTGGCCAAGAAAGACTTACTTGCTCCAAAATGGACCCCTTAAAGCCTGATTAAACTTTGTTGCAGTCCACAAGTCAAATACCTCCTCAATAAATGCTTTATGTTCAGACAAGACTGAGTTTAATCTATTTTGCCTTAATAGGAAGATTCTTGTTTTCAACCTTTAGGCACAATCAGAATCAGAATCAGCTTTACTGCCTAGTTTGTACAGACAAACTGTGGAATTTGACTCCAGCACACTTTGCTCTCAGTGAGGATTTTTTAAATTTTTTGTATATATAGTAGTGGAAATAAAGAGTATCTTTTTCAAATGTACATATATACACAAATCACTTTACAAAAGAATATAATGGGGGAAGAAACGGTTTCTGTGGCAGCTGGTCTTGGCAGACAGCGCTCTGTAGCGCCAACCTGAAGATAAAAGCCTAAACAGTTTGTGTGCAGGGAGTGTGGGGTCTGCAGAGATGTTATCTGCCATTTTCCTGATGCTAGACCTGTTTAAGTCCTGATTTTTTTGTTGCAGTCTTGACCTGTCCTGTTTTGTGGAGATGGAGGAAGACAGGATAGACTGGAGGATGGCAGTGTAGAAGATGACCAGCAGCTCCTGTGGAAGGTTGTACTTCTTGAGTTGCCTCAGGAAGTACAGTCTTTGCTGGGCCTTCTTCCGACCATTGTCTATATGTGAGGACCATCTCAAGTTTCGAGGAATGGTGGTTCCTAGGAACCGGAAGTGATCAGCAGCAGATCCAGTGTTGTTGAGGATACTGAGGCATGTGTGTGGGGGTGGTGTTCCCCGAAAGTCCACCACCATCTCCACAGTCTTGAGTAGGTTAAGTTCCAGGTGGTTCTGACCACACCAGTGTACCAGCCGATCCACCTCCTGTCTGTATGCAGACTCGTCACTGTCCTGGATCAGTCCAATAACAGTTGTGTCATCTGCTAACTTTAGAAGTTTCACAGACGGGTACGGTGAGGTGCAGTCATTTATGTGGAGGGACAAGAGGAGTGGGGAGAGAACACAACCACTTGGGGGGCGATAGTGCCATGTTGCGGGTTTGATTCTCCAGTGGTACTGGTACACTGAATAAAGTAAGTGGAATGAAGAGGAATTGGGGATGCAGCAAGGATCCAGAACACAGCAATCAAATCACCCATCTGCTGATTTTAAATCATTGTTGCTGTGTAACCATTCCACACTAAAATAAGAACTGAAATACATCATTAATAGCCTCACACTTATTTGACATTCATGGCCATGATCGACATATGTAAACATCTGATTAGAACCGTACTTATAATCTTGCACATTGTGTGTGTGTGTATGGTTATATTAAATCTGAGCTGCCTGCCTGTATTGGCCTAGATAACCTTTGAAAAGGTTTAAGCAGATAGATAAAATGAAAACAGTAACTTATGTTTTCCCCTCTGTGGTAAAATCACTCAAAAGGACATCAGTGAATAAAAGCTCTATCTTCTCTTGATCTTTCCCTTTTTCGAGGTTACAGCAGTGCGGCGGAAAAATGTCAAGAGCATTTTTAAAACACGAGCTTGTGGTGCGAGGGTTAAAGAGAGACAGGAAAACCAAGAAAAAAAACAACTACTGAGAACAAATAAAGTGCAGATTGCTCTCGGTGATTTTCCATCCCTGTGTCACCTCACATTTACTAGACTTAGCAAAAAAAACTGCAAGTGAAATCATAAAACTAATACTTTCATATGAACATTTTTACAGACAAGGTGGGTGCCCTTTAGGTAATTTTTCTTCCTTATTGTTTTTTATCTGCAAGATGTTGTAAAAATAAATGTCCGGCAAGCATGAAAAGCAAAAATGAAAAAAGTGATGCATGGTTATCAATAAAAAACAGTTTAAAAAAAATCCAATAACTTTGAATTTCCTCTGATCCCTAACATACCTAATTAGTAAAGAGAATCTATGTATACGCAATTTAATCTTAGCTATTAAGTGAAGGCCCTCATTAGATATCGTTGTATTTGTGCTGTGTTGGCTCTCCTGATGCAACCATATCGCAGCAGACCGTTGGTCTGGGCGTTTAACTGGGCCTCCCAGTGATGGGGTGTTATGGTTCCTGAATTCACAAACGCGCAGTGGTTGCAGAACATTGCTACAGAGACATTGTTGGTGCCAGAACAAATCCATTTTCCTGATGAAGAGGGGTTCAGAGAAATGGCAATCTACACTAAGAACAGGTGGGGGCTCTGACACTGTGTGGGTATTATTGATGGCTTCCACATACCCATCGTAGCGCTACAGCACTATCACACTATTTCAATTGTAAAGACTGGCACTCCAAAATCCTTAAAGGTGTTTTGGATGGCAAGGGAGGATTCTGGATTGCCAGAGAGCTTGCAAGAGGCTAGGTTTCTGAGACTGTCCTCACTGAGGAAGTTAGCCAGCCAAGGAGACCTATTCCTAGCCCACATTAGAAACACTGGTACGGTGATAACTTGCTATTACGTCCTCATTGACTTGGTTTATTCTATGCTGGACTGGCTCTTGAAATCATTTCATGACACTGGATGACTTCTTTCATCATTTCTAGGATTTCCTTCTTTCACCTCCGGAACACTGAAAACCTTGGCATACCTTGAATTTGAAATTTGTGTGCTTAAATGGTGGTAAAAAAACATGCAGGAACATTTCCAAGCAGTATTTGTTTTAACAGTAAGTTGTAGGATGTTCAAAACGAAGGAGAAAAGGGGAGCAATGCAACAAAGTTTTCCAGGCAGTTTGAAGATGTGACTTCACAGTTTCTTAAAATTCACAGGGTGCAATGACTCCCTGGTGATGCCATCTTGTTGGGACGCCATTTGCAAACCTGGGTTGAAAATAGGCTTTATTTGAGCTGACAGGTCTGGAACAATTTTTTTTCTATAATTTCTATGTTTTTTTTCTTTTGGTGTTAAGAGGCATTTATATCACCTTAACATCAGATTGTTCTTTTCTGACTGTCATTAGTCAAAATAAGTCAAATTTATGAAACTGTTTAGTGAATTGCCACAGGAAGCAGCAGTGTGTGCTGTATTTCTCTTAAAAACTTGGAATCTAAGCTTAATTTAGCTTTCAGTTTTAAAACTACCCTGCAACAGATGAGGCTTTTCTGGAGATCATGGGGCTAATCTGCTTGGTAGTAGAGAGGCAAATGGGGAAACTCAACTGGGATTAAAAACTGTGCAGAAGACAGATGACGCTAATTGAACAGCATCTCACTTTAGTTTGCCATCTTCATATAAGATTTTCAGAAGAGCTTATTTGCATTAAGAAGCAAGATAAATAACAATCCAAACTATGAAATGAATAAACTTGATCTCCTTACTTTAAACACATCTTCTGTAAGCTTGATAATATCCTTTTGTAAAAGTAATTTTTTTAGGGAAAGATTACTTGTATTTCAGCTTATGCAAGGATGTTGTACTGTAGTTATATAATTGATAAATTCCATGACTTTAAAGTAAAATTCACCCACATAGTTTCTCAGGTGATAACTGAAAACCCACTGGATTACTTAAAAAGTGAGAACTGAAGCAGGAGAGTTTGTCAGAATCATCTTGATCATTAATCTTCCTGAGGATGCTGAAGGCGGGACTTGACATGGTTGTGCAGTGGGTACCCATGGGCTCATGTCAGCACTGTATCCAAGAGTTGGCTATATGACCAAAGGCGCTGTGTTGAGTTTTGCTTTTCTCAAGCAGAGGCATAAAAAGCAGATCATTTGAGCTGTCTGCAGGCTCCCAGAGTACTGTGCTGGTTGTTATGACAGACTTGTTTCATTCCTGGAAGGTGAAAAACTTCACCCACTGGGGAGTTGGCATTCTACAAACAAGTAAAGGAAGACGACACTGTTGGCATGCCATCTAGGACTCTCCCTGTGAAAGTAGTGCAGCAGGAGGCTGATGAATGTAGAGGAAAACAACATGTCCTTATTGTTATGTAAGTAGACTAAATTATGGTTGTTGTGGGTGCAGCAATCGGTTGATTCAAGCTGTGATTTTAAATATTCATACAATTTGGAAAGATCTTACATTAATTTAAAGGACTATTCCAGATGGGATGGATGATGATTAATTTCAATGTAAGTATACAATAATCTATCAAAACAGTTATAAACAATGAACAGGCATACCTATTTGGACACTGGCAGGTGAAATAAATTGATTCGCTCATCATCATCATACGTATTGGAAGAAGTGGGTAGTAATTAGTTACATTTACTCAGTTCAGAAACTTTTAGAAAAAAAATACTCCTAAGAGTAGTTTTACTGCGCTACAATTTTTTACTTCTACTTGAGTAATATTATTTTTGCAGAAATGCTACTCTTACTTGAATACAATTTCTGGCTGCTCTACCCATCTCGAGGTACTTCACTGAATGACGAACATGGGCGTTTTAACCAAAGATGGACCCTGTATTTGGTCCAAGTTTTGTCCAAGTTCATAATTTATGTCTCTATGCTGTCTTTAATTGCCTACTTAGGTCTATGTCATCAGTAAGTTTCTCTAAGCTCCAAGGATCATGTCCCCACTCTTCTTCTGTTGATTAGACTCACCTGATCCTGGTCTCAGTAATCAGCTCCCCGCATTTAAATAATCATTTATTTAGTCAGCTGCTTGCCAGATTCATCTGTGGGTGTCTGTGGTCATTGGTCAAGAGACGGGGTATACCCTTAAAAGGTGGCTAGTCCATCACAGGCAGACACAGAGACACACATGACAAACATCAATGCAAGCACACACTCAATGCTAAGGGCAATTTAGAGAAGCCAATAAACCTTACCTGTGAAAGAAAGCCAGAGGAGAACCCAGACATGCATGCGGAGAACATGCAAACTTCACGCAGAAAGACGCCACATTTTGGGCACAGCACTGGTGGTGTAGGGGTTTAGCGCTCAACCACATATTGACGCAATAGTTCTCAAAGCGGCCGTCCTGGGTTCGAGTCCCGGACCCGGCAACCTGTGCCGAATGTCTCCCCCTCTCTTTGCCTCTCCTTCCTGTCTACCTACTATCTAAAATAAAGGCCTCTAGTGCTGAAAAAATTCTTAAAAAGAAAAATACCCCACATTCGAAAACTGGAAATTTAGGATGCAAGGCAACAGACCTAACAACTGCTTCCCCATGCAGCCCACATTTGTGTGATGTGCTGGACAAAAGTCAGATCCATGAAGGCCCCACCTTTCAACTTTCACGACCCAAAGGATCTGTTGCTAAAATCACGGTGCAGACATTGGTGGTTTTTCACATCACATGATTTCCCTCCCATGGGAACTTACCCTGGGTTGGTCAGTTGTACCGTATACAAGGTTCCATATGTCCAATTCCATATTAAGCCTATGGGGAGAAGCGTGTTTTGCATTGTGTAAGCACTGTAACAAAATAAGCCTGTTCACTGCATGTTGCTAATGATGCTGAAATATGTGTTTAGTAAAAAGCTTCCAAGTCAGAACTAAATTAAAAGGCTGTTTTACTGTTTTCTAAAGAATTTGGCCTATGCGTGATTATTCCCAGTTTAAAATGTATCTAGGTATTAATAATGTTATGCCTGACAAGTGTCAATAGAATGCTGTGTTTTAGGTTATTTCATCTAGATTTCAACAATCTTATTTCTCAGTAGCTGAGCAAAGAGCAAAACAAAATCAATCCAATAGTAAATCAGAATTCGGTATTCTGTATGTGGATGGTTGCTTTAGGATATTTTGCCTTTTTACCACAGGAACACTCAACAAGACTTTAAAGTAATAATCTTTTGAAGAAGTTTCCCAAGTGGATCTTTTGTCCCTAAAAGTTTTAGGAGCAGTAAGTGAATACATTCTTGCAATTGGTGCAATCTTTGCAACTTTACCACATACTCTACAATATTTTTCAATGTATGAGGACCAAATGCATGAACCTGAAGAGATAAATAAAACTATAAGGCCAAGCCAGGTTGTTAAGGAGGTGAAGAGAGGTTGAGAGGTGGTCTGATGAGACAACAGGCAGCAGCTGAGTCCCATTAACTCTCTTTATATGTCCCCATCCTTCATGTGCACTTGCACCTTATTCCCACTGCCATGCCATATGGCGGCCTCATCTTTTGCCTGTATGAGCCTCATTTTAAGAAAATAATCTTTTTTGCTGCCATCTTCTTCTCGGGTGCAGGTTTGCCTCAGCAGGGAATGTTTTAAAAAACTTCAGCACAGTGCTCGAGCTCACCTACTCTGCAAGATGAGCAGTCCCTTTGTTTCCTGCTTTATTGTTCGAATTTTGCTTCAGAATTGCTCTCTCATCCATTTCTGTGGCCTACCTGTAAATGAATGAATGGACGAATGAATGGCTCTGGACTTCCAATTTCCAGAAATAAAAGGCTGGGAGCAGAAAAAAAAAAACATTTTCTGAAACACAAATTATTTTATTGAAAGCCCCGGGTGATTCTTGCTGGGATTGGTTATAACTGGTGAAAAGAAAAGAAACAAAATAGAAAAAGTCAAGCTCACACCAGTTATTTATATGGCTGATAAATCAGCGATGTAAAATAAATTCATTCAGTTTTAGACTGTGATTCTGAGTTTGAAGAATTGTCCTTGAAACTGTATCCAAAATACCCTGTTGTTTATCAAGCCAAGGGTTGTGCAACTGAATCCACTTTATCTGCACTGGTTTTCAGGGCTTTGTGGTTAAAAGTTTGATTGCCTCAATTCTTTTCCAAAGCTCTTGACCGGTTTGTTTGTTTTGGGTCATTGAAATTTTTATGAAAAGAAACTAACCCAGAATTCTAATTTACATTTTTTTTCCCAATGATCTCCACCAAGAGAGAATAAACCCGAGTAATATAAAAAAGCAGAATTAGTGGGTAGTGCAATAACTTCAATTTAGATTAGGAATATCAGTTACCCATAGGAGGTAAAATTCTGACAAGGGTATATGCAGCCAGTCCCAGAGACACAATAAAGGCAGCTATTTTTAAAAGTACATTCACTGTTTACCATAGCATAATCTGTTGATGCATAATCTAACCAATCAGAATTGAACCCACTCTTCCTTGCTTCACTAACAGTCTGCTTGCTAATAATCATGTAGCAGTCATGTTCGTTGTAAGCTCCGAATACAGGTTAAATAAACATGAACTGCAATCTAACCCTATCAGAAGGTCCGGATTTATCTGTCCGTCCGTCCGTCTGTCATTATGTGTGTGTAGTAATTAGTGTTATAGCCATTTTGTGACACTTCAATGTTTCATTATCAAAAAGCTTTATCAGACAAAGATAATCTGAGTAAATACAAAATGTAGATTTCAGATAATAAAGAAACATCTGCTTTCACAATGTGGCAGTGATACTGATGTTTAAAAATAATGCAGTCACTGGGAGCACTCCATTTTTGTTAAGTTGAGAACAATGGCGACTTAGATGAGCTTTTTTCTTACATTCGTCACTTTACATCTAACTTAGAGCTGACCCAATGCACGCTTAAAGGGCTTGAAGATACCAAGCTAATCACATCCTCTGCTAAAAAACAAAGGTGAGACCCTGAGGTTCCAAAGGCAGAACTCCACATAAGAAAATGGAACAGAGAAGAAATACTTGAAACACAACTGATTTTTTTACTCCATTTACTTTTTTTTATTACATACTTTTCCATTATTTTGATGATTGTGAAGGAACGGGCTCACCTGTTTTATTTATACAGCATCAATTCATAAAAAGGGAATTCATGGCACATTTAATGTAATGGAGAGATGTAACAACTACCATTGTGTACACCATTAACAACACGAGAGTGTCTCCTTGTTAAAGCATGCTTAACATGGAGAAATGTGCTCCTCAACTGTCGCAATATGTTAGGCACAGCCTATTGCAGATGACGATTGAGTCCCCTGGGAAATTGTGTAGAATCTTTCAAGGATGTGTTTACGGAGTTCAAATTGCTTCAAAGGACTCAAAATCCTCCCATGAGGGAGTTTGTGTAAAATTCCCAGAGGAGGCTCCAGGCTGAGGTTTCCAAGCATTTACACAAAATGTTTTGACTGCTGTGATAGCAAATACATTTTATGATGGTTCATGGTCAAAAGTATGGGCAAATATGGATGACAGAGAAAATACAAGTTTAAATTTGCATCACAATCTGTTAAACAAAGTTTCTTAAAAGCTTTTCCAGGCATAAAAAAAGTTTGTCACCTTAATGTGAGCCATATTGCCATACTGGAAATCTTAGTATTGAAACTGTAAAATGTTCATGACTGTTTAACATTTGTCTTTCTTCTTCCACCCCCAACTGTTGGTTTTTATATTTTCTTCAGTAGTGATCTGCTTCTCTTATTGTTCAGGTGAGATATGAGATACACTTTTTTAGCTGGAAGCTGTCAGTAAAATCATCATGTAGTGGTGGTTGAACATGTGTTGAAAAATTTTGAGCATGTGGAATTTGGTGACTATCAATCAGTAGCAAGACATATTTTTCTTAACATTCCTAGCTATAAATTCTAGACTTTCTTATTAATAATATCTATTGGATATTTTTATGTGCTGACATAATGTTATTTATTTATAGGACTCAGTACTTATGCTGCATTTAACAAAGTTGACCATAAGTTACTTGGAGATAGACCGGAAAAGTGTATTGTCTGGTGAGGATTGGTTCAGTTCTTTAAAACACACAGACTACTTTGTGTTTTTAGGCTAATAAAAATTCAAGGGAACAAAGATCACACAAGCTTTATTTTAGGGAAACTTTTAGTCAACATTCATATGCTGACCGTATCACATATTGAGTATTAAAATATACCAGACACATGGTAATGATGCACAGCTTCATATTTTTTCTGACCACATAAATGCAGTCCCTTACAGTCAATGAGTCATCGTGTTCATAAAGTCAATGAGTGTAAGGGAGAGTTTCATCAAATTTAATTTTCTTTAGCTCCTTGCTGAAGAGACAAAAGTAATTGCACTTGATTCCAAAAATGCAATGGTAAAGATCAGGTCTCAGCAAGAATAAAGGTGGCTAAAAAACACACAGAATGCCAGACACCCATCATTTTAGACTATTATATAATTTTTTATACCCACATGAAGTCTACTAAATAATTAGACTACTATCATCTGAAATATTGGTGCATGCTTTCATATTCAGTAGCCTAGGTTAATATAATGGTGTCTTTAACATTCTCTGTAGTTGGAGCTTAAGCAAATAACTGCTGCAAGAGATCTAAACAACACAAGGAAAATTTATCATATCTTTTTAATTCTCTGCATCGACTCCTGGTTTGTATAAAAATAGATTTTAAAACCTTGTTAATCTTGGGACAAAATGCATTTCAGAGTTGCTTTTCAGAGAAGAACCATTTGGGCCCCTGTGTGCATCAGACATATCTACTCAGAGTTCCCAGGACCAGAACTAAACAAAGGAGGCAGCATTTGGTTTATATGCTTGAAAGCTTACAAGAAAATGTTGGCTCCTTGACATTGGGACTGAACAATTTCCCATTAAGATAAAATATCACTGTATCAGCCAATTTTGAACACTTCTTAGTTATTTATTTGCTTTTAATTAGCTTTTTACAGCTTTTTTGTCCAGTCCAAGGTGTACCCTAATTCTCGCACATCGATGGCTGAAGATAAGCACCAGCCGTCACCCAATAAAGATTAAGCTGGAATAGAAATGGAGGGATGGATGTTTGTTTATGTGATGCTTAAGTTACTTAAATGAGTTTCTTTAGAGTACTTGCCTTTTCTGTAAAGGACTTTGAATTACCTTGTACTATAGAAACTGGTACTACAGAAAGAAACGTGCCTTTGTCATACCACGGTGGCTGTATGCAGTTTTGTGTGTGTGCTGTGTTTTTTCCCTCTGCTAGGGGTGAGACTGACAGGTGTTCCTAATCTGAGCGCATCAGCTGGGCTTCTTAGGGAGCTGGAACCTGGAGGAAGGCGTCAGCTCATTGTCTCTGCCAGCGTGATAAACTGACCATGTTATGCAAATCAGCCTTTCTCCCAAGACCTCTCTGATCACCTTGTTTCTACCCTGCCTGACAGATCTGATCCTGTGTGGGATTTTTGGATTCCCAAGTCCCTGTTCTCCGTGTCATGCTCCATCCAAAGACGAGCTCTGCCGATCCAGCCATGAGTCTCCTTACCACTCCAGCCTCCAGCCCAGCTGCTCAAGAACCACCTCGTTGGAACATCTACCCTTCTCCCACCTGCATGTCCACCCTCCAACGCCACATACCCCAACACGACAGAGTAATACAAGAATTGCACAGCGGAAACAAAGGAACCAAACTGCTCCGTTCCACATTACCTCCCAGTTTCAGCCACCGTGAAAAAGACTTACTTCCCCCAACGAGCATCCTGCACCCAATGCCAGTAAGTCAGCCTTTAAATCACTGTTGTCTTCTCCAATTCCCCTCCTGGAACCTCAGTAATCTCACTCTCCTCTCCTTCCTCAGTGGCGATCTCGGTCCCCTCAGCAGATCCAGTCCGTGCTCAGATCCAGATTGCTTACAATATCAATAAACTGTTAAAAACGCTTTTCTGTCCTTGTGGTTGTGTCACTCCCAGAGTCGTGAAAACTAACAGTATGACAGCCTTGACTTGCTTACACTAAATGTACATGTTTACATGACTTACAATTATGACTAGTCAAGATCTCCGACTTATTCTTTTTACATTATAAAAATTCTTTATGGGTAAGGACCTATCTTACCCCTGCAGAAAGTTGTCATTACATGTAATTAAATCAAATACAAGTTAATGCAGCATTTTTAACTTTCACCTGGCCAGCTCTCTAATCATACACCATCTTGAGGTGTTTGATGTGAATTTTCACAGACCATTAGCATATTTTCATTCACATGGTGTGAATGCTGCATAAAACCAGACTAATGGCTTTTTAGCTCCAGTACTATGACTTTAGAAGTGAAATTTACTATTTCCCTTTTGCTCCTGCATCTCCTCTTTGCTCAGCCAAATCAGCAAAGAAGGTTCTTTGATGGCACAGCAAAGCCGGTAGCGCTTTATGCACTTTATTCATGCCTTTAAATGTACATAAAAGCCAATTAGTGTTTTAGATTTGATATAGAAAGTATGATTTTCAAAAACAGAACTTTCTACAAATCTTTTTTAATCTTTTTAATGACATTAAGATTAGTAAATACTAAAAAATTTCAAGCATACTCTAGATAGCCACTTTGTTACATGCTTATCCTTGAGGTGACTTTACAGCTTGGCTGTGCATTGTCAGTCCTATTTACATGTAAAGGAAAAATGCATATGATTTTTTTTCTTATTTTGTTAAAATTCTTAACTACAGCTAATAATAAAAAAATGACTTTTGTCAACTGACAAAGCCGCAATCAACAACCAATCTATGATCTCGGTGTTTCTGACTATTTGGTTGTATCGGTGGTCTTCACATTTTCGCTACCTGCTGTGAGACAGAAGCAGCAAATCGCTTTCCACAACTGGAGACACATTGACCTTGCCACCTTGACCACTGACCTCCAAATGTACCCTCCGTCCCATTCCTGCAACAGTGGATGAGTTAGTGACACACTCCTCCCTGAGCGCTGTTTTTGACCTCCATGCCCCTATCAGGTCATATGAGGTCAATTTTGAACGTTCTGCACCCTGGTTCACTAAGGAGCTGCACCAGATGAAAACAGCCAGCAGAGTCCTGGAATGTCGTTATAGACAGTCTGGACTCACAGTGCATGTTTGCTTTCCGTGATCACCGGGAGGCTTCCGACAAACTGCTGAAGGATGTACGCTCTAAATTCTATTCCAACCTTATTAATAAAAATACTGGAAACCCCAAGCAGATTTTCTCAACAATAAACTCTGTTGTGATTATGAATATGAATATATTATTCAATCTTTTATTAAATAATATCTCGGTCTGTTAAGGGTTGTCCTGTGAATACCAGCCCAATAAGGCGGTGGTATTAGGACAAAATTGAAAGGGATGAGCCAAGCTCTGACATTACTGAACAGCAAAACTCTGCACACACACAGAATTAATTCACACAATTTCTTATAACACAAGAATTTATTAACAAAAATAAGTCAACTCAAAGTCAAACATATTTCAATCAACAAACTCTTTACTATGCTAAAACAATCCAACTAAACCACCAAGCAGAATGAAAGAATAAGGAAGACTAATGGGCTATGTACAATATGAACAAGTGAATCAAAGATGGTTGAAAACCATGACCGAAAGAGTGATGCAATTATATCATGCAATATTTATGTTTGAGAACCAAGGATTATCTTGAAGAATCTGGAATTGAAGTTAGTCTTGGAACTAACTTAAGCAATAATTGGTATACTTTCAAAAAACCATTCACAATGCAAGATCAGATAAAACATTATTTTAATAAAATAATATTTTAAAGAATGATTTGCTGAATAAAACCAACCTTCTGGATGACCAGATCTCAACAGTGTTTAATTAGCTGCCTTTATTTATCAAAATAATATTTATTCTTTTGAATAAGAACCAAATCTTTCTGGAGAAATGGGGCTTAATGGTATTTACTTAGTTATCAAGTTTAGTAAAATAATATTTTGGGAAATATTATTTCCTAGATTGAAAATTAACCACCTTTTTGGGTAAATGATCTTTAGCAGGCAAGCACGTGTTCTTAGCTTTTAGCGGTTGGAGCTAACAAAAGAAACTTATAGCTTATCAACAGAATCAAAGATACCTTTTAAATACCACTAGTAAAAGGGTTAAAATGCATAAGTGCAGACGGAGCGTTATGGCCAATCTTCTGTGTTTAAAATCACCCTTTAAATAAAGTTTGTCTTAACTTTAAAAAAAAACAAACAAACACAGAACACACAAACTGAGCACTTAGTGCAAAACGAAAAATGTTTAGATTATTTCATTCTAAACTACTTCTCTCTCTCTGCCCAAAACACAACCTCTTACGTGAACCGTGCTGAGGAAAAGTTGTACGGGGTGACGAAGTTGAGGAAACCCTAACCCATCCACAGTGAACAAAGGGTTAACTTGCAGCTAACCTCCGTAGCTGTGGGGTAGGGCTGGTCGTTCTGCCGCCGGGCTGGCTGAACTGCATGCTCCTGCTGTAGCCACGGTGATGTGATCCCGTTGTCCTTCCTTCAGACCGGGGAAAAACTGCTCGGCTTTGTAGAGACAGGGTCTCTGCTGGGAACTCTCTGGAACACAATTTGTTTCTGTCGACCTCAGAGAGAAAAGTCAGGCAATGTTTGTACCATAATTACCACCGTTCATGAATGAATACAGGACACACAAACAGCAATTCATTCCTACTTAACTTAGTGCATATGATCGCATGACACTTTTGGATCCAGTTTGAAAAGCTATGTATATTTGCCAGCAACGAGACATTAGCGCACTATGTCTCTCGGTCCAGTTCCACTGGGGACCTGCGTGGAAGAGGTCTATTTGTTGCAAAAGCGGGGTTTTTATTCGGACAGTGACGTCACGGGAAGTCCACCGCTATTCCCTGTTCCTGGCTGTGCTGGGAGTAGGTTAATGCGATTTATTTTGAAAGTTCCAGAAAAGTTCTTACTGGCCTGTCATGTTGTAACCAATGGCTGGGGTCCCTACAACTCTCTGTTGAAGCCACAGGTGCCTCCTACCAATACAACAACTGAGGAGCAATGCAACTGTCTTATTAACGTTTTCAGAGTAAACGTTAGCAAGATCCACTCCTCCCTAACAGGTCCCTCTTCTGTGTCTCACCTGCCTTGGAACCTTCATCTCGGACTCTGCCATCTTTCCCAATGTTCGCCGAGGTCCGACGCAACCACATTGAGGACATTCTGCAGGCAATGAAAGCTTCATCATGCATCTTAGACCCCATTCCAACGGCTCTGTTGAAATCGCTGACTTCCATTGTTGGTCCAATCATCATCCAATTTGTTCATCTCTTTCTTCACCAATTCAACTGTGATAAAAGCAGCTGTCATCCACCCTGTACTCAAAAAGCCCAGTCTGGATCCAGATGACCTTACAAACTATAAGCTTATTTCTAACCTTGCTTTTTGTCCAAGGTCCTCCAGAAAGTTGTTTCCTCCCATCTCCAACTTCATCTGGAGAACAACAACTTATTTGAAAAGTTCCAATCGGGTATTTGTTCAGGACATAGCACAGAAACAGCTTTGCTTAGTGACAAATGACTTGCTGATGGCAGCTGATGTTTGGTCACCATCACTCCTATTCTCCTTGATCTGTCAGCTGCTTTTGACACAGTGGACCATGCTATCCTCCTGTCGGACTGTCAGGACTGTCAGGCAGCCCCTTAGCGTGGTTAAAATCATATCTCGCTGAGAGAACCGAATATGTTTTGTTGGAATCATGCAAGTCCAGACCCCTCCTTGCTAAGTGAGGTGTCCCCCAAGGATCAGTCTTGGTCGACCCTGCTTTTTGTCACCTACATGCTTCCACTCAATTGTGTTATCAGCAGACACAATTTGTCATTCCACTGCTACGGTGTTGAAACACAATTATACATCAGAACTGCTCCCAACCCTTTTAAAGTCCTGTCACGTGCTGCTGCCTTGAAAAGATTAAGGCCTGGACGAACAGCAACTTTACTCTGCTCAACAGTAGTAAAACCGAGGTACTACTTGTTGGCACAACTCACCAGATCACCAACTCCTCAATATCCCAACTCTCCTTTGACAGCCAGGTCAATGCTCTCTCCCCCTCAGTAACTAACCTAGGTGTCAGGTTTGACCAAAAACTCACCTTTGACGACCACATAAAGAATGTATTAAAGACCTCGCTCTACCACCTTCACAAGATCTCCAAGATCCGTCCACTTCCTTCCGCTCTGACGCAGAAAAATGTATCAATCCCTTTGTTTCCTCCAGACTGGATTACTGCAATGGACCTTTTACAGGGATCTCCTCCAAAAACATAAAAAAATTACAGTATATCAAGAACAGTGCCGCAAGAGTCCTCATGCAAGTATGCAAGTATGAGCATATCACACCATCCTTTACGCCCTTCACTGCATCAGCGGCCATGGTCTTTATCTACGAGAACACATTCCCCTCCAAACCTCCACCCACACCTTCAGGTTGTCCAGCGGCTGGCTCGTCCAGGTCCCCTCTACCAGGCTCATAACCATGGGGGACAGAGCCTTTTGCTCTGCTGCACCCCGGCTCTGGAGTAGCCTCCCTCCTGCGTTGAGAGAACTGCAGGGGCTAGATTCTTTTAAAGTTGACTTAAGACATTTCTGTTTAGGAAACTTATTAACTGCTAAATAGTTTTTTTTACTCTAGTGTTCTTATTCTTGTGTTTTCATTGTAGCACTCTAAGATTCCTTGGAATGAAAAGTGCATTATAAATAAAATGTATTATTATTATTATTAAGGAGGTCAAAATTATGTAATCTCTCTTCCACACAAAACTTCTACAGTTCACTCTGTCTTTGTCTTTGTTCCTCATAAACACATCGGTAAAAATTACTGTGCCTGCAAGAATTAGTGATATTATTAAATTGTCTTTTTTAAGGATTGTTCTGTGTACAGGGGTTGGACAATGAAACTGAAACACCTGTAATTTTAGTGTGGGAGGTTTCATGGCTAAATTGAACCAGCCTGGTAGCCAGTCTTCATTGATTGCACATTGAACCAGTAAGAGCAGAGTGTGAAGGTTCAATTAGCAGGGTAAGAGCACAGTTTTGCTCAAAATATTGAAATGCACACAACATTATGGGTGATATACCAGAATTCAAAAGAGGACAGATTGTTGGTGCACGTCTTGCTGGCGCATCTGTGACCAAGACAGCAAGTCTTTGTGATGTATCAAGAGCCACGGTATCCAGGGTAATGTCAGCATACCACCAAGAAGGACGAACCACATCCAACAGGATTAACTGTGGATGTAAGAGGAAGCTGTCTGAAAGGGATGTTCGGGTGCTAACCCGGATTGTATCCAAAAAACATAAAACCACGGCTGCCCAAATTACGGCAGAATTAAATGTGCACCTCATCTCTCCTGTTTCCACCAGAACTGTCCGACGGGAGCTCCACAGGGTCAATATACACGGCCGGGCTGCTATAGCCAAAACTTTGGTCACTCATGCCAATGCCAAACGTCGGTTTCAATGGTGCAAGGAGCGCAAATCTTGGGCTGTGGACATTGTGAAACATGTATTGTTCTCTGATGAGTCCACCTTTACTGTTTTCCCCACATCCGGGAGAGTTACGGTGTGGAGAAGCCCCAAAGAAGCGTACCATCCAGACTGTTGCATGCCTAAAGTGAAGCATGGGGGTGGATCGGTGATGGTTTGGGCTGCCATATCATGGCATTCCCTTGGCCCAATACTTGTGCTAGATGGGCGCGTCACTGCCAAGGACTACCGAACCATTCTTGAGGACCAGGTGCATCCAATGGTTCAAACATTGTATCCTGAAGGCTGTGCCGTGTATCAGGATGACAATGCACCAATACACACAGCAAGACTGGTGAAAGATTGGTTTGATGAACATGAAAGTGAAGTTGAACATCTCCCATGGCCTGCACAGTCACCAGATCGAAATATTATTGAGCCACTTTGGGGTGTTTTGGAGGAGCGAGTCAGGAAACGTTTTCCTCCACCAGTATCACGTAGTGACCTGGCCACTATCCTGCAAGAAGAATGGCTTAAAATCCCTCTGACCACTGTGCAGGACTTGTATATGTTATTCCCAGGACGAATTGACGCTGTATTGGCCGCAAAAGGAGGCCCTACACCATACTAATAAATTATTGTGGTCTAAAACCAGGTGTTTCAGTTTCATTGTCCAACCCCTGTAAGTGTTTAATAATAATATAGATATCTGAAATGAGCATTTTTGAAGCAATAGTTTATTCACTTTCTAGCTTAATGGAGTTTTTCTCTCTTTCATTATCGCCCTAATTTGAGCAACTGAGTAGCAATGTCAAAGAAGACTTGATCAATAGTAGATTTTCTTCCCAAAAATTACCCTGGTAACATAAAGTTGAAATAAATGCATCCATAGAAAGCGCAATAGGCGCAAGTCTTGGAAGATTTTAGGAGTGTATTTGTTTGCAGTGAGAAAAGCTGAATCCTCTTAAGTTTCTTTCTATAATCAGCTCACTTGCTATAATAAATATTTCCCCTTGGCAGTGTGACCATGAAGGATTCTTGCCAATTTGGCTCTAAAGTGGCAGAAGCTGGATGAACCAAGTATCTTCTCTGCTGGAGAATTTTTCTCTGTTGGACCTGGGGCATGAATCTCTCTGTAGTCTAATGTGCTGTTCTTTTATTTTGTTGATCTATGTAGAGGTCTGTCTTTTTGTGGGTTTAGTATAAACATCTGCTTTTACAAGACGGGTCTCCCTATCTTTTCTTGTGCATGGCAGTTGCCCGTGCTCCATCAGAATACTTAAATCCTATTCATAATTAATTCTTATTTCTTCGTTCTGATGTACAGTCATATAGATGTGAGACAATATATGAAACCTGCCTTAACTACATAGCAATATTAGCAGTCATAACTGGGTGAAATTACATTCCACACATGGCAATTTTTTTATTTGTTTGTCAAATTTAGGCAAGCTTCAGCTTCAACTCCTAGCAGCAAATTGGAAAACATACAAACGGTTGATTGACTTGATGTGTTTTCACGGTGATAATCTGTAGTTCACACAAACACCTCAAATTTGTCCTTTCACCTACAAGTGCTTTGCTGTTTCTCTAGGACCTCATGAACAAAGAATGTGTACATACAAAAACCTGGCATACCCCTTTTTCCTCACAAGATTTCAGATGTATCAGTAATGGACTCACTGTGTTAATGTCGCATGCCCATGGATCTTCATGCCTGGCGTATACATGTCTTCATAGTTATGACCCCATTTGCGCCATCTACAGGGCTTGCTGGGAAGCTGTTACTATTGTAAAATGTGAAAAAGTATTGTTTACGTTCTTTACCGCACCCTTGTTTAGCAGCAGATATTGTTATCTATCTATCTATCTATCTATCTATCTATCTATCTATCTATCTATCTATCTATCTATCTATCTATCTATCTATCTATCTATCTATCTATCTATCTATCTATATATACATTTGTTTTGTATGTTTTAAGCTCTCAATATGAATAAAATGTAATTGCATAAATGCATAATAAATGCATAGTTGCATACAGAAAACAAAATGGTAAGATTATCAAGAACTCTCTTCAAAAACCTGCATTGAGTTTCTTCAGACCTGTACAAAAGATCAGAGCTTATTGGCAATTTCACCTTGAAAATATATATATTATCAATATATATATATATATATATATTATATATATATTGAAACTGTTGGACTTCAAAACTGTTTTGAATTTAATTTATTAATTCACCTGTTTATATTACATTTCTCTCTCAAGCACTGTTAGTGCCTCCATCTAAAAGAAAAACACAGATAAACAGAAAAGTTGTGTGCAGGTTCTATGGAATAGAAAATACTCTACATCTAGCTAATCACAGTTGTAGCTCATTCAATGACTTGATCCAAAACAGAGACAAAGTAAAATACAGAAACACTTGGCTAAGGTGTAGTCACTAAGGAAAGAAAAAAAACCAGGGACGTACGCCAGGAGGCCCAACAAAGACTGTTCTTTCTATGGCTACTCAAGAAGTACAACCTTCCACAGGGGCTGCTGGTCATCTTCTACACTACCGTTATTCACTCTGTCCTGTCTTCATCTATCAGTGTGTGGTTTGGCTCATCCACAAAACAGAAGATGGCCAAACTGCAACGAACAATTGGGTCTGCAGACAGGATCATCAGGGCTGACCTTCCTTCCATCCAGGATGTGTACAGGTCTAGGGTCAAAAAAGGACAGTTAACATATCTGCAGACCCCACACATCCTGGGCACAAACTGTTTAGACTTTTACCTTTAGGTCGGTGGCACAGCTCTATTTGCAAAAATGAGCCACCACAGTGACAGTTTCTTTCCCCAGGCTGTATCTCTGAACACTTCAGAGTGTGCCCAGACCTACGTATATCATGCATTTATGCACTAGATCAACCTTATTTTCTTCTTTAGTAAAAAAAAATGTATTAAGACATATTAACAAAAAAACAACTTTAGTATTTTCCAACATGTTCTTCATATATTTATATTTTCAATGTCTACAATGAGAGCAAAGTGGAACTGAAGTTAATTCTTGGTATGCACAAAGTTGTGCTGTTATAGGAGTGACTGCTGATGTTATATGTGACTGTTTTTTGTGTTCGGGGTATCAATAAAATTGAACTTGAACTGAATTAAGATGATTCAAATTCTAAAACAGAGCGAGAACAAAAAGTTAATGACAGCAATTATTGCAGATAATGCATGAATGAAAAGTGGTTAGAGAAAAGAACTGCCCTCCAGGAGCCCAACTCTATAGCAGTATAACTACTTGGATAGCTTTGGATAATCTAAGCCATACAAACGATAAGCTTCATCAAACAAGAATGATTTAAGCAAAGTCTTAAAAGTAGACAGGCTGTCTGCCACATTGACAAAAACTGGGAGCTGGTTCAACAAGAGAGGAGCCTGATAACAAAAGATCTGCCTTCCATTCTTCTTTTAGAAACTCTAGGAACCACCAGTAAACCTGCGGCCTGAAAGCAAAGCACATTATTATGAACAAATGGAACAATCAAAGCTACTTTAATTAAAGTAGGAATTAAAGTAAAATCACAAATTCATGTCATTTTTCACATTGAAAACAGATGCTTTATGGTTTGGGCAGGAAGAATTAAAATTTCTTACAGATATGCTGCAGCTAGACTTTGCTTTATGGAGCAGATGGATGATATGAAACATTCAGTGTATGCCCTTACACCTCAGGAGGAAGATGCACACTAGCTTGAGGGGGGATTTTATACATTCATGATTACTAAATGAGGAACTTTGCTCTCATTTGATTCGTTTTTGCAATTTTCAGTGAAAGTTCTTGGCAAATTGTGTGTAAATCTTAAGGTTGTCTTTCAGAGTCAGTTGTAACATCTTACATTTACCCACTTTTATTTAAACAAAAGCTGTCTGCAAAAATAATAGCATTTGTAATTATCTGAGTTTTTCATGGAACAGTAACAGCCGTAACATTGTTTGTAGTTGTGATAACATCCACAGAAGCTGTTCATTAGTTGAAATCAGAGTTGTATATTAGCTGTTTTTCTCATAAATCATGTTTCTATGTAACCAACTGTGTCAACAACAGAAAAGACATCGATTTGCTTACATCTTTTATTATTTTTGCTTTTCATGGGAATGACTGGATGTTTTTCTCACCAGGAAATGCACTTTGAGTGTGAATTAATGAAGCCAAAGCATGACTAATAAAAGCAAAAATGTTGACCTCTGCAGAGAAAAAGCTTGTTTCTCAGTACAGGCTTTATTTTCAGTTTACACCTGCAGACACATCGCTGGAAAGCACAGCAACTAAAAAGATAGATGAAAAGTTAAATCAGTTTCTACTGCTTGTAAATCTTTCTTTAATATGTGGACAGATTCGTCGTGAGATTTGTATTTAAGCAATGAGCTATTCTTATACTATACCATGGCTTCAGATTTGGCTGAAAAAAGTAAGACCTACTTTTTGTATGCATTTCTCTTAGACTGCCTTCATTTTTCATAATAATTTTTTCTGAAAATCATAGTAAAAGATCTGAAGCCAGATATGATTAAAGAGTGGCCTGTTTGTGAAAAGGAGTGGACGAGAGAGGTCATGGGAATCATAGGTTTCTATTCCAAAATATGGTGAGCTGTATTAAATCAGGTCACCACAGAGAACAAAAACGTGAGCTTTAAATGGAAGGTTAAGAAAAGCGGGACAGCATGCCAGTGTTGGAAGGGCATAGAGTGAGGGCCTTTCTGTCTTGAGTTTGCATGTCCTTCCATGCTTTTGTAAGAGTCCAAGAACATGCATCTTAAATTAACAAGTGACTGTTGAATCATGTCCCATTCTTGGCTTTAGATTACTGAACTTTTCAGGGCTTTCTACATTGCTTACCTGATGGAGTTTGAGCCCCACAACAACTAGTTGGAAAAGGAATCAATGCCATTCATATGAGATGCATCTCAATAAATTATAATATCGTTGAAAAGTTAATTTATTTTGGCAGTTCATATTTTGGTAAACTCAAGTTACCTAAATTCATTACAAACACAGCATTGATTCTGGCTATTTTGATTATTTATTGGTTTACAGCTAATGAAAATCCCAAATTTAGTTTCTCAGAAAAGATCAATAAAAAATGTTTCACAAATCTCTCAAGGTGGCAGTTATTTTTTGAAGTCACCTCATTTAGCAATGACTTTTTGTGGCTTACCTTGCTTATAGAAGGTGTCAATGACTGTCAAGTCTTTGTCATGATTTTGTAGGCCATAGCGCTGCACAATAAGATGTCTTTGCAACATTAGTGTATGCAATATTCATATCGTAAAGGAGTGCAATACTTGTTGCCAAATATATTGAAAGTGTTATGAAATTGCATTTTACATGCCAATAGAATATCCAGCCAGTTGGACAGTGTTTCATTGCTGCAAATGCGAACAACGGACACAAATGACATTGCCCAAAATCCTAAAGGTCAGAAACTGATGGAAGCACAGATGAGAAAAAGGAGGAAAGAAATTAATAGGCTTACATCGCAACTAGTATCGTCATTGCATTATTTACGAATATTATCGCCACCATCAAGATTTTCGTGCGATTATCGTGCAGCCCTAGTAGCCCATTAAAAACATTAATTCTGAAGTAAAAATCTTCTTTATTGGTATTGTTTTATTGTAAATAATTGAACGTAATAAACCATGTTTCACTATCTGAACTATTTCACTGAAATAAATTTTCATGTCATTGATGTTCTAATCTATTGAGATGCACCTTTATGGTAAAGCTTTGAGTTAAATGATACCATGAACAAAATTAAAATCATCGTGAAGGACACTTTGAGTCTATAATGTCAGATCCACAAATTCTGACATAAACAGTTTTTACTGTGCTGACATAGCTATTTTCCACATAATCTAGAATCAGCATGGCGATGCAATAAATGATTATGCTTCTGCTAAAAATATAACTCAGGTTCATGTGGGTGTTTAACAAACAGAATCGCTATCGATTGAGGTTGCTGAAACAAGCCCATGAGAGCAGATGCGGATGAAGTGAGTTAATCAACGAAGCAAGTTGGAGACAGGACGTCTATAGTATTGATGTTACATAAATAAGAAGCATATATTTTACCTTTTGACAGACCCTCCTGGTTACAGAGCCTTTTAATCTCAGAACAATGTTGTGGGACAAAATTTTATGCTTCTTGTACTTGAATTGTTATTAATTATTTTGTGTGTTCACTTTGCATTTTCATGTTTTTATGAAACCTACAGTGTTAAATTCTGCAAGATTTGTAACTTTCAATAATAATATTAGTACACTCTGAAGTAGAAAACAAACCTTTACCATCATAGTACAGCAGAGAAAAAAAAGCTATGTTAGTTATACAGGCATAAATCTTATTGTCTTTTTAAGAAATGGCTTCAGATGGTTGGAATAAGGAAAGCAGAAATCTCCAGAGCCCACAGCCTCAATTTATGTTACATAGTTCAAAACTCTGCTAAACCCCATTCTATCCCTTGGTTGTCATGTGAAGACTCCTTTCGTTCTTGGAAAGTGGAATATTTTAGTTTGCTGTGGGCAACATACGACACTAATATCATTGCGTCATTGTTGTCTGAGAAAATGAGACTTTTGGGTCAATAACAATACCGTTACAGAGTGTGAATTAAGCTGTGACAGTTGGATTACGGGGGGTAGGGGCGTCATCTGTTTTTAGGGATTTACTTCTGTAAACTGAAGTCCTATAGTCTTCTACTATTTTGTTTTGACTTAATGCATGCCATCAATAAAGATTACAGCAAATCATATCCAGTTCAGCAGCCTGCAACCTACAAACTATCATGGAACAAACAGAAAGACATTTCCTAAATATACAAGGAGAGCAAACACAATCAACACTGTATTTTGACTTCCTTCCACACTCTATCACTTCTCGCATTTGAACAAAGCACACATGCACACCTCAGTAAAATGTGAGAAAGAATCACTTACGTTTAATAAACTTTTAAGTGCTTGGGAATAACACGTTGGTATTGAAAGTGGTTGTTGTCGTAATTAGCTTCAGAGAAGATTTAAGGTGAGTAAATATTTCAAGAAGTCCTGCTGTTTATTGAAGAAAACAAAAACACATTTGCACGGCTCCGACATAAAAAGTTCAGGGATGCATTGAAACGGAAGAAATAAGAGCAGAAAATTATGCGACAATTTAATGACTAGAAATTACAGGACTTTCAGACAGCAAATGGAATCGGGGGGAAATCCTAGATTCACAATGCCATGAAAGGTCTAATTATCAAGCACCATAAAATTGTGTAACAGTGTGTAATATCTGAAGGAAGGAGTTTAACTTTGAAGATGAAAAGAGATCATTTTTATTGTTGGCTGTTGGCTGCTTTTGCTTCCTATCATTTCTATTTGCTTCTGTGCACATCTGTTTCAAAGTCCTGCCAGAAATTTTTTAATTGTGTTTAGGTTTGAACTTTGACTGGGCCACTATGAACTCTTACATTGTGACTTTGTATATTTAGGGTTGTTGTCCTACTGGGAGGTGAACCTATGCCTGAATCTCACGACTGAATCTCAAGTCTAAAAGGCTTTATTCACGAGTTGTCCTGTATTAAGTTCCATCCATCTTCTCTACAACTTAGACCAGCTTTCCAGTCACTGCTCAAGAAACCCATCCCCAAAGCATAATTCTGCTTTACATGCTCAGGGTGGGGTTTTTATTTTTAACAGAGAACTTCTTTTAACAGAAGTTTTCCACCTGTCATTATTCGACTCATAGTTATCAACCAGTCAATAGATTCTCCCACCTGAGCTGTGAATCGCTGCAGGTCTGCCATTGTTCGCTTAGCTGCATCTCTGATTAATGCTCTTATTTTCTGGCCTGTCAGTTTAGGTGGACAGCCATGTCTGGGTAGGTTTACAGATGTTCTATACTCTTTCCATTTTTGGATAATCAATTGAACCGTGCTTTGTGAGGTGAAATTATTTAATAATGTAACTCTGCTGCAAAGCTCTCCACAGCCTTATTTGTGACCTGTCTGCAATGTTTCTTGAACATTAACCCTAACCCCTATCCCTAACCCTAAACTCACCCTAACCCCCTAACACTCACCCTAACCCTAACCCTACAACCTCCTGCATTGGGGGAGTGGGTGGGGATGTGGGGACATGGGTGGAGTGGTTGTGGGGGTCCTTGGTCAGTTTGACTTGCCATTTGGGGAAGAAACTCGCCATGGCTCCATTCTGTGACCGGTTGTCCTTTGGCTACTGTGGGTTCCTAGCCGGATCGAATTGCATTGCGGGGGGTTTATCCGAACCCCTTGTTAGCTTCTTTCCGGTTTTGGGTTTCTATGGTTGGCTGAGGGATGCCGGCTGGTTTGGCTGTGACCAGATTTCCTTTGTCTGCTGTGGGATTCTTGCCGGTTTGTATGCGGTGCAGAGGGACTGCCAGGACCCTTTGTTAGCTGCATTCCGGTACTGTTTTCCTGTGGTGGATGGGGTATCTCGGCCGGCTTTGTTGCTATACGACGGGCGGAGACCTATCGCTGCCACGTTCCGATACTAGGTTTCCTTCGGCGGCTGGGGAATCCTTGCCGGCTTCATCCGGTTCCGGGGATTACCTGCACGATCATTGCCCGGTTCCTGGGTCCTTGCTCGCCCCCTGATGTGGTATTAGGATTGTTTTATTATGTACCTTCCACCTGGGTCTGACACAAGGAGATGAGCTCTTGAGTGACATGTGTCGGCCCGTGCCTTGCCATTGACTCCCTACACCAAACTTTTTCGGTCATCAGACTGAATTAGGGGGATGTCATCAGGACACTAAACTCAGCCTAACCCCCTAAGGGTTAGGGTGAGGTTCAGATGTTTTTTTTTTTAAGAAATGATTTATCATTTTCCTTTCACTTTGCAGTCATGTACTAGTTTGTATTGGTCTGTCAAATAAAATCTCAATAATATAAAACACAGTTTGTGCTGCAATTTGACAAAATGTGAAAAAGAAAAGAAGAAGAAAAGAAACATCACAAATCCCTTTAATCTGTACTTACTATTTGTCACAAAGAAGAAATATTCTTTAGTTTTTCAAAGACTGCACTGCGGTTCTTATTGACTGATGACACAACATAGCTCAGAGTTTTCACTTAGAGAAAATGACAAACTCAACTCTTGTTTTTGCACCACTGATTGTGCCATAAATTCAACACTTCACACCACAAGGTAAGATGTGGATATTTCCTAGCCATGGTCACAGTTATAGACTCTAACTTGCACAAACCTGAGTCAAAAAACATAATAAGTCAGGCAGACTACCCTGACATACTAAACAACTTCTCTGCCCCTGTACACACGCTCTCTGGTACCATGGGATGGAGAGAAGATATAGCAGGTTAATTTAAACAATGTTGTTGGGTCAGTCTGTGTCTTTGGAGCACAGCTTTCTTCGTGATAATGACTCATAGTACCTTGCCTGTTCCAAAAAACAATCACTAATACAATGACAGTGCAGCTAGTTTTCTCTTTGTAAAGACTTTACAAGTGCTGAAACAATTAATCGTATTTATCGATTATTGAAATAATCGTCAACTAATTTAGGAGTATACAGACTAAAACGATGCCTTTTGTTGAAAAAAACCACCCACTTAGAGCAGTAATTAGGCCAACATTGTACAAAATATATATACATTTTGCATTTAAGATTAAAAATTCTCCTATTAAGCACATTTTTCTATCCCATTATTAACTGATTAATTGAAAAAATAGTTGACAGAATAATTGATTAGCAAAATAATTGTTAGTTGCAGCCCTAGACTTTAATAATATTGTAATATAATATATTAATAATATAGCCTGAAATCCTTTCCAGGTAATTTTTTTAACAATTGAAGCAATATACAAGCCGTTGGTTACTCACAGCAGAGGTTTTTTTCAGGGTAAAGTCCTTCTCTTTTTTTTATTTGTGATTTTGTTTTGTATTGTTAATGAACTTTGTCCTGCTTCACCAGTCCAGCTGTGCCTCATTACCCTCTCCAACCTCTGTATAAGTATTATTAATCTTGCCTCCTTAGCTCCACCTTTTGCCAGATTAACAGTCTTCCTCTGATATTTTCCCTAAGTCTGTTTCTAACTTTCCACTTATCTGGATTATATCCTCATTGTTTTACCTAAAAAAACGCATTTTTCTCAGTCTCAAAATATTTTATTAAAATGAAATTGTCTTTGCCACATGTGCCTGTTTTGGTAGAAATGCCTCAACAGACTCATTGATTATTCTACTGCCATTGCATGAAGCAAAAAATGTTTCCTTGCCAGTGGTGCCTTTGTTTTCAGCAATTTTCCGACTCTGTGTTTTCATCCAAATAGATGAGTCATTCTGAAAGTTGTCTCTCATCACAGTCTTCAACAGACCACCCAGGAGGATATGCACACACCCACACACACTACTGCTTGTCCATCATGTTTTGTCTTCTGCTGCGCATTGTTTACATTGCTGCATACAAACCAATTGCAAGTTATAAAAACAATGAATGAAATGCCACTATTAATCACTGTAATTGTTGACATTGATAGAAGTGGATGATGGAGATATAACTGATGATGCAGTGCCAAACGCGGGTCGGTCGGTGCCAAGCTCCAGTCAGCGTGCAGCCAAGATGCAGTGTGACTTTGCATTAAAGATTTTAACGTGTATTTGTTTTTAATATGCTGTCAGGGATGATTTATGTGGATACTTTGGTGTTTTTTGTTGAGATTCAGCAGCATAAAATCAGGTGACATTACCCATGACAAAACTGAAATTAGCTTATTTTCCTGCATCACACTGAATGTGCAATCACTGCGACAATGGATGAGAAAAACTATCATCATGAGGAGGGTCTCAACTGGGGGAGACAAAAACAAATTTACTCTGCTTGAGCAATTTTGTGTATTACTTTAATTGCATTTTTAGGCCTTGGTGTGAGACTGAAGTCTGCAATGAAGTTATTTCTATTCATCTTTCTTTGAGTAAAGCAGTATTTTTTTAAACAGTTCAGATATTTTTTTACAAATATTCTATATGCAGTTTGGTGGAATATTATTTAGCTTTTAATATTGATATGTCCACATTTATATATGTCATATGTTAGTTTTTTTTCCTCAGACCATAAAAAATGTGAACTTCCTTCTTCATGCCCCATCACACCATTGCTTATCTGTATTTTGATAGGACATGAAGACACACAGCTTTAAGTAAAAAATGATGGGCATAGCCTTTCTGTTGACCTGAAAGTGTAGCAAAGTAATCTCCAGCTCTTATATGGGCACTTTTACATGTCAAAAAATGTTGTTCCATGAGTGGCACAAATCAGAATCACCACATTTAAAACACACAAGGACCACTATTGTGAAATTCAAGCAAGAACTGATAAGCAAATGTCATAGTGATGACCTGTTGTTAACAATACCTAATACCACACATCAGATCTGATGTAGCAGAGGGTGTCTCACTATCATCTGTAAATATATTGGGTCATCTGAAAATGTCGCTAAACTGATTTCAGTTTTGGTATGAGCTGCAACACTCAAATGGTATGATCAGAATTTGGAGGAAACAAAATGAAAGCATTGATATTTTTATAGCACCAATTGAAAAAGAAGAGCAAAATCTCAGAGTAATTTTTATAAAAACACCTTGTTAGAAGAATTAAGGGAGTTCTTTATTAGGAGTACCTTATAAAGTGGCTTGTGATTGCCTATGATATTAAAAATAAAGTGAATGACTAGAAAAAACAATTATTAAGGAGGTTTTTTATGAGAAGAAACACATGCAGGTAGGTATAAAAGATAAACTGTTGGTCTGTAGTGTCCAAAAACAATGTTAGCAGTTTCTTAGGCCAATGAAAATAATTGGATTTATAAAGATTAAACATTAGAGACATTCTGATATGAATAAATCCTTTTTCATCATGATACAGAAACATATTTATGATTGCTGCTTAGGCTCATAGGTGGCATTTTGTAAATTCAGAGACAGCTTTTATACTTTACCAGAAACAGTCTTTTACTGTTGCTCATTTCTCTGTGTTAGGTAAAGTTATAAAGGCTGTTTGTCATCTGCTTGGCAGAAACCTTGCAATATTAGAGTTAACAAAATAGTAATTTTCTTCTCTCGATATATGCCCCGAGGAGGTGCTTATTCTCATATTACAGAGATAGATTTGAACAACTGCCATGTATAGCCATTACAGCGAAGGTAATGGCCATGTTATTCCTGATTACAATAACAGGAAACATGCGTTTTTTGAGTTGTTGGTGTTACAAATACGCCTTTTATGGACTTTTATGTCTCTACCAATTTATATTATTAAGCTTAAGGATTCATGAGTCAATTGACAAAAGTTTATTTTCCAATTTAAAAAAGTTCCATTAATACTCTCATAGCGCTTGTGCAGATATTGTATTTGTTGGATAATTGGTGCTACAATCACAGATATAAATGAACCAGTAATTCACTCGGTAAGGATTTAATAATTGCAAAACAAGTTAACAAGCACTATACTATCAAATACATAATCAGGAGAGATTTTCTTTTTGATCTTTAAAGCAACGCATAACAAAGAATCACACAAAAGAAAGGCAGCCAGCATAATCAGGCAAAAATTCTAATAAACTTGCAAGAACAGTGGTGTAGAGCAGTGGTCCCCAACCCCCGGGCCGCAGACCGGTACCGGTCCATGGATCAATTGGTACCGGCCACACAAGAAATAATTAAACTTAGGCCCCACCCCCCCGCAAACGGGGAAGCTCCAGGTTTTTTTTTTCCCCTATGTTTATTGCTCAAACTTCCCTTAATTAAACATAGACATGTGTGGTATCCTCTGAAACATCAGAATCTTGGCTAAAAGCCAATATAAACAATTTCTACGAACACCAAGCACAGTAAAAACTGCAAGCAGTTTAATCAGAAAGTAAACACTTGACTTGGAGATAACTTTATTCTACTGGCTCTTAGGATGAAAAGGAGGAGTCATTTTTGTTATTCGGCCCATCCAAACTCTAGTTATGGTCATGCGTAACGGCGCGTATTTCAAAAATCCACATCGAGTTCAATGGCTTCCCGGAAGCATTGGACCAAATTTTTTTGTGCTGAGGACGGCAAATGAAGACCGGGACCGTGTTTTTCTCAGACAATGGGACAACAGAGTGCCGCAGCTTGATAAAAGGTATGTTCAAAAAGATGCAGGTGGATTCACTCCTGCTACTTTTGGTCCGCTTTAAAAGGAACAAAACGTCTCTTCGAACTTAACAAGCCATTGTCGCTGGTGTCAAAGGTATATAAAGTTATAAAATCATACCTGTTCAGCTGGGCGTTGCTTAGCAACACATTGTGGGAGAGAACGCCGTCTCTTGCTTGTAGCACGCATTCGTCGACGCCGTTCCTAAAGTATAAATAGAACACCGCAAAATATGTGTAGACTGAGCTGCTCTTGGCTCTCACAATAATATGTCTCCTTAAAAAACGTCAGTAATATGCAGAACAGAGCAGCTGCGTGTTGTTGAGTTTGTGAATCCCCCAGGCAACAGTAAAATTGTCGAAGCGTTTGACCAGTCCGCGGTGATATAAAGGTTGGGGACCACTGGTGTAGAGTGTTTGCCCCCTTCCTGATTTATTTTTTACATGTTTGTCACACTTAAGAGTTTCAGATCATCAAACAAATTAAAATATTAGTCAAAGACAACACAAATAAACACAAAATGCAGTTTTAAAATGAAGGTTTTTATTATAAAGGGAAAAAATCTACATGGCTCAGTGTGAAAAAGCAATTGCCCAATAAACCTAATAACTGGCTGGGCCACCCATAGCAGCAGCAACTGCAGTCAAGCATTTGAGACAACTTTAATATGTCTTTTACAGCGCTCTGGAGGAATTTTGGCCTTCTAATCTTTGCGGAATTGTTGTAATTCAGCCACATTGTACGGTTTTCAAGCATGAACTGCCTTTTGAGGGTCATGCTACATCATCTCAACAGGATTCAGGTCAGGACTTTGACTACACCACTACAAAGTCTTCATTTTATTTTTCTTCAGCCAGTCAGAATTGGACTTGCTGGTGTATTTTGGATCATTATCCTGCTGCAGAACCAAAGTCCATTTCAGCTCGAGGTCATAAACAGATGGCCGGACATTCTACTTCAGGATTTTTTGGTAGACATCAGAATTCATGGTTCCATTTATCACAGCAAGTCTTCCACGTCCCGAAGCAGCAAAACAGCCCCAGACTATCACACTACCACCACTATATTTTACTGCTGGTATGATGTTCTTTTTCTGAAATGCTGTGTAACTTTTACGCCAAATGTAATGGAACACACCTTCCAAAAAGTTAAACTTTTGTCTCATCAATCCACAGGGTATTTTCTTAAAAGTCTTGAGGATCATCTAAATGTTTTCTGGAAAAACTGAGACGTGCCTTAATGTTTTGTTTTTTTTGCTCAGCAGTTTTTGTCTTGGAACTCTGCCATGCAGGCTTTTTTTGCCCAGTGTCTTTCTTATGGTAGAGACATGAACACTGACTTTAACTGAAGGAAGTGAGGCCTGCAGATGTTGTTGTGGGGTCTTTTGTGACCTCTTGGATGAGTCGTCGCTGCGCTCTTGGGGTAATATTGGCCAGCCGACGGAAGGTTCACCACTGTTCCATGTTCTTGCCATTTGTGGAAAATGGCTCTCACTAGTTTGCTGGAGTCCAGAAGCTCTAGAAACAGCAATACAACCTTAACCAGGCTGATACATCTCAATTATTTTCTTTCTCATGGCAGGCAGTTCCTATTTAAGTGATTTCTTGACTGAGAACAGATGTGGCAGTGATCAGGCCTGGCTAGGGAAAGTGAACTCAGGTGTGATAAACCACAGTTATGTCTTAACAGGGGCGCAGTCACTTTTTTACAAAGGGCCATATAGCTTTGCAATTTGTCTCCATTAATAATAAAAATCTTCATTTTAAAACTGCCTTTTGTGTTTCCTTGCGTATCTTTGACTAGTATTTATATTTGTTTTATGATTTGAAACACTTAAGTGTGATAAACATGCAAAAAAAAAAAAAAAAAACAGGAAGGGAGCAAACACTTTTTTACACCACTGTACACAGACATAAATTGTAGGTAAAAGCCCAAAACTGGTCTCTATCAAGCATTACAACATCCTTAGAGCTGACACTATAATCTGCTGCTCATTAGACATAAAAACTCGACTGGATATAGGCTCAAATGTCCCACAGTTTTAATGTTCTTTCTCAAAAATGTTGAGCCTCACAGCTAACTGCAGATTAACTCCTGAGCTGATTAAAGGTAATTTAAGAGATGACATTCTCTAAAATACTCTCTGCTGGCCTATTATAAGTTGGCAGTCAAAGACTGCATCCCTGGTCAAAATTGTATTTTTTGAGAGAAGAACTTCAGATATTTTATGATTTTAGCATTTTCAGGTGTGAAAGTAATGTAAATAGTAAAAAACAAGATACAGAAGAGCACATTGAGGTATTAGTATAAAGTAACATACTCTTTTGGAACACATGTTTTTGTACATTGTTGGAGGTACAGTATCTTCACCCATTCATCTGAGAACGTGTCAGGGGCTATTCCAAATCTTTGTGATGTTTAAGGCATTTTATTTCATTGACTTAGTTTTCACATTCATGTTTTTGTTAGGGATTTTTATTTTTATTTTTATTTTTTTTTAACAACATAACAAAAGAATGTGTAGTGCCTAGCAGGTCAATTACTTTCAAGAGCCCAGTGGCACAGATAAGATGGTGTGATTAAAATGTGAACACGTGGCTCATTAGAATGACTAGTAGAGGGATGATGGAAGTTCCAAGTTATATTAAGCTTTAAAATACAGTATAGTATATACACATTACCATAACATATTAAAGGATAATAAGGCCAAAAATAAGGAATAAGGTAAACATTTTAAAACAGGATAACACAGATATTCCACCTAAATAAATAATAAACTGTTTCTTATCTTGCTCTATATAATGGTGCAATAAAAAAAACATGTGTTACACAGGTCTAAACATAAAGAAATGAAGGCAGTTATGTTGAACATCAAGCACTGTCACATCACAAGTATGCAAATGTATTGGGATCAAATGTGTTATATTCACATTGTTCTGCTGCATCAGGACAGTGTATGTTAGTTTTGCTGTGAGGTCACCATCACTATCATTTAAATTATATATATCTCTTTGCCATATTTAAGGATTAACTGACCCTTGAGGAATCAGATTTCAACATTAGCATCCCCAAGTGGTCCGATAATTATTAGCCTTTTTAACACAAAGTAGGTCAAGCCCTCATTTTCACTTTCAGTTTCATTCACTCAGCATGCCAGGTGTGCGAATCTTCATAAACTGAAAATAAATTAGTTAAATTTATTATTGGGTCATTACTGCAATATTTGAGTAGTAGTTGCGTTGATTCTGTAGCAGTGGCACACATTTGACATGTCCATGTCCAGCTTTATCTTATAATTGTCCCCAGGGATGTAATGTTTTTGATGACATCTGTCTGTCTGTCTGTCTGTCTGTCTGTCACAAAGTTATGAAGGAATTTGGATACAAGTTTCAGACAATTAGGACAAGGATCCAGGATTTCTTTGAGGATTCTTTATCTTTGCCAGACCATGGTGTTACAACTTGGAATTCCCACATGGTTCGTCGCCCTGTCAGCAGCTGACATACAGTGGCCAGAAGAAGAGTATAGCTCATTAGTATAGAAAAAAGCTGACGTGTGTCAATAACCCTATTGCCGTGGCAGAAGTCTCTGCTGTATGAGTGCTTTTCTAGTTTCTACAAAGTCAAATGCTGGGTAAGACCCCAGCAATGACCAAAGGACATAATTAGCTGGAGGCCAGATATGTAGAGGAAACATAAAAGATTGCTCATTCTGGGATTTATCTAAAAAATCTATCACCAGCATTTACATATCAATCAATCAATTAATCAATCAATCAATCAGTCAACAGACCACTTTAATATACTTTAGCCAGATGTAAGTCAAAGTGCTTTACAGAGATTAAAAAGAAAAGGAAAGACTTGAAAATAAAACAATCAAAATGATCAGATGAAGTAAACAAAGAGATAAAGCAAAATATTACTTTGATAGTAAAACCATGTAGTATTAAAAGTGAGAGAATTTGAATATATGCTTCGTTATGCTATCTTCACCACATGCAGCAGCATTTTCAACACCCACATTATAGTGGAACTTTAACTTATGTAAAAGCATAACCCCGCCCCCAAACAAATTTTGGAAAAACGGCACCAAAGTGGGCAGTGCCAAGAGACACTAAGGGGCACGGCCAAGTGAGGGGATAAGCGCTTAAGGGAGGCTCTATGAAGCCCAGCGGGCCCGAGCCTTATCAGTTTGATCCGCTCGCTCAAGGCCCTAACTCAGCGATGCCCAAAGCCAACGCTGAGGACAGAATGGGTCCAGTTTCTAAGTGGTAAAGTTGGCAGCATCAATGCCAACATGAGCTGATGTTCAAAGCAGTAACAAACTTTCAGAGAGTTTGCATTTACATTTAGATTTATATTATTTCAAGTGAAGCATATGATTGGAGGTATAAAGCATAAAACGCTATGATCAATGTTCACAATTCCAACTCCTGACTCTCTACGGATGCGTGTGTCTAAGTGAGATGGTTTTATACCTGAAACGTGGGGCTGTGTCATATGTATGTACCAAGCTGTACTGTTTTAACCAACAGGAAAATTCAGCTGCAGTAGCCACTGTTCAACCCAAAGAGGGCAGCACTAAGATGGTTTTAGGACAAACATTGCACAATTAAACAAGTTTACATGAAAATGTAAAGAATATGGCCCAATTTATACAGTTAATCTGCAAAAAGTTGATTTGGGGTTTAGTTCCACTTAAAACACATTTCTGAAGTGATCAACAAAAGGGGTGGGGCAGCTCACCATTAAATGCTTTCGTTTGACTTATTTTTGTGTCATGATTTGAGGGTGTTTGAGTTTTCGTTTTGGGTTTTTTCTCTGTTTCCGATTATGTTCTTCAACTTGTGTTTTGGATCTTGCCTCTAATTATTGTTTACCAGGTGGTGCTTTAGCTCTTTCCACAGGATTCTTATATTCAGTTCATAATGCATTCTAGTTGATGTTCTGTTCTTGATGCCTTCTAGTTTCTGCCGTGCAAGAGTTTCCTTGCGTTAGATGTTCTTGTTTCTGTTCATGTTCTTTTTACCACTCCCTGCCACAGTTAGCTTGCCATTTTCTTCATTAGGTCCACCTGCTCCTTGTAATTAGTCTCACTGCTTTCACCTTTGCCATGGTCTATATATACTCTTGAGTTCTGTTTGTTCCTTGCTGGTTTATACTTCTGTTAATGCCGTGCTCAGTGAGACCATGCCTTCTCTGTTTTTGCCAAGTCTGTCAATGACCACTTGTTTCATGCCATGTCTCCCTTGTACCCAACTCCATGCCTGTAAGTTTTGCTTTTCAGTTATTAAATCTTTTGATTCTCCACTCCATCTGCTCCTGCCTGTCTGCAATTGGGTTCCTACTCCAAAAGCCACTTTCCCTGACACTGTTTTTTTTGTTTTGCTAATGGTCTTAATGTCAAACAGCTGATGTTTAGCCTGTGTGAGTTTAACTACAGTTTTCAATAAATGACCCACTCTATTTTTGTCTCTTATTTCTGTTTTTCCCCCCTCCTTGAACCGCCACCCCCCTCCTTGAACCGCCACCTTAACGTGGTGGAGGGGTTTGAGTGTTCAAATGATCCTAGAGGTTATGTTGTGTGGGGCTTAAATGCCCCTGGTAGGGTCTCCCATGGCAAACAGGCTCTAGGTGATGGGTCAGACAAAGAGCGGTTCAAGAATCCTTCATGTGGACCACTAATCGAGGCATGTGACATCGCCCGATACGGCGGAGCCGGGGTCCCACCCTGGAGCCAGGCCTGGGGTCGGGACTCGTCGGAGAGCGCCTGGTGGCCGGGTTGCTCCTCGCGGGACCCGGCCGGGCCAAGCCCAAACGAGAGACGCGAGGCCATCCCCCAGTGGGCCCACCACCTGCAGGGGGAACCGTGAGGGACCGGTGCAAAGAGGATTGGGTGGCGGACGAAGGTGGAGACCTCAGCGGCCCGATCCCCGGATGCTTAGGCTGGCTCTAGGGACGTGGAATGTTACCTCACCTTGGGGGAAGGAGCCTGAGCTTGTGCGGGAGGTCGAGAGATATGGACTAGAAATAGTCGGGCTCGCCTCCACGCACAGCGTGGGCTCTGGAATCCATCTCCTTGAGAGGGGCTGGACTCTCTTCTACTCTGGAGTGGCCCAAGGGGAGAGGCGGCGGGCTGGGGTGGGTTTTCTTGATGCCCCTCAGCTCAGCCGTCTAGTGTTGGGGTTTACCCCGGTGGATGAGAGGGTCGCATCCCTGCGCCTTCGGGTCGGGGATAGGTCTCTGACTGTCGTTTCGGCCTACGGGCTGAGCGGTAGTGCGGAGTACCCGGCCTTCTTAGTGTCCCTGTCGGGGGTGCTGGATAGTGCCCCTCCCGGGGACTCCATTATTCTGCTGGGGGACTTCAACGCCCACGTGGGAAACGACAGTGACACCTGGAGAGGCGTGATCAGGAGGAATGGCCTCCCCGATCCGATTTGTTATTGGACTTCTGTGCTAGTCACGGATTGTCCATAATGAACACCATGTTCAAGCATAAGGGTGTTCATCAGTGCACTTGGCACCAGGACACCCTAGGCAGGAGGTCAATGATCGACTTTGTTGTTGTATCATCAGACCTTCGGCCGCATGTTTTGGACACTCGGGTGAAGAGAGGGGCTGAGCTGTCCACTGATCACCACCTGGTGGTGAGTTGGATCCGCTGGAGGAGGAGAAAGCCGGACAGACTTGGCAGGCCCAAGCGCATAGTGAGGGTCTGCTGGGAACGCCTGGCGGAGCCCTCGGCCAGTGATGTATACAACTCCCACCTCCGGGAGAGCTTTGACCAGATTCCGGGGATGTTGGAGACATAGAGTCCGAGTGGACCATGTTTCTCCGCATCTATTGTCGATGCTGCTGCCCGTAGCTGCGGCCGTAAGGTCTGCGGTGCCTGTCGCGGCGGCAATCCCAGAACCCGGTGGTGGACACCGGCAGTAAGGGATGCTGTCAAGCTGAAGAAGGAGTCCTATCGGCTGTGGTTGGCTTGTGGGACTCCTGAGGCGGCTGACAGGTACCGTGAGGCCAAGCGTGCTGCGGCCCGAGCTGTGGCAGAGGCAAAAACTCGGGCTTGGGAGGAGTTTGGTGAGGCCATGGAGAAGGACTACCGGTCGGCCTCGAAGCGATTCTGGCAAACCGTCCGGCGCCTCAGGAGGGGGAAGCAGTGCTTCGCCAACACTGTTTATAGTGGGGGTGGGAGGCTGCTGACCTTGACTGGGGACATTATCGGGCGGTGGAAGGAGTACTTCGAGGATCTCCTCAATCCTGCCATCACGCATTCCCTGGTGAAACAGAGGCTGGGGACTCGGGGTTGGACTCTTTCATCACCCAGGCTGAAGTCACCGAGGTGGTTAAAAAGCTCCGCGGTGGCAAGGCTTCGGGGGTGGATGAGATCCGCCCTGAGTACCTCAAATCTCTGGATGTTGTGGGGCTGTCATGGTGACACGCCTCTTCAACATTGCATGGCGGTCGGGGACAGTGCCTCTGGACTGGCAGACCGGGGTGGTGGTCCCCCTTCATAAGAAGGGGGACCGGAGGGTGTGTTTCCATCTACAGGGGGATCACACTCCTCAGCCTCCCTGGTAAGGCCTATGCCAGGGTATTGGAGAGGAGAGTCCCGGCCGATAGTCGAACCTCGGCTTCAGGAGGAGCAGTGTGGTTTTCGTCCCGCCGTGGAACACTAGACCAGCTCTATACCCTCTACAGGGTACTCGAGGGCTCATGGGAGTTTGCCCAACCGGTTCACATGTGTTTTGTGGACCTGGAGAAGGCATTCGACTGTGTCCCTCGTGATGCCTTGTGGAGGGTGCTCCAGGAGTATGGAATCGGGGGCCCTTTATTAGGGCCATCCGGTCCCTGTACGAGCGGAGCAGGAGTTTGGTCCGCATTGCCGGCACTAAGTCGGACCTGTTCCCGGTGCATGTTGGACTCCGGCAGGGCTGCCCTTTGTCACCGGTCCTGTTCATAACTTTTATGGACAGGATTTCTAGACGCAGCCAAGGGCCGGAGGGGGTCTGGTTTGGGGACCAGTGGATTTCATCTCTTCTTTTTGCAGATGACGTGGTCCTGCTGGCCGCCTCTAGCCAAGACCTACAGCATGCGCTGGGGCGGTTCGCAGCCGAGTGTGAAGCGGCTGGGATGAAGATCAGCTCCTCCAAGTCGGAGGCCATGGTACTCGACCGGAAAAGGGTGGCTTGTCCTCTTCAGGTTGGAGGGAAGTTCCTGCCTCAAGTGGAGGAGTTCAAGTATCTCGGGGTCTTGTTCATGAGTGAGGGAAGAATGGAGCGGGAGCTCGACAGACGGATCGGTGCGGCTGCTGCAGTAATGGGGGGGCTGTGCCGGTCCGTCGTGGTGAAGAGAGAGCTGAGCCGAAAAGCGAAGCTCTCGATTTACCGGTCGGTCTACGTTCCTACCCTCACCTATGGCCATGAACTTTGGGTCATGACCGAAAGAACGAGATCCTGGATACAAGCGGCTGAAATGAGCTTCCTCCGTAGGATGGCCGGGCACTCCCTTAGAGATAGGGTGAGGACCTCGGCCATTCGGGAGGGGCTCGGAGTAGAGCCGCTGCTCCTCCACACCGAGAGGAGCCAGTTGAGGTGGCTCGGGCATCTATACCGGATGCCTCCTGGACGCCTTCCTCGGGAGGTGTTCCAGGCATGTCCCACCGGGAGGAGGCCCAGGGGACGGCCCAGGACACGCTAGAGGGACTATGTCTCTCGGCTGGCCTAGGAACGCCTTGGGCTCCCCCCGGAGGAGCTGGAGGAGGTGTCTGGGGAGAGGGACGTCTGGGTGTCTCTACTGAGTCTGCTGCCCCCGCGACCCGGTTCCGGATAAGCGGAAGACGACGAGTACGAGTACGAGTACGAGTACGAGTACCTTTTGCATTTTAAAGCTCAACTTATAACCTGGTTATGATCCAGCAGTGTGAAATGTCAATACTTGTAATTTCTGTCTTGCTACAAAAATTCCAGTTGGAATAAAAAATATTTCCCCATCTAGAAAAACAGACAGGAGAGACTTGAGTATCCTGACCATCATTGATGAATTTGTGTAAAACCAACAAATAGTAGATTGTTATTTTACTGAACTTGTAAAGCTAATACATTCCTAAGCATATCCATGGGATAGTTTTTATTAACTGTAATGAAGTATTGTGAGGTATGCCTCATGACTATTCTTAAATGACTTGGACCAAATAAAACTCCAAAAATACAATCTTGTTTAACCTAATCAGTTGCAGATTAATTTTCTGTCAGTCAGCTAACTGATTAGTCACAACTCATATCAGCTAACACTTCATTTACTAAGCATAAAATTGCCTTTGAGAGAATTGAATTTTTCCTTTTTTTCTTGAGGCACTATACTTTTGGTGAGACGTAATCATACAGCTGGTAAAATGGAATTGAATAAACCAATGTTTTTCTCAGTATAACGACCCTTTCGGACAGGATGCGGCACACCCATCGCTGTGCTCTAAAATCCGTTGCTTTCAATGGCTTGCATTGCGCAAGGGCGGTTTTTCGCTGCGTCGAGCAAAGCACAAGGGGAGCGCAGTGCCCTGCCTTGCGAGCTCCCGTGCATGCCGCGGTCAAAGTTCAAAATAGTTGAACTTTGACTGCGGCACGCAGTGACAGATACACGCACAGCCAAATAAAATGGGGTCATCAGCGGGGTCATGCCACTACCATATGCTGTAAGACGCCATGATGTTTTCAACTTCTAATACCTTAAAATATACCTATAGGTGTGGTGCTTTTGGGGTGATATACTGCACCAGTCTTGATCCAAACAGTGTTGTTCAGTGACATCCAAAGAGTTTAGCTGTGTCCTCGTCTGACTAGACTATTTTCTACCAGTATTTTACTGGCTTGTGCAAACCTGCTGCAATAAACTTTAAACAATCCTTTGCATTTTGTTTCCTCAGCAGTGAGTACTTATACAGTAAATGTGCATAGATGTCACTGTGGTCTAGTGAATTTTCATGTGAAAAACTTTCCCTACTATTTCCACGTCTTTCTAAAACTCTCTGTGAGTGTTCCTTAGCTCTTGGACAGCTCTTTTCATTGTTCTTTTGACTCCTCTGTCAGAAATCTTACGAGGGACACCTGTCTGAATGTTTTGCAACAGTATCACTTTTTTGTGAAGTTTTATGTCCTTTTACAAATCGTATCCCTGTGTAGAACCTTTTTTTTTCGTAAATATGAAACATTTTTATAATAAGTAACTATCAAACCAGTTGCTATTGATTTGCACACAGCAGCAGGCATGCTTTCTAAATACTGACAGATTTCAGCTGCTTTCTTGGCTTTCTTTGCCTTTTTGCACATACTTTTCTCCATGTGTTCAATAATTATTCCCTGTGTCATGCCAGCTTTTTAACCTGTAACTTCGTTTGTGGATTCATTTGTGAATTTTATGTCATTGGCCCCGTTAAAACGTTTAAACTGAGAAAGTGTTCTTTTTTTGACCTGTTCTCTACAGTGTGTGCACTGTGTTCAACTTCAGTTTCACAGTACTTATGTATGATAGCTTCCTTGGTTGTGTGTGTGCAGTGTCTGAGTGGATTGTTTGAATGGTTTGCTTGTGTATCTGCATCAGATAAGTCCTCACACAATCCTCCACATTTTCATTAAAGGATACTTTTTGTTATACCCTTTTTTCCACCAATGTTTGACTGAAGTATAAACGTGCAGAAAATATAGAACACAGAACACACAACTTCATTTATAGTAGTGTGAACTGAAATTATCTCGAAGCTTTCATCAGCGCCATTAGCAGCATCAAAAGGTCCTACAAAATTGCCAAATTTGGTGCCTTGATGTACAGCAATCAGTCTGGAAATTTGATCGAAGCCACTTTAAAACTCCTCTCCTTACATTTTTCATTTGTATATGATGAAAATAACCCAAAGTACCAATGGTTAAGATAATCTATAGGCAGCAAAAAAAGTATTTTCTTGGGATAAGATTGTAAGTGGGTCTTATATATGAAGGGATGGATAGCATGGAGTTTACATCTATTTTTCTGATGCATCTTTCATACTCAGTATTAAAGTATTCTTACATGCATGGTGTGTCAAAATAAGGTGAGATCTTTCCATGTAATCCATGCAACATTCATTAACTACTCACAGTTAAATCCAGCTAAATTACAATAAATATATTTCTGTGTAATCCATGCAACAATTATAAATACACAGCTGAAGCACTGCAGAGTGAAACAGGCATGTTCTCATATTCTGGGACCGAGAGACTGAGAGGCCTGTATGGAGCCACATTTTAATCTAAAAGATATATGATTGAAATAATAAAGAACTGATAATAAAAAAAAACAAGGGGGTGACAGGTGAGATCATCTACTCTATAAAGGCAATGCTGAAGGAAGAAACGGGGTTGTTTTCTCGCAGAAGACCAGCGAACAAGATCGGACGGAGGAAAAACACTCAGATGAAAATGGACCAGAGACACAGCACAGCTGATCGACTGCACTAAAAAGAGGATCAACCCGTGTGCCCTAGAAGGACTGTGCCTCAAGATTAACAATCTGATTTCATCTACAGCCGTTTTATCCAGACAACAGAAGTGAACTTGATCGGTGAACAGCTGATAGCTCTAAGTTTCAGGCTTCTGGAAGTCCTGAATCAACCTCAATTATGTCCCCGGGGTTTCCTTCAACTCTTCAGCGTCTGGAAACTATTGTCTTCTGAGACATATAGACAGCAAAGTTTCTGTTTAACCATCGAAGCCTGGAGCATCAGTGTCTGCCACTTAAAGGAAGAAAACTGAAGATTAAGTCGTATTCCCCTCGAGAAACCACTCGTTGTTACCCGAAGGAACATCTCCATTAGGTGCATGGACGAGCCTCCGTCTTCAAAGCCTCTCCAAACTCACTAGTTTCAGCATCAGGGAAAGACAGGTTGAGTTAATTGATTTATTTCTATTTTTGAATTTATTGTGTTTTGCTGAATTTAAGCTGTTACTGATCCCTGCAAAAGCGTTACTAATTAAAGAAAGCATATAAATCGTGGACATTCAATTATTTGAGTCACCGTATTTTTGGTTTTTCATTGGTGGTAAAAAGTCTTGTTGCCTGGTTCTAAGAAATTATAGGAGGTTTTTATAGGTTGCCTTAGCCAAGTTTGCTAAAACAAAGCCCTTGGGGCTCGTGCCGAGTCACTAAAATTAACCTAGCCCATATACCAAGAGCCAGTTGTAATATTAGGGAATGAGCAGCCGTTAACAGAAGTGACTGTTGGACTGTGAATGACTGTGGTAGGCTACTCAGTTGTCCAGACCTCCGGTTGAAAAAGGGCGAGACTTCTGGATGTAGGCTGTCAGAGGCTAGGCGAGTCATTTCCCGACACCAGCTTAAACAGAACTTTCAGTGAACCTACTTAGTAAGACTTTTCAGGTTTAGGGAAGTCCGGACCTGTTGGATGGAGAGCTGGATTGAGCAATCCCCTTAGACATAGGGAAGTAGGAGGGAGGGGTTAGCTCATCGGACAACGAAAGGTGCTACACATCTTCTTAATTATATTGGTCCAGCAAAATTTATAACAGGCATGGCAATGAATACAGACACAGTTGAATGATGCCATTGTTCAGCCTTCATTCTGCATTAGGTGGAAGGACAAAATAATTTCTCACAATTACTCAATTTGTCACTTTGAAGAATTACAATGTGACTCGAAATGTAACAGAAGCAACTTTAATCCTATTTCACCTCATATCCTCTTTCCAATGTGGTAAAAATCCACACAAATTACAAAATAATGACATGTTGGTTCCAAGCTGCAGTTTTGACTTTTGAAAGTACTTTCATTGTATATTTTAGACTTAAAAACTCAGATGCGAAAAAATCAAAATGGAAAAACATTAAATTTCTGTAAGACATTATCTTCCTGAATCTTGGTCGGAAGCTGAATTATCCACTTTTATGCAATATGTCAAAGTAAAGATGCTGTAAAGTAAAATTAAAATAAACACTAGCTACACAACATGATAGGAAACTGTCACTAATGAATCCAGCAAAAATACATTTATAGTTTAGAGTTTAGCTGCTGAAAACTAGAACAGCCTGAAGGATTTCTTTCCATAATTGCCACCCAATTAAAGAGCTAGCTAAAACAGTCTGTCCTTAAGCGGTTTTCTATTCTTTGCACCAAAATGTGAGCAATAATAATTGCTTTAATTGAAATGACACATGTTCTTTGTAAGATAAGCATTTTATTTTATGTAACTGGCCCTATAATTCCTGCTCACCTCGGTGTGAGTCCTTCATTTTTCACTCTGCTGTGTCACACAGGAATGGAATATATTTTTACTATTAAAATGTGTAAAAAAAACACACTGTTGCTCATTTGTTCTATAATGTAAACAAGAAACAGCATGAATTGGTGCAGTGATGGTTAAGTGTGCAACCCATGTATAGAGGCCTTAGACCTTGAAGCAGGCTGTCATGGGTTCAAGTCCAGGCCCTTTGATGTTACCTCAATATCGTCCCCCTCTTTGCACCCCATTTTCTGTCAGCACATTGTCAGAAAAAAAATAAATAAATAAAGGCCACCAATGCCTTAAACCCCCCCCAAAAAAACAGCAAGAATCACGTTGGTTATATAAACGATTAATTCTAATTTTTATTCTTGTAGGTGTCAATGAAAAGAAAGTGAATCTGTAATTAGTGTGAATGTATAAAGATGAAAAAAAAAAGTTTTAAATGGCCATATGCAACATTTTCAAAGACAACCAGATGAATTCAATCAAACTGTGGTAAAACACAGTTTACATAATCATTAAACAAACTTCACCAAATGAACACAAAAGAAAGCTAATATTTATTCATGTTTGTGTGTTGAATTATTTACCAAGTGGTACTTGACTGTTTGGTTGTGTTGGGACCCAGCCATGGATTTCAACATTAAAACTCCGGTACAAACTTTTCTGGAACTTTCAAAATAAACTGCATTAACCGAGTTCCAAACCCGAACCCCCACCTTTCCAATGGTCCTTTCACTACCACCTGAACTCCGCTGCGAGACTGGCCGGAGAGGCTAATGTCAGAGCTAATGTCTCTTAGTCTCTAATGTCTCTTTGCTGGCAAACAGACATAAACTCTTCAACTGGATCCGAGAGTGTCATAAGATCACGCGATCATATGCACGAGTTAAGTACGGATGAATTACTGTTTGTGTACCCAGTATTCATTCATAAAAAGGGGAAATTAAGGTATAAGCATTTTGTTTGACTTTCTCTCTGAGGCCTGCAGAAGCAAACTGTGTTCCAGAGAAGTCCCTAGTAGAGACGCGGTCTCTATGAAGCAGAGTGGAGCGGTTCTCTTATGTAAGACATTATCTTCCTGAATCTTGGTCGGAAGCTGAATTATCCACTTTTATGCAATATGTCAAAGTAAAGATGCTGTAAAGTAAAATTAAAATAAACACTAGCTACACAACATGATAGGAAACTGTCACTAATGAATCCAGCAAAAATAGATTTATAGTTTAGAGTTTAGCTGCTGAAAACTAGAACAGCCAGTAGGTTGGTTTTATTCAGCAGATCATTATTTAAAACATTATTTTAATAAAATAATATTTTATCTGATCTTGCATTGTGAATGGTTGTCTAAACGTTTGCTGATTAATGCTTAACTTGGTTCCAAGACTAACTTAACTTCATTTCAGATTCTTCAAGATAATCCTTGGTTCTCAAACATAAATAACATTGCATGGTAATGTTGCATCACTCTTTTGGTCATGATTTTCAATCATCAACTTGTTTATATTGTACATAGCCCATTAGTCTTCGTTATTCTTTAATTCTGCTTAGTAGTTTAGTTGGATTGTTTTAACATAGTAAAGAGTTTGTTGATTGAAATATGTTTGACTTTGAGTTGACTTATTTTTGTTAATAAATTCTTGTATCTTAAGAAATTGTGTGAATTCATTCCATGTGTGTGCAGAGTTTTGCTGTTCAATAATGTCAGAGCTTGGCTCACACCTATCTATTTTTGTCCTAATACCATCGCCTTACTGGGCTGGTATTCACAGGACAACCCTTAACAGACCGAAATATTATTTGATAAAACATTAAAATATTAATATTAAATATTAAATAATATTTTCAGATTCATCATCACAACAGTTGTTGCTGTTTCTTTTCACTGTCCTGCTTTCCTTTGCAGACTTTCAGATGACTGTTTCATCTTTCTGTCTATTTGTTCATTTCCTGCCTGCCAAACATTTAATCAGCCACAATCAGCAACTTTTGCACTTTGACAATACAGCACACAAGCCATAAATAACAACAAAAGACTTCCTGTAGCATATCATAAAGCATATATAGAATTACAATGGATGTAATTTACAGCTATTAAGACAATAGTTTAATTAATTGTACATTTTTTAATTCTGTGCTTTTTTAACCCAGCTGGCCAGGGATTTGTTTACTTTTCCCACCCTGCTGAGCACCTTTGTTTTCCTTTTTAATCCTCTTTGCAGGGCCTTTTTGCATTGCAGCACAAAGCATTCTTTGCCATCTGCTGTTTTACCCGTACTATAATTGCATGAATAAATGATTATAATTATTTAACTAAATAAAATGCAAATACATCATTTGCATTAATAAATACCACTAAAAATCCCAATTAGCACAGTGAAGTGAGGTTTTACTGATTGCCAAACATTCAGTATTTAAATATGAAATATTTAATAATAAGTTATCGGGCTCCTGTCCTGTGGAACCAGTTCCCAGTCTTTTTACGCCAAGTGTGGTCTGGAGGCCAGAGAAGTAGGCCGGCAGTGGTGGAGATAAAGCCTTGGAGGCAGAGAGGGAGCCAGGGATTGCCAGGCTGTGCCATCATGTCACAAAAGAAACTTTGCGTGTGTGTTTGTTGAAGTCTTCATCTAGTAAAAGATCTGCTTGGTCAAAATGGCTGGATCCTTCTGTTTTGTTTGTAAAGAACCCAAATGCAGAGGCTGACTGAGGTGAAAACAGAGGTCTTAATGATGAAAATAAAAAAAAACAGTGGGAACAGCAGGATGAACTGATCATGGAGCACAGGCTGTGTAAAAGGAAAACAAAACAGAACCGGGCATTTGAACGGACATGGTGCAGGCAGGCAAAATGAGGAATGAAGCAGTGAAGACAAACAGAGAGCTTAAATGGAAAAGGAAACAGGTGTAGGCTTTGGACAAAATTAGGTGGCACAGGTGAACAGAAAAAAACTTGATTGCAAGGTGGCTGTGGCTGAGGGTGGAAGACTAATTAACCAGGGGAGAGCAGAAACAGACGCACAAGAAAATCCAAAGAAAACATCGAGCGAAAAATTACAGAAATTACCCCAAAAATTACCAACGACACTAGATGAAAGCAACGAAAAAGAGTGAACGAATAGGGAAAACACCTAAGAATATTAAGCATAGGGAAATAACTCAGGAAAGCAAGACCTAAAGAACAAAGTGAACAGCACAAAAAATGGCCAATATACACACAACAGAAAATAGAAACCCAACCACCTCAGTCGTGACAATTTGTCCTTACTCTCCTACTACTCTCCTATTATCCATTATTTATAGTTTTTGCTGCCAATTAACTTTATTTTCCTTCTCTCTGTTTTTTTCTTTTTATGGAACTTACTCCTGGCCAGATGTGGTTGTTTAGCTATGATACCATTGGCTGGGCATTTGGTGATGAAGTGCATACCCTGTATTTCTGTGTTTAACACTGTCTCCCCCCTAGGCAAAACCATTGACAGAGCTGTTATACTGTGAATTTAATCCCGTAGATTTCAGAGAAGCTGATGCATGACACTGATAAACTCTGTGAAATGTCATCAAGTCACTTGATATCAATAACAGCAGCCAGATTGATTTATTTTACACGTTTTCCAATAAACCACCATTCATAGCAAGCTAGAAAACAGAGTGACAGCAGCTTAAAATTATTTTAATAGCATTATTTACACACATCTTTGATGCTAATATCAATGCGAACAAGTACATTTTGTTTTTTGACAAGACTAGGGTCTCCTGTAGTTTTGAAGAAACTAATCTGTGAACTCTTATTTGAAGCCTGGTAGCATATTATCTAATATTATCTAATCTGACCAATCTTCTATCTTTATGGGATATTTCATGCAATTCCAAAATAGGTCAGCAGTTATAAAACACCACAATATTAAAACTAAACATCCAGTTGTTTCATCCCCATGCCTAAAATATGTTTGCCTTTTCCATGTTGGATTTTAAGAATATCCCTGTGTTGAATAAAAAAAAAACTGCTGTCACATTTTCTCAATATTTCAGAAGATGTGGATGACTCAGCATAAAGGATAAAACCTTTAAATGGCTACATGGATTCATAACAGAAAAAAACCCTGCCTAAACGGACCCCATCGCTTTCTCATGACATCTTAAAGACCAATTCAGGAATACAAAAGTGATGAGATGAGAAAAGTCTCCTCATGTAGAGCTCCAGGATGTAAATGGCTTCATCTAATTGCTGTGTTCAGACACCCAGTGTGGAAAATAAGGAACAGAGAGATTAGTAGGTAAGCATCAGATGCAGGTGCAGTGGGAAAGTGTGACATCTATTTCGAATGTGAGAAAAATGTCATTTGGAATTATCATAACAGCATCTACAGCGTAGCTATAGCTACAGCAAGTGTTATCTGTGCTTTAAAAAAATAGCACTACTCCAATAAAATGATGTGGTAACAAAAAAGCCATATTGCTGCTGAATGTTTGCCTAATTTGTTGAGATAGTGCAACATCTTTCAGGGTCCAGTGAATCTCACTTGCTAAAGGGTAATGCAAAGAGCAGAGAAAATCTTTGAAATATGTGTATAAGGATAGAGCATTCACCATCACCTGAAAGACCAATTATGTCATCAAAAAAGTCATTTAGATGCCGTGCAGATAAACATAGATTGGATACACACAGGGTTGTTTTTCTTTTACTTTCTAACTTCATTGCAGGGGTTAATTTTGAGTTTTAAATGTTTTCAGCTCACCTCAGCAGCTCAGAAAATTAAAACAGTTATCAGAAAGCTGTTTAAGCATTTAGATTAATGACTGAGTCATACAGACGGACCCTGGAGGTTCAATTACGTAAATCCATTCATTGTCTAAATGGAAAGTATTGATTGAACTAGATGGAAGGTTGTAAGGATATCCTCCGGAAAATTACTTGCAGAGAGAAATTAATGTTGAGAAATACCTTGTGGGTTCAAAAGTTGTTTCTCCTCGCAGCTTTCTATTCTGGTAAACATGAGGGTCACCAAGTTGACATCACTGACTGAATTAGGAAAAACTGTATTAAAAATGATTCTTCTCTCCACTGGAGCATATTGTGGCATAAAAAGATAGAAGAAAACAAAATAGAAGGTTTGTTAAACTGCAAAGCTGCCTCTAATGAGAGCATGTTTTCTTAACCACCTGTTGGTTTAATGCACACAGGTTCTTGTGGAGAAGAAAGATAATTTTAATAGAAGGTAAACAAATGAACACCTCCAAAAGTTAGATTATTATTACAGCTTTAAATGTAATATGATAAACAGTAAAATAGATGCCTGTCAGGGCTTTATTATTATCTCTAATAACGATGAAGCAAGGAGCTTTGTTTGCATCTTCTGGTGCTGATGTATACAATGAGCTTGGCTTATTAAATACATAGGAAATCACTTGAGTTTTGAGAAGAAGAAATTTGTCATTACTGTCAGTACAGTTGTGGGGAAAAATGGGTTCCCCAATGATTCAGTGACTTGTAGAATGACTTTATTGGTGTCTCAAATCATTGCATAGGAACTTCAGCTCTCTTTTCTTTCCAACATTGCTTCAGTCCATTGAGGTTGTTTTTTAGCCATTCTGTTGTAGAATTTTTGTATCTTCGTCCTGTTGATGACCCGATTTCAGTCATGCTTCAGCTGTCAGACAGATGGCATCACTTTAAACCAAGAAAATGTTGGTGTAAAGTTCATGGTTGACTTAACAACTGCAAGTTGTCAAGGTCCCATGGATGCAAAACACGCCTAAATCATTATGGCCAAACAGCTACTTTCTCTTATCTGTCCAAAGGACATTGTATTATAAGTATTGTGATTTATCCAAATGCAAATTTGGAAACTTAGGTTGTCCTGCCATTTTTACTTTTAAGGAAAAGAGATTTTATTTTGACCACTGTCAAAAGGAGGTGAGATCTTTCCATGTATCCATCCAGAAATTATTAAAATCAGTAAATATTCACAGTCTGGGCTGCAAGGAATGAGGAGGCCCTTTTGGAGTCATGTATTAATTCTCGTTTCTTTTGTAGAAGTGTACCACAATGATTGAGACCAAAGAAATTTTATATGATGAAATGAGAAATGAAGTAAATGAAATATCAAATGAATAATGATCATACTACATGAATAAGATGTCATGAAGAAGAGAATGAGGCATGATTTCTTTGAAAATTATGTTAAACATACAGGGGTTGGACAATGAAACTGAAACACCTGTCATTTTAGTGTGGGAGGTTTCATGGCTAAATTGGACCAGCCTGGTAGCCAGTCTTCATTGATTGCACATTGCACCAGTGAGAGCAGAGTGTGAAGGTTCAATTAGCAGGATAAGAGCACAGTTTTGCTCAAAATATTGAAATGCAAACAACATTATGGGTAATATACCAGAGTTCAAAAGAGGACAAATTGTTGATGCACGTCTTGCTGGCGCATCTGTGACCAAGACCGCAAGTCTTTGTGATGTATCAAGAGCCACGGTATCCAGGGTAATGTCAGCATACCACCAAGAAGGACGAACCACATCCAACAGGATTAACTGTGGACGCAAGAGGAAGCTATCTGAAAGGGATGTTCGGGTGCTAACCCGGATTGTATCCAAAAAACATAAAACCCCGGCTGCCCAAATCACGGCAGAATTAAATGTGCACCTCAACCATCCTGTTTCCACCAGAACTTTCCGTCGGGAGCTCCACAGGGTTAATATACACGGCCGGGCTGCTATAGCCAAAACTTTGGTCACTCATGCCAATGCCAAACGTCGGTTTCAATGGTGCAAGGAGTGCAAATCTTGGGCTGTGGACAATGTGAAACATGTATTGGTCTCCTTTGCTGTTTTCCCCACATCTGGGAGAGTTACGGTGTGGAGAAGCCCCAAAGAAGCGTACCACCCAGACTGTTGCATGCCTAGAGTGAAGCATGGGGGTGGATCAGTGATGGTTTGGGCTGCATTCCCTTGGCCCAATACTTGTGCTAGATGGGCATGTACTGCCAAGGACTACCGAACCATTCTCGAGGACCATGTGCATCCAATGGTTCAAACATTGTATCCTGAACACTATTAAGAGCCTTGGGCCTTAATGCTTCATTAATATAAAACACTGGCTTAGTAAACTGATGAAAGAGTGTCAGATATGAATTTTTGAAACAGCAAACAAAGGGAAGAAACCTGAACTAAAGAAGTTAAGAAGTCAAAATTTGAACAAAGTTGTAACTTGCAGAAGGCACAATTCTGACCAGTTTAATCACTAGCCCTAAAGCTTCAAGGTGATACAATGCAGTCTATGCTCAGAGCATATTCATATAGAAAATAAGAAATATATTGGACATAAATATAGGATAACCTTTGTAAATGGATACATTTTTTGCACTTGAAGAACAATGTGCGAACAACACCACATCTTGTGTGAGTTTATCAGTCTTAAGGCATACATATTACGCTCTGTATTACCATGTTCAACAGTACATGTGTGTGACAAGACATGCCATAAATGACTGGGTTTTCTTTAAGGGAGAAACATTTTTTAAAGTATCTTGTTTTTTTGCTGCTTCAATGAATATTTTTCCAGTGTCAGTTGTGGCCCTTTGATTGTGTTAGCTAAATAAATCTGGCGCTCTACATATTTTCCTCTACTGATATGAAAGCCAAACAAAGATGCTGCATTGTGGTCCATAAAGCCAAATCAGCTTTTCAAATATTTTGTTAAAACATGTAGTTTTCTGTTTCTTAAAGCTTTATCAGCCAATGACATGATGCAGAAAGATATTTCACTGTGCCTTCCACCCAAAAAGAGAAAAAAAAAACCTTACTGTCAACCTGTGCACTTACCTGTATTTCTTTCTGTCTCACTTCCATTCATGTGTTCATTGTAATGCACAGAAACTATATTTGCAATATTTAAATAATGTTGATGCTGGCTTTTTATGCTTCACCTTAAATGTCAAAAAAGTGCAGAACAATAGTTAATTTTATCGTTATTGAGTACAAGAGGGATGGTGAGCAGCCATTTAAAATGGAGAGTAAAATTTCATGCCACCAAATGGCGTTCTTTTCTGTGTCTGTAGACCTTTTATGCACAGAATCACAAGTGTATCATTAACTGGCAGGTCCCTCCAACATATTATCACACTGGTGGAGTGCTCTGAATAGATTATTCATAGAGCCTGATAACTGTGTGGGATGACTGCGGAGGAGTTGGGGTAGAGGCAGCAGCCGTTGAATTACGACTAACAGCAGCTAATGTCTTCATCACATTCACAGTGGGGTTTTATTTGAAAAGTCCCAGGTTCATGCAGCAACCTTAGATTTTACTACCATGTTGGTGTAAAAGAAAATCGAAGGCATTTTGTTGTTTGGAAGTGTAAGGATGCTGCTGAAGTGGCCTAAATTATCCCTCCCACAGGCAGAAATGTGGAAGTAAGTTTTAGTCACTGCTTGAAAAAGGATTTAAACAGAACATTTTCACATTATTGTGTATATAGGCATTTTGATAATTTGTTTGAAGAAATTAAAATACAACCTAACTCCTTGAAATTATTGGTTGTGAAAAAACACCCCACTGGTTTGACCTAACTCATGGACAGAGTAAATTTCATTCATTAAAATTTTTTATCTTGATTCTGGGTTTGAGGAAAAAGAAGAAATGTGGTGTCTTGTTAAATTTAATGACTTATTTACATGTTCATTTGCAAACCTAGTTAGATTTCAAGTATTTGTCTTCATTGTGCAATGTTCACTGCACATTACGTTGTTAACTGGCAGAGCCACAGACTGTCAAACCATCCAATGCAATAAAAGCTATAAAAAATCCTCTTGTATTCTAGAACATGTTATTGTACATACATGTTTAAAAAGCCAGATAATGATGATAAGCTACTTATTTTCATGTAAGATAACACTATGAAATGTGACAGACTGATATTTGCGTGTCTCCTATAATGAAAACACTGCATGTGTGTATTCCAAAGATGATATGCAGCTTTAATTTCTGGGTAAGTCCCTGAGCTGCTCCTGTTATGATATAATATTATATTATATGCTATGATGTGATGTGATATTCTAGGATTGAAACCATGGGAATTGAAAGCAAAGTTAACACCTCAAACTCACTGTTGTGCTCCTCAATTCATTCCTGAACCATTTTTCCTTGTGACAGGGTACATTATTCTCTTGAAACAGGATAATGTGTCAAAGTAAGATCTACATAGATAGCAGAACCCAAGGTTTCCTAGCAGAACATAGCACAAAGCAAGTGTGCTTTGTGCATCACACTTACTCCACCAGCTTTCATTCATCTTACAATGCAGCCTGGCACTCTATGTTTCCAGGTAAAATGGTACCTGGCCATCCAAGTAAGGTAAAAGAAATTGTGATTCTGCAGACCAAGCCACCTTGTTCCTTTGCTCGCTGGTTCAGTTCTGATGGTCACATGCTAGTTTTTGGTGTTTCCAGCAGGGGACATAGTTTTGCATAAGCTCCCTAACTGATCTGCAGCTAATCAGCCCAATGCGCAACAATTTGCAACGCACCATTTATTCTGAAACTTTTCGACCACAACCAGCATTAACATCTTAGAACTTGAACTACAGGATCGGACCACATGGACCATCCTTCACTCCCTAAACACATCAGTGAGCTTTGGCAGTTCACCCTGTTGCTGATTCACTTCGGTTTCTTTCTTGGACCACTTTTGGTAGACACTGAGCATTGCAGACTGAGAACACTTCACACGAACTGCAGTTATGACGATGCTTTGACCCTGTCCATTACAATTTGCTCCATATAAAATTTTTCCTTGTACTTTGCCATTTTCTTGCTTATCACACATTAACTTTTGGGGCAAAATTTTCTCTTTCTACCCAACATTTTTTACTTACTAACAGGTGGAATAATGAGAGATTATCAGTGTTATCCACATCACCTTTAAGCGGTTATGGTATTATGCCTAATCAGTGCATATCACTGATCCTTTGTAAATAACAGAGATTTAGCTTTTTTTCTCTTTAAATTTTCTCCTCAGTGAAAACAAGCTGGTATGCTTTTTGCACAGCCCCTGTTTCCCATTAGTAATTAAGTTTTTCTGTGTTTTCAAGCTGCGTATACAGTCTGCAAAGATTTTCATGGGTCTTTTTGCAACTCACTGGGCACTCCCTGATCATTGTAAGGTGTAAGCAATGGCAGAACATGTACAGCATGCATTTTTTAGTGAGTGGTAATGGTTTCTGCATAATACTCTCTTCATGTATCTTTCATCAGCATTTATTTTGCTTTCTTGTACACATATGAATGGGCAACTACCAAAACGCATATCACATGATTAATGTAAGTTTCATGCAACTTCAGTTGAAAGTTTTGGATGCATATTTTAGCCTAAATATGTTAATTTATGTTGTCCTTAGTTTTGAATTACCAGCAGCAAGTTTTACTATTTGACTATTTGTCATACCTGCTTGTGTTTTGAGTTCTTGAGTTTGTGGTTTTGTAATATTACTTGGTCTGGCCCTTTGTCTCTGTCTCCCTGCACCCCAAGCCCACACCTGTTCTGTGTTTTCCCCTGATTGTCTTGTCACGTTTGTCATTGGTTCCCCCTGCTGTTCAGTTTTGTATTTCAGCCTGTTTGTTGCCGTTGTTCCCCGCTGGTTCCTTATGTTATGCGTATGTGCGATCTCGTGTGTTGGCTACCCTGTCTGTGTCCTGCCATGGATAATAAAGACTCATCTTACCTGAAAACCTCAAGCTTCAGGAGTTCTTCTCTGCATTTTCGTCCATCAAAAACCCACTATATGACACTATTTAAAAGAACAGCGTAATCATGTTTTTTTTATTCTTAAAATCTTGGTGCGATTTGAGCCGAACTTAAACATATCAAACATTTCCTGCAGCATGCACTTTGTTGCGGTATGGCTTGTTAAAATTCTCCATGCATTTGCTTAGGCCAAGGACTCTGAGATGTAATCACGTCTCACATTAACACAACAAAAGGTTTAGGTATGACACTTATCGAAGGTCACATAAAGATGCTCGCTAAAGATAAAACAGCTAGGGAGATGATTTCGTTGACACCTAGAGGACCATGCAGGTGCATTGAACTTCACATCAGGCATTCTAATGCAAAACAGGGTGCCGAAATTCTAATTGCACTCTTGTTAATCAACACAACTGACAACAGGCCAGGCAAGCTCTAGAGGCTTGGAAGGAAATCTATTAACATACAATACGTTGTTGGGCTTGTTAAAATAATGGGAAGGCTTTGGGGTGGGGGGTGGTTGGGGGTAGGTGCATTATGCTCCTCGCTGTTGCTTCAGTTAATTGCATATCCGAAGCCTTTAAAGCTGCATGGAAGTTTATGCAGTTTGACAAGCTTCATGAAGTCTTGAACTCCACACTCCCAATGAATTGTGTCTCTGGGTAATCCTAATTGAACATGTATTGGCCACGCGGCTTACGCTGTTTTGGCTCTTATTAATAGTGTGCCGAAGAAGAATTCTAATGAGGTTTCTACAAGTGAAATGAGAGATAAACAAAAGTCCAGATCTCATTGGCCTGCCGAGCCAATAATGTTCGACTTGTCACTACAACCCCTCTAATTGGGCCCAAGGTGTAAGCAGGAATGGGCATTGGGGAGTGACTGGCTTTATTTTTAATCTATTCTAGAAAGGCAATCCTGGTGTTTTAATGTCTGCGTAGTCTAATATAAAATATCACCAATTGCAATTTGCTTTCAGAAGTTGTTCGAATCACACGTGTCTCTTTTAGCAGACATTCTGGAAGGTCAGATTGAATTTCTGCAAATAGAAAGTTACTAAAAATCCATGTTGTTGAGTTTTTTGTGTTTTTACTCCACAGTATTCACATTTTTGCAGATACTTTTATTCCTCGTGGCCTAAAGTAACAAGTAGTTTTAACTGGTCATTGTGTAATATATTTTCTGCTTTTACTATAACCGTTTGGTGGCATGAAAAAGTATTTGTGCCCTTAAAGATTTCTGCAGTTTTTGTTTTTAATCATCTCAAATCACCAAACAACTTTTGATAACAGACAAAGGTAACCAGGATTGATACAGAAATATGTTTTCAAATTATGATTTTATTTCATTCTGGCCCAATGTGAAAAGGTTTGCCACCTTAACGTGCTTGTGTGACTGTGGGAAGCAATAACTGCCATCAAGCATTAGTGATAACTTTCAATGATTTTTTTACATCACCTTAGCATTACTATCTAACATTACTCTTTGCAGAATAATGTTCATTTAGTTTGTGACTATGAATGGGTTCTCTTGCCACAGCATCTTAGTGATATTTAGGTTTAGACTTTGAATAGGCCTTTCCAAAACCTTAATTTGTTTTGTTGGGCCATTCACAGCTGAACTTGTTGGTGTGCTTCAGATCAAGGTCATGCTGCTTGACTTAGATGGACTTGAGCTTAAAGGGTTATTTCAGCTATTTTGAAGTGAGGTTATGGGATGTTAAATTTTACTAATAGCTCTCTCACATGTCACAGAAAGATGCCATATATTGTTTTAAAATATATTCTGAGTGGGGGAAAGCTGACAAATGAATCAGAGATTCACTGTATTAATCCACCTCATCAGTTGATTTGGTGGATCAGCTGAATGTGACTCCGCCAGGATAATTTTTAAACAGTTTACTGCATACTGTGACCAACGAGTTGCAGCAGATCTGGTGATTGATACCCACAGGGTCCACCACCGCTAACATGGTGTTCTATCCCACTAATATAAACATTTTCAGATAGAGTTTTTAAATACCTAAAGTCACCAAAACAGATTGTATTTGTCTGATAAGCTTCCACCACCCTTAGGATTTATTTACTTTTCAAGAAGCTTACTGTGATATTACATCTTACTACGAGCAACAAGGAAGGTACTATAAATAATAACTTTACAGAACATGACTTAATCTTTTGGTAGAGAGCAGCATTCATGATTCCATCAATGATGGCAAGTCATGATGCAGCAAAGCGACCCTACAACATTACACTACAACCATTTTTCGCAGTAGGTGTGATCTTATTTTTCTAAAATGTGATGTTAATTTAAAAGCTGACTTAAATTGAAATTCACCTTCCAGTCCTCTCGTCAATCCACAGAATATTTTTCCGATAGTCTTCCAGATAATCAAGTTGTTTTCTCGTAAATGTGACACGGCCTATGTGATTTTTTATTTGATCACACCTTGGAACTTCCCCATGGATATCATTTTTATCCAGTCTCTTTGTTTTGGTTTAATCATAAGAACTGAACTTAACTGAGACAATAGAGGCCTTCTGTGTTTTTTTTGGGGGAAATCTTGGACGTGTAGTAAATATGCTTTAGGAGTCATTTTGGTAGACTAGCCTCTGCTAAGAAGGCTCACCACTGTTCCATATTTTCTTCATGTGGGGATAATGGCTCTCCCTTTGGTTCCCAGGTGTCCCAAAGCCTTGGAAATTGTTTTGTAACTCTTTCCAGATGATAGATGTCATTGAATTTGTTCCTCATCTGCTCTTGATTTTTTAAAATTGGGTATATTGTGTTGCTTTTGGCCTACTTCCTGTTGTTAAGTTTGATTAAAATAGTTTTTGAATTTTACAGGCCTAGCAGTAAACAGGCAGACCTTTGGTGTTTATTTACTTATTGACATCTACCAACACCTTTTGTACTTTTTAGACCTTAGTTTTGGGTTCATTTTTACTACAAGGGATAAGTCTGCAAGCCAGCCTGATCGCTCTCTGTAATATTCATGATTTAAAAACGGGGACAATTGCTTTCACAAACTCGTTGTTTTACAAAAATTGCATGTGCTAAATAACATGAAAAAATTATCACTTATTGTCATTCTTCACACTGAAAGTGTTCAATTGAAACAATAAGAAGCTATAGGAGATTACAGAAAGTAAAGGCAACACTTATTAAATTTTTTACCAGATAAAACTGAAATATTTATGGATTATGAAGGCCTCTGCTGCTAAATATGTAACAGAGCAATTCAAGTCTAGTGTGGGTGTTCACTGCTTGTGACAAAACATTCCCAAGCCCAGTTCTCGGGAGGGCTGTGCAGAGAGGTTTCAAAACCGCGCCTTATCTTCTCAGCTGGCAGCAACGAGTGGCAGCCCCAAGGGAGGGCATCTCCATCCTGCCTGCTCACTGGCCAAAGTGCAGACACGTACCGTCACACATGTCCTTCCACTGGGTAGCTGAACTAGCATGGCTACATGGAAGTGCGTGACCTTCTGAGCCCATTTCTGTGTAAGATTTTGTCAGGTTTTGAAACTTTACCGTCTCTGTACTCTGGGGTTCACGGTCAAACAAAGAAAGTGTGAACCTATCACAAAGGTTGATTTGAGGCCAACAGAAAAGTGGTGACAGTGTCATATTAGAAAATAGAAACTTTTCTTTGATAGTAATTCAGACAAAAGAAAGTAAATGCTGTATAGCAAAAAAAAAAAAAAAAAAAACAGCAACAAGCCCTCTGCAATTCTGAAATATAAAAATCAATTCAGTGAGGCCAGTTTCAACAATTTATCTCTGAGTGTTATGATTTGTAAAAGAACAACATGTAGTATAGGGATGTCTGATAATATAAGATACATTTTCAATCTAGAGACAGCAAATGAAGAATACATTTAGTGTCATTGTGTTTGTTTGGCTGCAGGATTGGATGCAGTTCAAATCAATACAGTTTTATTTATATTGAACCAGCCCACAAAAAACGCTTTTTACTCTGAGAAAAACCAAACAACGGCACTTTAAAAATGTTCTTTTTAACTAAATTAACTTTTCAAAAAAGTTATCTTTTCAACTAATTAACTCTTGTAAACAGAGATGAAGACCTAGTAACAAAGAGCTTTTAGTTTTATAACCAATTTAATCCTTTCTGCAGTTGATTTAGATTATGATTGGCTGCTGTGTAGTAATGTTCCTTCTGTTGTACTCTGCTTTTAATTTAAAACAAGATATGTCAAGCTCAAGACCAATGGGCTACGTTTGGACTACAAGACAATTTCATATACCTGTCACTAATGCCCTGCCAGTAGGTTCCGTAGCCCTCACACCAATTATGATACATAATCCATAATGCTCTGCTACTGCTATTTGCGGCTCAAGATGGGGTTGCCCAAGCTTTGCTTGGGTGAGTTAGATGCAACAAGCAAACTTATGGCAATTTCCATGTTGTCAAGAAGTGATGAACCAAATAAGTCCCTCTGGTGGATATCATTATATAATTTTGCTGATGTAATTGAGTATATAATGCACAATTAGTTTGTGTGGCACTTCATGGAAGCACTAAAAATAATGTAAACTGGAATGATTTTGTAATCCACCATCTATTTTTGGATGTGGAGAGAGCTTCTGAAAACATCCAGATAGAACTGGAGAGTAGCAGTACACTTAACATACAGTATGACTACATGGATCCCACAGAGTTTTCATGCTTAAACCCTGAGATGATCTTCCAACTCTGCTTCAAACTGGCTTGAACGCACTGCATGTTTGGTAGTACATAAGGTACATACAGTACTCTGCACCCTCAAAGTACTCTAAAGTTTGAAAAATTTATATACTTATGTGCAAGGGATGTGGATGTATATGTTCTTTTTCCATGTAAATCACCTCACTCCTATTTGGATCTTTGTACTACAATTAAACATTATTTGTTAGCTGAAAAGGATGAAGTAATATAACGAATTTGTACTGGTCCAACTATCCATTTCTCATTGCAACTAGTTGACTGCAACTAGAAATGCAGTTTATAGAGTTTTCTTCCTTAAACAAAGTCATTCATATGTTCCATTATTGCCATGTGCTAGCTAAGAATGGTGGATTGCATTAACAGACAATCAAATCTGCTGTTTTCTTAAAGACAGAGGAATTTTAAATGCTTGCCATTTAATGAGTTGCTAAATTGGGTTGGTTGGAAATGCATTCTAATTAGATTAAATTGGACGGGAATGTCAATATGACTTTTGTGTCTGAAATAAATTTGATCAAATAGGATTTAAATTGAACCTGCCATCTCTGCAAAGTCCATTGAGATGACTCCTTGTTTGAAACCAGATACAAATAAAATGTAATCCAACCGAATCATTTCAGCTTTCTATTTTTATTTTGCCTTTGATTTGTGTTTGCTGCTTTACAAAGTTTCTGAGGAACATTTCTAATACACCATGCATTTTATTGTTGTTGCAAATGTTAATTAACTTTCTTCTCTGGAAGGGAAAAATAGCTCATGGAACTGATTTAACTGTGTAATACATTTTGTATTACTGTGTTAAACAAGGGCAAAAACCTGGATTATATCTGCAGCTGATACTGCCAGTAAGAGCAGTTTCACTGGCGTAAATGAACCAGCTTTCGGGAAGCTCAACATGTTTATTTAGCGACCTTCATTTTCCTTTTGGATGTTAAATTAAACAGCATTAACATCAGCGTGCTTAAGGGTCAGAATTTGGGCATCACAACAAATATATCCAAGACTTAGCTTCAGTGTCAAGTTTTAACACTAAGATGATCTTTTTTTTTGGTTTTCATATAATCTGAAATTATTTCATTTTTAGAGCAGGCAACCACATTTTTTACGTTAATGTACAATGGCTGGTTTCTGTACAAGGTTTCTATTAGAAAGGAGATTTCTTCAGGGTGTCCTTCACAAGCTAACAGCATTGAAATATGTATATTTATGCATAAACCTAGAAAGTGATTCAGATTTAGGTATTTTATAAAATTACTTGGAGATTACAAATATACTGAAATATTCATCAACTAAAACAGCAAATTTAGCATGTTTTCCCACAAGAACAAAACCTGTCCGATGTGTTTGCATACTAATAGTAATGTAAAACTCATTCCAAACAGGACAAATCTAAAACAGAAACAGCCTGACTGATCTTTGGCAGCACCCGAGGAACATTTAAAACCTTCTAGTCATAGATCCAGTGATATGATTGCTGGTATGGTGCAACAGGAGGCTTGATTTGCAAGTCAGTAGCTTGCATTTTTTTTTCCTGATTTGAAGAAAACATTCTCATGACATTTAAAAGATGCAATGGGGAGTGAATTACTGAGCATTTGTTAGAAATCAAAATCTAGATAAAAGAAATCCACTTCTGGTCAGAATCAAGGTACATTCACATAGATATTGCCAAATCTGCATAGTGGTACATCTGGACAGCCAGAAGGTCCTGCAATCAACTAGCCAGGGGCCTTTCCGCAAGGAGAGCTCCAGCTTGGTTCCACACTTAACAATCTCCACATTTGGTTAATTGACCTCTCTAAATGTCCCTCAGGTATTTGTGCATATTTCTTTGAACTGTTTTCTCTTTATGTTGTCATGTAAAGGACTGGCAACCTGTCCAGGGTGTTCTCACCCACTAACCCCTGGTGACAGTCTATGTACAGTATATAAAATGTTCTGGATGTTTTTTATTGTTCAGCTGACTAATACCTTTGCACAATGAGATCATTTTTTATTCTTTTTTCTCACCTCTCTGTGAACTGTGATCTTAGCTAAAGGATGCAAATGAGCAAACAAATAATCATTTTATTTAGATGCAAATGAGCACATTTTTAGAAAATCCCCAAAGATGCCTGAATTTTTTTATGGTTAACCAGGTTTTCTCTAACTTATGGGAGGTTTCCCTGAAAACCACAACTGAATCAAAAGGGGCTTCAGCAAAGTAAGAGTTATGCTGCCAGGCTTGGATTTTTTTTCTAGCTCACAGATTTGTGTTTTGTTAATTGGATACAACAGGTTTAATGCCTAAAAACGCTAAAAAGGTTCTGTAACTATTTAGCTTGGTCTAAATGTATTTTTTAAAATCACACAATATGACACTTTAAAAGGAAAGTAGGGACTTTTACATACATCTTCAGTCTACATTGGATCCATCTATTTATCAGGGAAATATAGAGGAATCAGGTATTCCAAGGTCTAGTAGTAATTTGTGAAGCACAAAATTAATATGTGTTGCCCTTTAGTAGGGAATCAACTACATATATATGACCTTTATATGACCTACTCTACAGTACTGTATGTTATCTGATATGAAATGTTTCAGTCGACCATTATTGAATTATTGAGCACTTCATTAAGCAATGACAGTAAGTGCTACTATGTCAGGTTTAAGTGCTTAATTAAATGTATTTTACTTTCACATTTTACATTGGTGGTTCTTTCAATCTTCAGTAAGTATAGAGGGTAAAAATGCCTTCAAATATGTTGTTAGACATCCTATCAGTGTTTCTACTTTATTCAGGGAAGCGTTGACTTACACAACTTGCTATTTCAGCATTCATCAAAATTTGTTAGTTGATGTTAATCATGCTGCCTCACAAAAACCAATTACCCTTCAGTAAATATACATATAAAGAATTCCCACATCAAAATGAAGATGTTCCTTAGAGATATGTGCCAAGATTGTTGAGTTAATTAATCCCTGCAATCAGAGGTCAGATGTAATAATAGAACTGAATGTGACTACCTCCAACATTGGTGTAACATTGGTGTAAGCCTCTCATCTACTCACAGACTGGGTCCTCTTTTCATCTGAAAATCAAATTTAATTCAGAACAACTCCTTTGACTTAGGATTTTTATTAGCAGATATATATTTTTTATTATTCCGAAAAGAATGATTAAACTATGCACTGCAAAACTGCAACAGAAACCATACAAAAAGAAATCGCAAAACGATGAATTCGAAAAATGTACATTACATTTTATATATTTCTGATGAATAATATAACTTGCTATAACCTCCTAAACAGCAAAGATTTTGTGTGGAATAGGGTGTGACACATACAAAAGCTGTTAACTACTGAGTAGTTAATGTCAGTAGAAAAACAAGTATTTATTTTACAATTAAGGCAAACCAACTAATTATAGGACAAAACAAAAGAACACAAGGAAGCTTCAAGCTTCAGGGTCTCCAAGGCCAGAATAATAAACAAAATATCCCCTTCTAAAAGCAGCTTTATCTACCAAAAAAACAACAAAACAAGGTACAATGGCTGAGCTCTTTGTCTAACCACAAAACAGGGTAAAAAGGTCTGGATCAAAGATGTCAGAGAACCCCCCTACCTGCTTCCACTGTGAGCAGATACACTTGCATTTTAGATTTACACATTTACTCAGAAAAATCACACCAAGCAGCACAAGTCAACAATTACAGAAAAGATCACAGCAGGATCAAGGCCCAGGGAAAAGGGGTGTGTCAATTTCAGACAGACCTCTTAATGCAGTGGCTGAGGAGCTGCCACACATCCCAGCTGTGGGTGAAAGGAAGATCTGAAAACAGAGGAGAAAGAGCTTTCTCATGAAGAGAGCCCCTAGAGGTCAGTGGCTGTAACAACCTACTAAAACTTTTAATCTGTTTTCATATGATGTTTGATCAAATCTGGACTTTCATTAACATGTAAACAACACTGCTATCATTGTTAGAAAACTACTAATAATATAAAAAGCTGATTTTTAAGCAGTTCCAAAAATCTGCTGCCATTATATATGTTAATTATTCCACTCTCAGTCTAAAAAAAATCACATTAGTACCAGATTACTTTGGAGAGATAGTTAATGTGGTAGTAATGGCAAGTGATTTAAGAGATAACATTTTGGAAGTAAGCACTTCCTGCTGTTTGGAGTGAAACACTAATTCACTGATGCTTACACAGCAGCTTAATGTCATGGATGCATTATCAATTACTCCTCCCAGTTGAGTCTTTTCGAAAAAAAAGCACAGAGATACAAACATAATTATTTAAAAACCTTTAATAACGAGGCCCAAAGGTATAAAGATGCACAAAAAATACCTGAAAGGTCAATTAGACTTAAAAGTAACTACCAATACAACAACAAAAAATATCGAAAAGTGAATTGACAGCATTTGATAACATGAGATCCCTCATACCCACACTTAGAAGGGATTTAAATCAAGAAAAAAACAACCCATATTAATCAAAATTTGAATAAACATCAACTGTAAAAAGGGATAAAGCCTAGAAGCAAGAAATACATACCAGAAAACTGATTTACAGCCATTGGCAAAAGTTTTGAGATGGACAGGAATCTTTGTGTTTTTTCTTAATGTGCATCAACACTTGGTTGTTCTCAAGAATTATCTAAAAGATGCAGTTTACTGAAACATTTCTGAAAGTTAATGAAATTGAACTTAATCACATATGCATCTGCATAGTGTTTTAGCCCTGCCACAACATGACCTGCTAGCTACTTTTCCTTGATCTCATCATCAGCTCAAGGGAGAGTGTTAATGAGGGCAGAGAAGCTGATATTGATCTCATTCTAAATAGATTAGAAGAGCAGAATGTTTGATTTAAAGGGAGTGGTGGTTGAAATCTTCCTTGTTGTGTCAACCATAGACACAACAACATCATAGACAATGCTTCTAGTAAGATGGCACCCACATCAACCATCTATAGACGCATCAAGAGCTTCAAGTAAAGACATTCAGCTGCTGTGACGACAGTTTCTGTGTGCCGAGGAAAGTCCATCATGTGGCAACATTGTCCCCTAAAGGGGATGCCACCAGTGGATCAGGTTGACAACTGTGGAGAGTTTGGAAAAGAATAGCCGGAGGCAGATGCGAGTGTTTCTCAAAGCATAGTGAGACAGAAACCTTTGAATACTGGCTTGGTGTCAAGATAGGCAGTGAAGATGACACTTTTCTCCAAGAGAACATTTAGTACCAGCACTGGACTGCAGAAGATTGGAAGAAAGTTATTTTTTCAGAGGATGCCCCTCTCAGATTCTTTTTGACATCAGGAATGGAGAAAAAAGGTGAATGTAACCATAGGTCCTGTCTGATACTGACAGGTAAGCATCCTGAGATGATTCATATGGGGGTTCCCACATGGACCCTTTTTTTAACCAAGAAAACAAACCTGATTTGCAATGTACATGAAGAAGCAAGTATATAAAGACAAACAATTGTACAATCTTTCATTTTTTAATGGTTGCATTAATATTTGATTGAAGTTATGGTTCTAGTCATTTCCCCTAAGGTAGTCCATTAGGTGGGCATTAGGACCCAGGAGGAGCCTGCATTTGTTGGTGGAATAACTGGGCAAGAGGATGACTTCATACAGGGGTTGGACAATGAAACTGAAACACCTGGTTTTAGACCACAATAATTTATTAGTATAGTGTAGGGCCTCCTTTTGCGGCCAATACAGCGTCAATTCGTCTTGGGAATGACATATACAAGTCCTGCACAGTGGTCAGAGGGATTTTAAGCCATTCTTCTTGCAGGATAGTGGCCAGGTCACTACGTGATACTGGTGGAGGAAAACGTTTCCTGACTCGCTCCTCCAAAACACCCCAAAGTGGCTCAATAATATTTCGATCTGGTGACTGTGCAGGCCATGGGAGATGTTCAACTTCACTTTCATGTTCATCAAACCAATCTTTCACCAGTCTTGCTGTATGTATTGGTGCATTGTCATCCTGATACACGGCACCGCCTTCAGGATACAATGTTTGAACCATTGGATGCACATGGTCCTCAAGAATGGTTCGGTAGTCCTTGGCAGTGACGCGCCCATCTAGCACAAGTATTGGGCCAAGGGAATGCCATGATATGGCAGCCCAAACCATCACTGATCCAACTCCATGCTTCACTCTGGGCATGCAACAGTCTGGGTGGTACGCTTCTTTGGGGCTTCTCCACACCGTAACTCTCCCGGATGTGGAGAAAACAGTAAAGGTGGACTCATCAGAGAACAATACATGTCTCACATTGTCCACAGCCCAAGATTTGCGCTCCTTGCACTATTGAAACCAACATTTGGCACTGGCATGAGTGAACAAAGGTTTGGCTATAGCAGCCCGGCCGTGTATATTGACCCTGTGGAGCTCCTGACGGACAGTTCTGGTGGAAACAGGAGAGTTGAGGTGCACATTTAATTCTGCCGTGATTTGGGCAGCCGTGGTTTTATGTTTTTTGGATACAATACCGGTTAGCACCCGAACATCCCTTTCAGACAGCTTCCTTTTGCGTCCACAGTTAATCCTGTTGGATGTGGGTCGTCCTTCTTGGTGGTATGCTGACATTACCCTGGATACCGTGGCTCTTGATACATCACAAAGACTTGCTGTCTTGGTCACAGATGCGCCAGCAAGACGTGCACCAACGATTTGTCCTCTTTTGAACTCTGGTACGTCACCCATAATGTTGTGTGCATTTCAATATTTTGAGCAAAACTGTGCTCTTACCCTGCTAATTGAACCTTCACACTCTGCTCTTACTGGTGCAATGTGCAATCAATGAAGACTGGCTACCAGGCTGGTCCTATTTAGCCATGAAACCTCCCACACTAAAATGACAGGTGTTTCAGTTTCATTGTCCAACCCCTGTATTTCATTCTAAGAGGGGTTGACAGTCCCAACACCAGCAGTCACTGGGCGAGAGGCAGGTTACACTCTGGACAGACTGTCAGTCCATCACAAGGACACACAGGATCCCAACCATGCACAGAGAGAACATGCAGTAAAAACATCTGGCATAAAAGAACACTCTGAATCAGTAGAGCTTATGAATAAAAAAATATATTTCAGTCTCAGAACTTTAGTAGCACATAAAATGCAAGCATGAACTCATATCAAGTTTTGGTTTTAAGACTTTTTTGTTCTAAACTTAATGTTATTTATATTTCTTCTGTGACTCAGATGTTCAGATCTGGCAGAGGTGGGAGCCGGCTCCATGGAGACAAATGATGTCAGAGAAGTAACTGTCCTCGTGTTTATATTAATATAACGACCTAAAACTATTGTACCTACAGTAATAAAATATTTTTAAATAAGAAGCAACCTTGTGGGGGTGGATGCTCTGGTGATCTAATATATTTTTCCAGTTCATTTTAAATTGTCTTCATTCAAGTAGCAGAAAAACCACAGTACTCACCTTGTGCCCAAAGAGCCTCTTGAGATTGTGTTGTGTCCCTCAAAGGCACATTGATGGTACTTATTAAAAGAGGGAAATGGTGCTCCTTTCCCTAGCATCATACATGTTTGCCCATTTGAGATTTGTTTCCAAAACACAAAGCTAATAAAAAATATTGAAAAACTAAATTACTGCCAGTGGGACACATAGAAAGAAGGCCATTGGTTTATAAATGACTGTGCACTTCTATCTCCTTGAACAGCAATACAAACTTCTGAGTTAAATTATGGGGCCCTGGAACATTATCATGAAAGCTACAGGAAACTACAGCATGTTTATGCTCCCACAAGAAAATACTTTTCATGTGTCAGCAAGCTATTATTCTGAACATAATTAGGATCAAGGTGGGTTGAGAAATCAATATTGGGGGTGAACACTGGGTGGTGACAATAATACTTAAAGAGCCACACATCAGGTGATAATTGCTTATTTCATCACCCTGTTTGTCCAACATTTTTCGATGTATAAAAGCAGATTATTCAGTCTGTTGTTATCTTACTGGGTTTCTTGGGCAAACGTGAAGAAATTAAAGAACTGAAGCTTAGAACAAAATCTAAGCAACTTGTTTTGTTCAGTGGTCAGGCTGTTCTCCGGCAAGCCCCTTGTTTGAACCCCTCTTCTTGGGTTTTCAGAAGATCCAAATTATGCACAAAAAACTTGAACTCCTCCTTAAAAAAGAGAAAAGTCGATCAAGTTAAATCTCTAATCAACCAAACATTCATTCTCAAATACCCTTAGAACTCCCTTTAGGTAATTAGATTTCTTGTTTGTTCGTCTTGTTTATTTACTAATAATTGATTTGTATGAGTGTAATTACTAGTGGGTTAAATTTGACTTATTTTAGTGATTGATCCAATCTTATAAAATTTGAAATTTAAGTGTAACTATTGTAATTTGAAATGGTACTTTTATTCCTCTGTAAAAAGTGTGCAATTTACGTGTCCCGACAAAGAGAATTTAGTCTTAAAAAGACAGATTTTGATCAATTTGAGACGAATAAAACTAATGTATTTCATTCAACAGGACAAATATGATTTTTTTATACATAAATGTAACTAAATAATCAGTAATTTAGTTTATATGTAAATATAATACTGTTGTACTGTATATCATTTGTGAAATATTTGTACCCTCATATCAAAACGATAACCTAGTTGAATGCAAAAACATAAATGTGTAATGTCTATGCTAATGATAAGCAAAGGATTTACATTTTAACTGCAATACTTTCCCCTTATCAGCACAATAAGACACAGAACACATGCAGCTTTGCGGGTGGTGAAGGTGATGATGACAGTGGTGGGCTCATCAGAGAGGAAGACCGCTGGGCTATCGATCCAGCAGAACACATCACTCTAGCTCCATTTACAGAACCAATCACATCCCCTGCTGGTTGATGTGTGGATAATTGAGCTGTTGCTAGGGTTTTCATGTTTCTTTTTCTGCTTGCTTCTAGACTTTAGGAATTATATTGTATTTTACTTCAACACCATTTACAACAAAAGACATCCTGGTGTGTATTTGTGTCAATATTCTGCCAGACTGCCGTCAGGGAAATGGAGAGATGCTAAACGCTGTACAAGGCAAGATAGATCTCTAGAGTGACCGAGCTAATTAACCTCAGGGGCCAAAACTCCTGCAACCCCAAGGGGTCAGTCAGTGTGGCAGCTGCTTTTTCTTGACATCATACAGTTAAAGGGTTCTGTCTGGCTGCATCTTTCCATAACATTTCACTCTATACTGTTGGTGTTCTTTACAATTTGCCAAAATTCAACCTTCTTTACGACCATAAAAATAATTTTCTTAAACAGAACTTTGCTAATCACACATGCCCTGCGCTAGTCTTGTTGTAAAGCTAAGCTAACCTTCGGTTCAGATACATAGATCCCATGTATCTTCAAATAGTATATCTCAGGACAGTATCCTAATTGTGTGATTGACTTTATTAATTCTGGATTCAATCCAGCATCAGAGCACCTAACTATCTGATACCTAACTACCCTAGGTGTCAGATTTGACCAACAACTCACCTTTGACGACCACAAAAAGAATGTATCAAAGACCTCGTTCCACCACTTTCACAGCACCTCTGAGATCCGTCCACTGCTTTTCATGCAGAAAAACGTATCCATGCCTTTGTTTCCTCCAGGTGCGATTACTGCAATGGACCTTTTACAGGGATCCCCTCCAAAAACATTCAAAAATTACAATACATCCAAAACAGTGCTGCAAGAGTCCTCATGCAAGTACACAAGTATGAGCATTTCACACCCATCCTTTACTCCCTCCGCTGGCTCCTAGTCCCATTTTGCATCCAATATATAATTCTTCTGCTCACCCATAAATGCATCAGCGGCCATGGTCCATCTTCCCTACGGGAACTCATTCCACTCCAAAACATCCACACACACCTTCAGGTCATCCGGCGGCTGGCTCCTCCAGGTCCCCTCTACCAGGATCAGAACCATGGGGGACAGAGCCTTTTGCTCTGCTGCACCCAGGCTCTGGAGTAGTCTCCCTCCAGCGCTGAGAGAAGTGCAGAGTCTGGATTCTTTTAAAGTTGGGAGGGGGGCAGTTGCGAGGTTGTCACCTTTATATGTACATTTGTAAGTGTGACGAGAACAAAAGAAGACCTAAAATCCACAGCACCTAAGAGCAACAAAGGGCAGGTAGACCAGACTCTGGAAGGCTGCAGCAGTGTCTCTATAAAACTGAGGTGCAGGACAGGACCAAATATGGCAGATGGGGTCACCGCATGGTACTTCCCCCATGCACGCAAGGCCCCTATATATATATATATATATATATATATATATATATATATATATTATATATATATATATATATATATATATATATATTTTAAACTTTAAATCATTGGCAGGAGTTCCATATTTTTGTTTGCAAAACACAACATGTAAACCCAAAGACCCTTGCTCATTTTTGCAGTGTTTTACAGAGTTTTCATTCAAAAATCCATCAACCTTAGTGGAGATATTTAATTAAAGGAAGTGCTAACTCCCCCTTTCAGTGTTTCGATGGAGAAAGAGAGAGACTAATGCTGTCATCAAAACCTTTCTAGGAGAATGCAACTGATAAAGTTAAAATATTTTTCAAATTTAAACCATCACATCTACCCAGGATTGTTAATCATTAACAAATTTTAAGCCTGAATGTAGCAGAAGCACTGCTGCAGCATATGCTGTGTTGTGTGGTAGTTATTGGTACGAGGCAAATCTTGCAGACCATAATTAAAAGATCTATGGCTTATTAAAAACTTCTTCTGAGTTAAAAGAGATTTTAAATCAGTCTCAGAGCTTAACCGCTATGGAATGGTCCTAAATTATGTCTTAGCCAATTGTTATCCCGATCTGAGCTGCGCAGTTTGGGAGTAGGGATTGGAGCATTTTACTTAAAATCCATGCAACTAACACAATTAATTTATTTTAATGCCATGAGATTTCGCAGTTAATAACAGCATTCTGAACACTACTGTTGCAGTGGGCAAAGATATATGTCCCCAGATCACTGCTGCACAGGAGGATGAGCAGCTCAGCGTCAGAGGACATAATCTACATAAACGGCTCTATAAAGTGGAAACACACTCAAACAACTGCTTAAACAATAAAAAGGGTCCATTATATATTTAAAGTGCTTATTTTTGTTAAGTTTGAGGATCATATACCTTATGAAAACCCTAAATTAATTTTCTCATGAAATTACCCAATGCCAATTAAAAAAGACTTTTTAATGCAGAAACATTTTTATGGTCTACACACTCATTGGGAGGAGTGTTGACTTGAAATTTTCACCAGCAGGTAGACACTGAAACCCTCCACAAAAAGCTAAGTTAAAAGGTCATTGCTAAGAAAGCTGGGAGTCTCCAACCTGTGTGAAGTTGCCCCTTTAGAATCTTCAGATCTAACAAGTGTTGTCCAGCATTTGTGTTAAGTTACTGGCGGTTTGTGCAGCAAAGGCTTTGTTTGTGCCACTGTCATTTTAAAGATATCACTGAGGGGTTTCAGGGTAGGTCTTTTAAGGTCAACCATGCCCCTTCAATTAGCTCAACTCAAACAAAAATGGTTTTAATCATTTGTGCTCTGTTTGTGCTACAAAGAGTTTTGTTTGTGCCAGAATACTTTTAAATTCAAATTTTTAAATTAATATAGTAAATAAAAATTGTGATTGGCTATTGACTCATAGGGAGGAGTCAAAAGCTGCTGACAGGTTATATGGAGATGCTGATTTCGTTTTCCAGCAGGACTTGGCAGTTGCCCACACTGCCAAAAGTAATTTACCTGCATATCATTGTGCTTGACTGACCAGCAATCTTCCAAGAGTCTATGATGTACCGTCATTAGGAAGGTGAGAGACACCAGTAAGGTAATGGTCACTCATAATGCAACCTGAACTCTCAACTCAAACTTTATTTAAATAAAATAACTAATGTTGACCAATATGTTGAACAGATCAAATTTAAGTACACTAGCATTGTTATTTGCAAAAATGACAGGAGTATTGTGCATTATAGCAAGTTGTAAAACTGAACATAAAATGCATATGAACAAATTATGGAAAACTCAGTGCAATATAAGCATATTCAGGAGACCAGCTCAACTTGAATCCAAAGCCAAGAAAAAAACAACATCTTTAGCAAGAATTTAAAAATATCAAGGGCCTTTGCAGATCTAGTGTGCCATGACAGCTTGGTCCAAAGCCTGCGGGTTGCTGTCCCAAAGGGTCCATCTTTTCTGGTTTGTAACCTAGATTTTGATACTTCTAGAAGTAGCTGGTTTGCCAACCTAAGCATCCTGATAGGATTGTGAAAATGCAGCCTGTCAGTGAGACATTGCGATATTGCCACACATTGATGCATGTAAAGTACATTACATTGAAATACTGGACGTACACAAATGTGCATCATCATTTTTGTATTATAAAGTCTTCATTTTGTTGGCCTTATTAAACATACATTTCTAAGAGCCTGAATTTTTGTTACACTTAAAATATATTACTGTGTGTAATGAACGTATGTTTGGGATTCACGTTTTGAATTGAATAAGTGAAATAAATAATATTTTCAGCAATATTCTCGTTTAACTAGATGCACTTGAAAAATATTTATGCTTTAATGTTGCTAATTTTATACCAGACAGCCCTTTTTCACTCTAAAGCTGTAGCTCATCTGGCTTCCAGTCAGACATCTTGTTGCCAAACCTTTGCACAGGGCCATATTTAAGAGGATTTAGATGGATATTAATGAACACTATTGTTGCCATTTTTAGGCTCCTTTCCTATATGTATCTTTATCAAATTTCCCTCCTTGCATGCGTTCTTGCTGATTGCTGAACCAATGATCCTTGGTTTGGTTTGCATGTCTACTGATTTTGCTGATGTTTCGTTTTTTTATTATCTTGCGGATAACAGGCTTCCTAAGACACCATGTCAAAAGCTACAAAAGAAAAATGCAAGAAAGGGGCCACAACAAAGAAAGAGGAAATCAAATTGGCTTTCTTATTCATTCTTTGTACTGATAACAAGCAGGCCAGATGGCACTTTACAAATATGTGGGGCATTTTTTTCAGCTGAAATTAACATGAGCTCTGTCACAGAAATGATGAAAATGGGTTTTCTCTGTCCAAGCAGCACCATGCTGCAGAGCACATTAGGCCATAAAAACCTCCCATGGTGTCTTTCTGTCAGTAAATGGCCGAGCAGCAGGTTGACACTGCCCACACGGAAGATGTTGCTGCCAAAGACTTAATAATTAAAGACCTTCTGTAGCACTTTTTCTTTTCAATGTTCTCTCACAGGATGACCTTAAGCAACTTGATTATCCTTGTCAACATCAACTGCGCAAGATTACCATTTACTACCCGCTGAAACCACAGCCATCTTCTCTGCTCTCCACCAAAATGCATTATTGGTCTCAGGCTGTGGCAGCTTCATCAGAAAACTGCCCTGAGATAGCCCAGGATAAGGCTTACTCACAGCAGGTTTAAAACACCAAGCACCAAACACTGAAGTAGAGGTGACTCTTGCAATTTTCAACTGAATCTTTTTGTTTTTGTAAATGCCGTATCTGTTTGGGTCAAGAAAAAGCAGGAGGTGTATCCCAACTCTCCCCCAAAGGCCACTGGACACAGGACAATCCCTCCATCCTGACAAGGAATAAGCAGCTTTTGACAATGGATGAATGGATGTTCCCTCAGACAGATTGGGAACATCCAAATCAAAGATGGCCCCAAGACATATGCATATTATTCCAAATTTTTGTAAGCCTAACATGTTGATGACTAAAGCTATCAAACTAGTATTCTACCCTTAAAGCATTAAAAACAGCGAGAATGCAACCATGTGCAAAATAAAAGAAGTGATGACATATAGCCAGATTTCACACAGACCAAACAACATTGAAATCCAACCTTTGTGTTTTTATGAGGAAGTCAAAAAAAGTTAACAAACCCAAAAATGTTGGCCAACAGGAGGTCAGGTTAGTCCCAATGATTTGGTCAGATGGGTTCAACAGGATTCTGGATACTATTAAACAGTTGGCCTTAAATCACAAGAGAGGTATTTAAACACTGGAGATCATTATAAGCTGTGGCAAACTGGAGAAAGGAGATGAGAGAGATGAACTACAAGCAAAACAGGAAATATGAGTTGCATCAAGATATGCAAAAAATATAATTAAATAATAAATCCAAAGACTGAAGATTTAGTTGAGAAGAGAACGAATTGATAAAAAATGTAAAAACTCCAGCTGTGTAATATAAAATCATTCTGAACCAGTAGACATGAGAGGAAAGAGATGTTTAGACAAGACTGTCATTCACGAGAGAACCTCTTCACCGAAAGATGACACAATCTGAATCCTTTTTCATATAATACTGATGTAGATGAAGTTCTGATTAATGTTTGTGCTGTTAGACCTCTGGAAAAAAGGCATCATTTTCTAGATGAAGAAATGACTTGTCCTGTAGCGGAGCTGTCCTGTAATCTTAATGTCTCAGTAAATCTAGGGAGAATGATATGATTGCATGTACCTGCTTCTTGTAAGATGACCCTGGACAGCACAACTAAACCCTTCCTCTATCTGCTTTACTTCCCCTGTGATTTATCAAGCACATAAAGCGGCCACCATGGTTGCCAGACATGTGGGTAAGAAAAATAATGGAACTTAGAGGCAGACATGGAAAGGTGTTGTCCAATTTCCGCATGAACTATTGTCAGCCTTGCATCAATTATACACAAGCCAGATCCAAAAGCAAACAACAGAAGCTGGAGGCTGAAGGACCGTCGGAGGGCGGACAGGCTCGTCAAGGCGGGATTCAGATGGATTGCCAGCTAGTAAGTAGTCCAAGTTATTTCTTCTGTTCAGGTTGGTTCTGGTTCTCCTTTCAGGAAGCGAGACGGGCTCAGGGATCTAAACAAAGACAAGGGGTTAGTATACCAAAGGTAACTTGCAACAGACAAGACTAATCTGGCCAGGTTGGAATACCACATCGGCAAACACTCAGGAGATGAGATACTGGCAATCCATCCTGTTTATACTCCTCCAGGTGATCATCTCAATAAGCCGCAGCTGTCACCCTCCGGTAATGGTCTCTGGCGGCACCTAGTGGCTGAAGGTGGTTAGTAGTAGCCTCAAACAGAATCCGGCTCTGACACCACCTCCCCCTCAACGGCCGCCACCTGGCGGCCCGGAAGACCCAGCCCGAGAGGAGTGGAAGTCCAGGAGAAGCGAGGGATCCAGGATGAAGGACTTCGGAACCCAGGAGCGATCCTCCGGACCGTAGCCAGCCCAGTCGACCGGATGCTGCCAGCCCCGACCACGCTGATGAGCGGCCACGATCCGGCGGACCGTGTAGACCGGATGGCCCTGGAAGTCCCGGGCGGGAGGAGGGAGCTCAGGAGGAGGGCCAAGCATGCTGGTATTGACGGGTTTAGCTGAGAAATGTGGAACACTGGATGAATGCAGAAACTAGCAGGTAAGCTGAGACGGACGGACGTGGGGCTAACCAGAGACTCTATAGGGTAGGGACCAATGAACCGGGGAGAAAATTTCGTGGAAAGGGACTTAAGGGGAATGTCCCGAGCGGCCAGCCACACCTTCTGACCCGGGCGGTACTCCGGGGCTGGCCTACGACGTCTATCCGCGTACCTCTTGTTCAGTGTGGAAGTCCTCTGAAGGGCTCTGACGGTCTGATTCCAGATCCTGCGGCACCGATCGGAGTACTCGATCCAAGGTAAGTGGACACTCCATTCAGATGGATTGGCTGATGTAACAAACCTTAGGGCTGACTCCAGTTCCTGGTTCAGCCGCTCGACCTGGCCATTTGACTGCGGGTGGTAACCCGAGGTTAGCGAGACCTTGGCTCCCAGTGTCAAGCAGAACTCTCACCCCCGGTCAAAGAGGATGACGGACGGGATGCTGTGAAGGTGAAAAACATGCTTGATAAGGAGTTTAGCAGTCTGGGGTACGGATGGGAGTTTTCTGAGCGCCACCAGATGATAGGCCTTGGAGAATCGGTCAATTATTGTCAGGATTGTTGTCATCCCCTGGGAGACGGGCAGGCCGGTTACAAAATCCAGAGCTATGTGAGACCAGGGTCGACAGGGAACCTCTAAGGGCTGCAACAGGCCAGCAGGTGGACAATTAGAGGGCTTGCTTCGTGCGCATACAGGGCAGGCATTTGCATAGTCTTTAATGTCCCGGTGGAGGGCAGGCCACCAAAACCGTCTAGCAACCGCTGAGACGGTCCGACTCGTGCCAGGATGGACGGAGAACCTTGAAGAGTGGAATCATTTAATGAGGTGGGAGCACACTGCGGCGGGAACATAGGTGCGGTCAGCGGGTCCAGAACCAGGCCCTGGGTCAGAGAGGAGAGCCCGCCGCACCTTATCTTCGATCTCCCAGGTCATGGCCCCCACCCTGCAGCTAGGTGGTAAGATAGGGGCTGCCTCCTTCTCAAAATCGTCTGGGGCAAACTGACGTGACAAAGCATCCGGTTTGAAATTCTTGGTGCCAGGTCTAAAAGATATAGACAAGTTAAGACGAGAAAAAAATAATGACCAACGGGACTGGTGGGAATTGAGGTGCTTAGCGGACTGAATGTAAGATAAATTCTTATGATCTGTCCATACCAGCATGGGATACTTAGCGTCCTCCAGCCAGTGCCGCCTATCCTCCAGGGCTAGCTTGATGGCGAGGAGCTCTCGATCACCCACGTCATAATTTCTCTCAGCCGGGGACAGACGCCGAGAAAAGAAGGCACACACATGGAGCTTCCGTCCAGGTCTTGGCGCTGTGACAAGACTGCCCCCACTCCTGAATCAGAAGCATCCACCTAAAAGACGAACTGTCGATTAGGTGGATGAGTACCGGCGCTTGAGAAAACCTTTTCTTTAATATGGTGAATGCGAACTCCGCCTCCGGGCTCCAGGCGAAGGGCGACTTGGTTGATGTTAGGGCGGTTAGGGGGGCCGCCGTCTGGCTGTAGCAGTGGATGAACCTCCGGTAAAAGTTAGCGAAGCCCAGGAACCTTTGTAATTGTTTCCGTGTTTCGGGGGTGGGCCAATCCAACACCGCCTTGACCTTCTCTGGGTCAGAACAAACCTGTCCACCGTCTAGAACAAAGCCAAGGAAAATTATAGATGTTTGATGGAACTCACACTTCTCTGTCTTGAAATAGAGCTGATTCTCCAGAAGCCGCTGCAGAACTAGGCGGACATGATGCTTATGTTCCGACAGTGTTCTAGAGTAAATTAAAATGTCATCCAAATAAACAAAAACAAACTGGTTCAGGTAATCTACTTAAAACATCATTGACTAAACTTTGAAAAACAGCTGGGGCATTGCACAATCCAAACGGCTTGACCAGGTACTCATAGTGTCCTTGTGGTGTCTTGAAGCATGTCTTCAATTCATCTCCCTGGCGGATCCTAACTAGGTGGTACGCGTTCCGAAGATCTAACTTAGTGAACAAGGTGGCTCCACGGACCAGTTCAAACGCCGAGGAGAGGAAGTGGATACTTGTTTTTGACAGTTATGGCATTTAACCCCCGATAATCAATACATGGTCGCAGCGAACCATCCTTCTTTCCGACAAAGAAAAACCCGGCTCCGAGGGGCGACGACTAGGGGCGAATTATTCCGGCAGCCAGCGACTCAGCTATGTACTGCTCCATCACCAACCTTTCAGGGCCAGAGATCTTATACAGCCGGCTGGATGGTAATGGAGCCCCGGGTAACAGATCTATGGCACAGTCATATGGGCGGTGGGCTGGAAAGGACAAGGCACGAGACTTACTAAAGACTAACTTTAAGTGGTGGTAGTCGGGGGGAATCAGGTGAAGGTCGAGGGGCTCAACCTGCCCAACCTCCTCGGCAGGGATTTTGGAAGGGAGGACAGCAGACTGCAGGCAGGCAGACAAACACTGCGGGGACCAGGCCTCCACCCTTAACTCGGCCCAATTCAGGTGGGGGTTGTGGGCCCGCAACCAGGGGAATCCCACTACCAGGGCATTCTCATGAAAAACAAAATACGAAAGTTGCTCCCGGTGGTTTCCTGAGAGCACCAGCTCGAGGGGCTCGGTTTTATGGGTAATTAGCTGGAGTGACTAGCCATCCAGCGCCAAAACCCGGAGAGGAGTGCCAAAAGCAACGCCTTAATGTGCCTTAGTTCCACCAGAGCTTGATCAATGAGGCTGAGCTCACACCCAGAATTGATGAGGGCTGATAAACTAAAAGATCTATCGTTGGCAAAAACAGTGGCAGGCAAGATAAGTCGTGGGGCTTTTGAGCAGGAATCAGGGTCAGTCGGTTGCCCCATTAATACCGGCGGACCTTCTCTTTTAGCCGAGAGGGACAGTTGGAGATGAAGTGATCCAAATCACCACAGTAAAAACATCTGTTAGAGTCTCTGCGGTGCTGCCTTTCATCAGGCAAAAGCCGCGCCCAGCCTTACTGTATGGGCTCTGGCTCGACCGAACTAGACACAGGGACAGAGGAAGCTGATGACACGGAGAATGAAGGTGCTCTGGGTGCCACTTGCTCTGCATGGCTCCGCCTACTCTCCCTCAGCCGAATGTCCAGCCGGGTAGCCAGAGCTATGTAGCAATCAAGATCAGCAGGCTCGTCTAACAAAGCTAGTTCATCTTTAACGACCTCATCTAGACACTGAAATATAGGCTGATTTCAGGGCACTGGTGTTCCAACCCGGGCCACAGCTAACGTGCGAAACTCAACAGTGAAATCCGTCAGCGGGCGGTTGCGTTGTCTTAATGCCAGGAGGCGGCGTGCCACACTGGACGGATCCATGTCAAGATCAAAAATTTGTTTGAATTACTTAATAAAGTCCTCATAAGAACATCCGAATTGGTTGCAGTTCGAAAACCTTGCTTCTGCCCAACAAATTGCCTTGCCCGTTAAAAGCCCAAGGACATAAGAAATCTTGTTATCATCATAAGGAAAACTGTGAGGTGACCGATTAAAGACTGTAACAGAAAGCCCCGAACACTCCCAACTTCTCCTGAAAATTTCTCGGGACTAGGTGAAGTGACGTCACGAAGGCCCGGAAGGGGCCATGTGGCGAGAGGGTCAGCAGCTCCCCCCAAAGATTGGGCGGGCCCGGGGCTGAGTGCCTGCTGGAACAGTGCTGTCATCTGCTCGGGCTGCTGGTTTGTCTGTCGCTGCTGCTCGAGGAGGTTACAGAGGGTCGCGCCATGAAAGTGGTTCTAATGACTGTGTTTGGATACTGTTCTCTGGAGTGCCTCAGCAGTGTCCGGCTGGCCTGAGTGTTCTATCATAATTTTAAAGGCCGATTTGACCCACATAAACAGAAAAGATATATATATATATATATATATATTATATATATATATAATCTTTATTTTCATGACAATGAATATTGTGGCTTCACACTGAAGGCATCAAAACTATGAATTAACACATGTGGAATTATATACTGAACAAAAAAGTGTGAAACAACTGAAAATGTGTCTTATATTTTAGGTTCCTCAAAGTAGCCACCTTTTGCTTTGATTACTGCTCCGCACACTCTTGGCATTCTGTTGATGAGCTTCAAGAGGTAGTCACCTGAAATGGTTTTCCAACAGTCTTGAAGGAGTTCCCAGAGATACTTAGCACTTGTTGGCCCTTTTGCCTTCACTCTGCGGTCCAGCTCACCCCAAACCATCTCGATTGGGTTCAGGTCCGGTGACTGTGGAGGCCAGGGCATCTGGCGCAGCACCCCATCACTCTCTTTCTTGGTCAAATAGCCCTTACACAGCCTGGAGGTGTGTTTGGGGTCATTGTCCTGTTGAAAAATAAATGATAGTCCAACTAAACATAAAAATGGAATAGCATGCCGCTGCAAGATGCTGTGGTAGCCATGCTGGTTCAGTATGCCTTCAGTTTTGAATTAATCCCCAACAGTGTCACCAGCAAAGCACCCCCACACCATCACACCTCCTCCTCCATGCTTCACGGTGGGAACCTGGAATGTAGAGTCCATCCGTTCACCCCTTCTGCGCCGCACAAAGACACGTTGGTTGGAACCAAAGATCTCAAATTCGGACTCATCAGACCAAAGCACAGATTTCCACTGGTCTAATGTCCATGCCTTGTGTTCTTTAGCCCAAACAAGTCTCTTCTGCTTGTTGCCTGTCCTCAGCAGTGGTTTCGTAGCAGCTATTTTACCATGAAGGCCTGATTCACACAGTCTCCTCTTAACAGTTGTTCTAGAGATGTGTCTGCTGCTAGAACTCTGTGTGGCATTGACCTGTTCTCTAATCTGAGCTGCTGTTAACCTGCAATTTCTGAGGCTGGTGACTCGGATGAACTTATCGTCCGCAGCAGAGGTGAGCCAGTTTCTTTGTAGCGCTTGATGGTTTTTGCGACTGCACTTGGGGACACTTTCAAAGTTTTCCCAATTGTTTGGACTGACTGACCTTCATTTCTTAAAGTTATGATGGCCACTCATTTTTCTTTACTTAGCTGCTTTTTTCTTGTCATAATACAAATTCTAACAGTCTATTCAGTAGGACTATCAGCTGTGTACTGTATATACCTCCTGCACAACACAACTGATGGTCCCAACCCCATTTATAAGGCTTGAAATCCCACTTATTAAACCTGACAGGGCACACCAGTGAAGTGAAAACCATTTCAGGTGACTACCTCTTGAAGCTCATCAACAGAATGCCAAGAGTGTGCATAGCAGTAATCAAAGCCAAAGGTAGCTACTTTGAAGAACCTAGAATATAAGTCATATTTTCAGTTGTTTCACACTTTTTTATTCAGTATATAATACCACATGTGTTAATTCATAGTTTTGATGCCTTCAGTGTGAAGCTACAATATTCATAGTCATGAAAATAAAGACAACTCTTTGAATGAGAAGGTGTGTCCAAACTTTTGGTCTGTACTGTACTGTACTAGATCTGGTGACTGTGCAGGCCATGGGAGATGTTCAACTTCACTTTCATGTTCATCAAACCAATCTTTCACCAGTCTTGCTGTATGTATTGGTGCATTGTCATCCTGATACACGGCACCGCCTTCAGGATACAATTTTTGAACCATTGGATGCACATGGTCCTCAAGAATGGTTCGGGAGTCCTTGGCAGTGACGCGCCCATCTAGCACAAGTATTGAGCCAAGGGAATGGCATGATATGGCAGCCCAAAACATCACTGATCCGCCCCCATGAGTCATTTTGGGCTTGCGACAGTCTGGGTGATACGCTTCTTTGGGGCTTCTCCACACCGTAACTCTCCCGGATGTAGGGAAAACAGTAAAGGTGGACTCATCAGAAAACAATACATGTTTCACATTGTCCACAGCCCAAGATTGGCGCTCCTTGCACCATTGAAACCGACGTTTGGCATTGGCATGAGTGACCATAGCAGCCCGGCCGTGTATATTGACCCTGTGGAGCTCCCGACGGAAAGTTCTGGTGGAAACAGGAGAGTTGAGGTGCACATTTAATTCTGCCGTGATTTGGGCAGCCGTGGTTTTTTGTTTTTTGGATACATTCCCGGTTAGCACCCGAACATCCCTTTCAGACAGCTTCCTCTTGCGTCCACAGTTAATCCTGTTGGATGTGGTTCGTCCTTCTTGGTGGTATGCTGACATTACCCTGGATACCGTGGCTCTTGATACATCACAAAGACTTGCTGTCTTGGTCACAGATGCGCCAGCAAGACGTGCACCAACAATTTGTCCTCTTTTGAACTCTGGTATGTCACCCATAATGTTGTGTGCATTTCAATATTTTGAGCAAAACTGTGCTCTTACCCTGCTAATTGAACCTTCACACTCTGCTCTTACTGGTGCAATGTGCAATCACTGAAGACTGGCTACCAGGCTGGTCCAATTTAGCCATGAAACCTCCCACACTAAAATGACAGGTGTTTCAGTTTCATTGTCCAACCCCTGTATATAATGGGCTAGAATTCTATGTCAAAAAATTTCCTTTAGCTGCTTTCAACCTTACTTATACGATTTATCTTGAAAATTATGTCATCTTCTCTGCTGCCTTACTTTTCAGCATCTTACTTAAACTGTCTGGCAAAAAGACAGTGGTAAGTTTCAACAGTAAACTGGCTCAGCGCAGACACCGTGGGTTCAGAGAAACTGAGCAACTGCAGTAAGCCATTTTCTAAAAGCTGCAGAAAAAGTGTAGGTGTTGAATCCCATCACATGAAAAGGCGTGGGTGTTAAAACACCTACATCCTTCACGGGTCCGACGCCCATGCTTTCTGTTGGAAAAACTTTTCATTTTCATCAAATCCTCTGTGGTGCATTTAAGCAACAGTGAGGGGCCAACTGAGAGCCATTCTCGACGTCACATTTATTTTCTTACATGTAATTTAGAGTTGAAGTGACCTGTGTGAGACAATTAATTGAATAAATCTAAGGAAAAACACCTCTTTACTTATTTATAAATGTCTAATAACACTATTACTCTTGCTGACATTGCTTTTATTGGATGTGTTTGCCCCAAGTAAAGGAAATGCGCATTGCAATTTCCAGCTGTTCCCTGGTTGCACATTACTACAGTTTAGAGATGTTTACTGCAACTGGCAAAATAAGAACAGCTCACTGGAGTGGAGCGCAATTGTATCATGATGTGTAGACACTTTAACAAATTACAGACAGGCCATGATCCTCCAGTGAAATCAGAAGTCTGAAAGTAGATGGGCAAGCAGACATTGTTGTGAAAAAAGAGAATGTGTACACAAAATATACTGTAAAAGAAAAGGCTTCATTTCCAAAATGTTACCACCTATTCACCACAGCACCATGTTGGGTTCAAAGCAGGTGACATCTTTGGTAACACACTATAAATATGCTAATATCAACAATAATCTATGTTTACAAGTATTTAACTAGTTTATGCTTTTAATGCTGGTAGACTTAAAATTAACTGCAGGGATAGTTAAGAACAACACTATTCATACCCCTGACATATTTAGAGTCAATTTATTTTTATTCAACAAAGAAGTTTGTTTCTGATAAGAAATGAGACAGACATAAAAAAAAGTATTAATTTTGAAAAAAAAAACATGTATTTGTCATGTCTAAAATGATTTATGCCCATCTTTATTGGCATTAATAGAATCAAATCGTGCTAATAGCTGCTGATCAATTTTTTTCATGTTTCCACTGGTATTTTGCTGATTTTTTTAAAGCCCTCCATTGGTGTGGTGAGTATATATCTTTGATGATGACCTCCAAGTCTTTAAGGATGGATGACCTTATGTCATTAGGTTTTGAGTTTTAGTTCCTAGTCTGTTTTCTCTTACATTCTTCAGTTGCTGTTATTTTAGTTCATGTTTAGATTCATCATTCCATCCTTGTGTTTATATTATGTTATATTATGTTAGACATTTTGGTTTATATTTCTTCATAGACCTCTCTGTTTATGTTCTTTAGTTAGTCTCATGGTTCTTTACTTATTTCTCTTCTCTTAGATGTTTTCTGTTGCCTCCCTGGACTCCATGCTCATTAATCACCCTCCTTCAGTCGCCTCCTTTCTGTCCCACATCAGCTGCTCTTGATAATCTCCTTGATTAGCTCCCTTAGGTCAGAGGTCCATTTCCCACTCTCCCTCAGTACTTATACTCTCTGGTCTCAATTGTTACTGGTTCCTCCTGCTTGCTACCTGTCCGTTCCCTTGTGTATTTCCTACCCAAGTTATGTTACCTGCCTGTGTTCACCATCCTGATCATATTGGGTAAAACATAACCCCAGCACTTCCTGACACCTTGCCATCATGCTAATCTTCAGCTCCCTCCATAGATTCTCTTTCAGCTGGGCACCTCTAAAACATTTATTACTTCCAGTCATTATAAATATGTTGGTAATATTAAATTGTTAATCTAAACCTTAATCTGGGGTATGGATATTTCTAGGCTTAGTTGCGCTAGATAACATAAGGCAGATTCTGCAGTTGCAAAATAATAATACACTGCATTTATTACAAAAGTAAATCAACTTATAAACCAGGAAAAAATAAACACATTCATAGAACTGCAAAATGTGACCTTGCCATTATTTAATAAAAAGTTATAATATTTGGGATAGAGTGCAATTATTGTGTGCGATTACTGCACATTTAGCTAATGAAATCAAATTCCACACTGCAATGTCCAGCCAAGTCATACAAATGAATCACACTGAAATTAGCACAGACTGTGAGTGTTTTGCATAACTTCAGAATGTTACCTCTTAAGTGCTAATGGAAAAGTTCTTCATCAATGTGTGTTCACAGGAAATGAGAAGCAGTGATACTCTTATTCTCTGGTTGTGATGACGCACCCCAAGCAGGAACCAGAGGTATTGAAGTTGAGCTAATAGCCAAAGAAGGAGGAAAGCTGAAAGTAGAACAGCCAGAAGAAACTCATAGGAGCATAAAGAGAATAAAAGCTGAAGTTTGGTGGAGAACTTAAGGTTTTCTCTGATGGTAGAATAACATAAAATAGCTCCTGATTAAGAATTCCTAATTCAAAGAAAAATTTCTATTTAATGTTTAGTGGGTACTGACACGGTGTAACGACACGTTGCAGCACATGTTTTAGGATAACACAAATCTGTTGTTGACAAAAAATATTTTGGTGTTTTAAGGTTACACTCCTAGTGGATACAAAATAAATGTAATGTAAGAGTAAGCTGATCTAGAAATAATCAATAAGGAGTTGAAATTACAACAAAATCTATTCCAACATATTAATTGATTGAGAAATTCATTAGACTGTACAGGTCGTAATGTTTGCATTTTGAATTGTTTCAGATTACAAGAATCTACTCACCTGCTGTCTCTCCTCTACAGGTTTATAGTGGTTAACTTCTATTGCCTGGCTGAATTCTTGAATTACACCCAGATGCTTTAACTGACTTCTTGCTAATACTTTGTACCACCACATTTCAAGGAAGACACTAAAATATCTCTATAAAACACAAAAGCACAGAATAAGCACAAACTTGATACTAACAAAGAAATTGTGTTTAAAAAAGATGAATGCATAACAAAGTAAAATTAAAACGTAATGGGGGAAAAACCTGTGGGTTGTGAAACAACAAGCTTAGCTGATAGCTTATTTCACTGATTGTTACAAGTGATTAAAACAATTGTCATGGATGGGTAAAATACTGAGATCATTGGCGCTGTTCCTGTTCTCTTAATATCCTTGGCTGATATGTTTAACAGAGTTTGCCATCTCAAATTAGTATGTCTGTGTCACTCTGTTGACTTGTGAACTTATAGCTGCAGTGTTCCCAAGTGTGCTTATCATCAGCCATTTGTGGCTTTTAAATTTCACAAATCACTTTAAAACACCTTCAGACATAATTTGTAATTTTCAGCATTCCGATTTAGACATGTCTTAGGAAGCTTTGCAGGCAGATTCAGCATTTTCACTCTTCAAGCTAAGCAAGATTTCCCATTGATTAAACAGGTGGTTGCTCAACCTTTAAGAACAATTAAATGAAATAATTAACTTAATGAATTACAGGAGTGCTGGTCTCTGTGTTCAAATGGTTTCCCTAATTAAAAGGTCTCTGCAAGGTCAAGTATGTGAGATTCTACTGTGTTCATTTTATGATTCAAACCTTTTTATTAGTCTTCCTATTCACCGGGAAGAGATTGCCCTCTAACTGGCTGAAAGTAGATGATGATAACGTACTGGACATATAGTGGTATCAGTGCTTTTATCGAGGTAAATATTGTCATTTGGATCTTTGACAGAAAAATGTGTTTACTTTCCTCAGACAAAATTTTTTTCCCCTTGGATTTACTGTTCTTAAGGTTGTTTTTTGTAAGTGGTTCTCCTTTTGATGTCATTGTTTTTTGGGGATTTCACCAGTAGAAATTACAGTCACACTAGTTTTACAGAGACACGTTTTTCTTCTTTTTACAAATGTAAAATAGTAAAATTTTACTTCCTCTACGCCTATTTCCTTCTGTGAAAACGTTATTCAGAATAAAGCTAAAATATGTTAGATTTAGAGCTCAAAGTGAAACTTGACTAATGTTTTAAATTTTGTCACTAACATAGATATTTGCACATCCGTTCAGCTAGATAGATTCAGATTTTTGAAAGTGATAATTGCATGGTTTCTCTTCAATGCATGGTTGCTTCACCCAACAGCCAGATGATCTGATTAAGGAATAATCCAAAACCAATATGGGGTTGCCTTGGTGCCAGGACAGGATGAGCATTTCTCAAGGTCATCCTTCCCAATTGGCTCAGCAGGTCATCATGTCTGGAAATAATGATTACCAATCTTTTAGAGTTAATGAATGCTCTAAGCTAATTATTTTTCTTACTTAAGAATGAATTGCTACTTTTACAGATCACAGGCAAAAAACTATGTTCTAGTAACATACTTTTGTTGTCTTAAATTTGAATATTTTTATAAGCTTTTTTTCTCTGAAATCAGAACAGAATTATTTATCTTAGTATGTGCACTTCTGTGTATAAATGATGATATAGCAAGAACAACAGAAAAGAGACTGTTGTAATGACAAATAGACCTTTTTTAACCGGATCATGTTGAGTGGTCTGTGTGTTTAAACAGACAAAGTATGAAATGAAAAACTTTTTTGCAAAGAGCGTGAGTGCAGGAAATGTGGGTGAGGGAACAGGTGAAGACAGGAAACCTCAAAACACTCACAGTTTAAAACACACTTTGCCCAAAAATTATGAAACAATCTTGGATTTAAGGGAAGGAAAAACTCAAATGTGGAGGAAAATGGCAAAACGCTCTTAATGTCATAGCTAGGACAGGTCGCTCAGTCAGGCAGCCAACAGCCAGACCATCAAGGCGACCACAGGTGTTATAAGCACAAGGTTTATCAGGTATGAAAATGCTTTCTTTTACAGCATATTTTACGTTTATGTGTCCTCTGTCAGTACAAAAGATCTACTGATGTCTGCAATAAGTGAATAATCATTCTCTCCATAAGTTCCTCCTGTATGTTTTCCTATTTTAATCCTGCCTTTGTTTCTGAACCAAATAGAGGAAATAATGTTTGGCTGTGGGCATTTTTTTTTTTTTTGCAGCACTAGAGGTCTTTATTTTCCATTTTTTGACAGTAGGTAAACAGGAAAGAGGGCAAAGAGAAGGGGAGACATTCGGCAAAGGTCAGCAGGTCCAGGACACGAACCCAGGACAGCCGCATCGAGGACTGTAACCTCTGCACATGGTCCCACGCTTAACTACTACACCACCAGCGCCACACCCTGGAGGCAATTTTTAGGGTCAGAGCCACATGTTTGGCCATAAAAGATAGAGTGGTCTGACAGGCAGTGTCATCTAAATTAGATTTTACCAGCGACACAATTGTATTAGAGTTTTACCCTCACAAGTATATCACTGCCTGGTTCAACAATCTCAAGAACTATTCTAGTGACACAGTTATGGTGAGAAATGGAAGTGCTGAGACCCATGTGCACCAGAGTAACAATGCTGGTCAAAACTGAAAAATAAATTTCATCTATCTGAAACTGTGTTTGTCAGAAGTGGTCGATGGTCACAATTGTGAACTGGACCCACCACGGAGTGCGTTTAAATCTCTGGGAAAATCTCTATGTTGTCCTTCATTTTATTAACTCCAATTTGATCTGGAAACTTTGATATCCCTACTTTTCCAGTAGGGGGCCACTGTGTTATTCACTGCGGTCAAGGTGTGGTATTCCAAACGTAACATTATCCCTCTTCTTTCACTTTTTTTTAATACTTATTTTAGGTTTCTTGATTTATAAATGAGTAGAACTATCAGGAGCTATAACGCTAAACAAAACCCTGAAAAGAAAAAATAGGAGGTAAATTTGGATAAACTTTGCCTAACAGAAAACACCTCATGTAATAGGTGTTTAATCAGAACTTGATTTGTCTTTTTTTTTTTAAAGAACCAGCTTATAAAACCATTAATTGCAACAATGTGGGGCACTGACAATCTTCTCTATTTTCTATTTTGCGATGCCCAGACAACCAAATACAGTCAGTCAGTCAGTCAGTCATTTTCTACCGCTTATTTCATAGTGGGTCGCGGGGAAGCTGGTGCCTATCTCCAGCAGTCTATGGGCGAGAGGCGGGGTACACCCTGGACAGGTCGCCAGTCCATCGCAGGGCACAACCAAATACATTATAAGCTAATTTCTAATAGCAGTTCACCTTTAACTGTCATATTGGATTTAACAAGTTTGACCTACATGCAGAAAGCAATTCAGGAGACGAGTTTTATAGTTAGAAGTTTTATTTACAAGACAAGGCAAGAACTGGGAACGGGAGCTAGAGTATGAACTGTAAGAAAAATAAAGCAAAAGGTAAGCAGGGATAAACTGGAAATAGAGAATGATAAATAATGATTCAGTCTTACTGGGGAGAAAGGGATGATCCGCCAGAGGGGGAGGTGGAGAAAACCTAGAGGATTGTTTACCCGTGGAAACGGAGATGGTGAGTTCAGGTCTGCCAGGAAGTTAGGATGCCCAGAGTATACTGTGGAAGAAGCTTGTGTGCGTGGGAGGGTGGACAGGGTTCGTTGAGGAGGATCCCAGGTATAGAGGAAGCTGCCAGCCGGTGAGATCCACGGGAGCAAACGGAGGTTTGAGTCTTTGTTCATGAGGGGAAATGACTTCTTCCCAGAAGACAATAATCCAAGAGGTTCAAAGCTGACAGCGAGGTCAGGTTCAGGTACACCTGTAATGCAGAGCATGCAGGATTAGCAAAGGCAAAGCGAAGACAAGGCAAGAGTAACGTGGCTGGAGTTGTACCACTAAGGGGCAACACTCTGGCAATGAGTTCTTCTTCTGGTGTTTAATGGCGGTTAGCAAGAAACTGTAGGTGGGCATTACCGCCACCACTGGTATGGAGTGTGGTTCATCATGGATTAATATCTACCTATATACTTAAATTCTAATAAATAATTTTGTTCTTTTTAGAAATCTTAAAATAATTTGTATATGTTTGCTTGTCTTTGTAATGAATCTATTATACTAAACTTTTCTTTAATCCTTTCAAATTCTCTCTTTATACCTCTTCTTTCCAGCTCATATTTCTGACACTCTATAAAAACATGTTCAATTGTTTCATCCATTCCACAGTGGTCACATTGTCCTGTACTATGTTTATGCATTTTAAAAAGTGTATAATTAAGTCCTGTATGTCCTAATCTTAGTCTTGTTATTACCCTTTCCTCCTGTCTGTTCCTTCTTCCAGTTCTTTTTTTAACCGACTGCCTTTTTGATCCTATAAAACCATCTTCCTTTTCTTTCTCCATCCCACCTTTTATGCCATTCTTCCTTCAATTTTTGTTTGATGATGCTTTTTGCTTCTGATTTACTTAAAGGTACTGTAAAATTGATATGATTTTGTGTTGCCTTCTTAGCCATCTTATCTGCCATCTAATTTCCTTTAACCCCAATATGTGCTGGAACCCATAAAAATACTATTGATAAACCCATCATTTGTAGTCTGAATAAAGAATGCTGTATTTCTAATGAAATGTCTGGCCTGCTGTCTGAATGGTTATGTTTTAAACTCAATAGTACTGAACTTGAATCTGAACAAATTATTGTTTTTAAAGGTTTTATGTCTTCCACCCACTGTACTGCTAAAAGTATTGCTAACATTTCCCCTGTGTATACTGATAAAACATTTGTGATTCGTTTTTTTCTACTCTTATTTGAAATTCTGGTATTATGAATGCTATTCCTATTTTATCATTTATTTTCGATGCATCTGTATAAATCTGAAGGTATTGATAATAATTGTTAACATATTCCTGTACTATGTTTAACTCTAATATACATGTTGTTTTCTTTTTTCCCATTAATGACATATCTACCTGTGCTTCTGGTAAGATCCAGGGTGGCACAACAGCTACTGGCAATATCAGACTTATTTATTATTATTTTTTTAATGATCCATCCAAAACTGCTTGTCTCTTTTTTTATTTTTTCCCAGCATGGCTTCAAGATTTCTCGTGTTGGATGACCCGGGTTATTGCCTTGTAAATTTATCCAGTAATTTATTGTTAATTGTGCTCTCCTCAAATCTAATGGTATTTCTCCCATTTCTACTTCGAGTGCTATTGTTGGGGTTGTTTTGAAAGCTTCTGTAGAAAGTCTTAATGCTTGATGTTGAATAATGTCTAATTTTTCCAGATGTGTCTTTGCTGCTGAACCATATATAATACTTCCATAATCTATATTTGATCTGATCAATCCTGTGTAAATTTGTTTTAACGCTTCCCTATCTGCTCCCCAGTCACTGCCAGCCAAACATCGCATAATATTTAATACTTTCTTACATTTATCTATTATTTTCTGAATATGTATATTCCATTGGATTTTCTCATCAAACCATACTCCTAAAAATTGTATACATTTAACGTGTTCTAATTCTTGATTATATAGTTTTAATTTTATTTCCTCTCTTGTTTTTTTTCGTGTAAATACCATAACTTTTGTTTTCTCGACTGAGAACTTTAATCCCCATTGAGAAGCCCACTCCTCTATCCTTCTTATCTCCGCCTGTATTTTCTTTCCAATTATCTTTACATTTTTCCCCCTTTTTCATAAGGCTCCATCATCTGCAAAAAGTGAACATCCCATTTCTTTTCCAATTTCTGTAAATACATCGTTTATCATTATAGTGAACAATATTGGACTTATAATACTACCTTGTGGCGTACCATTGTCTACAGCATATTTTGTTGATATTTCTTGATCTATCTTAACTTGAAGAGTTCTATTTGTTAAAAAATTTTGAATCCAGTTAAACATTTTCCCATTGATTTTCATTTTATATAATTTAATCAGTAATCCTTCAACCCACATCATGTCATAAGCTTTCTCTATGTCAAAAAATACAGCTACTACTCTTTCTTTATTAACTTGCGCTCTTCTGATTTCATGTTCTAAACATAACATTGGGTCATTAGTATTTCTCCCTTTTCTAAAACCACTTTGCACTTTAGTAATGTACCCGTTCTTATTCAAATAATATGTTAATCTATTATTAATCATTTTTTCCATTATTTTGCATACATTTGATGTTAAAGCAATAGGTCAATAATTTTCTGGTTTTGTGTTGTCTTTTCCTGGTTTAGCTATTGGTACGATGATTGACTCCTTCCAGCTCTGAGGCAGCTCCCCCTCCTCCCAGAATTTTTTATAAAACTCTAATATGACGTCTTTGGATGATTCACTGAGATGTTGTATCATTGTGTAACAAATATGATCATTACCAGGTGCTGTGTTCTTAATTTTTCTAAGCACAGAGTTCAGTTCTGCTTTTGTAAATGGTTCATTCTGTAGTAAATATTTGTATTTCAGTTTTGTGACTTCCCTCCCTTTCCTTCCCTCATCACTAATGTTACTTGAACTATGAATTTTATTGAATGTTTTAGCTAGTATTTCAGCTTTTTCTTCATCGTTTATTATAGTTGTATTTTCTACTTCTAATATTGGATATCCATATTTTTTCTTAATACCATTCATTCTTTTAATTGTTTTCCATATTTTATCAATTTTTGTTTCTCTTCCTACCGTACTACAAAAATTCCTCCAATATTCTCTTTTTGCATTCCTAATAATTTTACTTACCATTGCTTGTTTTCTCTTATGTTCAATGAGGTTCTGAAATATTGGATTTCTTTTAAGTGCTTTAAATGCTTTATTTCTTAATTTTATTACTTCTCTACATTCACTGGTCCACCATGGTACCATTTTCTTATCACACCGTCTTTCTCCTTTTTTTATTGAATTTTCTGCAGCTTCTATAATTATCTTACAAACACATTCATTTATATTATTTACATCCATTTTCATATCTATTTTTCCTAGATTCTTTTCACTGAGATATTGAAATTTAATCCAGTCTGCCTTATTAAAATTCCATTTATTTATTTTTATATTCTTAATGTTTAATGTTAGTCCTGTTCTGATCTTAATGGGATAATGATCACTACCTATTGTTGTATTTTTATCAATATCCCACTCACATATACCAGCTAACGAATTTGATACCAAAGTTAAATCAATTGCTGACTCTGTTTCTGTTCTTACATTAATTCTTGTACACCCTCCATCATTAAGACATACTAAATTTTTAGTTTCTATTACTTCTTCTATAACTTGTCCGTTTTTATCATTACATTTTCCCCATATTGTGCTATTAGCATTAAAATCCCCGCACCATATTACTTTCTCCTCCAGATATTCTAACATCTCTTCCATCAATTCCATTGATAATGTTTTACATGGATTATAAAAATCAGTTATCTTACATTTTCCTTCTTTTTCCCAAATTTCAACAACTATATACTCTAAATCTTTACCTTTTCCTAATATTTGATATTGAACTCCTTCCTTTATAAATATCGCACACCCTCCTCCATTTCCTTCTGGTCGATCCCTTCTTATACTACCATACCCTTTAATAACAAAATCTAATGATGGTTTTAACAATGTCTCCTGTACACAAATCACCTCTGGTTTCTCTTCAAGTTTATCAATATATCCTTTCAGTTCCTGTCCATTAGCTATCAGACTTCTTGCATTCCATTGTAGTATTCTCATATATTATCAGTGGGGGTTCCTGGTCTCCCCTCTGTTTCTAACCTCTTGTTGATGTTCTCCCAAGATCCCTCTTTGAAACCCAGAAATTTTTCCACTCCTCTCACAATTACTTTAATTTTTTCAGTTTTATGTTTGGCCTGGTCAGTACAGTTGATGACGTAAGCAATGAATAGTATTAACTTTTCTACCGATAGCTCATAATTCTCCTCTGTTTGCAGTTTTTGAGGAATTTGTCTCTCTTTTTGTTCCACCTCTCTTATCTTTTGTCCTTTCACACTTTTGACTGCTTCTGCATAACTTGTGTTTTTGCTCACCTTAACATGTTGGATTTCCTTTGCTGTTTTCCTCACCTCACATCCTCCATATGTAACCCTATGTTGACCTCCACAGTTACAACATTTTTCTTGCTCTTCTTTACAATCTTCTATCTTGTGGTCCCCTCCACACTTTGCACACCTCTGCTTTCCTTTGCAAACTGCTGCTATGTGTCCATATCTCTGGCATTTGTAACATCTAAGTGGTGGAGGGATGTATGCTCTTACTTGGAAGCTTAAGAATCCTATTTTGATGTTTTCTGGCAAGATTGTTTCTGCAAATTCAATCATCACTGACAGACTTCCTACTCTTTCTCCGTTGACAGTTTTTGATAATCTCTTCAGTGAGTTCACTTTTGCACCAGTAATGCTTCTTTTTAGTTTGTCTAAATCTTCATCCAGAGGGATACCAAAAATCACCCCCCGGATTGATTTATTTTCTCCTAAAATCTTTCTCTCTACAACCATTTTTTTTCCAATGCTTTCTACATGTAAAGCCTTCATTTTTTGTTCTTCATTTTTACACGTCACTAAAGTTTCCGTCTCTTAATACTTTCACCATTTCTACATCTCCTATTTTCGTTTTTATTTCTCTAGAAATCACTATCGGGCTTAGGTTATTATGCTCCTCCTCATTCCTTAATTTTATTATTATTTTAAATTCTTCCTTCAGTATTTTCCTTCTAACTATTCTCTCTTCATCCGACCTGCTTCTTTCTAACTCTCGCTTGTTACCCTGATTTTCAAACATCCCTCCTTCCTCCTTTTTCCCACGTCCTCTTCCTCTACCCCTACCAACCGGTGTCCATCCCTCAAAATCTTCTTCTCCTGCCTGTACTTCCATCCGAACCATTCACATACCAGTTTATGCCTTATTCCGCCGTTTCCAATATGAAAGCAAGTTTATCCAGTAAGCCAAAAGAAAGCTGGATCGAGCTTTCTTCCAAAGGAAAAACTCATCTGCTCCTAGCTGGACTCGCTCACTGTCAAAGTAGCATTACTCTACTTCCTGAGACGGAGCCATCGGACAAGACGCTGATTGGCTATCAGTCGTCCCTGGCAATGAGTTGCTGGCAGCCTCCTCCTTAAATCCTCCTCTGGAGATGACCAGGGTGATGGAAAACACCTGTCGGACACCTCCACATTCAGACGCCATCTAAACACAGTAAGCAGCACCCAAAAAACAACCATGGCAGAGATCCTGACATTAACAAATATAATTTAAAACTGAAAGCTGGTTTTAACATGAATAAACAGGTGCAGTTCACTTCCTAAAATGTATATAAATAAATGCACAACCCTCAATTAAACACCTTGGGAATATTTTATGATGTTTTTAGTAATCTTAAAGCAGAAAGATCATTTGGACTGTGGTGTCAATTGCTGTGTGTGGAATAAATAATATAAGCATGTAAGGCAGTCATCTGTGCCATGATTTTCATTCTTCTTGAAGTGTGGGTAGGACTCCTGGATTGGATGCACATCCCCCGCTGAGGCCTCACACTGCTAGCTGCAAGACAATGCCAAGACAGAATGAAAAACAATGTGGCAGCCTCTAAATTTTACTTTGTGTGTAAATATTTGATGAAGGACACCTCTTTAGGTGTCAAAATGATTCAAATGCTGCTGCAAACAGCAGTTGTAAGCAAAATTATTTGACCATGTGGTTGTTTTCCATACAAAAACTACATGTTTTGATTTAATTCCAAGTGTATAGCTGTTTCTTTATGGTTTTTATGGCTGTTAAACATAAGCTTGTAATTCAACCAAAAATAAATCAAAAAATAGGTTATGGTTGTTATGGCATATGAAAGGCAAATAGAGATGACAAATGAGCTCCCACAAGTTGGAGATAATGTAAAATATGTAGCATTGTTTAATGGATGAGGCTCCAAGAACCTCCTGAGTGACTAAATCCTGCCAAAATGATTGAGCAGCTGACTCAGTAGCTGAGTCAACAACAGAATACATTGATATGTAACTGAAGAGAGGAACAAGTGAGAAAAGAATACCATTATGCTTGGACTAGTGGCAATGATTAATGTTTGTTTAAGAACTTCAAGATATGTCACAAAATGTTTTCACTGTTAAGAGGAGCTGGCATTAGCAACAGTTACATGCTCAAATTGCATTAGCTATAAACATGCATTCACTAATTACAATTGTTATAATGGTTCCCCTGTGATTAAAATGATCTGATATATCAATCAAAAGCATTGTTCTGACAAAGATGGAAAGAACCAGCATGAGATCTCCAGCACAACTAGACTCATGAAGGGGCACCATCTGCCTCAACCGGCTGGGGGGTGTAAGGGGCAGAAAGGCACATATACCTAGGAAAAAAACCAATACATCACGGATGTTTACTACAGCACACGTTGCCCAAAATGGAAAGATTGTGTGGGTATAAAGTATACCCTATGATTAAACTCCCTTTAGCAGCAATAACATGAAGTAGTTATTTTCTTTATGACTTAATCATACTATTGTGGAGGAATTTGGATTCCCGCATCTTAATTCAACATTGCATCATTGCTTGACCTAGTTTCAGCCATTGTCCTGAAGCTTAACTATAGAATATTTTGAGATACAGAGGAGTTCTTGGTCATCTCAGTGACATCAAGGTGCTCCGGTCCTGTAGCTGCAAAACAAGACCATATTATCAGTTCTCCACCACCCTGGTTGATACTTACTATGAGGTGGTAGTGCTGACATGAAGTGATTGGTGTTTTGACCAAATATTATTTTATAGTAAATGTGTGCAGCTCTGTGCCAGATAATCCTTAATTAGAACTAGTTCTTAATTCTCTTCAGCCAGTTTAAATTAATAATTCATGTTGATAGTTCACCACCTCAACCCTTTGATCTAAGTTCAGTCCTTTAACATGAGCTAGTTCTTGTTCACTAATCAGTCAGTCAGTCATTTTCTACTGCTTATTCCATAGTGGGTCACGGGGGAGCTGGTGCCTATCTCCAGCAGTCTATGGGCGAGAGGCGGGGTACACCTTGGACAGGTTGCCAGTCCATCGCAGTGCAACACACAAACAACCATGCACACACTCATTCATACACCTAAGGGCAATTTAGAGTGACCAATTAACCTAACAGGCATGTCTTTGGACTGTGGGAGGAAGCCGGAGTACCCGGTGAGAACCCACGCATGCACGGGGAGAACATGCAAACTCCATGCAGAAGACCCCCGGCCGGGAATCAAACCCAGGGCCTTCTTGCTGCAAGGCAACAGTGCTACCAACTGTCATTCTCCAGATAGCATAACCATTATGTTATTGCTTAGCATTTGTAACCTGCCTTACAGCTGTTTTATTTTGTCCTGTTGTCTTTGCTCCTATAAACTGGATTTAATTGCGGCTGAATCCCTAAACAGCTGTGTCTTTGTTATTGGAAAGCAAAAAGAGTCGGAACTCTTTACTGAAAAATAGGCTTTGTCTGTAATAGCTGTGACTTTTTACCCACCATGATCTTTCTCTTTATAAAATATTGATTCTTTATCACCACATGAGCTGAGAAAATCTTCAATCAAGTAAATTGAAGACAACATCTTTGCTTTATTTCTGCTATACTTAACAGTGTCATGGACTGAGAGAAAAGATTTGCTATCACATTTGATATCCCATAAGCAATGAAATTTGAATGCAAAAAAACTCAGTTTAACTCAGTTTTAAAGGGAGGGGAAAAGCAAACATCGGATTCCTACAAAGAAAGCAAAACTCTCCTGTGTGTGCGCCACAGCTGAAATGCGTCTTTGCTTCCTGCTGTGCTTTCAGCCAGCTCACTTTGAGGGAAAATGTCTTTTCTGCTTAAAATATCCAATGTTCACCTTTAAAGAAACAAAATGTAAATAATTCGTTCATCCTCGTATAGACTGCCGTTAAATTATGTCAAGGTTTTTTGTAATCACTTTAAAGTTGTCAGGTTAAAAGCAGCATCATTCAGTTCAAAGTTCTCAAACAAATGAGCTGCACTCACAAACACGTTTATTTGAACTTATTTAGGCACAACGCTGGTCAGTTGGCTATATGTTTTTGAAACAAAAGAGGCTTTTCCTTTACCAAGCTTCAGAACAACCCATATTGATTCAATCTTTTGTGTAATTGCGGTGTCATCAACATTTAGTATGAGGCTTGTAAACTAAGAAATAGCTTTTCTTTTGGCAGTTTTTACCTTGGACCTTATCTCTTGGGACAATTGAAAACTATCCTAAATGTTTTCCAATTCTGAATAGTCTTTTTGACTGTAGAATAGTGGAAGTTAAATTCTTTGATGTATGCTGATGTCCTTCCCATCGATATACAGGGGTTGGACAATGAAACTGAAACACCTGGTTTTAGACCACAATAATTTATTAGTATGGTGTAGGGCCTCCTTTTGCGGCCAATACAGCGTCAATTCGTCTTGGGAATGACATATACAAGTCCTGCACAGTGGTCAGAGGGATTTTAAGCCATTCTTCTTGCAGGATAGTGGCCAGGTCACTACGTGATACTGGTGGAGGAAAACGTTTCCTGACTCGCTCCTCCAAAACACCCCAAAGTGGCTCAATAATATTTCGATCTGGTGACTGTGCAGGCCATGGGAGATGTTCAACTTCACTTTCATGTTCATCAAACCAATCTTTTACCAGTCTTGCTGTGTGTATTGGTGCATTGTCTTCCTGATACATGGCACCGCCTTCAGGATACAATGTTTGAACCATTGGATGCACATGGTCCTCAAGAATGGTTCGGTAGTCCTTGGCAGTAACGCGCCCATCTAGCACAAGTATTGGGCCAAGGGAATGGCAGCCCAAACCATCACTGATCCACCCCCATGCTTCACTCTGGGCATGCAACAGTCTGGGTGGTACGCTTCTTTGGGGCTTCTCCACACCGTAACTCTCCCAGATGTGGGGAAAACAGCAAAGGAGGACTCATCAGAGAACAATACATGTTTCACATTGTCCACAGCCCAAGATTTACACTCCTTGCACCATTGAAACAAACGTTTGGCATTGGCATGAGAGACCAAAGGTTTGGCTATAGCAGCCCGGCCGTGTATATGTATATTCACCCTGTGGAGCTCCCGACGGAAAGTTCTGGTAGAAACAGGATGGTTGAGGTGCACATTTAATTCTGCCGTGATTTGGGCAGCCGTGGTTTTATGTTTTTTGGATACAATCCGGGTTAGCACCCGAACATCCCTTTCAGATAGCTTCCTCTTGCGTCCACAGTTAATCCTGTTGGATGTGGTTCGTCCTTCTTGGTGGTATGCTGACATTACCCTGGATATCGTGGCTCTTGATACATCGCAAAGACTTGCTGTCTTGGTCACAGATGCGCCAGCAAGATGTGCATCAACAATTTGTCCTCTTTTGAACTCTGGTATATTACCCATAATGTTGTTTGCATTTCAATATTTTGAGCAAAACTGTGCTCTTATCCTGCTAATTGAACCTTCACACTCTGCTCTTACTGGTGCAATGTGCAATCAATGAAGACTGGCTACCAGGCTGGTCCAATTTAGCCATGAAACCTCCCACACTAAAATGACAGGTGTTTCAGTTTCATTGTCCAACCCCTGTATTTTACTGTACTGGACATCACATGACTACTGCATGACACATAACATACCAAATGCCTCATCGTCGCGCTTCTGTAACTTTCAGATGTGCTTTCAGCTGTCTTTTCCGTGGCTTTTTTCATTTATACTTATTTTACGTTTCTTGATTTTAAACTTGGCAATGACGAGAACTATCGAGACATATCCGTCCTATTTTCAGCCAACTTAAAAACTTTTAGAAGAATCATTTTTGGAGAGAGCCTCCTGTTTTGGCTTAATTTCACAATTCCTATCACTTTTATACAAATGGCTTTCAGCTGTATTGCTTCTTCAAGAGTTTTTTCTAATTTCTGGATTATTTGAGTGCCTACAATAAATTACAAACTAGTTAAAAATAAGTATCTTCAACTTAACTTGGAGAAGAGTGAGACCTGAACTTTGCCTTCAAGCCAAACGTAAGGAATCTTGATAGTCTCTCTCAAAAAAAAACCCAAAACTACTTGAAAAACATTTCTGAACTAAGACATTTGGTGGCAAAATAAGAACTTGATATAATTATTCATGCTTTTATTTCCCCTAGACAATTGATACACTTTTAACATATATTTACTTTTTTCAAGATCTTTTCAAATACTATTTTATGTTTATTTTGGATCATCTTTATCATAGTATATGTTCTGTTTTTATAATCATATATGAATTTGTATGTTTTGTCCTTGCAAATCATGATTTTTATCTGTGAAAGGTGCATTATAAATAAAATTTACTTGCTTTTTTTGTCTCTGACAGAAACTGCTGAAGGACATTAAAATTCTCTGCTTTTTTAACTTCTTAAATTACCAAACCCTTTCTTAGTATATATTTCATAAAATCACCATTCACAGGATTATTTCAGCAATAGAGAATTTGCCTGGGGAGCAAAAAACAAATCATGTGCATAACCATAGCTCTGCATATTTTACATAAATTATCTGTATGATTAAGTATTTAGAGCTATCTAAAAATACAATACTGACAAGTCTAAGCAGCAATGTTTTAACCCCCTATTCTTCATCCTACAAAGCACAGTTTTATACTTTAATTATAATGCTCATAAATTTTCAATATTTAATGTCTTAACTCTTATGTACCTGAAACAAACAGGAATCTCTCCTGGCTGATGGTGTGTTTTTCTTCTGAGTGTTTACAGCTTTGTTGAGACATTCTGTGGATATGCTGAATAGATGATAACTGTCATATAAAAGCCATAAAGCCTGCACGATATTCTTTATGGGTGCCATGAGTGTGGTGTAACGGAATAGGTAAGAGCAAACCTGTAGTGATGGGAAGTTGGTTGAAGCGCCATTATATATCATGTGGCAGTATGGAGAGCTCTCAGAGCCCTTTCTAACATTATATACCAACATCTTAGTCCCCTCTGAGGTCTCAACATCCCTCAGTTGTACATGCACTTTTTACTGAGATACATTACAGAGAAAACAAGGGTACTTTTAAAGAGTAATTTGCAGTGCAGCTTTTTTTCTTTTTATTATTATGTTGGACTGCACCTGCACCAGCAATCCTATCATCCATATTGTCTTCTTGTTCATGATCCTCTCTGAAAACCGGGGGCACTCGGTTTTAATCTTAAATTGAACAAATATTTCACGTCTCCTCACATTAGTCATCTTACTTTGAATGCAGCTCCTCCCCGTTAATCATCCTTGTTCATGCATGACGCTCCATCACTCAGCTGCTGCACCAAGATAGGATATGAAGAAAATGGCCTCATTAAATTTTACAACGGCCTCCTATCTCTGGCAACTAATTCATGCACATTGTAGCTTCTCTCGCATCAGAGGAAATGGCAAACATCTTTTTGAATACTGAAAACAGTTTAAAGAAAGTGTATGGAGTATGTGCGCTTTGTTGAGCTGTTCTACACCCTGTACCTGTTTCAAAAGTTTTCAAATTAGGATTTTGATTTGAAGATCAGCATGACATTTCCTCCTCCCTGTCTGTGATAATCAGATGCAGCAGGTGGTGAGGAAATATGCATCTCAGCAATCATCTCCATTGACATGTGTTAATAGCTCATCAGGCTAGATTGTGCTAATAACTGCTTTCAGGGATCACGATTGCGCATACTTCAAGTTCTTGCTGCCTAATAGGGATGCCTTTAATTCTCGAGTCATGCATTTATCAGACATTAGCTGACGTCTCATGATTATTCACATATAATCAGAAACAGTAAAAGTGAAACTGGTGCTAGTTTTAGAAAAAGGCGTTTCATTCTCTTTAGGTTTTTTTTATTTTCTATAATTCTTCAACAGATCGAAACTCAAGTGCTTTTATTTCCAACAGCTGTCGTTTAGTTTTTTTGCTATTCAGTGGTTGTTGCACTTAAATCGAATTTAGCCTTCAATAGGCAATGCTGGCTGTTGTTCTTGGCTGCATCCCTGTGGCTGTGGATTTCACACATCTGTTCTAGATGATGTGGAGGAAATATGGTACAGCCTCATAATATCACTTTGATTGTTTAGTCAACTTTTCAGTTGCTCTCCAAAGCAGGTTATGGTGCAAGCCACAATCTGATATGAGATAAATTACGTTGCTTTGCACACAAAACAAGCAAACAACACCAACAACAAAAATACAAGAGAACATAAAATGTACATATGCAAATTTATTTATTATGTAATTTGTTGAAAAGAAAACTTAATTCAAAATCATATCAAAAAAGCTAGGGTTGCAACTTGATTGAATTTTACTTCATCAACTAACCACATTGTTCATCTATACTTGACCTTAACATGCGTTCATAGCCACTCGATTACATGTAGACAAGATCTCTTAAGCCACTATTCCACACAGACCACAAACAACATTAATCGCCAAGAATAGAAAAACTTTATGGTTCTTAGTTAGTTGAATTGTCATAATTTCCTGAATTTGTAACTGATTCTTATTTTATTCTTAGTCAGTCCTTGCAATTTTTAAACCGTCTGGAATTTGTGGTAAAGTTTTGAGCTGTTCAAAAGTTCGGTGCAGAAATCACAAATCCAAAGAATCTCAGTTAGTTCTTGACAAATTGATCATTCTTAGGTTCCTACTTGGTTCCTAATTGATTCTTAAACTTTCCTATGTATTCTTAACTCAACTGGGGATTCATGAAGCATTGTCTTGACCACTCAGGGCCATTGTACCCCCCTAAAACTGCCAAAATCTCTCTTCTGCCCTTGGAAAAAAATGAAGGAATAAGAAAATCAAGTTTAAACCAAAACAAAAAAAAAAAACACAATAATGGTTTTAAATAAATAACAAATATAAAACATGGAAACTTCTATTTTTAAAATTGTGTTTCTTATTACATTTTATGTCAAAAAACAAGCACCTAAAACATTTTACCTTCTAAACAACAGTCTCATTCAAATAACGTTTATTCCTGCTAGTCCCAAATCACTTTTTATTATTTCTTGATTGAAAATCCCATGAATTGTCTACTGAATGTTTGACAATATTTGTGTGAATCAAGCCAGATCTCACAAGTTATCTTTATCTATCATACCTGTGTTGTAAATGAATCTTGCCGCCTTAAAGATTGGACCTGAATATTTGCAAAATTCCAAGAATCCCCATGAATCCTACAATGTTGCATTTGTTGGGGATTTGTGTCATTCGTGGTCTGCGTGGAATGGTAGCAGTGAGACGACACACAGATGGGCTGTCATCCTAAGCAGAGTGCAAGTGATCCTCCAGGACGACCTCTCTGCGTAGCATTAGGTGTTATTATTCGGCGGCATGAGTGCTGATTAGAAACCATGCAAACAAAAATGTCTACAGCCATATAAGGTGTTTTCGATTTTTGTGCGATTCAATCGTGCTCCCGCTGTTCAAGAATGGTACAGAGGAAATGGACATGCCACTGCCTATACTGTCTCTTTATACAGCTATATTAGTTTGGCTAGGATCTAATGGTTGGATCGTAAAGTGTGTGTCATATAAATCTGGTATAACTCCTCAATAAAGACATGTAAAAGAAGGTGCATTGCCTTCGAATGACAATACAACGGTAACAGGTCGTTGACATGGTGCAAGAATAAACATTGTGAATATGTGTCGAAATATAGAAAAGGGTTGTCTCTGCGTGGCGTCATGTGGTGCTTGCTCTGAAGATCTGCTCAAGACTGACGTGACTATAGATACGGGAATCTCCATGACTGGTAGGAGAGAATAGGTCCAGAACTCGAGGTGTCAGATGAGTCTAACATCCGGAGAAAGGCTTGAACATAGTAGGGGGACGCATATGTGGGCGACTGTGGGAGTTGTAGGGAAGAGCGAAAGGAGAATAAAGGATAGATACTCTGTAAGCTGAGGATGGCGTTATCTGGTCAGGCGGTGGATTGCTATCCAAGTAAAGAGCGTCTCGAAGATAGGTTGCAGATACTAGGTAAGTGTAGCCATCTGATTGCGAAGGACACAGGGTAAGGATATGAAGTCAGAGGAGTGAGAGAGAAGTGGAGGGAGGTGTAGAGCCCCTGTGTTACAGCCGTGCATACGTGCCGAGTGATGGTGTGATTCTGGCGAATGGGAAGTGAAGGAGGAGTAGAGAGGGAGACGTGCGGAATGTATCCTAAAAGATATGCGACGGAGCTACGGGAAGAAGTAGGCCTTAGAAGTATGGATACTAGCGCGAGTGTATGAGGATCAACGCAGAGGAGGAGTGATAACACGTAGCCTCGCGATGAGAAAAAAAAAGAGAGAAGGTGTGGAATGATACAAGACAGCACGTTAAGCGACGGGCAAGCGAGCATGAGTTTGTGTAATTGTCGTCAGAAAGGTTGGTGGGTAAGGAGTACTGAGCGTAGGAGGAACACTGAAAGAGAGCGTAGGAGCGTCTAATGTGAGGAAAAGGACACGGTCTATTGTATGGGGCGAGAAATAGACGAAATAGAGGAGAAATGGTGTATATAATCGAGAAGTGGCCACACGACATAAACATATATGACATAGAGGAACCATAACGGAGGACGATAGCAAGGAGATAGTAGGGTGGACGCGAGCAAGTGACAAAGGAGGGTTACAGAATACCAAAGGTAGACAGGTGCACAGAGAAATATGCGGCAATTTAACACACATTTTTGGCAACAATGTGGATAAAAGGGGAAGTAAATACTATAGACGTGAGCTTAGGAGTGGGAAGCGTGATCAGGAGCTCAGTGTAGTGGGGAAGTAAATGAGTGGGTCGCAAGGTGTGTGTGTAGAAAGGACGATGAGAGAAATAGGACCAGAACGGGTAAAATGGGAGATTGAGTAGTGGGCAAGAGGTCAGGGGAGTGTCATGGAGTGAGCAAAAAAGGAGTGACCTAAACTCCGCTGTACACGTATGTGCACCGCTCGAGCTGACCTGGGATAAGTGACGTCGATTTGTATGTCGGGGTTGTATGCTGACACCATAGGAGAGGGAGATGACCGGGGTGCAGAAAGACGATTAGAGATAGGAAAATAAAGTGCTTACTAGATAGTAGTTGTGATACATGGTGTCAGGTCGGAGATACGGGAAAGGATGTGTGTGGAGGTGGAGGGTGGAGGAGGGAGGCTCCGGTTTATTTGTGGGGGTGTTGGGAGAGACCAGCAGAAGAAGTTGTAGTGATGGAAGAGGTTTGCTACAGCATACAACGCAGGACAGTGCTAGGGAGGGATATAGAACTATATTTTGTGTGCCGATATCTCGGAGTCTTTGCGGGGGCAGGGTTGGGTTCAGGTCTCGCGATTCTACGATGACAAGTATGGTTTGTATACTCGGGGGGCTGATGTGGTTTGTTGTCGGGGGCACTTTAAACTCTAATTGAAATTAGCACCATTTTTTATTTATTTTTTAACAACAGAACAGATTACAACTAATCTCTGGTTGCCTACATTTGGGTCCTGTCATGATCCTCCTGTGTTTGTGTTTTGCGTTTCTTAACTGTTTCTCTGCACCTCTGTGTTAGGTGCTTTAGTTTTGTCTTTGTAGATATGTTTCCTTCCTGTTTATGTTCTTTGGTTAGTTCCATTGTTTACTTTGTTATATTTCTGTAGATTTTAAGGTCTGTCAGATTGCCTCCAGTATTTCTCCACGTCCCTGTTCAGCTACATGCTCTGCATTTTCTTTCTTTTTACAACTGTTCCACATTTCTCCTGATTAGCTTCTTTATTTCACTGGTCCATTCTCCACGCTACCTCAGTATTTATACCTTCTGGTTCTCATTCCTCACCACTGGATTATACTGCTTGGTACCCCTTTTCCCACCTGCTCCATGCCTGTATCTCAATTTCTGGACATTGACTGTAAGTCATCAGTTTAATTATTAAAAACTCTTCAACTCACCATGTGGCTCCTGCCCTCCTGCTTGCAATTTGGTCCTGCACCACTCCAGCAAACCTTGACAGGTCCATCCTTCATAGACTCTGACCACATCTTTATTAGTCACAAATAATTAGTCAAACATCGCTGACAAACCTCTTAAACAGTTACATAATGACAACGCAAATAATATATTTCATTTCTAATACATCATTTTTCACTTGGCCTTGTTTGATAAAAAGTAAATAAATCGCTATATATACATGATTTACATTTCTCTTTTTTCTTTGAAAATTAAACCTCATGTCACATGCACACACATTGTGAATACAATATTTGGCCCTATTTTTGGTTGCAAATCAGATCAACACACTTTGAGCTGACACTGTAATCACATTACATCACAGTTTTGTAACAGTTATTATTATAGCTGAGAACCATTTCCCCAGCAAACTCTCTCACTTCCCTAATGCTACAGGAGCTAAATCAGGAGCTGTGGAAACCTGTTTAAGTCTTCAGCCCATCTGCTTTCATTAAGACGGAGTGGTGCTCTCTCCATCTGCAGTAATTGACATGTGGCTGAGCAATGCCTTACAGTGGAAAGTCTCCCAGACAGACCAGCTGAATAGAGTATCAAGAATTGATCGATATCGATAGCAAATAGCCCATATTTAGAGGACAAGACTGTGTGTGTGTGTGTGTGGTGGTGATGGAGGTGGTAGGTCTTCCTGTTTAATAGTCTGCAAGCAAGGCCTGAAAGTCTTCATTAGAACCACTGGGAGCTTTAATAACACACAATCAATGAGGTCTACTGGCAAACCTTTCACGGTAAAGTTATTAATTGGCAAATGAACAATGCAAAACTGTCACTGCAGAGATGTGGGCTTCCAGCAATTTAAACAGGATCCATTTACCAAGATGGGAAAGATCCCTGCCTGCTTTGTAATTGTATTTTGCGGCCCCCTCTTAGCCAAGCTACTGCCCCTCCTCATGTTCTCTCTGCGGATAACAGCCATGGATTTGGAGGATGTAGACAAAAATTAAATTTATGGTGTCCTGTGTAACATGTGAGAAACATCCAGCAGTATCTTGTTAGTGCTTTACATGATGTAGAGGTTGCAGAGTATGGGAGCTTTGTCCTCTGTCAGCCCCGCATTACTCACCAAAGAAAGTGGAGGGATTTATCTCAAAATCTATTATCAAAATGAGTAGGCAGAAAGCAGGCTCATAATTCAATCAACACTTTATGGTGTCTGTTATTGGGAGCAAAGGGGTGGGAACACATACAGATGCTAAAATACTCCTGCTGGCAGAGTCACTAATAGAGCTACTGGCCTGCAAAGACTCAGAGCTTTCATTTTGAAAACAACCACCTGAGAGTGAATTAGAGTGACATGAGTTTTTTGTTGCATATTTTCTCAGGAATCTGCCAACATATATACATTATATATCCATACACTGGTAGTTGCAGGTGTTAAAAAGTTTCTCAAGCATGTCAGCATTATAATGGAGCTCAGCCTAATTACTATGAAAGATTATCTTGTTCTTTATTGCAATCTGAAATCCTTGGACCGTCTTTCAGCCGCTGTGATTTTATCAGTTTCATTTGTCATTTTTGGATTAGATTTAGGAGGATTTAAGAGGTTTACCCAAACACCTAAAGTAGATGTTACCTGGAAATCCCCCCGATGGGGAATGAATACAATCCCTAATGCTGCAGCACAGCAAGTTTATAACTAATGGATATTTTAAAAATGAATGATGCCTGTGATGCTGTAATTTTACCAATTACGGTTACTGAGCAGTTCTGTCTTGAAATTACAATGCAGTGGGGAGACAGTATTAAAAAGAGTGCATATTACAATGGTGAGGATTCTATAAATTAGACAAATTTCATGAACCTGTGAAGTCTGAGGTTAGCAGCTGTTTAGTTGTTGGAATTCAGTCAGGCAAAGGCTCATATTATACATTACTGTTACGATGTAAATGTACACTGCCCAGAGCAGACATCACCACTGTGCTCTTTTCCTTCAAAACCGGCTTCTGATTCAAAAGAGTGTGACTGAATAAGTTTATCACAACTTTCCAGTCTAAATCTGTCAGTGTTTGTTATAGATCTGACCCACATGCAGAATAACACTCAGGAGAAAGGTAGTGAGTTTACAAGATTTATTGTCACAGGAGTGAAATGGGTTTGTGATCCGGGACCGGTAAATCTCCAACGGTACAAAAGATGGGGAGAAGGTAAGACCAGAGGAAATAAACAGTATAGTAAAGTTGGTTTGTCTTACGCTTACTGGGGAAGGAAGATGAACCGCCAGAGGGATAAGAGATTCGGGGTCTGAGAGCACAACGCAGGAGCAGTTCTGTGAAGGTAGGTCCTTAGGTGTCTGATCCAGGACTGTGTGATGAAAATGGATTGATGGTGTGGAGCACAGGTTGGAGGTACTTGCTTGAGAGTTGGTTGGAGGGTGGACATGGTTCGCTTATGATTTGATGGGCGAAGAGCCAGGAAGCTGCCAGCTTGAACTTGATCCGGAGGAAATAACTGGAGACTTGAATCCTTATCCAGAAGTCAGGAAAAACACTCTTTAAGAAGAGTCTGGAAACCAGCTTGAACTCGACCAGGTCTGGAAACAATCTGAGGAGGAGGACGACACACTTAAACTATTTAGAGTTCAGGAGGAAACAAGAAAGCAAAACTAGAGCTAGAGTTTGGCAAGAGTCTATTACCACTGGTGGATACTACTCAGGCATCAACGTGCTGGCAGCTTCCAGTCTATATACACCTCCAGGTAATTAGTAAATGCGAAGCACCTGTCCCCTCTGCCTCTGTGAACTCCAACACCATCTATTGACCAAGCAGGGTAAATAGCAGGCAACACAAAACACACAGTAAACTCACAGACCCCGACAAAATCAAAGAGTAGTTCTACTGTGTTTGAACTTAAACGAGACTGAGATCTATGCACACAGATTATTCTGTCTGATTATTTGCCATTTTGACACAGTAATTGTCTGAAGACTATTGCATGAAGCTGGTGAATGAAATATTTAGGCACTGCAGTCTTGTTAACGAGGCTCCTGGAAATGCATGCTTGTTGACATTTATGTTACATCTGGAATATCCAGTTTAGAATGCTGAATAGCACAAACCAGACAATACAGAAATAATAGTTTTGAATAAACATTAATTTGGTTGTGCTGTTTTTACCTCTTTTATTGATAGATTTTACATGCAAACATACAGTAGCAAAACAAATGCTCATTTTAAGCTGTTCAGAAATCTGCTAACTGCCACTGAAAACGTATCTGCACATGTGGAACCAATTAGAATTTTTATAGTTCTTTATAGATCTTTTGCATTAGGGTCTATTAGGGGCTAATAGCAAGCCAGAGTCATTTTTAGGATGATTTGAGGCTATAATAGCTTCCATGTCAATGACCAACAATACCTGTATAAATAATCAATAACCTCAATCAAAAGTGAGTGCATGATAAAAATTAATAAAATTGACGTAGACCTAACTTCTACCAAATTGTTCTGTTCAGCCTGCTGTCCTCTCAGAACTTATTTTTGTTTAATATAAGTGAGGTTATTCAGAGAGCCATCTATTGTAGTAAATCACTCTTCAAAATAGATTCAGACCTCATTAAAGGGGACATATCATGCAAAATCCACATTTTAGCCTTTAAATGCATTTTGTTGTGTAGTTGTAGTCTGTAGGAGTGCAGAAAAGTTTAATTTAGTTTCTTCAGGCATTGCAGAGATATTTTTAGATTCTGTTTAGATAATATTTTTATTCGGTTCAGTTTTCTCTATCATCTGTTACGTTTTTCCAACTGTTGCTTCACAGTATTTGCTGTGGAACAGCTAAAGAAGGTCATGGACTTCAAGCTGATCAATTTCGCCTATCCGCCATATTTATTTCTCGCTGAGATTTTGTAGTCCAAGCTGAAGTATGCCTACACTGAAAGAGGATACGTTTGGTTCAGTTGTTGGGTGTATTAACCCACTCAATTCATTGCTATCATTCCCCCAGCATCAGAACATCTTCAAAGTGCCTGGTTAAACTTTATTTTTCATGGAAATGTTACTAAATAAGTGGGGAAATTCCTATTTCACAGCAAAGCGTTTAGCTGCAAATAATGACAACAAACTTTATTTTAGACACAAATTTATTGTGCGTTCATATGACGTCCTGGCTAGTGTTTAGATAGCAGTAGCATTGTGCCTTCGTCTTATGTTAGTGCTGTGTGCTGCTTTTAGTGCCTCAAGGACAGAACCATACTGTGTGTTTTGAATATTATTATTACATAAACAGTTTTGCATTGTTTTCGCTGTTTTTGTCTTGTTTCTGCAACACTAGATAATAGTCGTCAAACCAGAAAATGGCTGAACGTGTTGAAGTGAAGTGCACCTTGACCTGTTGGGGGGCAGAGTGTTAAATGCCTCAACAGGTTTTAAAGAGAAAGCACCAAAATGAGTTGCTCTCAGACACATCTCAGAACAGGGGTAAAAGGGGAGCCTTTGGAGCTACCATAACAAGGAATTCAGACCAAAACATTGCAGTTCCACTTTATATAGACCACAATTGAATAATTTAAGTTTAAAAAGGAAGAATTTAATTGCATGATATGTCCCCTTCAAGAGATTGAAAACCAGAAAGAATATGGTTGGTTTTTGCAAGGTTTTAGAGAGGTTTTATGTCATGCATCAAGAGCCTAGTTCCCTGCCCATTTTGACTGGTGCAGCAGGATTTCCCTGAATATTTTGCGCATGCACAAAATGGTAGTGGTGGGATTATGGATGTTTATTATCGTGATGGAAGCATTTCAAGGTTCTGCGTGTGGCATAGAGAATCCTAGCAGCAGCAGTGGTAATCGGTATGAGGCTTGTGTGCACCAGTGTGGGTTGGTCGTCAGGCAATTTTAAAGCAGGACCGACTTGACTCATGCTATAGCTACAATCTTAATATGCACACAGTGGGCTGGCAGTTCTGCAAGTCACAGAACCGGTATGCAAATCGCCATGACATTGGGTTTCCGGCTAGGGAGAATAACCAATACACCTCCAAATTGTGCATATAGGCTGGTTGCTCAGAGAGTGAGGGAACCTGTGAAATTTAAGGTTGCAGTTTAAATGCCAAATATGTTCAACATCAAAATAAACCTTGACATTGTATTTTACAGAGAAAGAGAGGATGATAGACAACATCACAAAAGCCACTTTCATAAACTAAAATAGACTTCAGATGATCAGCTCACAGTAACAAGTGAAAAACATATTTTGGATTTTGTGTCTAAGATTCCTTCTGATTGTATTCGCAGAGATATACACACAGACCTCTGTTTGAAATTAGTGCACAAGCCAGTGTTCGGTGCAGTAATCCTACCCATGCAAAAACACTCATACTGCTGATGACATCATAAAAGTCCTAATGTTTTTTGCTTTTGTTCTGTATAGCTAATGGGAGAACCTCAGAAACATCCCACATTTAAAGCGAAATTTCACGAAATTTTCAGTACTATCTGAGGTATCTTAAAGATCCTAAAGACTATGGGCCGCCCTGAATCTGATGCAAGGACAACTTAAGAGGCAGACTTATCTCTCTACAGAACCTTTCCTCCAAAGATCCAAGTTTTAACCCTTAATAATATTTTAACCCCTAAAATAGCCAGGTCAACAATATAGATTTTTCCCTGTTTAAACAATAGAAAACAGTAACTGAAAACAAAACAAAACACTCTCTACCTTAAATACCCATAATTAAAATACTTGATGAATCTGTGACCTTTTTCGATTTGATCAAATACTACAAATGTTAACCTGCTAAGTTAATTATTATCACTAACCAACCTGCTATTAGTGAGCCTTTGAAATCTAAAATCTTTCAATGATTGAGGCAATGCACGAAAATCAAGCCAACAATAGCTGATTTTTTAATCCTCCTCCATATCACACCAATTCAATCCATGTAATTATTAGAGGGATGTACTTAACTCATTTAAAATCTACTTCCACTTTTGCTAAATCTGTGACACTAAAATAGAAACAATGCCCATGACGTTAGCTGGATGCATTGTAGCCTTCAATTCAGTTCAATATTTCTACCATTTTTTATTCTTATGCTATGAAACAATGCAAAGAGTTTTGATGTCAAGGTAGTTTGTAAATAGAGAAGACGCCTTTATAAATCGAGTAGACATCCCATCTGTGTAATTTCTGAAACCGATTACAGATCTCTTATCTCATGTGAATTGACCATTAACGTTACAGATGCTCTGTGATCGAAATTGCTTTGCACTCGTTCTTCTGACAGCACAATCTGTTCACAGAGGGCTTGAGATCATTTCAAAGAGCAGTGCCAGAGTTGTGTGTTTATGATGATGTCTGCTTGTGTTGCGTCACTCCCTTGCTGAGGTGGGGTGTGCCATCATGCCTTAAACCCATTAATCTTCTTGAGAATGGTAATGAATGCAGCCTTACCAGCATGGACGTTTGATGTTCCAATAATTAGAATAGGGCTATGCCTAAAGTTCATGATGCTCTTCAGAACTGGAATATTGAGAACATAGGAAGCAGTGTTCTTCACATTTCATGAAGGCTGACACTTGGCATTTTGTCATAGTGGCATGTTCCAATCTGGAGAGAGTGCAGGTGTTGCATAAGAGTCGCTGGAATGGCAGTCGCAACCCTGTCAAATTCTGCAGGAAGTATGGTGATCTAAATGGGCTTCAGGCTCAGGTCCTTGGCTGATATTTTATTGAGAGGGGAAAAAAGCTGATGTGAAAAGGGCTTTATTGAGAATAACTGAGTTTCAGTCTGGTGCTTGGAATTATGTTTTAGCATGAACTACTGCCGCTGTGCTTGTATTAGTTTCATTGAAAAGTATATTTTTAAATGGCTAAAAGGTTATTGCGCAAAAAAGTGGGCTAGCTCTGTGATGATAAAGAAACCTGAAGTGGTCATTTACAGCCAGATATTGTTCCTAAATGCAATATGAATGTTTAGATGGTAAATATAATTGTTTTGGCAGGTTTTGAAAGACAACTGTGTACCAAGGATGGCTTAAAGGTAATGAATGATGTTTAATGTTACTGTTTAGGCTTGAGTGTATTGTCCTGCTGTTTAAACAGCCCTTAGATATGAATGGGTGTGTGCATGGTTGTTTGTCCTGTGTGTCTCTGTATTGCTTTGCGATGGACTGGCGACCTGTCCAGGGTGTACCCCTCCTCTTGCCCATAGCCTGCTGTAAATAGGCACCAGCTCCCCTGCTACCCTGTATGGAAGAAGCGGGTATAGAAAATGGATGGATGATTAGTTTTCTTATTGATTTTTTTTTTTTATTACAATAATGCATTTTGTCAGATTTTCACTTGACGGTTTGCCTCCTTATTAAACATTTAAAATAAAAAATATTGCTTTTATTTAATTTAAAACACATAAATCATTTCCCCTTTTGAATATAAAAACCTGCTACATATTCTGAATAATGAATCAAGAAATAGTCAAAGCTTCTTAATGACATTGAGTGAGAAAAGTAATGTAAGTACAATACTGACAAAATTAATTGTGTTAATGTACACAATAATAAAATGAAAGGCTGTAATTATATACAGCCGCTTTCCTACATCTGGTAGAATTTGCAATTAATTCTTACTGCTGCATAAGATTGTTTTGTATTTTACAGGTTGATGAAGAAAAGGTATGCTTCATGTGCTGCTAGTGTTTTTATACTTATATGCTTTGTTTCAATACATCTGACGTTCTAGTTAAAATAATCTTTGCTATTTAAACACAAATCGGTTTGAGTTCTTTTTGTGTACTGAGAAATATTAGAATGTTTGCAATATTTCCTGAAGTACCGTTAACCTTTAACAGGTTTAAATGTTCAACACATTAAAGGTATTTCTGCTGCCCAGTAGAACCACTCTGTTTAACTCTTTCAGAAAGCGGCAGCTTCCTGGAGCAGTTGTGGCTGAATATATTGTTCACAACAGCACATTAATGAGAGTCACAAAAGAAGAGGATATATTTTAAGGCGCATGGAGCATTTAAATTTGCCTTATCTTGCAGATTTTTTTTTAGAACTTTTAAAGAGCTCCAACTGAGCTTTTTAAAAGTCTTCATAATTTATAAATTCTTTGTAAAATCTTTTTACCCTTGCATTTGCACAGTTTTGTGTTCACATATTAAACAGTGTGCTCTTGGTTTTGTGTCCATGTCCACTAGTTGTTAAACTTTTTTCTTTTTGAGTGGAAGATTTAAGAGGTCTAAAGGACCAAAGTATGTGTTCATTTTAAATCATTTCACAAGGAAGTGAGTCCCTGTCCTAAAGCCTACCATAGATTTAGTAAGTCCAATCAACAGCTCTGACTCAATCATTACATGCCTGTTTTTATGGATGAATGACTGTTTCCATCTTGAAATTGATTAATGCATTATGTTTAGCTTTCAGAACATCTCAAACTTATTTTTGGATGGATCATTAATGCAACTGAAACAAAAGCAGAATTATTGTGAATGTCTCAATATTGCACACTTTTGTCACATGTTTCCTTTGGAGGCCTGTATTGTCTCCTATTTCATCTGGTAAGAAAGCTTGACAGCCCCAGAGGTGACAGCAAGAGTAAGTACTGCCACTAAAGCTGTCATTTCAGTGTGAGAAATTACTGCAGTGTGGCAGGTAGTTAAATTTGCTCTGCAACCACTGGTAAACCTAATTCAAAACTAACTGTGCACAACACAAGATTTGAAATTCTGATTCTGATTCGGGATACGCTCAGTTCCCTTAGAACATCCAGCCCTTATGACTCTAGCTTAATATATAGCCGGAATTATTAATTGTTAGTTTCTAAGTAATTTTTTATAAATATTTTTCATAAAAAACTTTTTCATATGCATTTTTTCGTACAACAAACATAATGCTCCGCTTCAATATATTTATATATATATTATAATATATATTATATAATATATATTTATATATATATATAATATAATATAATAATATATATATATATATAGAGAGAGAGAGAGAAGAGAGAGAAGAGAAGAGAGAGAGAAAAGAGGAAAGAGAGAGAGAGGTGCAGGACTGGCCGGATAGCTAACCCCCACCAAGATCCTCAATGGGCCACAATCTGACCAACCATTTGAACAAAATGGTTGGTCAGATTGGTACGTGATGTAGATTGCTACATCTGGGGTAACAGTCTCTTACATATCTATAAAGAGATGCATATATATTCAGTTAGGGCTTCAGACATTCATAACTGAAATTTTAATTTCAGACAAGTTTGGAACTGAGTACTTACAACCTTACGCATTCTTTTCAAAGGGACATATGAGGTAAACACCCACAAGCATCATGTTGCGTTTTAGCAAAAACAATGTGAGCTATAGAAAATTCTGTCATGTAATTCTGTTATATTGGAGGTATTGGATTTGATCAACCTCTGTGATGTCTCTGTGTGCCAATTCCAAAGATTATGCTACTGTTGCACTGTCTTACATCGCATTGCAATAAGAAACAGTAGGTGAGGCTGACTGAGCCTGTGTGAGACTGTTTCTTCTAGCCAAATCAGAAAATTCTTCTTGTATTTTGTGGGTGGTCTATTTGGTCTCTTTATAAAAGTGAGCTGGGTTACTACACAATACAAAATTCAGGAAGAAAGTTCAACTTTAATCTCTGGTGATAAGGCAGTTTCTCTAATACTGATGTTAAAGAATGCTTGTATAGTTTGCGAAGCTTTTAAAAAAGGACATCTACAGCAACACAAAAGAAGATAAAGAACACACAAAACTAAATCTGAATATGAAAGAAAAAAGAAGTTGTGTTGGAGACAGAACTGAAACAGCTTTAGAATTTTTCCTCCCTTCCTTGCTTGTGTTTCTGGTGATGTATCAGCACATTTGTCTTTCCCATCTGCCCCTAAACATAAACATATAGAGTTACAGAGAATGCTCTTCCTTTTCTCTCTACGGAGTTTATAGGCAGAGGGGAAAAAGTGCTGTACCTTATCATTAATCTGAGCAGGTATTTTTCTCAAACCAAGTTCTGTTCACAGCTCATCCACCACTGCCCCCATACATACAGCTATTCCCATCCCTAGCTTTTTTGTGGTGGGTGTTAGATTATGGTTGAGGAACACAAGGGAGATGTGGGAAGTTGCCACAAAGCACAAGTGAGGATCAAATTAAATAGAACAAGAAAGAGCTATTCTCAGTCTCCACTGGTACATATTAGACAATAGTAAATGCAAAACTTTAAAAGGGTACATCACATTTAAAACATATATTGAACTCCTACTGTGTTAGTGTTTTGTATCTTTGCCCAGTCATCAGACTCAAAGAATGAATATATCAGTGGCTGCCGTCAGAGACCCCCAGGCTTTCCCCACACCCCCAGACATCCCAGTGTGTTGTCAATAAACACTAAAAGCTTGTCTGGCAGGACTCAAAGGATGAACATGTAGAAAAGCACCTCCTGACGATCTGAAGTGCGGTGGAGGATTTGTGATGCTGTGGGACAGTTCTTCATTATGTTTTAGACGTCATGGGATCATGGAACTTTGAGAGCCCATTCTGGAAGATAATAATTCAAAACACATGGCTAAATCAACACAGCGATGCTTTCAACATGGCCATCTAACTTACATTCAATAGAAAACCTTTGTAGTGAACTAAAATAAAGAGAGCGTCACAGAGAGCTTTTAGGACTCTGACAATCTGAAGAGATTGTGCGAAAAAAAGTGGTCAAAGATCGTTCTCTTTGTATGTTAATTTTGCTGACAAACATTTTGTTGTCAAAGCTAATGTGAACAGCATTTTTCTCAACAAATGGAAATAAAAACTAAATAAAAACTACTATAGAATGACTAAAGCTATGATGAAAATGACAAACATTTTTGTCAACTAATTAAAACCAATAAAATATTGGAAGGACATTAATCCAATAAGATCTAGTTTCAGTTGTGTGGAAAGATAGAAAATGTGAAGATTAGAAAAATTGCCCATGAGAACTAATATTTGTATCACACAACCTATCACACAACCTATTTTGGTTTTTGAAACTTATTGAAAAAGCAAATCCTGTTCCATAACAAGATAGATATAGCACTTAGTTGTAAACAAACAATTTGCCATCAAGACCCTATAGAATTCCTACGTTCCTAACTTTAACCCTATTTCGCCACAAATTTTACTGTAAAATTTATTTCACTAAAATGACTTCACGACTAAATTGTTACTAAAATTATTACACATTAGTCAAATGACTATGACTAAAATTAAATGAAAACTTGCTATCAAAGTTAACACTGATCTTGTGAAATGTTAAAGATAGTATCTGAAAATGGGTGTTGTCTTGTAGGAAAAGTATCAGTTGTTAGTTTTACTCGTCACAAAGCTTAGAAAAGTCTTTCTTTCTCTTTAGACATATTAGTTATTTTTATTAACTACGGTACCAAAGCTTTTGATAAAGGGTTAAGTTACCTTACATCTCCCAGTAGTTTCATGTTTTTAGTATTTAGATATAGTTAGTGTTGGCATAAAACCGCAAGTATGAACATGAAGTCAACACACTAAATCTATTGCTGCACAGAAGGAAAAAGAGGTGTTACCCAAGTGAAAGGTTCGGTCATTTTTCTACAGCCAACTTTTAAGAGTTCATAAGCACTGCAAGATCATCATACAATCACAACACATTGCAGCGCAGTCCACCTACACCTTTTATTACAGAGAGGCTGTAGCTATATGGCAGAATATAAATCTGTTCTGATACATAAATGGAGGCAGCAAGGCTGCGTCAAACCTCCTCAGTAACTAACAGGCTGAACTAAACAATTAATTAACAGGCATTTGGTTTTCCATTGTACTGTGCTGTGAACAGTTAACATAAATAAAGCTTCACTCTTAGTTTTGTTGTTGTTAATTAGCACTAACAGTTTGGTGAGGGTTGTGCTTAAAAATGCCCCTTGTTCTTTTTATTAAGGTTGCAAAACATTGTTTGGGAATTCACGTTAAATTACAACACTGTGTTTGATCTATAACTTTACCTAATGGTTTTAGGCTTTAGATGTTACTGCTTGTGGCTGTCTAATGTTCCCAGTGCTAATTATTTAAAGTAATTACAGTAATAAAAAAAATCAGAAAATTCTATTAATAGTAATAATTTTTTAAAATTTTTGAAACGAGGGTCTAAAAAAGTTGGGGTTTTTTTGGGGTTTTTTGGCCATGGAAAAGCTGTTTTTGCCCCCTTTAATCACATTTTGCGGGATTTTATGAAAAACAATTTGTGCATTGAAATGCACAATCCCTTTCTATGGTTCATAACATTATGTCAAAAATGTTTAGATATCTATCATGCTGAATATGGGAAGGAAAATATTTCCATTTTAATTCCCACTTCATGTTGTCTGTGTGTGCTCGTGTTACTTTTCGGGGGCCAGGTCAGAGCAGTTTAGTATTGTTAGGGTCATTGAAGAAGGAGGAAATATGCTTATTTTATCCCAACTTAGCATTGTTGTTTTTTGAGAGGCCCTTAAAAAACAAAATTTGAAATTTTTTTTTATTGAAATTTATTTTTTTCTGTTGACAAAATTTACCCACTTATGGAAAAAATAAACACCATGAGTGCTTTAAAGAAAATCAAAGTTAAACACTAAAGATAAAACCAGTTTTTAATAGAAATGTGAAAGAAAAGTTGGCTTGTAAAGTATTAGCATATTTTAGCAGGATCTAAAGAAGAGAATATAGCTTTAATATTGTGTACTGATCTTGTATCCATTACGTTTTATTGGCTTCCTGATAGTTGGATTTTATCCAGTGCTACCACACAGTGAGCACAACCACAGGGAGCAGAATGCAGAGCTCACTATGCTTCGTCTGGCAGAAACAAGCTCCTAAGCAGAGATGACAAGGTTGTTAAGTGTATCCACCACCAAATGAAAAGAAAGGATGGAAATCATTTAATATTCTGCGGGGTAACTGTCTTTTGCCAAGAGCAGAAATAAATTGTGGATTCAAACAGATTCAGGCAGAATAGGGTATTGCTAGTCCTGAAAAGTCAGCAAATTGTCTATATAAATGCACTTTGTGCCTCAGTAAAGAAAATTCTGCTTGAGTGTCATCAGGGTTTCATCACTTGTAGCTCCAAAAACAGTAAAATTGTTTTCATCATGGGAGTCATATACATGCAAATTCTGTCGGAATAAACATTGGCCTTTAAATGACATAATTACCGCAAACCAACATTAAATTGTAATGTTACTCATTACGTTTCCAGAACATAAAATTTGTTTGTGCAAAATGTGTCAGATTTTCAATTATCCCAATTTTTTTCCATAGTGTCCAGTGCAGCTAACATTATCACCTGTGTAGACACAGTCATATGCATGTAGATCTGACAAAATGCAATTATAAAACTCAGTTGTATTCTCCACTGAAAGTTTACCAAATACTGGTAAATAGCTCTTTTTGATTACTTTTTCAGTTCTAAGCCAACAAGCCATCAAGCCATCAAGGCTTGTTTAAAAGTTAAAATTACCAGATGATACAAAACAGCATGAAGTTGACTGAACAAGATTTCCTGCTGCAGAATTTTTGATTTTATTTTGTCGAAATTATAGGGTAAAGTTACATTTGCATCTTTTAATCCATTGTACACCCTTTTTGTTTTTGTTCTGGACAAATAGAGATTAACAATTGTTCAAGAATTTACCATTTTTATCAGTTTTTATAAACTGGTCTTAACTTCTGAATGAGTAGCTTTGTTGCTTAAACCTGTAAAGATTTCAAAAATGTCTAAGCAATAAATTAAAATTTGCCCAGATGTTTCTAATTTCTATGATTACTTCTGAGGGAATTCCAAGGAATATGTCCATGCATTTTAACACAGGTATTGATTCTGTATGACAAAGACGGAATGAAAATTATTGGATGGTCATAATAAATAAATAAATAAATACATAATTGGGAAAAATGTTTCAAGAACTGATATAGAAAGAAAAAAAAACACCCAGAAAACCAAATATTTTTTGGTTTAAGCTTTGAAAAAAATTTTTCCCACATGAACAAAAAGGAAATCAATATTGGTAAAGTCAAACATAGCATGCAGTACTGACAGACTTCTGATGAAAATACCCCACAACAGATGGATGCTTGACCCTCTCAGATGGAGGGGGCAGAGCAAATCTATACAAAAAAGACATAAGGAGATACACAACAAAATAAATGATCTCCTTCTCACTTGTTCAATATTCCTCTGACTACAATGCACAGTTTAATTGGGAAACAATCAGCACAGGAAGGTCAGCAGAGAGCAGGTATATTTTAATGATCTTTATCACATACTGTACCATCCTGGAAGCAGATAAAATTAAAAGCTTGCGTCTTGCTAAAAAATATGTTCTTTCATAACTAGGTCTGAAACTCATAATTGCATTATTAATGACATGATTTAGGAATCCTAATATGCTTGCGTGGCAGATCGGCAGCTGCTATGAAACTGAGCCTTGTTGATTCTCTTTGGTCTTGTTAAGAAAGGTGTGCTTAGTGGCAACTATGTTTGATATTATAAATTACCTTGAAAATGTCAATAGCTTGTTGGATCTTGAGTTTAATGGCAACTTTAACTAAAACTAATATTTTACTAAGTTTATGTTCAGGTGTTTTTTGAGACTGGACATCAGAAGAAAGTTTGCAGAAGACAATATGGATCAAGTATCTCCCTTCATTTTAATCCCAACCTTTTTTTTAAATATATTTTAATGGTTTTGCTGTCTGCGGCATCGTTGAGGAGGAGGCGTGGTAAGGCGTATTCGTCACTTCCTGTTTGCACTTGGTGAATTGTTTGGTGTGTGAAGGCTCTCTCGTTTGATCTAATTTCTCTCTACTGTGATATCTCTTACTTGTTATAATACATAAGCACGTTAAAACACATACTTTCTGTTGCTGTATTTAACGTTTGGGGACTCTCCGTGTTTTACACGGTTTTTTCTAGTAGTGGTAAGGGGTCGCTAGCTGAGCGTTAGCTCCACCATGGCTACCCGTTCTGCTGTTTCTCTCTCTGAGTCTCCTCTCTCCTGCTCTCTGTGTCAGATGTTCAGTTACTCCTCTGCCTCCTTTTTTGATAATGGTACGTGTAATAAATGTAGCATTTTTGTAGCTTTGGAGGCGAGGGTGTCGGATTTGGAGGCCCAGCTCCGCGCTGTTGAAAAACAAGCAGATAGCCGAGGCCCCTTAGCCAGCGCGGAGCCACCGAGGGTAGCTCCCCGTAGCAGTCCTCCGGCAGAGCCCGTGCAGCCGGGTTCTCAGGCCGGCTGGGTGACGGAACGTAGGAAGCATAGTCCTAGATCTCAGCCCACAGGTCACCACCAACCCGTCTGCGTTTCTAATAGATTTTCCCCGCTCAGCGACACACCCGCTGAGAAGCCAACTCTGGTAATTGGAAGCTCCATAGTCAGAAACGTGGCACTAGAGACACCAGCGACCATAGTCAAATGTCTGCCAGGGGCCAGAACGGGCGACATCAAATCCTACCTGAAACTGCTGGCTGAAGATAAACGTAAATACAGTAAGATTGTAATTCATGCTGGCGGCAATGACACCCGGTTACGTCAATCGGAGGTCACTAAAGTTAGTGTTGCTTCGGTGTGTAAGTTTGCCAAAACAATGTCGGACTCCGTAATTTTCTCTGGTCCCCTCCCCGATTTAACCAGTGATGACATGTTTAGCCGCATGCTGTCATTCAACCGCTGGCTGTCTAGGTGGTGTCCAGAAAACGATGTGGGCTACATTGATAATTGGCGAACATTTTGGGGAAAACCTGGTCTGATCCGGAGAGACGGCATCCATCCCACTTTGGATGGAGTTTAATACTCCTCTCTGCAGCTTCTGTACTGCTACCCACCCATTACCCTATTAAGACTGTCTTGCCCACGGCCAAAATTGAATAGATTAAAAAATTATCTAAAAAGAGGAAATCAGGAAAATCTAATAAAAATAAACACAACTCAGACTAAAAATAAAAATAAAACAATTAAATGTGGCTTACTGAACATAAGATCTCTCTCTTCAAAGACTTTGCTAGTTAGTGACCTGATTTGTGACAATCAGATTGATTTATTTTGCCTCACAGAAACCTGGCTGCAGCAAGAGGATTATGTTACTATAAATGAGTCAACTCCTACTAATTATTAAAATTTTCACATTCCTCGAGATACTGGGCGAGGAGGAGGAGTAGCAACCATCTTTCAGTCCGATTTATTGACTAGTCCCAGACCAATCAATAGCTACAACTCTTTTGAATATTTAATCCTTAGTTTTCCTCATCCAAATTGCAAAGCACTAAAACCACTTCTGTTTGTTGTTTTGTACCGTCCACCAGGCCCTTACTCTCAATTTGTAGATCAGTTTTCAGACCTTTCATCTGATTTAGTGTTAAATACAGATAAAGTTATTATAGTGGGGGATTTTAACATTCATGTTGACACTGAAAGTGATAGCCTAAATATAGCCTTTAATTGTATCTTAGACTCAATTGGCTTTGCTCAAAACATTAACAAACCTACCCACCTTTGTCTTCATTCTCTGGAACTTGTGCTGACATATGGCATTGAGTGTAAAGACATAACATTTTCTCATAACCCTGTCCTGTCTGACCATTTTTTAATAACCTTTGAGTTTAATTTAACCAAGTACTCCACACCTGAAAGAAAATTTCATTATAGTAGATCATTATCAGACGATGCTGTAACAACCTTTAAAGAATCTGTTCCACTTTTAATTTGCTCATTATCACAGAAAAACACAGTGGAGGGCAATAATTCTGTTTCTTCCCCTTCACAAATTGATTCTCTTGTTCATAGTGTTACTTCATCATTGCGTGGTGCATTAGACAATGCAGCCCCCTTGAAAAAGAAGGTAATTACTCATAGGAGGCTTGCGCCCTGGTTTAATTCAGAGCTGGGTACTTTAAAGCACAATGTTAGAAAATTGGAGCGAAAATGGCGCTCTACACACCTAGAGGATTCCTACTTAATCTGGAAAAATAGCCTACTGTTGTATAAAAAGACACTTCAAGCCAGAACAGCTTATTTATCATGCTTAATAGAAGAGAACAAGAATAATCCTAGGTTTCTCTTTAGTACAGTTGCTAAACTTACACAGAGTCATAGCTCTGTTGAGCCATCCATTCCCTTGGCTCTCAGCAGTCATGATTTTATGGGATTCTTCCAAAATAAAATTGATTCTATTAAAAAGAAAATCTTTGACACTTCCAGAGATGATTACTTCATCCTCAACAAGTGAGACAACATTGGAAATAACTGTAGAACCTGATCTGTGTTTGGACTGTTTTGATCCTGTGGAGCTTCCTGAGTTATCAGAAATATTAGCTTCATCTAAACCTTCAACTTGTATGTTAGACCCAATCCCAACCAAATTATTTAAGGAAGTGTTCCCTCTGATTACCAGCCCCATTTTAGATATGATTAATTTATCTTTAGTAAATGGATATGTACCACAAGCTTTTAAGGTAGCTGTAATTAAATCTTTGCTTAAGAAACCTTCGCTTGATCGAGATGACTTAATAAATTACAGACCGATATCCAATCTTCCATTCTTATCTAAAATTCTTGAGAAAATAGTTGCTAATATCACGACCAGAGACAGAGAACCCAAATTCAGCCAAACACAAAGTGATAAGTAAAAAGGTTTATTCAGAAACTCAGGATCAGAGAGCAGAAGAACAGCAGTCAGCTTCCAGGAACCCCTGAGAACAGAGAGACTAGTTAGTGGCTGAATAAAACTCAGTATCTGCAAGGAGTTAGATAAAGCCACTAACCTTCTCAGTCTGGTGATGAGGCACAGAATCCAGAGGAGGAAGAGATCCAGACAGTTAATGAGGAAGCGTCCAACAGACTGAAGTCGGATTGCCGACTGATCCAAATCCTCCGGGGAACCAGCTGACGCTGTGACAGGAACACAGAGAGCTGTGATTGTCCTCTTGACAATAAATCCAGGCAGACTAGAGAGCCAGGCGAACTCAGGCTGAATAAACCAGTGGCTAGGCTGAGACGTAAATCCAGGGACAGAAACAGGGTCGAATTCCAGGGCTAGAGGCGTCAGACAAGGGGCAGGCAGAGACATAAACCAGAGGCAGAAAACAGAGTCGAAATCCAAAATCCAATCCGTCAGACAAGGTGCAAGCACGAGGGAATAATCCGTAAGGCAAGGCAAGGTCATGGAACGAGATCAGTCAGGAAGGAAAGCTGGATAACTACTCACAAATGTTTTCGAAAATCTGGCACCGTCTGCCTGTCAGAGGGCTGTATATAACTGCAGCTCCACAGGTGTGTGGCATGACGGTGATTGCGCAGCAGCGCAGCAGCAGACAGGTGAAGCAGATGAGTTAATTGCATGAGTGAGAGCAGAGCAGGCAGACGGGCCAGAATCATAACAGCTAATCAAATGTGTGAGCATTTACACAGCAATGACCTGTTTGAAGAGTTTCAGTCAGGTTTCAGAGCTCATCATAGCACTGAAACAGCTCTGCTGAAAGTCACTAATGATATTCTTATTACCTCAGATAATGGACTTGTGTCTGTACTGGTTCTGTTAGATCTCAGTGCTGCATTTGATACAGTCGATCATAATATTCTCTTAGAAAGGCTGGAATATGGTGTAGGGATCAGGGGAACAGCACTAGGCTGGTTTAAATCTTATTTGTCTGACAGATTCCAGTTTGTTCATGTAAATGATAAATCATCTTTAAACTCCAGGGTTAATTGTGGAGTACCACAGGGTTCAGTACTTGGGCCAATTCTCTTTACTATATATATGCTTCCAATAGGTAAAATTATCAGGCAGCATAGAATAAATTTTCACTGTTACGCTGATGACACTCAGCTTTACTTATCCATAAATCCTGATGAGCCCAACCAGTTAGATAGACTACAAGCATGTCTTGAAGACATAAAAACTTGGATGACTTAAAATTTTCTGCTTCTAAATTCAGACAAGACAGAAGTTGTCATCTTTGGACCGGAGTCTTTAAAAAAGAAACTGCTTAGTCAATCACTTAACCTGGATGGCATTAAATTGACCTCCGATAATAAAGTAAAAAACCTTGGTGTTATTTTTGACCAGGACATGTCATTTAAATCCCATATTAAACAGGTTTCCGGGATTTCCTTCTTTCATCTCCGGAACATTGCCAAAATTAGAAATATCCTGTCCAGAAGTGACGCTGAAAAACTAGCCCCTGCATTTGTTACTTCAAGGCTGGACTATTGTAATTCTTTACTATCAGGATGTCCACAAAATGTAGTTAAAAGCCTTCAGCTGATTCGAAATGCTGTAGCAAGAGTTCTGATGAAAATTAAAAAGAGAGATCATATTTCTCCTATTTTAGCTTCCCTTCATTGGCTCCCTGTTAAATCCAGAATAGAATTTAAAATTCTCCTGCTCACATATAAAGCCCTTAATGATCTAGCTCCACCATATATATGTTCCTAACAGAGCACTTCGTTCTCAGACTGCAGATTTACTGGTGGTTCCTAGAGTCTCTAGAAGTAGAATGGGAGGCAGATCCTTTAGTTATCAGGCTCCCCTCCTGCGGAACCAGCTCCCAGTTTTAGTCCGTGAGGCGGACACCCTGTCTACTTTTAAGGCTAGGCTTAAAACTTTCCTTTTTGATAAAACTTATAGTTAGAGTGGCTTAGGTTATCCTGAGCTATCTCTGTAGTTATGCTGCTATAGGCTTAGGCTGCTGGAGGACATAATGACCACTTTCACCCTCTTCGCTACATTCTCACACTACTCTTCAATTTTGCATTATTTGCTGTTATTTCAGCTTTTAACTTTGTTCTCTCTTTTCTCTTCCTAGAAGCTACACCTGGCCTGACTCTGTGTCTACCTGTGACACCTTTCTGGAGAGGGGGGCATCGTCCAAGCTTCTGCTGGCAACAACTTAATGCTCACCCTCTACCGATGATCCACATTGCCCTGTCTTTCAGTGTTTAACCCTTTCTCTCTCCTAGACATAGCTACTGACTGAGCTTTTACTGTAACTAACTCTATGTGCTCTCTTCAGACTCTAACATTGAAAACTGGCTCAGAGTTTATCTGTTCTTTCTTTCTTGGTGAAACGACTAAAGGAGCTACATCCATTAACATTTACCTTTTCCTTCCCATAGAAAGTACTCCTGGAACAGTGCTTCTTTGTTCTCTTTGTGTCTCTGCTCTGTTCTCTCTAACCCCCAGTCGGTCGTGGCAGATGGCCTCTCACACTGAGCCTGGTTCTGCTGGAGGTTTCTTCCTGTTAAAAGGGAGTTTTTCCTCTCCACTGTCGCTACATGCATGCTCAGTATGAGGGATTGCTGCAAAGTCAACGCCAGTGACTGTCCACTGTCTCTACATGCTCATCCGGGAGGAGTGAATGCTGCAAGTCACTGACTGGATGCAATCTGCTGGGTTTCCTTAGATAGACAAACTTTTTATCCAATTTGAATAAATAACAGAATCTGACTGCACTGTTCAATGATTCGGATTAATTGTAATGCATGTACCTGACTTTTGTGAAGTGCCTTGAGACGACATGTGTTGTGAATTGGCGCTATATAAATAAACTGAATTGAATTGAATTGAATTAAACCATTATTTTAATAACAGACAAGATAAAGCAAAACCATTTATTTAATAACTGGATCAGAAGAGTCCTGGGGTGTCCTTTTTTAGCTGGCACAACGACACCAGCTTAGTTGATCCTATGGGACTAGGGAATTTGCGGAGTGTGTCCACATTGGATTGTGTTTGTGTTTGAATGAGACCAGGGTGAGAGAGTAAATCTTACTGGGGTCCTTGTCGTGTTCCTTGAGGTGTTCTTTAACAGTTTTTGCAATGCAACAAAGTCATGGCCCTGCTGCTGTTGCCATAGTTGAGAGCAATTAGCCTGCAGAAAAGGTTTAGGTGTGTGGCACATTTCTGAGTAATATTCAGACAAACTCCATGTGTCCTTGCACAGACTTTCCTTTTAGCAAGATAATCAGTTTTATGTACTTTAACTCTCATTGGTTTGATTGTGTCTAATTGTATCTCTTAACGCTCTACTAAGGTATTTTAGATTTTTATTATAATATTACTAATAACTTAATCTTCAAACGGGGCTCATATGATATGAGTTTTACATAAAAATAACGTTAAAAAAAAAGCTGCCAGTTTTAAAAATTAAACTATTTTGAGCACTTTACAACCATCTGGGCCTCAGCAAGTGCCTCTATAAAGCTTGGCCTTGTAGCCATGGATTATTTATACCAAGCTCCTTTCTTTTTACAGAAGCTTTTTCAGTCCAGACATAAACACTGACACAGACACAGAGATGCTGAATATATAAATATTGTTGTATGGCTCATGAACCTTTTTGTATGCTTGCTTTAAACTACCCAATTCCACTACTCTGGAGCCTGAAGGTCAAACGAGAACGCACCACTGGCTGTTCCTATTATTAATGGGTTTTTTTGTTTTTTTTTTAGCCATTGCCTTTTTTATTTTCAGTTGTATGTTTCAGTTAATCTGTTGTATAAACTGTACTGACTATAGTCAGGTCATTTGAAAATGAGGTCTTGTGCCTCAAGGAGACTTACCTGCATAAATAAATGTGAAATAAAAACTAAAATCAAAATAGTACTTCATATTACTAGAAGGATTGGCTAAATCATATTCTATTAACCTTATAAAATCAAGATCGAAACTGTCATGTTGCAGCTGACAAATTTACAGGCATTTCAGGTGGTTCTCATTCTCTGTCCAGCTTCCTGCTGAGGGCTGCAATGGTCCATGAGTCTCTCCCAGCATGTGTTTGTTTACCGCTGCAGAAGCTGCCAGATCATTATGGAGGTAATACAAAGAGGCACACAAGCATCCTCACACTCACATGTATGTCTACGAGTAATTGAAAGAATCACCTGAACTGCATCTCTTTGAGCTGTGGGATGAATCTACAACATTCCCAGTTAAATCCAGTTTATGCTAAGCCAGATTTAATCTAATGAACTCCTTTACTCAAACATTTAAGGATCTTTAGATAATTGAACATTCCACCATTGATTTTTATGAATTTAGCATTTTTGAACTTTTTGAACACTTAATGCCAGACAATGAATTTGTTCACAGCCACCTACAGAAGCTGTTTCCATATAGTTCTGATAGCCGTGCATGCAAGGAAAGTAAAGTCAAGAATGCTTGATTTCAGTCAATACCAATATTAACAGTCTATTCCAGTATGATGCATGTCATTCGTTATTTACCACAAGTGCTCTTTTAAGGGGAATACAGACCTTCTCTGCAAAAATGCATCATTAGTGGCAAAATATTTACCCCTTGAATTATCTTAAATTTTAAATGATCGTCTAACTAACACTTTATTTTTCAGATGACAATGTTTAGATACAATTTCATTATTTAGCTAGATAAATGTCAGAATGGTCTTGAGTGGCTGGTTTAAGCAGGGGGCATGATGTAGACATAAGGTGCAGAGCAACCAGGTGTTTATTTACCAACACTAAACAGGTACACAAACATGGAAAATCCTGTTCAGCAGATCCCATGAGGTCTCAGCAGCAGCTCAGGAACATCTTGACAGGTAACATTTTACAACCAACTGCTCCCTCAGTTTAACAAACCTCACATGAAACCTGTGTGAAAGGAACATACTGTATATGCACTAATACACATCTATAAATGTGACTAAAATATCTAAGCACTTTATTTACCATATATTAACTAGCATTAGAACATATTTAAAATGCCACAATTATAGGAAATAACTGACCGAGTAAGATTTATTATGAATCAGTCAGGTGAATCAGGTGCAAATAGAAAACCACCCACAAAGAGTCTGTGTCCAGATGTTCCATTCGGGTCCATCAGCTTTTTCTTTAAGGCTGCTTATATTACAGCAATGTAGACACATTATTGTGTGGATTGATCTGTTGATAAAACAAACACAAACAGAAGTATTATGTTTTCTAAGAATATGTAGCATTTGCTACTACAAATCAGAACACTTACTGCTTTCTCTGTGGCTTTCTTACTCCCGCCTGAAAGGAGAAGATGTAAAGTTTTCTGAAAAACCATGTTGTGTCCGTTATTCAAATTAGTTTGAACCAAAATTTAAAAATGACGATGAAAGGGTAATTTCAATCTTTTAAAAGTGTTACTTAGTCTTTGAAGAATTAAATACTGTAGTACCTCAAGATGTTTTCCTTAGAGACACTTTAGTGTTTTGAGACTTGTAGTACCTTGGGACTGTTCAATTGTTCACTAGTTGTCAGTTTAACCTGTTGTTCCTTTTCCTATCTTTTTTTTGGTGTGAAGGTGCTGGAGAGGTGGAGTTAGATGGAGACAATTCTGCACCATGAGTTAAGTGTGTGTTCTGTTTATTGAATTCCACTGTTTGTTGTATGCATGTAAGTAATAAAAGCTGTATTGTCGTTGCGGTGCTTTGTGCCCCACTTGATTGAAATGTGACTTAATTAATTCTCACCTACAAGCCTTGTCACAAAATTGTGGATGTGATGTACAGGGGTTGGACAATGAAACTGAAACACCTGGTTTTAGACCACAATAATTTATTAGTATGGTGTAGGGCCTCCTTTTGCGACCAATACAGCGTCAATTCATCTTGGGAATGACATATACAAGTCCTGCACAGTGGTCAGAGGGATTTTAAGCCATTCTTCTTGTAGGATAGTGGCCAGGTCACTAAGTGATACTGGTGGAGGAAAACGTTTCCTGACTCGCTCCTCCAAAACACCCCAAAGTGGCTCAATAATATTTCGATCTGGTGACTGTGCAGGCCATGGGAGATGTTCAACTTCACTTTCATGTTCATCAAACCAATCTTTCACCAGTCTTGCTGTGTGTATTGGTGCATTGTCATCCTGATACACGGCACAGCCTTCAGGATACAATGTTTGAACCATTGGATGCACATGGTCCTCAAGGATGGTTCGGTAGTCCTTGGCAGTGACGCGCACATCTAGCACAAGTATTGGGCCAAGGGAATGCCATGATATGGCAGCCCAAACCATCACTGATCCACCCCCATGCTTCACTCTGGGCATGCAACAGTCTGGGTGGTACGCTTCTTTGGGGCTTCTCCACACCGTAACTCTCCCGGATGTGGGGAAAACAGTAAAGGTGGACTCATCAGAGAACAGTACATGTTTCACATTGTCCACAGCCCAAGATTTGCACTCCTTGCACCATTGGAACCGACGTTTGGCATTGGCATGAGTGACCAAAGGTTTGGCTATAGCAGCCCAGCAGTGTATATTGACCCTGTGGAGCTCCCGACGGAAAGTTCTGGTGGAAACAGGAGAGTTGAGGTGCACATTTAATTCTGCCATGATTTGGGCAGCCGTGGTTTAATGTTTTTTGGATACAATCCGGGTTAGCACCGAACATCCCTTTCAGACAGCTTCCTCTTGCGTCCACAGTTAATCCTGTTGGATGTGGTTCGTCCTTTTTGGTGGTATGCTGACATTACCCTGGATACCGTGGCTCTTGATACATTACAAAGACTTGCTGTCTTGGTCACAGATGCGCCAGCAAGATTCAATTCAATTTCAATTCAGTTTATTTATATAGCGCCAATTCACAACACATGTTGTCTCAAGGCACTTCACAAAACTCAGGTACATACATTCCAATTAGTCCTAACCATTGAACAGTGCAGTCAGATTCAGTTATTTATTCAATTTGGATAAAACGTTTTTCTATCTAAGGAAACCTAACAGATTGCATCGAGTCAGAGATTTGTAGCAGTCACTCCTCCCGGATGAGCATGTAGAGACAGTGGACAGTCACTGGCGTTGACTTTGCAGCAATCTCTCATACTGAGCATGCATGTAGCGACAGTGGAGAGGAAAAACTCCCTTTTAACAGGAAGAAACCTCCAGCAGAACCAGGCTCAGTGTGAGCGGCCATCTGCCATGACCGACTGGGGGTTAGAGAGAACAGAGCAGAGACACAAAGAGAACAAAGAAGCACTGATCCAGGAGTACTTTCTATGGGAAGGAAAAGGTAAATGTTAATGGATGTAGCTCCTTTTAGTCGTTTCACCAAGAAAGAAAGAACAGATAAACTCTGAGCCAGTTTTCAATGTTAGAGTCTGAAGAGAGCACATAGAGTTAGTTACAGTAAAAGCTCAGTCAGTAGCTATGTCTAGGAGAGAGAAAGGGTTAAACACTGAAAGACAGGGCAATGTGGATCATCGGTAGAGGGTGAGCATTAAGTTGTTGCCAGCAGAAGCTTGGACGATGCCCCCCTCTCCAGAAAGGTGTCACAGGTAGACACAGAGTCAGGCCAGGTGTAGCTTCTAGGAAGAGAAAAGAGAGAACAAAGTTAAAAGCTGAAATAACAGCAAATAATGCAAAATTGAAGAGTAGTGTGAGAATGTAGCGAAGAGGGTGAAAGTGGTCATTATGTCCTCCAGCAGCCTAAGCCTATAGCAGCATAACTACAGAGATAGCTCAGGACAACCTAAGCCACTCTAACTATAAGCTTTATCAAAAAGGAAAGTTTTAAGCCTAGCCTTAAAAGTAGACAGGGTGTCTGCCTCATGGACTAAAACCGGGAGCTGGTTCCACAGGAGAGGAGCCTGATAACTAAAGGATCTGCACCAACAATTTGTCCTCTTTTGAACTCTGGTATGTCACCTATAATGTTGTGTGCATTTCAATTTTTTGAGCAAAACTGTGCTCTTACCCTGCTAATTGAACTTTCAAACTCTGCTCTTACGGGTGCAATGTGCAATCAATGAAGACTGGCTACCAGGCTGGTCCAATTTAGCCATGAAACCTCCCACACTAAAAGTGTTTCAGTTTCATTGTCCAACCCCTGTTTATATAGTGGCAATTTTGAGTCATGCGTAAGTACTATTCTTACAACCCTAACACTATTTTCTGCTTAAAAAAATATTCTCTGCTAAGACAGAAAAGCATAGGTGCCACAGAACAGTTTTCCTTAATGAGATACTCTTTCTTATGATTATGAATTGACACACCACTGTACAGCAAAACAGTGGGACTTCATTTAAAAAAAAAACTGCACTTTGCAAAGACAAAAAGTGGCCAATGCAGAATTATTGCAAATTACAATTTGATAATCTAAACCTTTTTTGTTCACATTTATTTTACTAGGCATCTGCAAATATATACAATATATTTTGCTTTGTGGACTTTTCTGGCATGTTACCACTTGTGAATCAGTCAAATAGCATGAAACACACAGAAACAGAGGTTATATGCTCCTACATGTAAATCCTTTTGACTCTTCATGACAGCATCCACATAATCTGAATCTGATTGATATATCAGCCTTTTAGTTTGTTTTGTTTTAGTTTTTTTTTTGGCTTCTTCAGTCTCATCGCAGTACCCTGTACAAACAAGACAAAGCACTCCAAGGTGTGCGAGTGTTTAGCTGTCAGTTTTCTTTCCACTTACCTTTCAAGGCAGCTGGATTCTCATCAAGTTCGCAAAATTGGATCTATCTTGACAGGATCAACAATATCTATTTACTACCAAAATACAAAGTGAACAGAACAGAACAGTTGTTGTGTGATAGGGCTCATTGTCTTTTTAGAGAGACGTTGTTCCCAATAAGAGCACCATTGCCATGGGCAGAGGTACTTAGTCTGCAACGATGTATAAATAAGCTGTGTCAGAGTACCGTCATACTGGCAACTGAGGTTACAATTGAGCAAGGTATGGGAAGTGAAATATCATTTATTATACTACTGATAAGAAAAATGATTAACATTGAATCTTTTTTTCTCTACTTATGCCTAAAATGAGACATAATTTAATTTTACCAAAGTCTCATACCTTAACTTCCTATAAGAAAGATTAAGAAAGTGCAAAAAATAAAATGTATATTTAAAGTGTACACAAATTAATTTAACAGTAAGTGCACAATAATGCAACATTAACCATAAATATTTACTATTGGAACACAGAACTCTGTAATTCTGAAAAACACAATGTTTGTGAAAGCATTGCACATTTACTAAGATCTTCTACCATCACTTCATCTAAATCCAGAGTTTTCACTATCTAAGCCATGAGCCATGATCACCTTATCTTCCTAGTTAGTTGCTGTAAGCCCTTTCTATCCAATTGTCTTGGCTAGTTAAAATAGGCTCAATCCGTTCTTAGCTTGGCTTACCCTGTTCCTAATCTGTCTGTTCTTAAAAATTTTTGTATGACGATGTGCTATAGGATATGAAGAGGTCAAGCATCAATGTATCTTTGCAGAATGTCATTGAGCAGTGTCCTGTTATGGACGACTGGCTTCAAAAGCTTTAGAGGGGGATTAAGCTACTCTTGTCTCTCACTGTTTGCAAGCAAAACATTTAAACATGCCTCTCCATACCCAGCTCAATTACCAGGAGTCAGGTGGAGCAGCTCTGGTGTTCATAAGGCTGACTCTTCCAAGTTGCAAAGCATTAAATAGAAGGATTAAGCCTTATTTACCTACTATTTTAGAGTATGTTAATTGTAAAGCACAATTTATCGCATTTATAGCTGGTCAAAGTCAAACAGCTTTTCTGTATCCTGACTGAATTCCATTATTAAACCAATGAGATCAATTTGACATTGAAAACTTTTAAATAATGATGCTTGGAGCATGAAGGATGTAGTCCAAAACAAAGTGAACAGAAAATACTTACCTATAATTCAACCATTTATGTGTCAGCAATGTCATCTTAGCAGATTCATAACTGGCAAAAGGTTTAAGTTGTTTGTGGTGTTAACCACAAACTGGATTGTCTGCAAAAGCTTGCCGCCAGACCAGACCACCCTGAGCTCTCCTGATCCCATAAGGAGGATCTGTTCTGGTAAGTAGCTAAAACCCAGAATGGAAAACCATTTAATACTATGGGGCTGTGGTTCCCAAGGCAGGGCTCATTAAACTCAAAACTAGTAAAATCATAATGCTAATAGTTATGAAGTTTACAGTAGTTCATTATAAAGATCAAAATCAGCTATGTGTTGTGTGTATTCAGGCTCCGTGAGCCAATCCTCTTACTGCAAAAGACCCAAACTCCCTCAAATCATGACAACCTTGGTATGTTAGCTGTTATACCATGTCCTTTTTAATTTTGGAATGATTGGATATTGTTTTATGACCAAATCGTGCTTTCAAGCTCTTCATAACTTCCTTCTTGCTTGTCTTGTTAGTTTCCTGGTCTTCATGATGGTAGTGGTTCCGTAATGTTCTCTAAAAAATCTCTAAGGTCTTCACAGAATGGCTGCATTTAGACTGAGACTAAATTATACAAGGATGAACTTTATTATTTACCTCTGAAGGCAAGGGTTGCATTGGATTTCATTTCAAGGGTATCAGAGAAAAGAGGGCTGAAGACAAGACCCATGCATGCCACACTTTTAAAGTTAGCATTTATTTATTTATTATTTATTTTTCAAGTCAGAAACCAAAACTACTAAACCAAAGGTTTGTTAGGTGATGTTGCTTTCAGGTGGCCTTGTGGCACCACATAGGGTGCCAACACACTATAGTGAAGTATTGAATGAGTGTATGTAAATAACACTGTTGGACCAGAGGTTTAGAAAGCACTGTATGGCACATTTTAAGTTAAACATTTATGGCAGTCAGAGCTAAACTTTTTAAACAGATTCAAAGGTCACACGGGAGCTTACCTTCCTCAGCTCTGGAGATGAAGCCTCCCAGAGCAGGGTGGAGCATAAACAATCATTGAAGGTCAAGCTCCCTTCTGCAGGTTAAACAAGATAAAGCTTATTGTAGAGCTTCTCCTACTCCTGGGAGTGAAAGAGTGTTTACTGTGAAGGACAAGCTATAAAGATATATATATATAATATATATATATTATAATATATAATATATATATATATATATTTTATATATATATAATATATATATATAATATGTATATATACAGTCATTAAATCAGTCATTAAATTAATTACACATAGACAGATGAAGCCTTTATTTTTGTCAGTTGTGTTTATTTTCTGCTTACAGCCGATGAAAACGACATTTAAGACTAGATTATAACACCCATCCATCTATTGTAAATACCTGCTTGCCCTTGCCCCAAAAAAAAAGATCTTTAATAAAGTAAAGTGGGCTTAATGAAACCTATGTGTAATAAAAGTTGCTATTTTTAAAAGGTAATTTTAATTTGAAAACCCAACCTCATGGGAACACATATTATTATTCATTAATTAAGACGGTCACTTAATCAACAGTAACGTAATGTGTTTATGACAAAGCTCTTTCAAAACTTTCTAACTTTAACATTTTGAAGACGGTGGAACACATTTATCTAGTCTATTGTATATTCAAGAACTTTCTTACTTCTGAAATGAGCAATAAGCACATTTTTATGGTGACAAGGAGGAACTACTAAAAGCCCAAGAGCTTTTTATCTGTCAAAAGAATGAAAAAAAATAATTTTTGGACTTCAGTCTACCCTAGCATAATCACATGAGTCTGTGTTTGGCAGAAAAAGGGAAGGAAACATGGGAAAGAGACAGGTTGACCATCAATCGCCAGAAGGAAAAAAAGCTATGTGGCCAGTGTGGGCACCTGACTTATGTATTTTCTGGAGATACAGCCTGCATACAGGCTCTTTCACTTGGTCTAGAATAATAATGAACTGTTCAATATGTATGGTTCTATATGTAGTATGCTCAGCAGTTCCCCCTCCTCTTCACTGGCAGCGTTGTTGACAGGTGGTCCCTGTGATTTGCCTCTGGACATTGGTCATTTGAAGGATCATTCCCTTGGTCTGCTTGGAGATCACCTTTGCTCTGTATTAATGAGTTAGTTCTGGGTTCCCTCAGGCTCCAGAGTAATCTATCAGCATAAATCTCCTACAACAAGGCTGAAGAGTTGCAGCCCATCAACTTAGAGGTACTCATAAGTCACAGGCTTCAAATCCATTGTTAGAAACAAGATAGAAACACACAATGGTCTTCCTTAGACCGCTCCCAATTGAAACTAACAAACTTGCTCATTTACTATAACTGATTTTTTATATACAGTATATATATGTGTGGAAAACAGCTGTGAATGTAACACACCCAATACAGATAAATAAAAATATCCTTGTGGTTGGTCGCAGGGAACTTTTAATCATTTGCTGCCTGTAGATTTTTTATTTTATTTTACTTTATTTTATAGGGAAATGGTTCACCTTCCGGAGGGGCATGGTCTGGGAGATGCTACGAGCAGTTGAGAGAAAAAACCAAGTTTTTTATAGATGTTTCAAAGGTACGTCTCAAGAAATCTGAATATCCTGAAAAAGTTATCATCAATTCAGTGTTCATCTCAAACTATATATAATAATATATATATATATCATATATATATATATAATCAATATATATATACTTATATATATATATCTCTTATACTATACATATATATTATATATATATACTTATAATATTATATATATATATTATATATGTGTGGTGTGTGTGTGTGTGTTCCAGAGTTGACTGTGGTTTATTGTTTATTAGCTTGTTCTATCCCCCTCCAAAGCAGCTTCATTTGAGCTCAGTCTGTTAATTATACCAGCTATTTGAGCTTTGATCTTTGGAGCTGATCTCATTTTGGAGCCAACTGTAGATACTGTCTTCTCCTAAGTCGATCGCCCATATCCAATTAGGCAATGAATTTGACAAGGGCTGAGGAACTTTAGTGTTTGCTCTTTTCAAGTACTTTAAACTTAGAGTCTGCAAGCCCTGCAGACGGCTGATTATTGCACTCTGCCATGTCCTGAAATGGAGGACCTTCTTTACTGAACTTTGCTGAAAAGATGCCAGAAGGAGCACTTACAGGCAAACAGCAAGTGATCTCACACAGATTTTGCATGTTATAACAATGTCACGAGGAGAGATTTAAAAAAAAATCCTAAGGGATTTAACACACATTATTTTCTTTCCCACTGTTAATATGAAGCTTCTTTGCTGCCTTCAACAAAACAAGTTGAATTTTACATAAGGATCAAATACATTTTTTGATAATTTCAAAGCTCCTGAATTGTGTTCTTATAATAATACAGTCCTAAACTTGATGTCATAGATTTCATTTAGCAGTTATTAAGTCCCGGCAAACCAATATCTATAATACATTATGGCTGGTGGGGTCACAATAAACATGTTTTAGTCATCTATGTCATTGCAACATTTTTGTATATGATGCAAAAAGTTCCTTGCTGTTTATATAATGCATTATTTGTGGTTATTGCTGCCACTAACTGTGTTCCCTCTGTTCTCATTTTAATAGGGGGTACCCCTGGCTTTAACTTTCCTTACTTTCCTTGTTTTTCTCTCTCATAGAAAGTACTATAGGGTAAGTGGTTCTGTGCATAGCTGTTTCTCTCCAGGATTAAGCCATTGATGGCACTATTATTTCTATTAACTTTGTGTTGTCTTCTTGTTACCTTTTCTCATAGAAAGCACTCTTGGCCTGGTGCTCCTTTGTTTAGCTGTGTCTTTTTCATGGACTAAGCCATTGACAGAGTTTTTGCTGACATTTACCTGCTCTACTCTCCTTGCTTTTTTGTTCCATAGAAAGTACTTCTACCCCAATGCTTAACTGTATCCTTTCTGGATGAAGCCATTAACGATGCTACTGCTGCTTTTGCCTTTGTGTGTTTGAGTTTTATTTTTAACATATAGTCCACAGAGCTCAGTGATGCTGTTTGTACAGTATCTATGTTTTGTTTCCTGAACAGACCAAAGGTAAGTTTGTGGTCATGCTAGTGTGTTTGTGAGGAATCTATCGACTGAAAGGTTAGCTTGTGGCTCCAAAGCTTATGTCTTAAGTGACATCTTACATAAAATTTCAAGTACAAGAACCATCACTGAATAGCTCAAATGATGCTCGATTGTCCATACTTTTGTACCATTTAGAGACTGAAGGATTTTGGTTCGGTGACATTTGGTTCCTATCTGTTGTTTAGCAATCTTCATCACAGCAACAAAGCAAAGCTTATGTCCTCCATGAAAATAAATTGCAAAGGAAAGGAAGCAAAAGTCCCACACTATATAACCTACTGATGACTGCATTAAGCACAAAAAAGTGTAGATATGGTTGATGAATTGTGGATGAAGTTTGGTGCATTTTTGAGAAAAATAGCTAATGACAGGTTCACAGATGGTGTTCACTATGAAGAGGACTCACTGAGGATTTTTATGCCAATTACAAAAATTCTCAGCAGTTCATCAAATACAGTATATGGCCCCCTAAAGGTTTTTGGATGTAGTCCAATGCACCTGTTCACTTACCTGTATTCAACCGCTGCCAATTATGACTTCTTATGTTTTACTTTTACAAAGATGCAAAAAGTAACAAAACATAATTCAAATGTTATATGATGTTTCTGCATAACCCCTGTCCTGGTATATTTGGGCTACTTTAATTTCCACTCTGTTTCTGTAAAATCTTCCAAAATTGTGTACAAATAAATGGAATAAAAATCTCGAGAGGACACTAAAAATGTTAATGTAAATGTTTCTAGTGCCTTAGTCAAATACAGCAGGGAGAATAAGTATTAAAAAGGTCCATTTTTTTCTCAGTTTAAATATTTCTAATGTGGCCATTGGTTCCAACAGATGCTGACAACAATCTAGGTAATCCACATATACAAGGAAATAAAAGAAAAGTACTACAAATGAAGTTATAAGTTAAAAAATGAATGAAATAAGGAATAAGTACACACTTACAGAAATGGATCAAATACTTTTTGGAAAAGCCTTTCTTGTGAATGACAAGTATAAGAACTCTCCTGAAAGGATAAACTAGCCTCATGTTTTGGATAAGTGTGAGAAAGGTTTGGATGACTGACATAAAAAACGGATGAACAGCTACCCATGAGCTGACAGAAGGAATTAAGTCGATAGATAGCAGGATGAAGAGGAAACTTTGAAAGAATCAAAGGATCAGAAGAATCAATAAAGGACTGATGAATGGAAAAGAAAGAGAATAGATGGGGGGGCAAGTAGAAAAAGAGACAAACAATACTGAATGACTGAATTAAGTACTAAACATTTCCCAGGCAATTATAGGATTCAACTTCATTAGATTTTGCTAAAACTAGCCGGACGGGTCTTCAGTGAATTTCAGCATTGCCTCCCAACTTGACGATTGCCTGTTAAAATGTTGGCTGGAAGTACTCTGTGCATTATTTGCAAATTGTTTCTTGGAATACTCTGGCGTTCTCCCACAATCAAAAAACATGCATAGTATTTGCCAAATGTCAATCCCTCATCGGTATGAGTGTGTGTGTTTATGTATGGATGATGGTGTCTCCAAGCGAGGGGCTGGAAACCTATCCACGGACCATAGCACCTGGTCACCGTTGACAGCTGGGAAAGGAACCAGTTGAGTAAAATCCTACTAAATATGTTCTCTGGTAATAAGGCTACATTAAGGTAAAACCTATACAACTTATATAAGTTTGTCCTCAATGAGATTAATTAATCACTCAGTCATTGCTGTCTTTTCTACCTTCACTGTATTAGAATTTGTGACTAGGTGTGCATGATGAGACATCTGCTGGATGAAAAATTAATATCCAAATGAGTCTGACAAGTGTGACAATCATAGAAGGAGAGGTGAGGTCTGTGGTAAGGCTTCCATTAGTTCACCATTAACAGCTGTCAACCTGATGTATATAATAAGGAACATAATACTGTGTACAAAATAAATATCAGAATGTAATAATTAACATATTTAGTATGATAAGCCATATATGGAGTCCTGGTGAAAGAAAAAGAAAAACCTAATTTTTGGAAAAAAATACATCAATAGGAGCAATAAATTAGTGTTTAATTTGTGAGATTTAATTATATTAGAGCATGAATTTCTCAGTTAATGATTTAGAATAGCAGGACATGTCTTGGCATATGTTTAGTGTTTTCAGGTCTGTATTTTCTGTAAAAAAGGCAATGATGGATGGGGAAAATAATCACCTACTCTCTCTGGCATCAATCTGGCATTGCTACAACACATTCAGCTGTTATTTAGCTCCTTGATTGCTCCAGCATGGTGTCAGTTTGCTGGAAATGCTTCCAAAATTATGCTTTTTCTTCTTCACCTACAATATCTAAATATACTTTTGAGCTTTTCTTACATTAATTTGCATCTCCAGATATAGCCAATGATAAAGCGTATATTTGAAATTAATTTAAATGTGAGATACAAAGCCTTGTCGCATTTTTACTTTTGTCTGACATCAGGCATTTTATTTACACTGTGGCCACACTAAAACAGATACTGTCATCAGCCTAGATTTTTGTTTTTTTTTGTCGAGTGGAAGGAAAGTGATTCAGAATGCTCAAAATATTTTACAAATAAAACTCAGAAAAGTGGTTTTCATATGTATTCATAGTACAATTTCTTAAACTCCCAGAGCACTGTTCCTCCGGCGGCGGAGCGGAGCGCCATAGCTCAAGTATGAGTATTCGTTTCACATAGCAGCTCTTAATTATGAACTCCACAAATCTGGTGGCGAAAAGAGACCAATTGTTGAAAGAAAGCCAAAAGAAGTCCTGTTTGTTTGCAAACATGTGGAAGAACGGTGGCTGGACAGTTAAAATGCTTTACATGTTGGCCAAAATCTTACTGTTTAGTCTGGATGTAAAACATTATGTGCAAAATTCTGCATATGAGCCCAAAAGCATTATCTCAATGGTGAGACATGGTGGTAGGACCATCATACCGTGGAGACACTTTTCTACAGCAGGAACAGGAAAGCTGGTCCGAGTAGGTGGAAAGATGGATGAAGCTAAATACAGGGCAGTCCTGCAGGAAATCTTGCTTGAGGCTGCACCACTTGAGACTTGGACGGAGGTTTACCTTCCAGATGACCCCAATCATACAGTCAGAGCTGCAATAAAATTGTTCAGTTTAAAGCATATTCATGTGGTAGAATGGCCAATACCTAAATCCAATTGAGAAGACTTGATAGTTGATGTTCAGACACTCTCCATCGAACCTGACTAACCTGACCTATCATGTATTCTGCTAAGAAAAGATGTCAGTCTCTAGCTGTGCAAAGCCAGTAGAGATACACCCCCAAAAGACTTTCAGCTCTAAATGCAGCAAAAGTGGTCCTAGAAAGTATTCACTCAAATGGGGATATAAACATATATAAGCCATACTTTTCAGGTGTGAAAATGCAGAATGCGTAAAAAAATCATATGCTTTTCATTCCGCCTCACTGCACCACTTTGTATTTCTTGCTTTTCCACACTTCCATAAAAATCAGATTTGTGAACTAATAGTTGTCCTGTAAACAGATTCTCCCACCTGAGTTGTGGATTTTCGGTGGCTCTGATTAATGTTCTCCTTTCCAGGGGCAGTATACTGTAAGTAGAAAGCTTTGTCAAATTTCCAGTTGTGCCAGACTTTTTCCATTTTTAAATCATGGATTAAAAACCACTCGGTAAAATACTCAAAGCTAAAATACTGTTTTATAACCTAGCCGTCCTTGAAAAAAAACTTATATATTAAAGTTTGTGGTTGCAATATGTCATAGATAAAAAATATAAGGTTTTAAGTACTTTAACAAAGCAAAGAAGATGTTGGGTGTTAAGAAGTAAGAAAAAAAAAGACTAAGAAATGTTCATGTTTACAAGATAATCAGTTTTGCCTCATTTGAGGCAAAGCATAACAGATAAAAATATAAAATGCAAGTTTTATTTTCAAAACATTTTTAGTTTTTTTGCTGATACAATAGCATACTCCATCAGAGAAGGCAGCATATGAGAAAGCCAGTTTAGAGAAGAAAGCTGATGTGTCAGGCCAAAATAAGTAACACTGTAAAATTTATATGTATATAAATATGACCTTCTGCAGATATGCTTAATCAGCTTTGCGTGAACTTTTGTTTGTCAGTGTCACAAATGGTAATATATGTTTCTCCAGTAACCACCTTTAAAGAATACCCACCAATGACCACAGGCTCTTTTTTATGGAGCAATTGCATTCAACTCCTCTCATTAATCATAAAGTCAATGCATTTTCAACATGAGTAAGTGAGTTCTGATTTGCCAGTTTCAGTTCCCCAGTTGAGTGAGTGTTGGTCATAAATGTGTGTTTAGACGTGTGAGTGAACACAATTACATTTGCAGTGTCTTCCAAGTTCTCTGGAGGACAGACATTTAGAAATGTATTCACTGGTAAACAATTCTGATTTCTATCTTGAAGTACAACTGAAATCAAATATTTTTATGCATTATATGAAGACCCAACACAAATTTTCTTACCTTCTGACATAAAATCTGACTAGTTGTTTCCTGTTATAGGTCACTGCTGATAACTAAAATATTTATTGGCTAAATGACAATAATTGGAGAGATATTTGTTTAGAGAATTGTTTAACTTTGCTCAAATTCAGAAGGTTATATACATAGGTTACATTCCTTTCTAGGTGGTAAAACTGCTTTTTAAATTGTATGACTTTGGTCCAACAGGTCAGGTGTCCTTCCAGAAGCTTCCCACAACAGTTGGCTGGAGTTTTGACACATTTCTCCTCACAGTACTGGTATAGCTGAGTGGCCCACCTTGCTCACATACACCGTTTCAGCTCTACAAACAATTTTTCTATGACAAAGAGTTCAGGGTTTTGTGATGGCTACTAAAAACATTTACTCTGTTGTCCTTATGCCCCTTTGTATGTAATTTGGTGGTATACAAATGGTTATTGTCCATTTGGATATCCTACTTCTTCCCAAGCTTCAATTTCCTGGCAGATGCCTGAAGATGTTGCTTCAATATATTCACAGAATGGTCTTTTATTATTATACCATCTATTTTGAGAAGTGCATCAGAAAAACACACATTAAACATGATGCTGTACTTTGGAGTTGGGATGGTGTTCTCTTGGACATACGGCTTCTTCCTGTCTGAGTGGCGTTTTAGTCCATGTCATGTGCGTGACTGGTTTCACTGTGGATAATGACACCAACAGCTTTAGCCAGGAGCTTTTGTTTCGAGGTTGATAGACACATTGCCCACCTAAACACATTAATCTCTGCAATACAAAACTTGTCTCCTGCTTGAATGGTAGGAGGGTTGGACATTGCCTTGGTGTTTTTACTTGTGTTGTACTGCTTGTACCTTTGGGCATCTGGATATTGTACCCAAGGATGAACCAGACTGCTAGAGCTTTCTTTTGCTTTTGCAATAAACACACACAGTGAAACATTGTTTTCTGAGATGGTAAATGCTAATGGCCTGCATTTGTAAAGCGCTTTACACTACAATCAGTCATCCACCCATTCATACACACATTCACACACTGACAGTGGTGAACTACATTGTAGCCACAGCTGCCCTGGGGCACACTGACAGAAGTAAGGCTGCCATACAATCAGCCCAACTGAACCCTCTGACCACAAATCAGCAGGCAAGGCAGGTGAAGTGTCTTGCCCAAGGACACAACGACTGAAACAGACAGAGCAGGGGTTTGAACCGGCAACCCACTGGTTACAGGACGAACCCTACCACTGTCGCCCTAATATGATGTTCCTTAAAATACAGGTTCATAAATGTTTAGATTCGTGAATCAGAACCTTGCAAGCCCTGACATCATCATCATTCTGACTTTCCTAAATTGTTTATTGGCGTAGTAGTATTAGTGAATGATTTATTTTTTCCATTTGAAGAATGTAATAAAAGATGATCTTCCTCATTATTTTGCCATTTTGCAAATAGGCCAAATTTTGGTCATTCTAACTGACCTAAACAGGGAAATTTTGATCAGATTTTATATCAAATAGTGAGAAAATTTTATTTTGTGTCTTTTTATACCATGTAAACATATCTTTTCATCAGCAACTGGCCAAGGTTGTAGGCTATATATTATTTCCAAACATTTTGTATGTGATTTCTACAATCATAATTGCTAAATCATAGCGTAGTCAATTTCTCATTGTATATTAGAACACCCTCTTTCTGTTATATCTACTTTTTGCTAATCATTCAATATGCACATGCTGTTTGTACAGGTCATTTAACATACCCTTGAAACTAAGCTCTCATAACTGGTAAAAATGGTAAAAAAAAATTTTAAAATCAGAATAAAGATACTGACTTTGCTGTAGGTGCACCCTTAACTTTATTTGACAGTACTTTGTCTGAAAGCAGATAACATAGTTTTAATAACTGAAAAAAAAAAATAATGAAAACACATTTTGTGCTCTTGTTTGTTTTGATGCACTCAAACAACTGTTGATCTCTCTAAATATTTCCCTTGTCACTTTGAACTCTTATTAGACACAGAAGTGCTACAATATGCAATATAAAAAACATGGTTCTAAGTGGCTAAATAAACTAGAACCTTGACAGCTCTTGAGAGATACTGAAATGCATTTTATAAAAATAATAAATGGAGCTTTAACAACAGTACAAACATTAGAAATAAAACAACAATTTACACTTTTACTCAAATCTCAAAAAATTTAAGGCGGTTGAAATATTAAGTCAGACAACCCAGTTAACAGATAACAAGGTGCTTACATAAGACATTCACATCAGGCTCATGAATGTTTCATTACAGAGTAAAATAATAACATAGTGACACAGTTAAATTAGATGGAAAGAGAAAAGTACACATGGGTTTGAAATATAATAATATGCAATCAGGCTTACAAAGGGCAGTCAACTTAATATTTCCTTGCATATTGGGTTGGGTTGGTTCTGATTTGACCTACCACAGTTTTCTCCTACCTCTTGCACCATTACAAATGGAAAAGACTTTAAAACCACAATCCTTTACTAAATAAAATAGGTAAAAAAGGTTTTTTACTTTTGGATCAGGGAGAAAAATTACTCATGTTGGATGGAAAGAGGATGAGTTAAAACCGAATGTAAAAAATAATATTTATAATGCATAACATTTAAAAAGGATGCAGCAACTTTACCAGTGATTTCTAGTAATTAAAATAATTGCTGCATGCCTTTCCTAAATGTATGTTTTTAAGTTTTTCTATAGATGATTCTATCCTCCTCGGCTGAAATGTTCCAGACTAAAGAAGTGGTTGGAACATAAATATATTTTTAAATGAGAATAGTCAATATAATTGAGGGCCCCGAGACCGTAAAGATGTTACTCACAAATCATGTAAGTCACAAAAAATATATGTTCATTACATGTTGTTAACTATGTTTATGTTAACTATGTGATGAATCATCATGAGCCTTATTGGAATAAAATATATAAACATCTTACAAATAAAAAGCTTGAAATAATATATTTACTTAAAAAAAAAAAGAATAAAACATTATTTATAAGTTCACAGCCATTAAGTCAGAGGATTCAGTTTCACATTCGAAAACTATATTTTAGCATGTTGATGTTTGCCTGGTACTTATCTTTCATAATATACAAAATGAGTTAACAGCCTAAGCAGATAAAATTCACATTAAACCTCTCAGCAAGCAACAAGGCCCATCTGAACAACAAACCATGTTCATTCATTTTTATGATCACACATTATGCAATATAGAAGGTTGGAAGAAATATTGAAGCAAAAGAAAAACAAATGTAAAACCCACAATTGTTAATAGCATAATTTAAAAATCCTCTTGAAGATATATGGAAAAAGCTGCCATAGACAGATCAGAATATGTATCTGTTACATTCATCTATCGGGCTCCCCTGCAGGGCAGCTTTCTGTCTACCCAAGTAATGACAATGTACAGCTGCCTTCCCATTGGAGTGTTAGTGATTAATAGCAGGTTTTTAAACAAAATTCTGTTTCTGGATACAACGGTTTGTCAATTTTAAATTTTAAGGGAAACGCTTGTAAAATTAAATAAATAAAATGATATTGAACTACTACTTGATCCCCAAACTAGGCAGGAAAGTTGTAAACATTATTAGCTTTGTCTACTTTGGTACAAAAGATACAAATAGCGGTTCATCTAACGGAAACACAGGCATTCAGAATAGCATGGTCTATTCTGCATTTTTGCCAGCAGGGAGTCTTTCAGGATCCAACCAATGAATACTGCACTTTGTTATTCAGGTCATTTAAAAACTGAATCCATCTGAAATATGAAAAAGCTCAAAAATAAATAAAAGAACAATAATAAAAATATTACAGATGGAGTTCTTTGAAATGACTTTAACCCTAGAACCGCAAAGAGACCATTTTTACTCCTTACACATTCTCATCTCTGACACTTAAAATTAACCCACTGTATTTGATACTTTATGACTTTTGCCAAAATGTCTCTCTTTAATATTACATCAGCTATAGGATATTTGTGACTTTAAAGAAAAGACATTTGACCTTTTAGACCAATAACTGCCAAATAATTAATAGTAAGTAATTTGTTTCCACAGAAAGAGTATTAAATACACACTGATTATTATATTTGCCTCACTGACAATAAAACACTATTACCATAATGCCCACATGTGAGTACAGGCCAGGACAAATTGGCATTGCCCATAAACCTTTGGCTGTAGTTTTGTTGATACTATATAAAGGCTTGAAACTAGAACAAGAAGTGTAAAAAGGTGCAAAAAGTTTTATTACTGCTCTCGAAAATTTAAATGCAGGACTTGAATTAAAAAGGAGTTGACTTTGGTTTATGGAGAGGTTTGAAATCTTATGGTGTTCACTACCATAAGTATTAAAAACCACTGCAGCAAATACATCTTCTGAGTCTTCTTCTGGAGCTGAATGTATGATTTCCATTTAGAATTGTGTCTTTGAGCTCTGCAGATTACTTGACTGCATTGCGTACGTCTTTGGACCACCACAAAATGCCTTCTGTGATTTGCAAATAAAAGAACAAGAAGTGTGCAATAAAGCACCAAGTGAGTAAAAAATCAAACCAGATAGAGTTCATATAAAACAGTTCTATTTTGGCTTAATTTTTGTTTTAAAAATAATGAAACATAGTGGAATTGTGTGTGTTTTGTGCTATTAAGACAGATTTACATAAATGTAGAACCTGCATCTACAGCACAGCTTGTGGACCCATATCTTCTAGGGTTTTGAATAGGTGTGAATGTCTGTGGGCTAAAATGAATAACTCTTCAAATGTTCTTCAGCATTTGTATTCTTTTTTTTGTTTGTGTTTTTATTGTTGCCTTAATTTTTGAACAAAAGAGATTTTAAGCACGACATTAGAAATATTTGCTACGTATAGTATAAAAAAGCATGTTTATTTGTGAGTTGTCAATTAGTACTTTGCAAATTCTAAAACATGTAATTGATGTAATTTATTGCAGAAACATATTGTCCAAATAGCTTTTCTCCACTTGTCAAGTCTTATTCTCTCTATAGTTTATAAAACTGTTAAAAATGATCAAAATACAGTATTTTAAAATGAAATCTTTGTCATTTTTAAGGCTCCAAGAAATGGGGATAAAAACTGTGGAAGTTCTAAAGGGAAAACTGTAATGATTGCGGTTCTAGCGCTAAAGTTAGATTTCAACATAAATGTTTTCCAAATGGAAAGTGGTCTGTTTGAGAGACCTGATTCATCTACTAATACTTCACCATTTACACAGCAAACATTTCAAATGTAGAAACCCATATCTGTACACAGTTTTCAATTAAATATATGCAAGGAGAAGGAAAAGTGTTCTGTTTGCGTGGGTCCCGATAGTTCCTCAAAAATGTATAAAGTTTCAGTTTCTTCATATAGTAGTTTCATATTACACAACAGCAAATCCACTGTCACAGGACTTGGCCATGCGATAACCAAAAAACCTAATATCCATTGTAACATATATATAATTAATTTGCAATATATTTTTTTCCAGATGAATGCTTTAGATAATAAGAGACGCTTTACGAATCCTCACCTCATCTTCTTTACAGTCAAAAGAGAGTGTGATATACATGAGATATTAGTTAATTACGGTGAAGCATCCATTGATTCAGATGTCAAATGATGTTCTTGTGTCATTTCAGAAACAGAAGTTCCAATTTAAAAACACCTAGATGGATTATGATTTATTTTGGGCTGAAACGCCTTTCCAGTAGTCTAAAATATCATGCAGGTCCTCATCCTTTGCAAACTGAACTTTCTTACGCAGTGCATGGCCAGCAGCCATGTACTCCTCATCTTTATGTCGCTTGCGGTGGAGTCTGAATCTCTCCCAGATGCTGTGTGAAGGTTTGCAGTAGTATTCAGGACTAGATGAGTAGCTTAGATTGTGATACTGAGAGGACATCTGGGAATAGGCTAAGTCTCTGGAGCGGGAGTGGGTAAGGGGTTCCAACAGCTTGTGGCTATCAGGTCCTTCTAGCTCCTCAATCTGAGCATCGGGATATGAATGCCGGTGGTCACTGTATTGGCGGATCTTATCTGCCTCAGCCCTCAAGATGGCTGCGGCAGGTGTTACTGTAATGATGCTCTCTCCTGTTGGAGAGGTTTTCTCTATGTACTTGGAGTCAGAGCGATAAGGCCTTGGGCTTCGCATGGGCCCACCTGTGGCAGTGCTGGGCCTCTTTGGCGAGACATCAGAGCTTCTATGCCTCTGAAGAGAGTGATGGTAGCTGTCCTTGTACACTGGAGAAAGAAGGCCAGATTTACTTTGGGGGTGCTCTGATATTAGCACCAGTTGAGGCTCTGCTGTCGACACTGCTCCAGATTTAACCCCTTGAAAAGAAGTTGATTCTGACTTTAGAGCATCTATACAGTTATTAATTATCTGATTGACTTTATCAACCTCTTTTGCAATTGTGGAAATCTCTGCCACTGATCCTTGACTGTTTCCAGCCATTCCCATATCACACTCCCTGCGCTCATGATGATCCATGCTCCGGACATCCATGTAGTTCCCCTTCATCATTTTGGGAGTCTCACTTATCTCCTGAAACTTGTACTGCTCCATTTCACTTGCAGATGGTAGGTACGGCATACGGGCCATACTCTCTCCGGCCAGCAGCTGCTTCTGTGACATTCGAGAAATAGTCCCACCTTCTAGTTCTTGTCCATACTTGAGTTCCATTATATTTTTCTTAAGACTGCCAGATTTCCTTTGTTTTTCATCTTGTTGACGCTTCCTTCGCAAGCAATAATAAACAATTCCCAGAAAAATCACCATGCTAAAAAGGCAGCCCAAAATAGTCATTATATAGTGAGTAGCAGTTGCATTGTTTACAACTCCGTCTTTTTCATTCCAAGGGCCAGTGGAGACTGTTAGACATGTGTGGTTGTGTCTAAGAGAATTACGTATTGAAGCAACACAGTATGTGTAGTTGGTATGGGGTTTAAGGTTTTTCAGCTCAATGTCTTCCTTTATGTCTTTCAGGTTTTGAATGTCTGTGAAAAAGCTGTTGTTGTAAAGAACCAGAATGTACATCTTCCTGTAGGGATGAGGAATCTGAACCGTAATGGTGGCACCTGTGTTTGTTACTTCCTTTACTTTCATCAGAGGGGTTCCTTGCATGTCGTTTTCAGTTGTACTGACTGTTAAGTCATCTGGTTCTGTGCCTGAGGGACAGTCTTCCAGCCCACAAAGTGTTAAGTCAGGTGGTAGCGTTGTGGACTCCATAGACACAGTAATAAATGGTGTCACGTAGTCATCGGTACACACAGTAGTTAGCATGTGAAGTGCATTTCGGTACGCAGGGTTGTTAGGATTCTGGCTCAATAAGCTGTAACCCGCGACACCACGTGGAGAGTCACAGACCATCCGCTCATTTGTCCGGTTTGGGAATGTTGAAAGCCATTTCACAAACCCCAGCAACTCACACGAGCAATTGAAAGGGTTTGTGTACAGCTCGCAGGTGGTAAGCTTAGTAAGACTGGCAAACGTGGACCCATCTAACTGCTGGATTCGGTTCATGGACAGATCAATGTTTTCTATGTTGGGGCATTCCCAAAAGGCATTAGGTGTCACAGTTTCAATCAAGTTCGCCTGGAGGTAGAGGTACTGCAGCTTTCCTAAACCCCGGAGAATCCCCTCTGTCAGGTTTCGTAACTTGTTGAAGCCCATTTGGAGAACTTGCAAGTTAAACTGAGCAGAGAAGGCTCCATCCTCTATGTATGAGATCTCATTCTTGGTTAGGTTCAGGTAGGTCAAGTTGGCAAAGCGACTGAGAGAAGAATAATGGATACTTTTGATTTTGTTTTCATTCAGACGAAGGTCAACAATGGTGTTATTGATATGCTGTGGGATGGCCTCATAAGGTGGTTGATTTTGGCTGCAAATTGCAAGCCAAACAAAGCCCTTTTCGCCTTCAATTAACCAGCAATCGCCACTTACTCTGCCAATGTGAGTCAAACTTAAAATAGTTACAGACCAACACAAGGCACTCATTACCACGCCCGATCTGCAGGCCATTTGTGCTTTTCTGAAAGTCATGTATAGGGACAAAAAAATCAAAATGGCTTAATACTACAGCTGTTTCAGTACCTTGATGTGGTCCTATTAGGGAATCAGCGGGATGCTCAACTGTTTTCAGAGTCAAAATAATTGCTATTACATGTCTTGCTTTTATTGATGGATGTGTGATGATGCATATTGTCCCCATGTACCAATCAGAAAAAAAATGTTGGCTGTCTTCTTTCAGTTTCTTCTCATTGAGATATGCTTGTGGCAAACTTGAGGCAATGTTCAAAAGGAGACTTCACCACCTCAGCTTGTCTTGAGCTTTTGTCCTCAGAGGCTACCATCATTAAACTGTTTCATCTTGGTGATTCTGACAGGTCTCTTCTTTTTCTGTCTCTCTCATGTGCACAGATGAATAACCTGCAATATAAAAACAAAAGCACAGAGTGGATAATAAGCCTTGATCATAAGATATGAACCATATTTATGTTGATAAAAAAATGTTACATAAAAAGGATATTTATGTTTATGTGTGCCCTTTGTATTTGCTCTTCACCAATTACTTTGTACACAGTTTAAGAAGTGTTTGCAGTCTCTTAAGGGAAACTGCTGGCCAATTACCACTTGACAGGTTGGGGAAAGCAGGGTCCCTGTTTTCACACCATTAACCTGAGGACTGTCAGGCGGGAGGTCCATGTTAAGAAGCCGTGTTAAATTGCATACACAGCGTCATGTGAAGTGACAGTTTGGATTAATGTATTTAGCCTTTTTCACTGAGAAACTTTTGCATAAATGAAAATCTCCTAAAGGATTGGATTATATAAAAGAGAGAAATCATGTACGAAGATAATGAATTTCATCAAAAAGATACATTTAAAAACCCATGAATTCAGCCTGTTCAAGCAGTGGTTACACAATCAAACTAAATAAAGCAAAGACAAGTATTTGTCCCCTACAGATTTATTCTTTTTTTGCCTTTTTGGTTAACCTAAATGTTTCAGATCATTAAACAAATTTTAATTTACACTGAAATAACCTGAGTAAATACAAAATGCAGTTTATAAATGGTGATGTTATTAAGAGAAAAAAGCAATCCAAACAAGCCTGGCCCTATGTGAATTTTATGTAAATTACCCTAAACCTAATGCCACCCTTGGCAGCAACAACTGCTCTAAGTGAGGCCTCCTGTGCTTTATACATTATTCTGTTTGGGTTTGTGAACTAGTAGTTGAGCTGTCAATTGGCACTTGGAGGCTGGCAACTCCTGGGAAGGTTCACTGTTCCATGTTTTCTTCATTTGTGGGTAAGGCTCAGACTGTGGCTCACTGGAGTCCAAAGCCTCAGAAATACCTTTTTATGGATTCCAGACTGATAGATGTCATGTTTTTGTTTTCAGCTCTTCTTGAGTTTCTTCAGAATATAGCATGCTGTATTATATTATTTTTTGAGATCTTTTCACCAACTTCATGTTGTCAGATAGGTTCTTTTAAGTGTGTTTTTGAGCCTACATGTCAGGCAATAATCAGGCCTGGGTGTTTTCAAATGAAAATGACCTCAGCTTTCTAAAAAATGTGGCTAACAACAGTTAATTCATGATGAAACAATGGGGGAGTTACCTTATTCACACAGGGCCAGTCTGGTTTGAATAGCTTTGTCATCATTTGAAAACTACATTTTATGTTCACTCTTGTTTTTCCTTTCTGAGATTGAAAAGTAGTTGATGTTATATATTTAAATGTCACCACAGATGGAAAAACAGCAGAAATATGAAAGGGGGCAAGTACAGTTTTCACAGCACTGTAGGCATGAAAGTATTTTTGAGTATTTCAATAAGTAAAAACATTCAAATATCAAATATTTTAAGCAAAATTATAGATTTTTAGATTTTTTGGAAGAAGGTAAAGGAGCAGAATGCTACATTTGAATAAGAGTTCACACAATCTTTGGCATAAACACACATTATTTGTTGTGGGGAAAAAAAACCTCTGGTAATGAGCTTCAATCAGTAGTATGTGGTTGTACAGTGCAACAGGCAAAACAACATATGGGCATATAAAATATTTCCTTGTCAAATTTTACCATGTGATTGCAGCTGCAGGTGACCTGGTATTATTGTTTTTTTTTCTTTTAGTGTTTAGCACTATTGCTTCACCACAAGAAGGCCGTTATAGGTTGGAATTTGTAAGCTCTTCCTGTGCATGCAGTGGTTTTTTCGAAGTACTCCAGCTTGGTCTGACTGTCCAAAAGCATGTGCATTGGTCCTTTTAGATATTTTCAATTTCATAGATAAGTGTGTAAACAGTTGTTTGTATTAGTAAGTGTTGCCCCATTGATGAACCGGTTACCCATTCTGGTTGTACCCCACCTCTCACCCATTATCATCGGTCTATTCATTGCATGCCTGAATTCATTCACCTCACCCTTTTTTCCTAGATTTATCAAATCTAGTAATGACAGCTTTAATAAGTGCGTGCTTTCTAATCATCTTGAATGTTCAATTGACATAGTTGATAACTGACTGCGTAGAGAACAACACATGCTAAAATATTGAACAGCAGTAGAAACAAATTGTCTTTGGAAGCCACAATGTCAACATATCAATTTCTGCTGTGCAGCAATATGTAGCTGTGTCAGATGCTATCAGTCATGACCATTACCATCGTTCTTTGTATAGCCAGCAGGAAAAACTCTAACTATTCTGAAAGGTGGGTTTTGTGACTAATGTTCAACTGTCAGTGCTCAAAAGTATAGTGCTGAATTCTGACAGCAACCTTGCTCTTTTACATCCCAGTGTAGTCATAATTGCAGCCTTCATAACAGCATTAAATTGTTCAAGGGTCATCACAGTGTTGTTTATTGGGAAACAACTTCTTGTAGCACAGATATTCAGCTATGGTTGAAAGACTACAATCACCAATAATAACATGTCAGTTAAGGCAATCTGCTGCATTGATTTTATCATGCAGAAGGGGATGTTTATACGTAATTGTAGACAAAATTATCTGTGTAAAAGCTGATTTATTTAATTGTTGCAGTGTCAAAGGAGTTTTCTGGATTATTTTATGACAGGAAATGAATTTCTGCTGAAGAAACCGAAGTAAATTATTAAGATAAGATAAGATAATAAGATAATCCAGATGTGTTCAAAATACAGTTTTATAATTGGAAGACTATTCGTTGTTTAAGTGGTTACAGCCTGGACAGATTATTTCCTGTCACCTTCAGTGGCATTCAAATGGCCCACATATTTTTTGAGGATTTGTAAAGAAAATTAAAGCAAGTCTTGTTTGCTTAGGTAGTTTCATTGTGAATGCTGTTAGATGTAATGGTGCCAAGGCACTTTTAGTGAGAACAGAGCTAAAAGAGCTCATGTTACAGTTCATGGCAGAGACAATATATTTCAAGTTAATGACAGAATTGCCACCGAGGATCCAAATATTCTGTCATCTGACATTTGAGAAACATTAAGCATTTTAAACTTGGAGAACTGTTTTTAGATTTGCTTGTGAAACTCTAAAAGGTGACGTTTTTCATTTCCACTATTTATTGTCATCCTTAATTGTCTAATATTTGGCTCAATTAGTATTCAGTTGTTGATGCCTTGGTTAAGGGAAATTGCAGCAATGTTTTTTCCAATCCCTGAATTTTGTATTCACTGAAAATAGCATACATACACCAATCAGGCATTATCACCATAGACAGGTTCAGCGAATAACACTGTTAATTTCATCAATGCTCCTGATAGTCGGTGGGCCATACAGGTACATATCAGAAAATTAGAATTTGTTAACAAAACAATTCTGTATTTTCAGTCACTTATTTCAGAAAGTGGAACTAATAAATGATATAGATTAATTAAATATGGAGTGAAATACTTCAAGCTTTCAGTCCTTGTAATTAGAATATTACATAACATTCAAAAATGAGACTCAGGAAACCTTTGCAGGTTTTTTCAGTTAATTAACTGATTAGGGTGTGACAGGATAAGTTTTTATTATTACTTATTGGCAATATTGTAATTTTCTGAGACAATGAATTTCAGGTGTTCATTATCTGTAAGCTATTATCATCAAAATCACAAGAAAAGACTTGAAATATTTAATTCTACATGTAATTAATCTACTTAATATATTTTTTTTACTTTCTGAAGTGAGTGACAAAAAATATTAAACTTTTTACCGTATGAAATGTTTTGAGATGTACATATATAAGCAGACAGACAGACTGAGTAAATGTGTCAGTTTGCCCATATTGAGCCCTGTCCTCTACAGAAAGAACCAACACTGGGCCTGTGAGCATCAGAACAGGACCATGGAAAGCAATGCTATGTGTTGCTTTGGGGCAATGTTCTCTTTGGAACCCCTGTTACTTTAACACATACCACCCACCTAACCATTTTTGCAGAATATGTAGATCATTTAATGGAAACTACATTCCCTAATGGCTATTATCTTAGCCACAAAGCAAAAAACCCTAACCTCAATTCACACCTTAATCCTTAACCTTACCCCTAACCCCAAAACAGCTCTGCTTCTTATGGGGCCCAAGCTTTGGGCCCCATGAGGAGCTGTGGGTCTTCACAATGTAGTATGTGTTGGCAAAATGGGCACACCTGCTTGTTTACTGCATTATACAAAGTGAAACATGCGTCCTCTGTGATATTAACTTTGTGCACTAATAAAGCAAACACACCCTCCATTTCTGCATCCTGCATGACACCTTTTCCAATAATCAGTCTGACAGAGAGAGGGGTTTTCCCCCTCCTTTTTGGGTTTTTTGGGATAACAGTGACCATCGGGGGGGACCCCTTTTGGGTTGGCCCTTTAAAAGACATTTTTTGAAAATAAGTGCTGTTTAAAATAAAAAATCCCCAACTGAAACTTTGTGTAGGGTTTTTCTGTATAGGCTTTTGCTGCTGGAGGAAAATAATGACCAAATTTTTCCCCCCTTCGTACATTCTCACACTCTCTCCTTTTTAAAATTTTTTTGCTGTTTTTTCCGCTTTTTAAATTTTTTCTCTCTCTTTTCTCTTCCTAAACTACACCCGGCCTGGGCTCTGTATCTAACCCTTTACCCTTTTTGGAGAGGGGAATCGTTTTTTTGGCTTTTGGGTTGGGAACAACTTAAGTCACCCCCTAAAGATGATCCACATGGGCCCTTTTCCCTTTTTAGTGTTTTTAAATGTTTTTTCTCCTAACATGGCGATTGACTGGGGCCTTTTTCTGTTTAAAAAAAATTTTATGTGCCCCTCTTTTTAGACTCATACTTTTAAAAAAGGGTCAGGTTTATATGTTTTTTTTTTCTTAAAGGGTTTTTGGAAAAAAAAAAAAAAAAAAACGGAGCACATCCATTAAAATTTTCCTTTTCTTTCCCATAGAAAAAAATCCTGGATCATGCTTCTTTGTTCTCTTTGTGTCTCTGCTCTTTCTCTCAAACCCCCAAATTTCGGTCCGTGCAGATGGGCCGCTCACACGGGAAGCCTGGTTTTCTGCTGGAGTTTCTTCCCTTTTTAAAAGGGGTTTTTCCCCCCACTGCCCGCTCATGGATGCTCGTATGAGGGATTGCTGAAAAATCAACGCTATGATGTCCCCTGTCTCTACATCTCATCCGGGGGGGGAATGCTGCAAGTCACTGACTGGATGCAATCTGCTGGGTTTCCTTAGACAGAAAAACTATTTATCCACTTTGAATAAATAACTGAATCTGACTGCAATGTTCGATGATTAGGATTAATTGGCATGTATGTACCTGACTTTTGTGAAGTGCCTTGAGACAACATGTGTTGTGAATTGGCGCTATATTAATAAAACTGAATTGAATTGAATTTAATTGAATAGCACTGAACTTTATCCTTTAATTACATCTATATGAGTCCTGATCAGAGTCGTCTCATCGTTCATGTTCTTATTATGGCTTCTGTAGTGCAAATATGAGCTAAAGATGTAAGAAAATTGTTACAGCAAGAATACAAGGACATGAATGGGCTTCATTTTTAAATAAACTGACTGAAAACAAGCAAATCTCATCTAAATGCCACACGTTTTTGATTGTAACATTTTAGAATGGGAGCAGCAAAAACCAACAAGCCAAATGTCTCCACCGACAGATTGGAATTACTGAGGAAAAAGAAGTTCCTGCTAAATTCAGCTCACTTCAGCCTCACTTTCACATGTGTAATTTGATAGAGAACCAAGAAATTCTGACCACATGTCAAAAGAAAAATAAAAAACTACAAAAATACATTGTCTCAATAAAATAAACACTATCGGCCTAAATTATCAGCAATCAGTTGCCCTGAATTTTTAATATTGATATTGGTGACAGAACAGAAAAATCTGTATCAGTCAGCCTCTAGTCTAATGTAGACCATGCCTTGATTGGTCAGGCCTGATTGGGCAGCAAAAGGGGAAACAAACTAATATTTAGCAGGTGGTCTTGATGTCACATCAGACTTAGTTACACACAATTATGTTCTGCTAATTTGAATTGCAAACACCTTGAAAGCATATAATTGATGGTCACATGATAAGTAGAGGTTATTTTCTTGCAAGGTTTAAGGGTTGCAGACATTTGCAAATCTTGCAAATAACCATTAGCCATTTCAATGTTTTACTTAGATATTTTCTTTAGGGTCACCATTCCCTTGTACTTCATCTGTTTCAGATGTACATTCTTGGTTCCCACCTAGTAATGTTGTAATGTTGTATACAAGGTTTCCTCTAACTGTTGATAAGTGTGTGTCCCAATTAATATTCAAAATGCCAAAAAGACAAGTCATGCTTACAAACAATTTTAACGTCCAGTTCTCCTCAGTTCACATAGCGCTACCAAATTATCAGCAATGATGGTTAGGTAATCAAGTAAAAAGCACTGGTCAGCTTTTCGAGTACAGTTACAGTGCAGGAATAAATGGTGTCGTGAATACTGCAACAGACTGCCAAAGGCTGCCATTATAAAACCCCTTCATGATGACAAAAGAGCAGTGGCACAGGGGCACTGAAGAAAAAAACACTCTGAAAACCCCTGAGAGAAAAGAGGTTCCAAATCAAATGTTCCATGAAATGAATATGAAAAATACAGCTCTGCAGAATACCTAGCCAAGCAAAAGATATTTTAAAGAAAAAAGGGGCCTTGTTACTGTTCCCCAGTCTATGACCTTTATTGCAAATACCGCATGGCAGAGATTGAGCTCATTTGACCTGGCCTCCGCTTGCTCACAGCGTGACAACATGCTTTTAGCCATTAAATGGAAGTTTAAGTTAAACCTGAGAAGTTTCCCACCTCCCCCTCATTTAGAATGCATTGGCTATGTTTTGTTTGTCCACAGTGACTCACTATTAAGTGACTCACTGTATTACCGCTGAAACTGTTGCACAAATTAGGCAGAGAATATTTCCCCCTATGTAAGGTTAGACTAAAACACACCACCATGCCACCACTGATTGCTAAAACTATAACTTTTGGGTGGCAAAACATGGAATTTGCTGTTAGATATGATAAAATATGTAACTCCTCCAACTTGAGACCTAATGAATACACAGCAAATAGCAACAAAAACCCTGCCTGCAGTCCTAAGTTGTTAAGGGAGAAACAAAACAACTAGCTACATAAAATACATTTTCAGAGCGTCAGTTTCATGCAAATTACACCAAAGTCTGTAGTCAGATCACAAAATGAGCCAGAGGCACCTAGTGTGCATGTTGCTTTGTGAAAGCTTGGGTCTATTTGCCACCACAGACCCACTTTCCATAATAGCAGCAATCTGTATGGTCCAGTGTGAGGCCTCAGTGCAGCAGGCCAGAACACCCAAGGCATCAGAGCTGAGTGTATGCCCCTATCACACACAGGCAGCCATTCCAGACCCGTTTCCATTTAGGTTTTATGTGCTCAGTAATGAAGCCTTTTCTTTTCCTTCCCCCTTCTGTAGATAACCTATTGAAACCTTGCTCTTGAAAAAAAGAGATTCTAACACAGCTTTGTAGATTTCTGTTTTAGGCGTCCATGGGCTCTTCATATTGAGTTGTAAATCAATGACAAAATTTTAAGTGTTAAAATTATCACAACCCTACTTGTACTGCTGATTAAAGGATTAAAATGTAAGGATGCAACATGAGTTATATTGGTTGCACGGTGGCACAGCTGATTTTAGGAGTAAGTGTGAGCGCATGGTTGTTAATCGTGTGTATGTCTGTGTTGCCCTGTCATCTGGCAACCTGTCCAACATCTGGAACATAATGTGTGTCCTCTCTTCCTCAGAACCTCTGCATTGCTGATCTAGTCATGTCTTCAAGGCAACTTTGACAGATGCCCAAGAACACCACCTGTGGAAACAGATCGAAAACTCTGCCCCTTCTCCCACCAAAGTTTTGTATATAAATATAAAGCACCGCACTCTCTAGCTATCTCTGCCTGTCAGTCTCCTTCTATTTTTTGTCAATTGGCCTGTCCAGAAATCCTTCACTCTGCGTCCCAACCACCACTCTTCTTTTCAGTCTCCAAGTGTCTACAAAAGTATTATAATAAAGAATCTGTTTTCACTGTTAAAGGGTCTGCTTTTTCTTGTTTCTCCCTTCGCTTCCTATCTTGCGCTTTTGTGACAGTGAAGGTGCCTCAATCTCCGAGGATCCTCCTCATCCATACCAATGACTGCCCTTTATTTGATGTCATTGACAATGCATGCACTTCTTGCTTGGAATGAAAAAAGTTAGAGATGGGAAACTGGAATAGAGGAATCAATTGAGTTGAAATGGAAGGATTTCTCATGGGGCAGGAAATCATTGTGCTCATAGAGGTGTTGAATTGCTTTGAGGAGTGGAGGAACAGGGTCAAATATGTGTGAGGGGATACTGGATGATATAAAACGTATGCTTTAATTACCCTGGAAATATATATTTAAAGAATAAATTAATAGTTATTTCTTCTCTGAATAATATTTAATGAAGATGAAGCACTTCATATAGCTTTGACGGTATATCTTGTCTATGCATTTCATGCATTTTTTGTACTTTTACTTTGTAATTTCTTATCTTATTTTAAAATTAAAATTTATGCCATATTAAGACAGAAGTTTTGTGCTTTTCTATTGGAATCCTTCATTTTTATACATAAAAAACTGATGTAAACTTGTGTAAAACAAGATTTAAGAGCAAGACACCCCAACAAGGAGGGCAGCGTGCGGCTGCTGGGTCCTTTTTGTAGAGCAAATCTGTGTTGAAGGTAAATGGTATACCTGAAATGCCGCAACAGGACCCGTGAAAAAATAGTTTGAATCAGAGTTTCTTTGTTGTATTAATTTTGCTATCCCTAGTCAGTTTTTGTGATGGAGATTTCCTGCTTCCGAGTCCTGCATACTCAATGAGTTGACCTTTCTGTTACATTTTGATAGATGGGGTACAGGATTACGATGTATTTCTGGATCACATTGGGTGAGGATTTTAAACCAAACAGCAAATAACTTTCTTTTAAGTTGGGAATGTTATTTAGAAATAGAGCTCTGCTAGTTATAGAGAAGACTATGGTCTTGCCTCGCTACCACCTACAGTAAGTGTTACATATGGTTTGCTTTAAAACAGTGTGATCTTAGAGGTTACTATTTGTATGTTACAGATCTTACCTTCGATGCAAATTTCTTTTCTATTTTGATGGTTTTAAAGGAGATGCATCTTAAGCAAAGTTACAGAACAGCCAATCCGTATTAACATGAATATTTCTCTCATCAAAGGTCTACGGATTTGCTCAGTAGATTCAATTCGTGACCAAAATCCTTACTGCAATTATGTATCCTTTCTTCTCAACCCAAAGTATAGGGTATTGATTTTAATGTTTAAAATACGTATCCCAGTGTTTTAGGACTTTAGAATAGTGCTGGTTTAGCAATGTTCTGCAAACAGGTAGAATAAGGTGCTTTGGCTAGATGAGATCAAAATGTGACTTTTTGGCTAAGGTTAAGAGAACAACTAACACTGCACATCGTCATGAGGACCCATTGGTGGTTGCAGCATTGTGCTGTAGTGGTGCTCTTCTTTAATAGGGACAGGGAAGCTGGTCAAAGTTGATGGGAGAATGGAAAAGTTAGGTGCTTGAAAACACTGGAAACTGAAAAGACTTAAAACATAAGGCCAGAACTCCAATTCAATGGTTTAGATCTAAGTAAATTCATGCGTTAGAATGGCCTAGTCAAAGTTCAGACTTGAAAATAAAAAGCCCTCCATCCAATATGAAAGTGCTTTAGTGATTTTGCTAAAGACGTAATCATTTAGATGTGCAAAGGCTGGTAAAGATATACTCCAAAAGACTTGTAGCTGTAATTGAACTGAGAGTGTGAACTCAGGGAAGGTGAATACAAATAAATGCCACATTTGTCAGATTTTTATTTATGTTATAAAAAATTTCCTTTCACTTCACAATGATGCTAATGTATGTCGTTCTATCAAATAAAATAATAAAGTCAAAACTAAGAAAAGCATCTGTCACATTGCATTTAGTTTAGGCAGTCAGAATGTGAAACTTCATTATGTGCTGGAGGAGAAACCAGGAATTAAACAGTTGTACAGTTCCACACATAAAGTGACACTGGGTCCCTGAATAGCATTTCTTGACTGATGATCAGTTTACAACTCTGATCTTTATATATCTGTCCCTCAGTCATGCACTCTAGAAACTAGGAAAAATCAACTCATCACAGACTCGACACACCACCAAACTTCTGTTCCAAGGCATTGTATTTTCTCTTTATAACTATTGCAATGTTCCTTCTGTGTGTCTGCTAGCATGAAGTTACACCTACAGGTGGTACAGGGTATTTCACTCCACTGCTCATCAACCTTTGTTTGACCCCTTTTTCAAATTCAAGTCACTATTGCTTGTCATGAGAGTGACATCTGGTCTTGTACCTTGCAATCTAAACTCAATCACACAGGGCTATGCCTCTTTTCAACTACTCAGTTTTTTGACGTATTGTCTGGCATTGCCACCTCAGTTAGCAACTTAGTTTCAGTTTGGCTTCCTTCTGGGTTCCTGCAGCGGTGATGAACCATCAAATATTGTTAGAAAAGAGTTTTACCTCTGTCAAGCCAAGTCAAGTCAATTTTATTTATATAGCGCTTTTCAGCAACAAGGCACTCAAGACGCTGTGCATATGGAAAAACATTACAATGATACAGAAAATCAAACAACAGAGGTAATTAAAAAAATAAATAAATAAAATAAAGAGAATAGAATAGAATGATGGATAAGAAAATGAAAGTAAAACTGGACTGAAAACTTAACAAATAATGTTTAGATAACACATTCAAAGGCCACTCTAAACAAATACGTTTTTAATCTTGAGTTAAAGCAACTTAGGGTTTCGGCGCTTTTATAATTTTCTTGGAGTTTATTCCAGATTAGTGGAGCATAAGAACTAAAAGCTGCTTCTCCATGTTTGTGTGCTCTCAGCTTTTAAGTTACTTTTTTTCTCCACCACCTCTGACATCATATTTAACCTCTACTTGGTGATTCTTTACATGTTTCTCTAAAACTTGAACTCTATTCCTTACTTTTTAGCCAGTTTAGATAAAATTTCTTTTCCAAATGTAGGACTGTAAAATTTGATTGAAAAAAGACCTGTGCTTGTTTTTCTGAGTTGCAAAATTGTGTATTTGGATTCAGATTTATTTTATTATATCATGTAATGTTTATGTAATTTATGAAACTTTAATAGAGCACAATCTGCTCAAAATGAAAATACAATTTCTTTTATTTTTAAATAATAAATTATGCTGCCAATTAGTGTCATGTCCATGGCAATCAACATCACATTAGCATCAGGATAATAAGTATTGCTGAAGAGTTGGCCAATCTTAATTAATGCTGATGATACATTAGTGTTAAATGTCAGATAACAGACCTTTTTGGATAATTGAGACCATGTGAGGCTTTGGGTGATACAAATATATCCTTAGGCAGTCTAAAATTGAAATTGTTTCTTGGTCTGTTTTAGCTTAGTTGGTATTCCATGCAGGTGTCATACTTTGTAAAACTTTAAATGACTTACTGCCCTGCCATCTCTTGTAAATTCGCTTTAACTGCCTTTATTGTTCTTCATTGTATCAAGAGTCCTTCAGCAGGCTCACAACCTAGTATGATTTAAGCTTAGACGAGAGCTAGAAAATCTCATTACAAACTAAAGGCTCGACTTTAGGTGGCACCTCTTATGAAGATGATAAGCCATGGAGAATGACACTGAATCATGGTGCAGTGATTGAAAAAGATGCATCAGTGCAACCCTGAAGGAGAATTAAAGGAGCTTATTGCAGTCGTTAGCAAAAACCAGAAAGAGCATAAGTATATCCTGCACGGCCTTCTGCAGCACCTTATTAGCATTTCAGTGGCAATCTCTGTGCTGTTGACTTAAAGAATGACATTCTATAATAAAAGCATAGCAGTTCAGATTTGCAGGATGCATACTGAACAGGTGTTGGGGTGGGGTGGCAGCTGGAATATGGAGAGCATTTATCAAAGGGACAGGAGCAAAGTGGAGTTTAATTTAATTTGGGATATTTGAGAGTAAGCTACAACTTAGAATAACACCTAAAGGTTTAAATGCAATTTTCCAGGCCATCAACTGAAAATGAACGGGCCACGTTACATCGGCCTCCGAGCCAAAGCGTCTTCTAGCCATGGCAGCTGCTGACTCATGACATATTGAAGAAAAGTGGGATCTCCTGCATAGGCCTGACCATGCTGGAAAGTTGTAGAAACCTCAGTCTGGGAGGATTTAAACTGAACTGCGAACAATGTGAAGGCAGTACTTCCTCTATCGTTTCAGTGTCTAATTGTTAGCGAAGTGATAAAGTTCATGCATGCTGACAAAAATTTGCGATAAGACAGCCGTCCTTATCTTTGTCAATTACCTTGCCACGTTTAGGCAAGGTTTCACCACCAATTAACCTTCAGGGAGAGACAGGCGCTAATTCAATTATACAGGACACCAGGGCCATGCTTCTGACTGACAGCTCAGCAGCCCTGCAAGTTTTGACTGAAAGGCTGTGAATAGAAGCATTTATGTGTAGATCTGTCTGACCCAGCAGGGCTACCTGACACATTTAGGAAGAGAACATTATCACTTTCAGATTAGCGGCCCCGAAGAAAATGTGAGGCAAGTTTTTGTTGAATAAATGAGATTTGAAAGAGCAAGTTTGGTTTACTATTTAGCAGTTTTAACTTTACTCAGACAATACAAACAGATATGTTGTGTTGTATTGGACTGTATTGTATTTCAGCAGATGGTAGTTCCTAAAGACAAAAAGCTACTTCAGTGACATTAATTAGACAGATGCATCATTTATACGCAGGTGTAGAATTCCTGGAAAATCAAGTGCAGATTAGTTTTTTCAGGGGTGATAACATCATCATATTCCAACCTGAACCTACTCTTGCTTTAAAGAAAAGGCTATTACAGCTGAGCAAGGTGACCAGATGAAAAATCAATTGGTTCTAGCAAGGATATTAGGAAAGCCTGGCTTGTATAGCAGTTTGATCCATCTACAGTAAGCTTAGAAGTGATGGGGAACTCTATGGTGGAAAATGGAAACAATCGCCCTATGTGATAGCTTCAACTCTGAAATAAAACAGTGTCTTGAAAAAAAGAGGCATTTTTTTTCTGACAGGACAACTTTGTCAGAGCCTAATATGGACCTGGGGTTGCAACTGGGACTTAAGGTAGAAGATAAGAAGGAGAGAAGGTTTAACTGGTCCACTGTTAAAAACCAAAGTAAAAAAAAAAGACCTCAGCAGAAGATTGAAGTGTCATGATCCTGAGATGTTAGGTTTTGAATTTCTTCAGTTCTTGAACATCACACTAGGTGAATGAGTTACAAATATGACAAACTATTACAGACCATGTATTGATGAAAAGTAGTGTGACTTTTAAGTGGAGTTTTCATTAAAAAAAAAAATTTTATTTCACTTCAATTACGCAATGTTTAGATTTTTAAGGACTGTTCAAAGAACTCCTCAAAGAAGAACATTTTACCCATTAACACATAGTTTGATAAATTTTTAGGTAAAACAAACATTGTATTTGGAAAAAATAAACAGAAAAAAATTTACTGAAAATACAAAATGGAATTTAATTAGGACCACAGGTCTAGGCAGCTCACTAAAGACAACAACTGCCAGTTATTACAGTACGTTGCAAAGTAATATACCTGCCTATGGGCATCTGCAAGTTTACCATAGCCATCATGACCTTACAGTGTCTTCTTGCACTTTAGGGTTAGTTTATTTATTTATTGTGTGTAAAGAAATGAAGATGTAATTAAGGCCTACAATAAATTAATTTATTCAAGTTAAGGTTAAAATTTTTTATCATTTTTTTAATAAAATTAGAGTGCTCATTACACTTTACTGTCAACAATTAAGAGTGGTGTGAGCTGCTGTCAGACTGTTTCCCTTCTAGCCATGTTTGCTGGTGCATTAAAAAAGCAGTTGTAATACAGGCCTAAATTTAAGGACATGAGGGAGATTTTGTGAAAAATCAAGTCATGTTTTTGGACTATGTGTGTTGCTTTTGATATGTTCCTGTCATGAACAGTGCATCTGTATTTGGATGAAGAGTGTGTAATTCACAGTGCTCTACTATGTCAGGAAGCGGAATAATTCCTCTCTTGTGTCAACATGGTCTAGTTTTACTTTTTTATATTTAAGGAACAACTGATTATCTGAAATTACATTTTATTGCTATATCAGCGCCCCAAAGTAGTCTGGCTGAATAAATCGGAAAGTCAGTGAAGATACATGTCCAAAAAAATCGGTTGCAGCCTGGTTAATCTGGCTCAAATTGGTTATGTTACAATGTTATTTTTCCTTTAAACACTAGGCATATTTTCAAAATATTTTACTTATTGCAGTCCCTGATTTAATACCTGTCTTTGGTGCTGTCCAAGGTGAATGGTTTGTATTTATAGAACGCTTTTCTAGTCATACCGACTACTCAAAGCTCTGTACACTAGAGCCAAATTCACCCAATCTGACTCACTAACACGCACACATTCATACACCAATCAGTAGGCTACTTGAAATTAAGTGCCTTCCCCAGGGGAACATCGGCATGTGGCAGGAGGAAGCTGGAAGCAATCCTCAACTTTCAGATTGCAAGACAACTACTCTACCTGCTGAGCCACAGACACCTCAAAGGTCAGTTAAAAAAATTAAATATAACTACTTTACAGTAAAGCTGGATATATGTCAAACTAGACCTTTTCTAATCAATGACAGCTGACATCACCAGCACATTTTTTTCACATAATAGACTAACAATGCCATCAACCAGCATAGTTTTTCATAGCACTCTTCCTGTATGATTTGTTGAGGAGCTAACACCACAACCCTGACAAATAACCAAACAGTTCAAGACCCAGACATTGATACAGATTTCCATTCCCTCTAAGGTACAATTATACGCTTCAGTATTATTCTCCAAAGGAAGCAGAGACAATAAGGCTAAAAAATAAATTTGAAAATACTAAGGCCACTCCTTAAATAGAAACAAACCCAGCTATCTATGATAGAAACAACAATTAATGTCCATTTTTTCCCAGTATTTGGAGAATTTTGACAAAAAGGGGAATAGAATAACAAACTATGAGATCTAATAACATGGGCGCTTAGCAAATGGTTTATCTAATGATGCTGTGACAGTTTTCTCATTTCAGCGGCCTGCTGTCTCATATTCTGCAGTCTTGTCATCTTTCACACCACAAAAAGACTTATGAAAGACACTACACAATAGTGAGGATGCCAAGGGAGGCTTATACACCTGACAGTTTTCATTACAATTTATTATAAACAGTGAGTCATTTAGCATTGATTTGCAAAAGTATCATAGTTTCAGAAACAAAAACACATGAATGGTTCTAAAGACTGATTTATCAGCATATTTTTGCTTGTTGTAATAAGAATTTTGGTGAAATGCATTATTGGATGTCAAAATGAGCCTTACAAATGCCTTACAAAAATAAATCAAAATGAAACAAAAAAAAAAACAATCAGCATGAACATGAGGGGCAGCTTTTAACAGGAAGTAATAAATGCAGATGGCCAAAGAATCTACTTTAAAGATGCATGTCCTCTGGTTTTTAATCCTACTTTGTAGGCGATAAACCAAAGCCTCAGGGATCTCTGTTATTCTATGTCCGTAACTATGCCATCTGTGGATGTAGGCTTTAATGTTTTCAGGTGGTCCATATATAAGTCACTATCATATGGACATGACACCGCGGGGTCTATTCGGCAAATATTTCCAACCTCTTCCACAATTTTATTCTTTCACCAAATTGTTATTCTTTAATTATAGATAATTTTGAAACAGGTATTCCTTTCTTGGTTGTTTAATCAATTTCCATATGGTTGCCCACATTTACTTAACAAATTATTATGTCTGAGTAGCCATAGATAAAAAATATAACTTGCATTGTAAGCCAAGATATAAATTCTAAATCTGTTTCAAATAGGTATGTTAAATATTATGTTGCTTATAGTGGATAAGATCCAACTAAGACTAGAGACTTTGTCCTGTGATGCCTCACCAAATAAATGACATGTAATAAGAGAGGAGAAGTGAGGTGTCATGATATGAGAGAAGTATCCTGTCATAAAGAAAAAAAGGTGCCACAGCGTTTTATCAGCTGTGTGGAGAAAAAGTCATTAGGGAGTCTGTAATAAAAGGCTGACAGCTGTCTGTCAAAAGTGTTGGACCATTTTTTGTAACATCTTTTATTTTTTTAACATGAATGGCTTTCTCATTGCAATATTAAATAATTGTGGACATAATTTAAACAAATGAGTTTAAGAAGCAATCCTCATTTGATATATTTGTATAAGCAGTCAAGACTTATTGTTTTACTGAACAATTGGATATTAAAACATTGGTGCAGTTATTTTCAAAAACACACGTAATGGGTTTTCTTTCTCAGGAATCAAGCAAAACCACAGCTGTAGCAAGTCTGTAAAGACTTTAGCTCTAAAATAACGATGCTTGGTTGTGGTAGCAGCATTGGCACAGATGTCTAATTACAGACTAGCAAAACACCCTCAGAGCTACATCATCAAATTTCAGTCTGCACAAATTCAAGCGTGATTCAAATTTCTGCCACTTTTCTGTTATGTTAATAAAAAGGGGCTTTGTTTAATGAAACCAAATACTAATGTGTGTTAGCCAATAAAAAGTGAATGGTTTGAAGCCGTCCTTTTAAAAGCACCATTGGTGAATGAGTCTTTTGTTCCTTTCCTAACATTGGCTTTTTTTTGTGTGATGAAGTTACTTTTCTAACATTATCAAAATCCCCAGTGACACACCTATTGATACTCCAATCAATCTCTTAAAATAAAGTAGCCAAAGAATTTTGTTTATTTAAAATTTCCTTTTTCGAGCTTCAAAATGTTTCAAGAGACTTCCTATTAGTGGTAAATGACTCTATCTTTACCCATATTTATCTTGCCATCATACAACGAGGGGTAGGAGAAATACCAGGAAGAAGCCTTTTCTGTCCTACCAGAAAGTGTAAAGCTGTGAAAATTGCTCAACTCTACTCAGACTTTACCTGAACAATGTCCTTGGGTCAGAGCACATAAAATGATAAGCATGTGGAAAGGCTGCTTATGCCTACTATTAATCAATTATTACATATTCCAGGCAGTTTTTACTTTTTTAGACCTGAAATAGTTGGCAGTTTTTCATAGCATATATCATTATTTCTGAAGCGCAAATATCCCCTGCAATATTAAATACGAGTGAACCAATCATGGAAAATAAGGTGTGCTGCATCAGTTTTGAGTAAAAATGTAGCTAATTTGGTTTGACATGCTTTCACTCTGTGTAATATTATCCACATAACCAATCTGTCAGTGATGCCTAAATAAACCAAAGCTGTTGTGTTTCCATCCTTCGGGTACCAACATGCCCAGCCAAGAAGAGGTTTGACAAGCTTTTGTAATACAAGAGTATTATAAACGCACCGAGAAAATCATGATGAAGGCCGGTATTGCTTTGATGAAAACGGAGCACCATAATTGCCAACCATACAGATGTTTTATAATCACTTTATGTGAGCAATTTAAAACTCCCTCAGGATCTATGTCTCTCTGAGGCTAATCCATGGTGCTCTTTACGGTAATCCATTCAAATAACTCTTCTCTAGTGTCATCGATTAGAAATCCAGGTTGATGGAGGAGCTGGGGCTATACAGCATGATGGGGCTAAAATGGTTGTAACTCAAATCGAAGAACGTCCATTCTAATGACTGATGACCTGATAATATTCTGAAATCAGTTTTAAGTTTAACTCTGATTGTATAATTAAAATACAAAAGTAAAACTACTCGTAATAATGGACAGCAAGTTAAGCAGTATAAATGCACACAATTTGTCCAAGGTCTTGAGTTGCTGGTTGTGATTGGTTATTAATTATTGTATCTTATTATTATATATTATTATTAATATTTCACCTCTAAATCTGAGGAAAAATAAAATTTACTCAATATAGTTAAGATAAATTAATGTAACCCAACTGGGATCTGACTTCTGGTTGTGACTCAAATTATACTATTGTGTAGTTAGTTAAAAAAGAAAACAACCTTTATATAAAATTTAGCAGGTAAGGCATATGTGAATGTTATTCCCTTAGTTTATTATAAAATTACCCAAAACATATTTTTCTTCTTAAGCTGAATCAGTTTATCTGTCCATCACAGTGGAAAGTGTTTGGTAAGAACTGAAGCGGACAACGGTGTCTTAGGTACAAGTCTTGGTGGATACATATTGTCCCTGACAGACAACAACTTGGGATCTCCAAAAAATTTACTTTTCAGGATATTAAAAATAAAAAACCTCTTTCTTCTAAATGAAAATTGCTATTGCATGTTCCAATTCACATCCTGTCTTTGATACTTTTTAATGCATATTTACTATTAAAACCATAGACAGATGTTAAGGGTGATCAATAGAGTTGATTTTTATGAGAAAACAAGAATCAACAAAAATGGAGATTCAAGGATTTTGCCCTGAAATCAACAACTGAATCTGGGAATTAACTCAAACTCAACTTAACTAAACCCTATTTACATATCAGCGTGAGATAGCCAACTGATTTGATTAATAAAAAGGGAAACTTGACTTGCGTTCATACACTTGAGAACATGTTTACGTACATATGTTAAATACTATATCTGAAGAGCATTTATTTAAATAGAAAACCATCAGAACTGCAAATAAGCTGAGTCCTGCGTTGGTTAAAAATATTTGAATGTCACATTTAATTTTGTTTTTCATCTTGGATCTTGGAAACTTTGACTTCTTAAGAAAAATGAAACAATGTACCGAAACTGCTACCTTCAATTAAAAATGCATTTCTAATTAATAGGAATTATTATTTTTGTTTTGTCTATTTTTGTGCCTAAAGAACACATTAATCATGTTGTACCACCAAAACATTTTTTCTTTTTGTAATTTTCTTGCACTTTAGAGTCATTGGAAAAGTTAAATGCACAAGGAAATCATTGGTTGGAGGAAAAAAATCCCTCTGATTTCTGTGGAACCAAATGACAAATGCTCTAATGAAGCCAAAGGGCACCTCCCTTTGCTTTTTGTTACACGACACCTGAGTAACATGTGAGTCAGCTGAGCTGAAAGGTTGTATCAGTTAGGAAAATGTATTGCAAGAAAATGAATCTGTGGTGATTCACAGGGTCAAATCCCTTCCGTAAGGCCCACTTAATTAGCGCTAACTGTTAAGTGTGCAGAGGCTCCTGTCACTGCTGCCACAAGTATTCATTTATTGCCCAAAATCTTTTTAAATAATCAGTATTTAGTTGAGTATTGTGCACAAGTTAAATGCAAAATCTTTTTGGTAATGAAAAAACACAAGGTACATTAGAAAGTCCCACTCGATATAACAGAAATTACTAACTAAAGTTTTCGGAAGGAATCTTCATCAATAGGCTAAAAAGGCAACACTGGTGGTGTAGATATACATGACTCATATTTCTGTGACTCAAAAATCATCATCATAAAACTTATTTTATTGAATTAAAACTTAATTATAGACTACTTAGTTCCAAATTAATAAAAGTAATTAACATAGTCCAGAGTGTTTTATTCGTTCATTTACTTACTCTTCACTTTTATAGGCAGAACAACACTGAGATAGAGTTTTAAATTAAGTTAAAGTGTGAAATTTATAACAAATGCACTATTCAGAAAGGCAAAGTGTATTTTAAGTTCACTTTAAAACTTTTTAATTAGAGAAAGTAAATTAGGTAAAATAGTTAATTTGGCCAACTTTATATTAAAGCAGTATCTGAAAAACACAAAACTTTGAACTTGAACACAGCTTAACTCCCACAGAGGGATAGTCATGCTGTCCACACACAGGATGACACGTCCTTTGAGTGACTTGGCTTTGGCGCTGTACTGTTCTCGTCGTATGTATTGACCAGCAGATTAGCGATGTGATCCTCTTAGAGGTGCGTTTACTCATGCAGAACCTCGGCTGAGTCAAGTTACATGCACAGCTGTGCTAAACACCTGTACTGTACTTACTGCTGGAATCTGGGCTGGACTCTTTAGTTAGAGAACACATGAAAGCCTGCAGGACGGAATATCTTTCCCGATTCCTCTCATTGAGTTTTGTGAACAAAGATTGATAAAGACAGGTAAATGTTCCTTTTCCTAAAAGAAATCATCATTGAAAGGTTTGCGATTTAACTCCACAGAAACATAGCTGAATGATTTTCACAAAAAAGCGCTTTGTACAGAGGATAACCTTTCTCTCTCTGCAGTGTCAAAAATGGATTTAGTACTGTGTTTTTTCAGCAATGGGAGCCACCTCATTAATCTTATCTAACAAACGTTAGCTAATGAAATCCTCTGTTTCAGTTCCTGGTCTTGCCATAGTTAGTTTTACTAATTAATCAAACATGGTCCCTCCCCCTTATCTCTCCATCATCTTAATGACATCCCTACAAAGCAGGTAAGAATGCATACACTGCCCAGGGGAAAGCTAGGGAACATCTTTCATACATTTGTATTAGAAGCTGAAGTAACAGCAACGAAAAAGCTTTGTACAAAGAAATACGGAGGCTTTGCATCCCCAAGATAAGCTAAATGGATATACAAGATAATTTCTTTATTGCTTGACCATCTTTTATCCCCTTGTTATGTATCTGTTTACATACTCTTTGCAGAATACTGCAATTTTCCAACCTACATACATATTTATGTCTTGAAAACACTGTCTAGCACACAAAGTATTTACAATGTGCCTCTTTCAAACAGTTTGGCGCTCTCATCCCTTGTGAGTCTGTGAAACTTTGTACCAGATGAAAGCATGGGTAAATTCCAATCTTCAACAATCAGTAATGGGAATCTGCTGATTTTCACTAAATTAGAGGACAATAGATAATGCGATTCAATTAGCTACCACGACTGCTATCTGCATTTTAGTGAAAGGGGTGATAGTTAAAGTGGCCTATGGCAGCTGCCTTTCTGCAAAGACCCATCACAACACAACACAGCTGAACCAAGAGAAAAGGGTAGTCTGGGAGTCTTCAGCTGTATTCTTTTAATTACTCATCATAATGACACCATTTAGCTGTTCAATGACCCATTTCACAGCATTGAAGAGACATGGGAAGCTCTCCGTCCTTGGCAGGGTCAGTTCTGCAGCTGCCCCCGCTGCCATGTTTTTTTTTTTTTCCTACTGGGCTTTGGGAGGCAGGTTCCTGGTTCCTCTGTTATATTCTTAAACGCATTCACACTTGCACACCAAAATCTTCACCACAAATTAGGTATGATATAATTGTCTCTCTACGAGGAACTTCAGTCCAGAAAGGTGCTCATTATATGGAGAAAATGTAATTATTCTTCCTGAATTTTGCAGGGCTTCAGTTAAGGAAACCTCTGTCATGTAACCATCTTAGTATGCAAATAATCACTAGGGACAGTTAAGATATAAGCATATAAGTAGATACTGGTAGATACTGGAATATTTTTCCTAAACATTTTGTTAACAGTATGACACAAATTTGACTTTCCTTGTAAACATTAGCATAGCAATCCCAAACATTTTTAAAAGAAACACTCTAAAAACGTACATGATGGAATGTTAGCATGTTTCTCTTCATTGTATGTTCTGTCCAGTTATACTGAGACAGAGGAATATGACCCCAAAACACATTTAGAAAATCACACTAAAATTGAGCATAGTCTAGAATAACCTTTTAGTTTGTGATAAGTTAAAAATACAAACAACAATTTAGTTGTCCTGCAGGTGAAGAGAAGGACATTTCTAGCAACTAGGGGCCTCTTTTATTGCAAGATATGATTTTCCAAAACTTAACTAGGTAGTTCTCCTTTATTTAATCCCCCTTCCCATAAAAAAATGGAAAAAAAGCACTATCAAGAAAACATATTCCCTGAAGTCAAAATGTTGCATTTGGTAATGATTTTGCTTGAGACCACAGGACACCTATTCAATCTCACAGAACAATTCTGGTGAATTTTCTAATTCAGATGCCTTTTGTGCATCTTGAGAGATTTTTAGACAGTCATAAAGAAGACATTTTGTGGGGTTGTGGAAGTAGTGCCAGGGCTTTTGGTTTTTGGTCTGGGAACCTCTGGGTCTCATCTTTGTTTTTTGCAGATAATGTGGTTCGCCTGGCATCTTCAGTCAGTTTGCATCCAAGTGTAAAGGATACAAGTCAGCTCAAATTCTCAACCAGAAAAATGTGGACTGGTCTCTCCAAGTGTAGGGTATATTTCTTACTTAAGTGGGGGAGATTGGGGTCTCATCTCCAGTAAGACAGATGCTGCTCTGCTCTCTTGTGAGGAAAAAAACAACCAAAAAACAAATCTACTGGGGTTTAACGGTTTTTTCAATGTTCCAACCCTCATTTATCATGAGAAACTGATTATGACTCAAAAAATAAAATCCTGCATCCAAGCAGCTGAAATAACTTAACCTCTTAGGGTGGTTGGGCATGGCCTTAGAGATAAAGAAACAAACTCTCTCATCCAGAGGTTACATTGGAGTATTTGGCATTATTTCTGTGCCATCAACTTTGGACTGATGTGAACGCATATATCTATGTGAAAAAACAACAATTTGCCCTCCACGATGTCTCTCCGCTTGCAACTAAGAAAGAACCACACCAGCAGCCAATCACAAACAGATCTTTTTCATCCAATCAGAGCATTCCTTGCAAACACTGCATTTGGTTGGATGAAAAAAAACAATCACAACCAGCAACTCAAACTGCTACAAATCTAAACAGTTGGATTTATGAAAAACTCAAGAGAACATCATAAAACAAACACTTCCATTTTGTATCCTGAGAACATTTAGTCATACATTCAAATATGCTTACTCACACTGTGCAGTTTAGGTAATATTTTTACATATCTTTAGTGACGTGTGTAAAATATTTAATATTTCTACAGTAGATTTTTAGAGATAGACCCAGTCAAAGTAGCTCATAATCTCTTTCCAGGATATGTTTTTGTCTCATTTTTGGATGCCGTTGTGGTTTATTTACATTCACTGTCAAGTTGCGAGCGCACATAAAGAGCCAAGTGTGTGTGAGATTTAAACACAAATTATTGTTCGTTTACATAGATATACAGTATATGCCCACATCAGTCTTACTGTGCTCTCAGGTTGGTGGCACAAATATAATGCCATAGGAGTAGAGTCACTGCTCCTCCACACTCAAAGGAGTGCTCTACGATGATTCAGATATCTAATTTTCTGCACACGTTCTACTGGGAGGAGACCAAGGGAAAACAAAGAACACATTGAGGGACCATACAATGCGTTTGGCCTGGACATGAGAACCCGAAGAATGAGTTGATTTTATCACTTGAGAGACGTTGCTAAAGATAAGACAATTGCTAAACTGCAGACAAGTTAAGTTCTCTGATAATTATATTCAAATTATGTGGTTTACCTTAAACCCTCATCTTTTGATTTGAAACTCAGACTTTTAATGTAACTTAGCCTACCTGAATGTGGGCTGATTAAAAAAGCAATTTATTCAACTGTGGACGCTTACTCAGGTACTAGGAAACAGGCCTCATGTGTCCTGTTTGTTTTATTCAGCCATAACCAATCCACTGTTCTCATGAAGAATTATTTTAAAATTTCAGTACATCTTTAGCATACAATCTGAATAGACTTAAATGCTTACATGCTGGAAAATGACGTGGAAGGACTGTCTGTTCATTAACATTTATGACCAAAGGATGTAAGAAAGCTTTGGTATGTGATGACAGGCAGGTGAGAATCTGTTGGCAACTGTGAAAAAGGTTTTTGCAAAATTGCATGAGTGCAAATGGATTTTTGTGTTATGATAAACTGTTTTGCATCATCTGCCCGTGTAATACAGCCTTTTATTATCGTTGTGAGGGTACGACAGCATACCACCGTTAGTTTAGCTGAAGAGGTCAAGTTTCTGTCTCGACTGCTACCTTGTTATGCTACAATGTTATTGATTCTGGAAGCACCAGTGTTTTTTTTTATTCAGAGTGGTTCACACCACTCACAGTGTTGTAGATGAAAATGGGGGAACGTTGTACTGCTCCTGGGCAGCCATCTGCTTAATGCTCCCTAGTCCAAGACTTTTTCTGCACTAAAAATCTCCCCATCGGATCTTGAGATCGGATCGGATCCCAAGCCATATTTTGATAAAGTCAAAACTTATATATTTAGGGTGTTTTCTACTATTTATGTCAATTCATTTGAGCATCCAAAGAGGTGACACTATTAGAAATTGAGTGTAATATTTGTCCTGGTTTCTGATTCATATTATTCATTTAAACTTTACACATTTTTTTTCAAAAGTATATGCTTATGATACACATCATATGACCTGTATGTATGGTTCTCTTCTGGAAATAATTCAAAAACTAATAAATGTTTAAAACACCTTCTCTACCATTTAGAGCCAGGGCTGGCCCAATGTTGTATTGGGCCTCATGCAAAATTAAGCTTGGGTCCCCCCCTTCCTGTTAAGAACATCACCGTCATCAATTCAGAACAGATTTGGTGGAATCTGGTAGAGGGAGCCAAGTTTAATTGTTTGAGCTTAAAACAATCACAGATAATTGGTTATTATTTGTCTAGATGTATTTGTGAACAAACTGAGCTCAAACACAAGGAAAACATTACTCGTAGCATCAGATTGTAAACACAGATAATATGTCAACACAACTGACACAAGTGACTTACGCTTTAGTTTGAAAACTTGCCAATTCCTTTTACTTGCCAAACCATTTTACAATATTTTAGTTACTCCATGCTAAAAACATCAAATCAAATTTAATATTATTTTCAATGTCAAAAAAACAAAAAACATTTATGGTTCCTAATGAAATTCAAGCCTTAATGGGAGCACCTGATTGGGGGCGATAAGCATCAGCTTTGTTTACTTATGCCTCTGGCGGGCTCTGCTTACAGCAGATATACTATGAAGATGTTGTGCACTTCAGAATGCATGCTTCTTCTCAAAAGACACCCTGTTCTTGTTATGTCTTTTTATCCTTTCAGTGCTTTTCACAAGGCATTAGAAATGCAAGGATTAGAATGCAGCTCTGGAGGAAGATGTGCATAAAGAAAGGTATTGGTGGTGGTGCTATTGGGAAGGTGGTGGGTGTGTGTGTGTTGTGGTGTGTGTGTTTGGGGGGCGGGTGGGGTGGGGGGGGGGGGGGGGGGGGTATGTGTCATGGTGGTCAAGGTGGTGAGGAGCAGAAAACCCAATATGGTCTCAAGGAGCAGGGGGTTTCTGGATCACATCCGTGATGCTGACCTGGAGCATTCAAAGGTTGAGCTTTGGCACTGATCCGACTGATTCTGCACAGCTGCTGAGGTGCAGAGGAGTGCACGTAGATATGTGGACAAAAATAGATTGCTGCGGTCCACAGCTTGATGCTGGTGTTTAGAATTTAAATCACTGTCAGGTGATTCTGTCCCATGCTAACTTTTAATGAGGTAATTCAGGATGACAGTGGACAGCTGTTCTATAAAAGGTAAAGCACAAACATGTACAAAGTTTACATAAAATAGATTTTTGTTCATTTTTTCAGACTTAAGAATGTTGATAAGTTGATGTTAATAGTTCATAAAGAGACAGAAATTTCCAAAAATGAATATTACTTGAAAATGTTACATAATGTGTTTGTGGTGCCAGCATTCTGTTCCACATTTTGTTCCACAGTCTGTTCAGTAACTTTATGAAGCTCCCTGATAAGTTTGTCTTAAGAGAAAAAACGCTAAAAGATTTTTTAATTAGTGCCTTTTTTTCTCTGAGGGGCAACCAGTGGGCAAGGCAATGTTTCTGGCATATTAGCATATAAATAGATTTGATAAATAACAAAAATGTTGGGACAACACTTATTACACAAATTGCAGTTCCTTTTTTTTCAATTTTTCTCTTTCATCATAGATCAATAGTGTTCACAGTTTTGCCAGTTGACCATCACCTTATGGCACAGCTTTAGATCAAACTGCAAAATTATGTTTTGATGACACCTTTCCCTCCTACTAAACTGCCTTAGGCAAAAGAGAAGGACATTCCAAGTACTATTTCAAATAAAAAAGCCTTACTTCAGCTTTGCTCTTGCACTTTATATAAGTATTCCCAGGTAACATAGAGGCCATAGCAAGTAATTCCTGGAATGAGACAGTTGTAGTGAAGAGCAAGCTTTTAGACTCCCTTTTTTCTTTTAAAGTCATCCCATTTAAGTGGGTCTTGCATTTGCTTTTTTATCAGTGTTTGGCATGCTTAAAGAAACAGTGATCAAGATTTTGATTTTAATCCTTGAAGTGGTTTCCTGTGGAATAAATATGCTTTTGGTGACATGTGCATAGAATGCTGCTCTGAAGCCACCTGACATGTTGGTTTTTCCATGGATGGTATTGCTAGGTGATACCACTTTTGACGGTCCAGCTTTACCTAGGAATGATTATTTTTAACAAGCAGGGAGAATGGGTCTCTCTACTACTGCTGACTTATAACTCACATGCCTCGCTTTATCAAACACTGACCTCATCATCTCTGACTAAGGTGTCACGTTCTCCTAAAGATTGTAACACTATACTTTAACTAGTGGAAGCTTTTGTCTGTCTAGGAAATACAAGTGTCTACAAATGTACAAAAGTATTCATACCTGTCACATTGCACCCATAAACGTCAGTGTATTTTATTGAAATCTTGTGTAAAGGACTTAACACAAAGTAGCAAATAATAGAGGAGTAGAAGGATATTGATGCATAATTTCAACATCTACTCATCTAAAGAATAAAAGTTTTGACCATTCGTCTTTCCGAAAAAAATTCAAGATCTCAAGATCCGTCAGGTTTGACGTAGACCTTCTGTGAACAACAGTTTTCAGGTCTTAAAACAAATCCTTAGTTGGATGAAGGCCTGCCCTCTGACTTGGGCGTTGTAACACCTATTTAGGCATTGATTTAAACCACTGCATTGCAGCTTTGGTTTTATGTTTAAAATAATCTTATTGCAATAGGAACAGTTCTGTAGTCTTATTTCTTTTGCAGCAGGTTTGCACTGTATTTAGCTCCATTCATCTTCTCATGAACTCTTACCAGCTTCTCTGTCCCTTTTGAAGAAAAGCATCCCCACAGCATGATGCTGCCACTACAATATTTAACGGTAAGCATAGTGTGTTCAGTTTGATGTGCAGCAATACATTTCTAACATACATAGATAGTGTTTTGCATGTAGGTTGAAAAGGTTTGAGTCATCCGTCCAAAATAACCACTTCTCTATGTTTGCTGTGTCCCCTGCTTGGCTTAGGGCAAGCTACAAACAATATTTCTTATGGCTATTTTCCAAAAATTGCTTTCTTTTTACCACTGTCCAACACAGGCAAGATTTCTGGAGTGCAACACTAATAGCTGTTGAGTCAACAGATTCTCCCATCTGAGTTGTAGATCTCTGCTGCTCCTCCAGAGTGAGCCTCTTGGCTGCTTCTCAGATTCATATTCTCCTTGCTCAACCTGTCAGTTTAAGTGGACAGTCAGGTCTTGTGAGATGTTCAGAATTGTTTAACAAACTTCTCCACAATGTTACCCCTGAATTGCCTGGTACATTCTTTAGTCTTGGTCTTTTGTTCAATAATGCTCCCTAACAAACCTTTGAGGCCCTCACGGAACAGTTGTATTAGTTTTGGCATTTGGCTGCACTGGGTTTTATTTAGGGTTGTTAGAATAAAGTTTGAGGGAATGCCAACCATACCTTTCAGAATTTTATTTTGAATAAAAAATTAAACCGAAAAACATCCTTCCTCTTTTTAGGTTTATACTACCTTGTGTTGATCTATAAAATACAATCCCCTAAAAATTCATTGAAGGTTGAGGGTTTAAAGCAACAAAATGGGGCAAACTTAGCACGGTACAACTGTCACAAAATCCCTTACTGTGCCAAGTTATATGGCACCACTCAGATGAAAACGCTATTGTTAGAAGAATCAATACAATACAAAAAGAGGCATTCAAAAATTAAATTACAACTTTGAGTTCAGTATGTGTTCAGAGAATGTGACAGTGCTGTTGCTTTGATTGCATGAATCACAACCACTTGTGAAATTTGTAATAAATTTGCACATTTTTCATTTTGGCAAGGCTATGATGAGGTTATGCTGGTGAGAATGTTTCCTGTTATTCACATCACTGGAGCAGTCAATCAAGAAGTACCTAGCTGTCCTTAAAAGCATGACAGATGGTGTGGAGGAGGGAGTACAAAAGCGCAATGAACCTTTGAAGCCTAATGCAGTTGCAGGCAGGCTAAAAGTGTTTCTCTGAAAGGTTCACACGGATGTGGAGAGGCTGGCTATGTGACTAGATTTGTCTCATGAACGCTGCTAGGTGGGCTCATTGTGTTAGACTTGCTGACTCAACCTGTGCCGGTGTCTGACAAGGATTTAATTGAGGAAAAAAGGAAATGAGGTTTCACTGGAATCCAAATACATGCGATTTTCCAACTGCCAATAAAATGTCTGAACTAAAGTAATTAGATTCACATGCCACTTTCTCAATACTTTGCAGGGGAAATTCCTGATTTAATATTTGAGCGACTGTTTCTCACAGTAAAGACGAGAAGACATTCCATCTTCTTTCTCTAATGTAAAATATAAAAGCATGGTTATCTGTAAAATCTAGAAATAAGCCTTGAACAAGTAACACACCATCAAATATCTAGATATTCATCCATGAGTATGTACAGGGGTTGGACAATGAAACTGAAAAAACCTGTCATTTTAGTGTGGGAGGTTTCATGGCTAAATTGGACCAGCCTGGTGGCCAGTCTTCATTGATTGCACATTGCAACAGGACAAGCAGAGTGTGAAGGTTCAATTAGCAGAGTAAGAGTACAGTTTTGCTCAAAATATTGAAATGCACACAACATTATGGGTGACATACCAGAGTTCAAAAGAGGACAAATTGTTGGTGCACGTCTTGCTGGCGCATCTGTGACCAAGACAGCAAGTCTTTGTAGTGTATCAAAGCCACGGTATCCAGGGTAATGTCAGCATACCACCAAGAAGGACGAACCACATCCAACAGGATTAACTGTGGACGCAAGAGGAAGCTGTCTGAAAGGGATGTTCGGGTGCTAACCCGGATTGTATCCAAAAAACATAAAACCACGGCTGCCCAAATCACGGCAGAATTAATTGTGCACCTCAGCTCTCCTGTTTCCACCAGAACTGTCCGTTGGGAGCTCCACAGGGTCAATATACACGGCCGGGCTGCTATAGCCAAATCTTTGGTCACTCATGCCAATGCCAAACGTCGGTTTCAATGGTGCAAGGAGGGCAAATCTTGGGCTGCGGACGATGTGAAACATGTATTGTTCTCTGATGAGTCCACCTTTACTGTTTTCCCCACATCCGGGAGAGTTACGGTGTGGAGAAGCCCCAAAGAAGCATACCACCCAGACTGTTGCATGCCCAGAGTGAAGCATGGGGGTGGATCAGTGATGGTTTGGGCTGCCATATCATGGCATTCCCGTGGCCCAATACTTGTGCTAGATGGGCGCGTCACTGCCAAGGACTACCGAACCATTCTTGAGGACCATGTGCATCCAATGGTTCAAACATTGTATCCTGAAGGTGGTGCCGTGTATCAGGATGACAATGCACCAATACACACAGCAAGACTGGTGAAAGATTGGTTTGATGAACATGAAATGAAGTTGAACATCTCCCATGGCCTGCACAGTCACTAGATCTAAATATTACTTTGGGGTGTTTTGGAGGAGCGAGTCAGGAAACGTTTTCCTCCAGCAGTATCACGTAGTGACCTGGCCACTATCCTGCAAGAAGAATGGCTTAAAATCCCTCTGACCACTGTGCAGGACTTGTATATGTCATTCCCAAGACGACTTGACGCTGTATTGGCCGCAAAAGGAGGCCCTACACCATACTAATAAATTATTGTGGTCTAAAACCAGGTGTTTCAGTTTCATTGTCCAACCCTTGTATATGCAGAGAATAAAGCATGTCTGCTGTATCCTTAACTACAGTGAACGCAATCCACAGCGAAACACACGTATTTCCAGACAGAACAGGTTTCTTTATAGGTTCTTGAAAGCAAGATACTGGTGTGCCGTTCCTAGAGTCATTCAATATTAAACTGGGATAGTATTCTGTCTAGAGTACACAAGATGATGTCATGGTTTAAAACAGAATACGACATTTCTTTGCTACTAAATTATAAACAGAATATACAGCTGAAAGAGTTCATGACAGTATTCTAATCTACAGATGGGTAAGGCATTGTGAGATTTATTCTAATAAGATATTTTTTTGTTAATAAACTGGCTGGTTGAAATCTAATTTAGCAACACCTCAATCATTTTTGCAAAGCCAAGACAAAGTGATTGTCGCATTCAGTGCCGATGTCATCATGCCGCTCAAAAATAAAAGTCAGACATGGAGCTGGAGAGCAAATCAATAAGGATATATAAGTTAGTAGTTTTTATGGTCTATTTTTACGTTCATAAGAAGGATTTTGAGCAGGAAGATGATTTGCATAACTTTGCAGTAGTGCAGTAGAGTTCCAGACTTCTAATCAGCATTTCAATTCACAGTTTTATGTACAAATTTAAAAGTTATGTAGTTCAAGTGACATTATTTTAGCATTTTAAAGTTAAACCTTTTATAAATGTACGAAGATGAAAGGACCTTAGCTGTTGATGCTTTATGTCAGAGGTGCATTTGTGTGCTTTTGTTAAAGTCATTCTGTGCTTTCTGAGCAGACTGGACCCTTGGGCGCAATAGCTGCAAAGCTATTGAGTTACACAAATTCCCCTGCACTTTTGTTTTAGAATTTGTTTAATAACTGATCTGTGTCTCTCAGTTTCTTCTTTGCATCCAGGACTGCTATGAGCTATGATAAATATTTAAAGCGTGACCATGTGTCCCACTTGGAGTGACTTATAGCTAACATATTGGTTACAAAAACATTAATGCACACATCTTGTGAACTCAAAGACTGATTTCTTGAGTGGCATGGGCAGTTATTTGTTATTCTCTGGATTAAGTAGGGTGGAATGTCAAGGGTGACCAGTATATTAGCAGCTCTGTATGGTACAAGATCTTGCCTTTAATATATTCTGCAGGCTATCTTCAGGGTTAGATCTGCAAACGGGCATTTTGTGTCGCTACTCTAGAACAGCCTGAAACGGTAAGAGACCTGTATGTGAAAAATAGACTAATGCACAGATGCCTCTTTCAGGAAAAGAAAAGATGTACTAGTACACTCAAACACATACATGGGCTCTGCTTAAATCACAGATATTCAGTATCTCTGAACACTGGATTCAGCAGCATCTTTAAGATTTTGTGCCAGCATGACTAAATGTGAATTTATGACAATTGCAACAACATCACAGTAAATGCCGAAGTCATCGTGGGTAAAACTCAGTGCTATGGATCACTGATTTTGCTGTGACACCCCTACATTTTCTAGACAAAGCTGTTCCTAGATATAGCTCATATATAATTGGTAAAGTCACTTGCAAAGCAAATAGACAGCCTCAGCAATAATTTAGGATAAATCCATGCATTAGTGCCATTATTAAACCTCAGTTCAAGCCATGATTCAGAGACAAACAAGTGTACAATGTATGCAGTGCCTAATACTGGGCAATTACCCATAGAGTTCATTAATTTAATAAGTTAAATATTAAGATTTAGGCCGAAAGAATAAAAAAAAAATTGACAAAAATATGGAGAAATTTTATTTAACTTGTAATTTTGTTTAACAGGGCTTAGTTGATAAAACTGAAACATTAAATCTCAATTTTATTTGGCTGTAGAGGCAAATCATGGCTTAAATCACCGTAGCATCCCCCTCGAAAGTTCCTAATACTGCTGCACTGTCCTTGCACAAGTGTGCTTACTTGTCATCAAATTTGCTAATTAACATCTGAATTGGATTTATTGCACACAGACTAATTTACAAAACCTGAATCATACTGAAAAACAAAGAAGACATGTCAGCAAAATCAGAATAATAACAGCCTTCCTGTCTTCTTGCCTCTTGTTCAACCATTTGCAACTCAGTGTTTCACACGCTCATCAAAGAAGAAAAACCAGCAGTGCCAAATGACTTGTGGCTCAGTCTTACACAAAACCCCAACAGAATAACAAAGTAGGGAGGGCAGGAACGCAACATCAAAACGAGCAGCAAGAGCAAAATCCTACTCACACTCGGCGCCTAAAAACAGACAAAAAAAATGCTGTGTGACAAAAAGCTTTTTCTTGTACTTCTTTGAAATCACTTTTTTGTTTTGTAAGTCATTTGTTTGATTATTTTTGTTATGCTGTCTAATTTCTAATTTTACACTTGTCTATAATGACAATACAAAAAGAAAAAAACTGTTTTTTTGGCCTAATTTGAGAATTTTATATCAGGCATTAACCCCAATTAAACATCCTCCCACAATTATACTGCTTGCATTAATTAACAATATGCTTTATTAGTTCAATATTAAATATAAAAAATATATGTCAAACATGCACTTTCATTGCAGAGAAAGCATGGTGCAGTTGTTGCTTCAAAGTATGAAAGTTTTCATTTGTGTTCGATAAAGTACTGAATTCATCAGCCTGCTTTACAGCTAAAACAAGCATCTTAGTTCATATTTTTATAGAGAATATGCAGGACAGTCACTATTATGCTTTTCAAATGAATACAATTGTGTCAGTTTGCTGAGACTGGCAAAGCCAGCATGTAGGTTATGTGGACAGCTTTAAGACAGCCTTTGTATGCAATCTTAAAGACAAAAGGCGTAAGCCTTCCCTATAAAGAAGCTCGAAGTTTAATTGTTAGGATCACAGGAGACTTAGAGTGTGAATATCCCCAGTAAGCATCTTTAAGCCTTTCAGTTGTTTGCATAGGTTACAGGGTGACAAACTGTGAGGCAGTCCTCATATTGAAGTTTATTATTATGCATCGACCAGCCCAGTTTAAAAGATTTGTTGCAGTGCCAGACATAAGAATGAGATGGAGGACACAAAAAACATATCCTGCCAAGGTGATGCATATCTTGGACATGATCTGACATGAAAAATTGCAGAAGATATCCCACCCTGCTCAACTCACCTAGCTCAGCAAGCAGAGCCCCCCCATGTAAGACCCATGGGGGTCTCACAATGCACATGTTAACACATAAACCTGTAAGGCCGAATAGCAGGAAAGACACAGCATGCAAAGCACTTTTTAGCTGTTACTGTGTGCCTGCAGTTTACATGTCAGGTATTTTTAGCGGAGCATGCTTAACAAAGAAGAAAGCATTCTCAACCCATTATGATCACTATTGAGAACAAGCTGTCGGTGCTGCTACTTTACTCTTTCTTTCCTCATTCACATACTCACACTGGTTAAGAATTAAATTGCCGCAGAAGACACAATTCTTCCAACTGTTCATTACTTCACTCATGAATATGGAATCATTCAGACCTCATTGGCTCTTTTTACAGTAATGTGAGCAGTGAAACCTCAGGGGAAAAAATCCTCCTCAGACCACAGTCAGCCATACTTTTCAGGTGAGAGCACTTTATTCTCCCCGCTTCCCGCTGCAGCAGACCCACTCAATAAATCACAGTGCAAAGCGCTGCCTTTACTCTGCAGCTAAGACACCAATGTCACTGGCTGTGTGGATGAATTATCATGAGTCAGCAAACTCTTGGCTGAAAAAGGTCTGCTATTGCTTTTTATTTCAAGAATTGAGGCAGAATATGCAAAAATACTTCCAAACTTCAAACCAAAAACTACAACAAAGGGTCATTTTGGCTTCTTGACTTTTACTGCAACGTGAGGGATGATTAGTGTAATTTGCTCCTTTAAACGATCTGAATTATTAAAAAGGGGAAAATGAACAAAGATCATCTATAATACAAGGAGTAGAAAGCAACCTGAGATACGTGCATGTTCAGGTATTGTTGTATGTGAGAGACCTGCTCAGAAACTGGTGTTGCATTTCATGGTTCCATTTACAGTGTGCCATAAGAGGGAAATTATCTCATGAAGCATTTCATGCGGTATTATTCTAGCGTTATATAAGTATCACCAGATTATTAGAATGGTGTCAATATCTCTATGAATAATTAATCAAATTGATATATTACAAAGACTTCAATTAGGTTGATGTCATGAATGAGGGTACTTCAGCTATATAGGCTGCACACTCCCCTGTTTCTTCAGTCAGCACTGAAAGAATGAATGCGGTAACAAGCTAAGAGCCTGCACTAAAGGCATTATTCAGTGCCTTCATATTGATGAGTCTTGCCAGTGTTGATTCATTAAAGAGTTTCAGTGCGACTGGTAATGCACTTTGAAGTCTGATGAAGCTACAGGCAGTGAGTGTGAGTCGTTGATGTGGGATTTTTCTTTCGTTTAAAAATTGGGGGCA